>OZ024920.1:35348005-35948005 GCA_964017225.1 Netelia inedita | reverse complement strand
CCATTATGAAAATGCTTTGACATGTAGGAAAGCTTCGTCTCCCGTAGCACGTATGTGGTGAAACGAGAATAAAGGTCGCAAGCTTCGAAGAAAGCAGGATGAAAGAGAAAAAGATGAAATTGCGACGGGAAGAAAAATATCAGGCACTTTTGGGATAAAAACAAGGGATGTGTGTGTCGCTCTCGCATTGCGATGGGGAAAAAAAGAAAATGGTCGGACCGAGGATGTGTCTGTGTATGTGTGTGTGTGTGTGAGAGAGAGAGAGAGAGAAAGAGCGATTTTCGTCTAGAGACAACGAGATACATGCATATGCATGAGTGGCGAGAAAATATAAGAGGACCATGGGCACCCCCTAGAACGACTGGAATAACTAAGGCCCAATAGACACGAAAGCTCCTCGAATGTGAATTGTGTTTAGAGTTATACATATGTATGTGTACCTTCCAGAATTAACTACCCAATTAGCGAGGCGCGAACGATACACACGTGTGTTACCTCCTAGATTTAATTACTCGCTTCGGTTCTCGCACTCGGTGAAAACCGTACCGTGTCGACCGTGCACAATTGTACGCGAGACCCAACCTACCAAGCCAGCTTGTACCCTTTCACATACGGCTTATACCACACGGCAAACACAATTACTTTGTCACGCAGTCGTAACACGCAACACACATGCGTAAATACACGCGTGCGCACGGATGCGTATAGAGAGCCATGCAGTTTGCCTGTTTATCGTATCCAGTATTTGACGACATGGCCCTGGGTCCACTGGGAAAATGCAAAGGCTACCACCAACCGGTGCACAGGACATCGATGGCGTTGGGTGTGCCGTTACGACCGTGATATTACCTACGTACAGTTATATATATATATGTATATATAGAACGATGGGACACATAGAAGCTTGGGGAATATAGGACCTTGGAGAATTGAAAAACCAAAGGGACCCCGAGGTTACGCTCTTGGAGCAACAGTTGGACGTCTTCTTTTACTTCGATAGATGGAGGTATAAGAGAAGATGGAGGTCGACGTCCATTCACCCTTCAGTCGAGAATCGCCCGAGCTCAACGTAGCAAGATGCTCGTTAGTTGGCTCAGCATATCCATTATCCGAAAGACCGTTAACCAAGGTCCAAGCCAGCTTTCGCCTTTGCTCTCAATGTGTATATATAACGTACATGAGATCCAGCGTACACGCCTCTCAAGATCCTTGCCATACTATGTGCTACATCTATTCACTCTCTCTCTCCAACGTAGCCCTATATATACACATTATATTTATTCAGCCATACACCCTTAGCGGAGAGTAGAAGCCCGACTCTATCATCTTAGCTGGTACGGGTACGGCGAAATGTAAGACCCACCCCTGACCGCGATATCTCCTATATTGACTCGAAACAGGTTTTACGTTGGGCTTGACCACACCGAAACGAGCGGCTACAGTTGGGTCGAAAGTTCCCCAGGGAACAGCGGCTTTGCGTGGGCGTAAGCATGTTCTCACGCTGCTGTTGCTGCCAAGTTTCTTTTACATCTTCTTTTTTCTTGCTTCCCTCGATCCTCCGTCTCCCCCCCCCCCCTTTTCGCTCTCTCGGAATTAATGGCCTCCGTTCTCCTCCGGCTTGCATAATGAGTCCACGGAATGGAAAACGTAATCAATTCTTGAAAAATAGCAAGAGCCCGAGTTAATCAGTTATTTTCCCAACAAGAGCTTGTGCATTTCCGAGTAAATTCGCGAGTCCGAGTTGATTCGAATTTGTATCCTACAATCGTGTTATATTCGACGATATTAGCGAAATTAATTCGCAAATAGCGTTGGTTCTCGCTCTCTTGTTTGGAGGAGAGTAGAGTAACGCGGAAACACGCGGATACGAACGAAAACATAACATTTTTCCGGCCGACAGAATTGAATCACGGTGTACACTCATCATCCCCCTCGGGTACATATTGCTGCACTCTCTCTCTCTCTCTGACTTTTCCATCAAAGTTCGCCTCTTTCAGTGCCTTGGTGCTCGATGTTTATTTGATTTTATGCCACTTTCGTCACGCCTGTGTCGATGGAGAAACCTCTCTGCTCTCACGGGTGTTCCTCCTATCTCACCCATTCTATACACGTGCTTATGCATTCGCCCATCTTTTACCGCTCGTCATCGTATTTACATACACTCACTCCCTTCCTTTACTGCAGCGTAACATGAAAGTGCATTTTCCACTAGGAGGCTAATGCTTCGTTGCCGAGGGATTGAAAATCGGCGAAGCTCTTCGTGGTGAACTTTGTATTTTTAGTTTGTTTTTTAACGACGCCACCGCCAGAGGGACGCAAGAAGTTTAGCGTATGCGCCCACCTGGCGGCGGCGTCCGTGAACCATCGACAAGTAACTGCACGAGCATGTGACGTAGAATAGAATAGAATTTTGTGCGCAAGATAAATATTCCCACGTATTGTTCTTACATTACGAAAAAACATTCTATAGTCGATCCGAGATTTCATTGAATTCGTCGAATAGCAAAAGTTGCAACGAAAGGACCATTATATATCCGCAACATTCTCAAATATCGTTCCTCGCTCTTGAAATCCGAGCCTTTAAGCCGCCATGACACCCTCTCTCCAATAAATAACGGAACAGGATCTTCGGAACGCTCTAAAAACAGTGGCGAAGCTGTCCGAGATATAAATGTATAGCATCCCCGGGGAGGGCGCTGGTGGTCGGTTCGTACGTAGATACGTCGAAACGTGCATTTACGCGCCATTTCCGCACAAAAACCCTACCGCCGGCACAATTTAGTTCCATCAGACATCTGTTTATCTCACATCGGATTCCGTTAGTGGAAGCGATTCAGGGATACGGTGGCACGCCCGGCTTGTATGCGGATCGGCTTTCAATCTCGGCCATAAACGTTACGTTATCCCTCCCCATAATGTCTATTTATTCGCACAATACGTATAGATCGTACGTATACGACATAAGGTTGCCGCTTCTATCCGATATCGCTCGTTGCTCCGTTAATCCACGCTCGATTCTATTCCGTTCGGGCAAACACACGCGACGAGACATTCTACTCGGTTAAGGGGTGAGGGGTGAGGGGCGGGGAGGGTGGCATAACCTCGAAACATGACGGCGCGCCCTCTATTCGTGCTTTCGGTATATCGTAGAACGACGGGCGTGTGTTATACGCGAGTTTCGCCCATACGGCGGTACACGGCAACTTCGGAAGCTTTGTACGCGCGAAAGCGCACGCATTTGCGCCCGGGGGACTATAATCTGTACGCGATGGATATAAACACACCTAAATCTTGTTATCGCTTGCACCCGGCATCGTCTAGCAAGCTTTCTCTCGTAAGCACGGTTAATCTATAATATAGTCCTCCTCATATTCATTCCTTATACGCTACAAGCCCGGCTCGCTTATATAGACTCGAGCGTTTACCCTATGGTACGTATATACTATATGTCGTTCGTTACGTTCTGTGTATCCGATAAACGGCACGATTTCCTTCTCGCGCGATGTCTGACACTTGAATACTAAAATTTTCTCTCTCTCTCTCTCTCTCTCCCTCTCTCTGCCTACTCCCCTTTCTGTTTCGCTTTTTCTTTCTTTCTTATTTATGCTTTATACGTTCACGTCCAGTATCCGCGTGCAATATGGTGTTTCGTTACGTGAAGCCACATGCCTGAGGGGAAGGTCAGTGTCCGACCTCAGTAGCTATAGCCACGAGGCCGACGTCCTCCGCACAACCGACTCTTGTTCTTTCTCTCTCTTTCTCCCTCCTTCTCTCTCTCGCTCTCACTCTCTCCCCCTTTTTCTCTTTACCACCCTTCTTCCTTACTTTTCTTTCTCGATTCACGCTCAGAGGGTTGTTTGCCACCACGTAGTGTTCGTGCGTGGTGGGTGGCGATGGTACCGGCTGCGATTTCCACCCTCTCTACAAGTAAGGGCTCTAACGCGACGAGTCATATACGCTATACCATAACACTCTCTCGACCAAACCTTTCCCTCTCTCTCTCTTTCTCCCTCCTATTTCTTTCCTACTTCCTCTCTCAATTCAAGAGGATATTGTTTTCTTGGATTGTTAGCGATCTCCTAGACATTCAAGACGAGGGCGAAAGCAAGCAAAAACCTCGATCCTACCGAAAGGGTGGTACCACCTGTATTCCATCCACGGATCCTTTCTCTTAACCTCTTTCATTCTCGTTTTATAGCCACCCAGCCCTCCTCCTCCGCCCTTTCAGCCACGCACACTATTACCGTCCAGGGATTTGACACCGTTGTTGTATGAGAATCGCGTGGGTGTGGCAATTTCCCCATCATCGTCGCAACCTACCACTATAGTCTACAATCGCGATACTAACACTATGCCAAATAGCAACAACAACAAAGTTACCGTGGACGGGCATCGATCAGTCTAGGTCCTGACAGAGAAAGAGCGAAAGAGAATGCGAGAGGAAGCGAGAGACAGTGAGAAAGAGTGAGGGTGCAAGAGTTGAGGGGCGAAGGGGGTTGCCTCCAAATCCGGAGCTTCTACCCAAACCAACACTAGGTCGAGAGTGGTTCGCATACAGTCTCATAGTGACGGTAGAACGAAATAGAGAAGAGAGGGATAGCGCGCGCACGACACTCACCAAACCCACCACCACCACCACCACTCTCACGGACCGAAAGAGTCTCTCCATCCCTCCTCCCGGGGCTCTAGAACCAACCCTCTCGTACTGTCATCCTCTTTTGCCTTCTCTTGATTCTCCGCTATTTTTTCCCTCTTTCTCTTTCTTTTTTGCTCTTCTTCTTTTTTTATCAGACTATATAGGCCGGCCATGGAATAACTCTTTTTATTTTTCCACTCCTCCGTGTCCTCCCAAACATACCTTCTCGTCGATCCCCACTTTTTTGATCTCTCTCTCTCTCTCTCTCTCTCTCTCTCTCTCTCTCTCTCTCTCTCTCTCTCTCTCTCTCTCTCTCTCTCTCTCTCTCTTCGTCTCCGTTCCGAGAGAGGAGGACCAAAACGGATACGTTAATTGTGTCTGGCACGAAACTACGTGCCGCAACTTCGTCGATAGGTATGCTCCTTGAATCTTGGAGACTTCTACGTGGAATGCGGGCTCTTGCCCCCCTATGGGATGATCGAACTCAAGTGGGAGATTGGGTTACGGCATAATCAGAGCCAAAGGAGCTATCTTCTACGAAGGAAACTTTGCTCTAATTGCGGGTTCGCTTATCGTTACCAATTTATTTTTGTTACTCGCTCGCGCGAACCATTCGTGAAGCGGAAGCTGTAATTATATTCGTAATCACGGTCCTTGGGGTTGATACGGAATTCGAGAACGCAAACGCTATCTTTCCTCGAGCGTCTCCAGTCGTTGCGAGATGAAACTCGTCGTGGTATGATTATTGTTTGTCTTTCTCCTTTTTTTTTGTTTTTTTTTCTTGCCATTTTTCGTTTTTATCGAAGTTAGGATTGAACTTTCAACGAGATTTTATCAAACTTTCGCTTTTTAATTTTTTCGTGCGAATATTTTATAACTTAATTTTTATTTTACCCGACGGGGTAACCCGCCCTCTGGTTCTCGCGCTGGGAGCGGAATTAATTGTAATTCTCCACCCATTTAACCGTACGACCCCTCGGCCGCTTTTCCAACCTAATTCTCGTCTCTGGTAGTAGAATTGTCTCGATTGTTCCATTAATTCATTTCGTTATCTGCGCGACCCACGCTCTTGACATTCGAAAAGTAAAAACTCTTATCAGTAACTAGAATGTAATTGCGAGTTTTTTTTTGTCTCCTCTAACCTTTTTTACCTACTTGTCTCTCCCACGCGTATCGTACACAAACTCGATCGAACGAGTAGTTTCTCTCTTTTTTTTTCTTTAATTATAAATAATTAGACGGTAGGCAGAGCGACATCGTCTGGTTTTACTCGTAGTAGGAATAATGATCCGACGAAACGAGAACTCGGAAAATGCGGAGGCGTTGAATTTTAAATTAAAAAAAATATATTAAAGAAATAAACAAATTTAAAAATATATTAATCGGTTTGAATATTTATGAGAATCGATTTGTATACCACCAAGTGTTACTTCAACGCCATAATCGTCATAATGTGACTTATATGAAACTCTTAAGGTGCGTATAAATTAATCGTCAGAGGAGGAATCTTCTCTTGGTTGCCTATCGAAGAAGCAAATTATGATCGATCGCGCGAACACGAAGGAAGAACGAAGCTCCGTCGAAGTAAGCGACCTGCTCACCGGAGAAAGAGAGAGAAAGAGAGAAAGCGATATATAACAGTTACGAGTCAGCCAACCGGACGAGAGTCCTGTGAAAACAGCTTTCGATCTCGGACGGATTTATTCGCGAATTCAAGTGTACCTCGAGAACGGGATAAATTGGGAATACGCGAAGAACGATATATCGAGCGACGAATCTTACCGTGAAAACCCAAATTCGAGGGTGCCGAGCCAAATTCTCATACACACGATCTACCACGATCTATCGGTTTCTTTTTATACCGCCCGGAACGTGTTACGTGTCTGTGTAGTCACGCGGGAGAAGTATCGCGTGGCTTTCCACCGTACCAAATCCATAGGAAAGAAATTTATTTGTCTGCTTGGTATAGCTGGCTGTTATTTTATATATGTGGAATGAAAAAAGATCGGGTGACACGTTTCAAAGGGTCAAAGCTTACACGGGTTGTCTCGTTTCAAAGGGATCGAAAGGATGCGAAGATTGCGAAGAGAAAACTTATGAATATATGGAATTGGCTGGGACGAAAAGTACGTGCTGGTTTTTGGAAAAAAATTTAAAGGTCATAAATAATCGTCATTGATGATCGTTAATTATTTTAATTTAAAAAGACTACAAATTAGACAATGAATATTTTGATATCGTTCTAAAAATTTATGGCGCCATAATTAAAAAAATTAATTTTTACAATATTTTTTTCCAAAACGTGTTTTTGTCGTCATAGTTTTTAGGTTTGTATTGAAACAAGGGGAATCGAACGAATCGAGGAATAAATATACCGAATTTATGTCGGTAGGCTTATGGATCAGGCTTTTACCCTCCCAATATATTTACATACATAGCAACATTTCGCTCCGCTCGACAAAACGTACGTAGTCGCAATCATCGTCGCTTTACGCTTTTATTTTACGTCTGATTGCAGAGTAATCTCACAGAGGGAGAAGAGGATCTTCCGGAGGGCGCCTTCTCGCTGCTTTCGCTGCTTCTCGTTGGTGGGCTTTAATGCATTTAACCATTATTGTCGTTTTTATTGGTATACTCGAACGCTATTTATTACAGGCCAGTTCCTGCTTCATTATGCATACATCGTAGCTAATGTTTTTTTACACTTTACAACGTACAACGTAGCAACATGATCGAAGCTAGAGGGTTGAAATTTTTTGTTGTGTTGTCCACCCGACTGGTTCGCAATTTTTGAAAAAGCTGTCTTAAAGCTCGCAGTCGAAACCATTGAAAGTTTAAAGGTTTGTTATGAATCGATTATCATTAGGATGAAAAATCAACGTTCGAAATTTTTAAATAAATACAATAACCCCCTTCAACACGAAAAAAGCGGGTATCTACAAAAATTTAACGACGAAAATCTTTTCGACCTCTTAAGGAGACAAAGTACGAATATCTAAAAAGAACGTCTTCTCTTTTCACATGAAGATATCGATCGTTAAATGAGGATAAAAAGTTTCGATACGAGATGAAAGTATCGTCGTTATGCAGGTTGTTAAACTTCAATCCTTCAGCCGGATGACTGAAAGAAATCCTCGTTATTAGTTCGCTCATTGCCCGCCCAAGCGCAAACATTTTCTTCCTCGATTCGTTCGAACGAGGAATAAAATTGTTCAAACTCGGGGCGCGTGCGGTTGTATACGTTGAAATTGAAACGGTGCACAGTGAATATCGAATCGGAATAACAGCGAGCTTTTCGATTCGTATCAATTCGTTCATCAGAGCTGCGGTCTTCGCTTCGAAAAAGCCTTGATTCGCGGCATCGGCAGTCGTGAAACAGCCCTTCGGCAAAACTGTACATCGCGATCGCGTTAAATAACGTATAACGATTGTACGCTATACAAGCGATAAATTTTCTACGTTCCCTCGTGTCATACGTTTTCATACCCCTGTATTTATATCGTACCGTTTTGCTCGCAGGTTTTTTGCTGTTCGTTCTGATATTCCTGTCGGTCGCCGGTAACGTTCTGGTATGCGTTGCAATTTACACGGATCGTGGTCTTCGACGTATCGGCAATCTCTTCCTGGCCTCCCTCGCAATAGCCGATCTATTCGTCGGTTGTCTCGTAATGACGTTTGCCGGTGTCAACGATTTACTTGGCTATTGGGTATTTGGTCCTCGCTTTTGCGACACATGGGTGGCTTTCGACGTGATGTGCAGCACTGCCTCGATTCTCAATCTATGCGCCATATCGCTCGATCGCTACATTCACATCAAGGATCCCCTCAGGTACTTTTTAATATTCCTTTGTGCTACTTTTCATTGTTTTTTTTTATCTCATCCGCGTAGCTTTGTGTTATTCTTCTATCGATCGTACACGTCGTTCTGTTATTTTCAATTTACCGATTGGATCCGTTTGATTAATTTGTAATTACTCGTGCGGAAAGCTAACGAGATTGTGAATTATAATGATATTTCAAAAATTTTACAAAATCAACATTTATATTCGATGGCGAGCGGAGAAATACTTGGTAACGCCGAAAGAAAATAATTCGAAAATAAAAGAGAATATTTCATATTTTCTTTGACTTTTTTACGTTCGTTTCAATCGACCAACTCGATGGTTTCATTATTCATCGTTTTTTTAATATCGTTCGGGTGATTTGGAATATTCATCAGATATGGTCGATGGGTGACTCGTCGCGTGGCCGTTGGTAGCATAGCGACGGTCTGGCTATTGGCTGGCCTCATCTCCTTCGTACCCATCAGCCTGGGCCTTCACAGACCGGACCAGCCTGTAGTCTATACAGACGGGACGCAGGTACGATCTCGAAACTCTACGCGAAGCTCACCTCGCTCTTTGCATCCCAGCCGATCCACCCCTCACCTTCCACTTTTACCCACCAACCTGTAGTATCGTACAATAGCTATTGTTGTTGCAATTTTAACTATGAAATACGACCAACGTATGCACGAAATGTAAACCCAGTTGAGGAGAGGTAAAAGAGCAAAAGTGAGGCACGTAGCCCGAACAGTCAAAATTACATTACGTAGTTTACACCACAAGCCTACCCCTATATGCACTCTGTGTCGTATCGATAGAACCTTCGTAGAGTATCGTGTCGTTGCAAGAGTAAACTTTGTCGCGATTGCATATCTAACGTACGTATATCTAAATGTAAAATTCGGTGAAAAAGAGGTGTATTTCTTGGAATGCACGTATATTAAATTTCCTTCTTTAAAACAGTACGTCTATTGCGGATGTGTTATGTACGAATAGGTTTGTGTATAAATGAAATTCTACGGGCCAGTATAGTTTCGTACTATAGTCGTTTAAAAATGTGTAAGAGAGCGAGTGAAAAAGGCAAGTACGTGAGGTAGGAGTTCTTCGGCTTCAGGAGTATCCAACTTGCGCCCTCGATCTGACACCGACCTACGCCATCGTATCTTCCTGCATATCGTTCTACGTGCCGTGCATCGTCATGGTCAGTATATACTGCAGACTCTACTGTTACGCCCAGAAGCACGTGAAGAGTATAAGGGCGGTCACGAAGTTGCCCGATCCGACATCAATCGGCAAGAGCTTTCGGGCCAAGAGTACTCGATGCAAGCTCGTCGCATCTAAACCAAAACCACCGACGAAGACGAAGCCGACGAGTCCCTATCACGTCTCGGATCATAAAGCTGCAATAACCGTCGGGGTCATCATGGGTGTTTTTCTCATATGCTGGGTACCTTTCTTTTGCGTCAACATCATCGCTGCGTTCTGCAAAACATGCATACCCGATCGAGCTTTTCAGGTAAGATTCGATTTTTTTTTCGAGGTAACGGACCGATGTTTCTCCTTTTGGCTTTGAAACGCCGCGTATCTCACGTGGAAAGAAACGTTCACTTTGAGTTGAAATAATGAGACGAGAGTTTGAATGGAACATTTTTTTGCTTCTATAAATGGAGTATTTTTTTTTGCTTCTATAAAACATATTTTACATATTTAAATATTGAATGTTTCGAAGAGCTGTTCCTAAGGATTCTATAAACGTTCGTTCTTTTATCGTTCTCTCATTAATAATGCTTGCACATCGATAAATGAAATACAACTACAATCGCACGTTTTTTCTTTCATCGAGAATTGATTGAAATTTTTAAACGTACTTACAAGTAGAAAATAATATGAAAAATATTGTTTCAACGTCTGACAAATTTGGGAAATAACGTGATGAACTTTATTCGATATTTTAAAAAAGATATCGTATTTCCACGTGGGCTATAAAATAGGCACAAAAAAACTAAGAGTTTATAAAAATAAAAAAATCATTGATGGTTGGCAGGTACTGACCTGGCTCGGTTACAGCAATTCGGCCTTCAACCCGATAATCTACAGTATCTTCAATACGGAATTTCGCGAGGCGTTCAAGAGAATATTGACGAAAGGAGCGAGGGCCCGCGGCAATCAGCCATCGACGAGCGAATGCGGAGAATTTCGTTCTGTAATTGTGCAAAAACGCAACGGATCGATCATCGAATGCAACATAAGTCCGAGATCAAGCGCCGACAGTTGTCACGTCGGTCCGGTAATTGGACAGAGACATCGTGATACAATAGTCAGTGCAATATGAGCCATTCGTATCTTCCTTATCCGATCTTCCCTGTCCCTAAAATGTTTCGTCCAAAATTACCCCTTGCATCGTGCCTGTACCAAAAGCGAAGAAAAATATCCACATATCCCTCGGAATGAATTCTGGTACGGTCACACTTTCTCGTCACATACCGTTTAATCTCGTACGAGAAGTATATATGAATTGCGAATTAACAACCGAGTACGAGCGTTGTCTGGCTGCGGGACCACACACGCCAACGACAATCATCAACCAAACTGCAACAGTGCAACAACAACAACAACAACAGCAACAACAAAGTCAAGAAAAACCGTCTCTCCTAAGAATGGGGCCTCTCTTGTATCGTCCAATCTTGTATATTTATTGTACAATATGGGACGTACATCGAGCGCTCCACGTATATCGATCGCCTATTTTTCGTCCAAAACAAGATTTGTATCGTCTAATGCACACGTAAATTAAGAGATAAAGGGGAATGGCACAAAAGACGATTATCGGCTCGATGGACCTCATGCTCGCGCGATGACGCGGGGGCGATTACAATCATTTCTCTCATCTTGTAAATGATCATTTATTTATTTTTCTATTTAAAAATGGGCGACGCTAACGCGAAATGGCAAACGCTAACAATGTCTGTTGTTCGCGCGCCCGCCAGGCAATATTACACTTGGTAAAAAAATAAAATAAAAAAAAAGAAAGAAAGAAAGAAAGAAAGAACAAAAAAAATGATACGGGGAAATAACGTCGTGCCGGATGCAGCGGCTCTCTTCTCTCTGCTTGTCTCTCTCATTCTGTATATCTATCTCTCGCTCTTATCGAACGACGTCATATCCCAGGTATCTCTCCATCGCTCTCTGTAAATACATATCTAGGTTTATTGTATTTAGATTATACAAAACTTGTGTAAAACAAGCGATTAATATAAATTTCTTGTAGAACACCCACCGCAAATTAATTCGCATTATATCTTGATTCTTCGGAAGATAATCGCACTCGTGTTTTCATCGGCTCGTCGCGAACCCGGCCCTTTCAAGAATTTTGCGTCGGCCCAAGCGCGACGATCTTTGGGTACTTTCAAATAATCGAGCAAATTCGAGCACAAGTTTGGCACTATCGGCATTAGCACCAGCCCGCTTATCCTGCACGTTTCCAGAGCCAGAGATAAGACAGCGTCGAGTTGAATTTGAGATTTCTCGTTACCAACGTTAGATTCTTTCCTCAATTGCCAAGGTTTGTGATACTCGACCATTTTATTCGCAGCGTGCAACGAGTGCACAACGACGTCTACCGCGTGATGCAAATTTAATTCATCGTAATAACGTTTCGCCTCGTCGCTCAGACTCTCGAGTAACTCGATGAGTTCTATCGATACATCGGACTTCAACGTATCGACGTGCGACGCGGGATCGATGATTTCACCCGTAGGATTAATGACCTTTCCCATGCACCGACTCACCAAATTGCCGAATGTATCGGCTAGCTCGGAATTTAAAATTCGTCGAATTTTGGTATCACTATAATCTGAAAAAAAAACAATGATTTCATATTATTTAAATATTTGTTAGAATTTTTCATGTTGTTTTCGTAGGTTGCATTATGCATTTGGTGTCTACAGATTGACGCAACGAATACACTTTCAGCGAGAGAAATTGATAAACTCGAAAAACGCGTCGTGAGAAAAATTTATGAATTCCATCTATGGTTCAACTATTCAACGACTTACATCGCGTACACAAAAAGGTTGAAGAATAACATTCCTGAGGCGCTTAAGATCCTAGAACGCATAAAAAACATAAAGTTCGCGGAATGTTTGAGAAAGGATATGATGAATGGAACGGAAATTCTCGCGCTTCCGACCTCTTCGTCGCGCCACCGAATTCCAAGCCGATCCCTTTCACGGTCTTCCAGCTACGTTTACCTTGAATCCTACGAATACTTACTTCCATCGGTATGAGGTACGGCTTCCCGTAAAAGAAAGTATCTCAAGCCGTCGCTCGTCACTTCTTGTGCTAATTCAAATGGCGATACGACATTTCCTTTCGATTTGGACATTTTCTCGTCATTTACAGTCCAGTGAGAATGACACAGAAGCATTTTCGGTGGTTCAAGGCCCGCTGCCATCAGAAAAGCCGGCCAGTAAACGCCGTGAAATTTCAATATATCTTTACCAATAACCTGTAGTAACAGCATCGAGGAAAACTTTCGTCATTTAGCAAGTGTGCTTCGGGCAACCCGTCGCCGCCTTGTTATATCGTGAGTCGAGTGCAAAGGTAGCTATCTGGGTTCTCCCAACAAAGTTTTGTCTCCCCACGCACAACGGTGGAATCTCGAGTGACCGGTGATACTTACTTGAACAGAGGGTGGCCAACAATTGTTGGTGAACTCTTGGCTCGGATAGCCCATAGAAGTTAAGTAATTGACAAGCGCGTCGAGCCAGACGTAAATGGTGTGCGACTCGTCGTTGGGTACCGGAATTCCCCAAGGTGCTCTCTTCATCGGTCTCGAAATACTAAGGTCGTTCAAACAACTTCCTTCCTCGATCCAATCAGACAATATCTTGTAGTACTTTAACGGCCTCACCGTTTCCACTTTGTATGGATCAATGATTCGGATTAATTAATCTCAACTAACTACAAACTTTTCGCTCTCGTTATTCCTTCGAGACTCGACCAGACGCTTACCGTCCTTTAACCAATGCTTGAGATCGCTTTGAAAAGCACTCAAACGAAACTTATAATTTTCCTCCTCCGTCCATTCGACGGGATGACCAGATTCCGCCGATACTTTAATCGTTTCGCCAGAGGGAAGTTGCTTTTCGGCCAAGTCGGAACTCGATACGAACGTTTCATCCGGTGTGCAGTACCATCCGCTGTATTTACCGAGATATATGTGATCACGATCTTTCAATGTGTTCTATAATGGTAAATGACAAACTTGAGCCATAATTGCACAGAAAAACGCATTTTTATAATGTTATAATCACCCAGAATTGTTGAACGGCTTGTTGGTGATTTTCGTCTGTCGTTCGGATAAAATTTGTATAATGAACGTCGAATTGATCACACATATCCCTGAATTGTGACGATATTTTAGTGCAATATTCTTGAACCGGCAGTTTAGCGGACTTTGCCGCATTTTCTACTTTGCTTCCGTGTTCATCGGTACCAGTGCTCAGAGCCGTGTCGTAACCGAGCATAGCGTTGTACCGAGTCATCGAATCAGCCAATACGGCAGTGTATAGATGCCCGATGTGAGGTCCTAATGATATACGTATCATTAAATTCTCTATTTTGCCAGCTTTAAAATATTTTAACTAGTTTAGTTATTACCAAAGTACCGCAAGCGCACCTGCATTTACATAAAATATTGGTGTCGATACATAGAACTTTTTTTTGTCACTATCCTTCCGATAAGATCTTGCCTGTGTTTGACCAAAAATGCCTTCGTATCTTTTTGTATGAACGCGTCTCCAAGGGATGCCCTGGAAACGGAGGCGCCACTTAGTTGCCCTCTGAACACAACTCTCCGCGGTGACTGCAAGAAAAAGGAGGAACGTTATTCTACTAATCTACTAAAAATCATCGGCTTATCTTTCGAGCACTACGAAGCTAATGTCGTTAAGAGAAGAAATGAATTTCGCGTCAGAGAAGTGTTACGTTAGAAATCAAACGGCCTCCTATAAATCGTAATCACTACAACGTTACAAGAAAGGATTTATCTTGATTGTATATAGTTTATTGTGACTATTTTTCAATACACGTTAGTTATAACAGAAAACAATACATAATACTCGTCGCTTGATCACGATTTTTCTTTTTTCGTTATATCTACAACCGGCCCTCCACCATTCAAGGAGATAGTCTCCAGTTGCGCTACGAGATCCATGTGTCTAAATTCATCAGGTTTTTCGGTGAAAGTCTTCAGCAATTGAATACGCGCAGGATTGTCCGTGGAATAGTATAACTGCAACTCGTTTGCCAAGCACTGTGCTTCTTGGGCAGTCATCGATTTATTGTCAAATTCGCCGCGCATCAAAACAATTCCCTTGCTCTCTTTCAAATCTGTGTAATGTTCCATTTTCAGACATTCGGGTGCGTTTTCCTTGTGCGTTTGATACCATATTAACGGCGTCATGTGTACTTCGGTACCATGAAATTGGCAAACAATAAATTCGTAACCATTTTCTCGTGGTAGAGGTAACAAAAAGGTCGAATATTTTTTTCCTCTCTCGAACATCTTATCGAACTGTTGAGAATCCATAGCGCCGCAAATACAATCCTTTACTTTATGGTAGTTTAACCAAATTTCAATAATTTCTTCCTTGCCTTTGTCACGTATAAGGTCCATCTTCATAATATCATCGAGAGATAATCTTTTAGTTCCTGCTGAAGGGTCTAATCTGGGTTTGGCATTGCACTGTTGTTGGAATTTCCTTTCCATGTCACGTTTTTCTAAAATGATATTTCAAATGGGTAATGCAAAAAATCCATATAGAGTTTACACTCTACGAATTTATGAATTGTTCGGAAGTTACAGCTATACGACTCTCGTATAGGCTAAAACACGCAGTAGTTGGCCAGGAACCAGTAATCAGCCTCTGCCTATACTTTGTACGAGTGGGAAGAGAGCAAAGCATATCTTTTGTATTCTTCCCACTCATACAAAGTATAGGCAGAGGCTGACTACTGGTTCCTGGCCGACTACTGGCTGTTTTACCCTATTCCACATATTGATTTATAAACTTTTGCGTCATTGGTAGAATCTTTTAATGCACCTTTGTCTTCCTTCAACTTTTTTTCTTTCTGTTCGACCCGGGATAGAAATTCTTCCGGGCTTGTTTCCTGAAGCTTTGCTATATTTTTCGCATACTTTGCGAAATATGGATTCGATTTCAATTGCTCCATGGCTTTTTCCATTTTCGTTAAAGACGTCATAATGGGTCTACGATTAGAATTTGTCGATCCTGCCGATACTAATTTAAGTAACGTCGACTGCTTGTAGATGTGAGAGGAATTGCCGACAAAGTTAGGAATACGCAGTGCCATTGATTTAATGCCTGAAAACTGTTTTAAAAAATAACAATAGTTAAGATATGGGAAACATTCGAACAGTTTGGAAAAACTGGCATGGTACAAGATGATATTGCTTGCATTTTCTTTATTTACAGTACTTATAAATTGAATCAGTATAATAGAAAATTTACAGAAATCCATTACTTACATGCACTATCACGTATTGCAAATAAACATCGGTTGAACTACCGGTTATGGAATTTGGACAATTTATAACCTTTAATTTCTTTCCATTTGCATTTATTACCTAGAAGAGCAGACGATTCTGCGTATCGATAAGTATGCTAGGCGATGAAACAATGAAGCTGTAGGAAAGGTAGCAAGTTAGCCACCGCTGTTGGTAAGACAGTCATATAATTTTGATTTCTTCATTTTTCCATCTAATCTCTTAATTAAATAAAGATTTATTGTAACATCATCACTAATCACAGAAGACGAACAATTGATTAAGATTTATAAGAATTTTTTAAACTCAAGCTCTTTCAAAGCTCAAACAATACGATGAAGAAAGGTTTCTAGAAGCTAAAATTGGCGAGCCATGTTCATGTCGCTTTCACGTCAAGATGAAAGATCGTTCAGAATATTCAACCAAACAACAAAATCCCTACAGCTAGTGAGCATGAACTATCAAACCGAGAGAATGGAAAATTTTATGAGTCGACTGCGCGAATCCGATTGTGCACATATTTCTCCTCCAGGCGGTGTATCGAATTCCATTGATAAACACGAATGCTGTTATCCGAGAATAGAAAGCACGGAAGGTGTGTTATCGTAAATGACAACGCTCCTCCCACGATAGGGTATGGCCAGTTCATGTTTTAGGTACGTAAATAATGAATATTATTAATTCCTACATTTATACGTACTTAAGACCCTTTAATTGATTTCATCCTTAACTATTGTTTGCTTAACAATTGAAGATTGTGATCAGTGATATTGTGTTAACTCCAACCAACACTTAACAATTGTGACAGAAGATCCTATGCTCTATATCACTCTACGACAATTATCAAAACATAACAATAAATTATCTTGATTATTGTGGACCATTCATATTTGTGAGCCATATTTGTGACCATTCATATTTTTTTTACTAATCGTCCGATAACCTTTAAAGTTTTATTCGCGTGCACTTTGTAACCTTGGAATTTGATACAATTAGCAATGTCGACGAGTATGGATTCGAGAGGCCCCGAAATTTCGACTACGAGACTTATGAAGATTTTATGTCTGATTACCTAAAAGTATTGGCCAAAAGAGCAAAAAAATGGGCTGAAATAGTTGGGGAAGGAAAGTCACTACAACGCAGTATAACTATAAAGCGATATGTACGTAAAGGTATTCCAGGCGAGCATAGAGGCATGGTGAGTTATACATGTGTATATTCTTTCGAGTGCATCTGCAAGAATAATACATGGTCGAATATCTTAGTTTTCTTAGTACCAATGAATATGTTCTTCTGTTTCTGTTTATCCTTTCGAATCTTATCTGATTAGTCTAATATCAGTACGTACAGTCACGTGTTTCGTATGAAAAAGAATGATCTAAACCGTTCTTAATTGTAATATTATTTTGATCTCGATCAAAAGAATTTTATAAACGTAGGTTTGGCTCGCGGTAAGCGGCGGTGAAGAACTGAGAAATGCATCTCCCAATCTCTATCAGAGACTCCTCGAGGGTCCTCACAATGGTCAGGTTGCCGATATTATCAAGACGGACTTACCACGTACCTTTCCGGACAACATATTCTTCAATAATACAGAAAATCATCAACACCAACTTTACAATATTTTATTGGCTTTCGCCCATCAGAACGAAACTGTTGGCTATTGTCAAGTGAGCAACAATGCGGCATCAATATTTTCTATACTCTAATATTCAATAATTTTGAACCAATCTCAATTCTCAGGGACTGAACTACATTGCAGGATTATTATTGTTAGTCACCAAGAGCGAAGAAACTGCATTTTGGCTTTTGAAAATAATGATTGAAAAGATTTTACCGGATTATTATACGCCGACGATGGATGGTTTACTCACTGATATCGATGTTTTAGCAGAGCTTGTCAGGTAAAATGTTTAATCGACGAAAATTTGTGATAAATCGTATACAAAACTCTGAAAAATTTATGGCATTCATTGTTTTAGAATAAAAATACCAGATGTCTATCAGCACGTAACAGATTTAGGTTTACCTTGGGCTGTTACAACAACGAAATGGTTTATATGTTTATTTGCTGAAGTATTACCCATTGAGGTGAGTTAAATATTATTTAAAGAAACCAGAAGAAATGTGATACTAAGAAAAATTAGTAAAAATAATATATTTACAGACAACTCTGCGAATATGGGATTGTTTATTCTACGAAGGTAGCAAAATAATATTTCGTGTCGGATTGACGCTTATCAAAAGAAACAAAGAAAATTTACTTTCCTGCCAGGATTTTGCATTGCTGGCAGAATGTTTCAAAGAAATAACGAAGGACAGTATTGTCTTGCAGTGCCATGACTTTATGCAGGTGAATAGATTACTATTAACAAATACACAATTTGTTATCTTTTACTTACAATTAAATTAATCTTATGAAAAACTTTCTCATTTTATTTCAGAGCATTTTTAAAGTGCCTGGCTCATTGCCAGCGAGCACGATAGCGAAATTACGAGCGAAAGTAACTCAAGATAGAATCAATCAGAAAACTGCTAAATTGGAAAGGTAGTATACCGATTAGAACGAGAAAAAAAAAAGCAACAAACATCGATTCATACCACCGTCGTGCTCTAGTCAATAACGTCATCAAACGCAATTCTCAAAAGTATGGAGAAATATCGAAAGAACAAAACAAAAAACTCAATCACGTCCGTGTAAAATAGTACACTAGTTATTATAATGTACATTTCCTTATTGCGTAAGTGATTTTTTCACGATTATTATAATGTTGAATTGTACAGCGAATCGTTTTCGATTTCGATATTGATGCTCATAGTTTGTAACAATATTATCGATACGAAACAGTTCAATTATTAGCTTCGTATTCTACAACAAAAAAAAAGATTTTTTATTCTTTAAATACAAAGGATTACGATGGAGAATTCTGACTCGTGTCGAGCTAATGAAACCTCTCGGAAATGGGAGAATACACATTGTATCGAGTGATCTATTTATTTTAAATAGAATTACATTTTTATGGCTGATTAGAGAAGAGAAAAATATAGCTGCTTATTTATAGACAATTATGTACATAGAAATTAATTTCCTATAGCAAACGAATGACTCGTGTAAATTAAACAACCATTCTACTTAGAATTTATCGTTCGTTCATTTTTCTAACCCGTCTTTTCCATTAGATCTTTAGCTTCGTTGATTTTGGCTGCTAAATAGGGCGATCCACCGCGGTCAGGATGATTAGCCGACATTACTTTTTTGAACTGTTCTTTTACTTTGGCTTTATTCGCCGATGGCGACACTCCTAAGATCAAACTTGCCTCTTTCCTGTTCATCGTTGGCTCGAATCCACCTTTGTAGTACTTGCTGTTTGCCAGTGACTTGAATATACATACATTTTAATACACTTTCTCGTTTGATAAATTTTTAATACTCGAGTATTGTATATATTAAATAATGTATACCTGTGAATCGAGTTTTGGCATTGTTTTAAGGGCCTCTGCCATTTTTTGAGACAGCGTCGGCATCGCTCTAATTATATATCGGCCGCCAAAACCGACAACCGCGATACCTATGCCCGCAATTACTGCGGTACTCGCCTGAAATATATAAATGATTAATTTTATCTATTCAATTTAATATACCATGGATGCTGTGAATATAAAGTAACCAATTTTTAACAAATCTTGGGCTTGTCAAATTACGCTTCCTATCGTTAAAAAATAAATAAATGCTCTTTTTCCTATGTATATATACATTCTAACCTTCGATGTATAACCTCAAAAGCATTGAACGAACCCCGTTTAATTCTTAATAACATTCATGAAAGTTCTCAGACAAAGCAAATAATTAATCTTGTCATCGTGCAACAATGAAATTATTGTACATATGAAGATGTTTGATTGTTAACTCTCGAAAGTTCGTTCTCGGGAATTAAATTCATTTTTTCAAGTTCGCGGGAAACAACAATTCATAATATGACATTGTCACCAGTATAATTTTTTATGTTTCCGACGAATAAATGTATTTATTAAAACATGTTGTACTCACCATTGTATTTACTTAAACTACAATCCTAGAAATACTACGTAGATTTTGACTTGGACTTGGAACAACCGAAAAATTGTAAGAACAGTGACTCTGTGATTGCACCGTGTTTCATCACGTTGCCGCTATTAAAGAATCGCATGTGTACATACACTGTTCCACCCCGCGAAAACTGTCATATATATACATACCAGTAACCTGGTTTCATGTGCAAGTATATGCTCAAGGAGTATTCAGTATACACGCATCTCGAGTTACCTAACAAATTCTTAGAATAAATAAACTATATTACTGAACCGAAAAAACATCAGAAACAATTAACGAACATAGGTGAGTAGAATATCCGACATTTTTATTGACTCAACAGGGGAATACCCGACGTTGCGGGGAAATCGGTTTATGCGTTACTAATCACATTCGCATCGTAGTTCACCATCTTGCGAATATGAGTGTGTGACTGGGACGTCAACTAACCGCAAAGCACCGACGATCATTTATCTGTAAATAAAAGCCGGTGACCTCTAAATCCTCAACAACCGCCGTGTGCTATAAATAATCTCGGGATCGTAAAAAAAAGATACTTATTTCGGTTTTAATATTACACTCGATTGAAAGGAAAGCTTAACTATAGAAAAAACGAAAAAAGGAAAGGAAACCAACAAAAAATGGGGGTACAGGAAGCATTAACTTACGTTTTTATAACGAACCCAATAACCTACGCGAAAAGTGCAGCATCTACCGTAAGTCCTAACAGTTTTTATAAAATCAAGTTAATTGGGGATCCTAACGTTTTTATTTGAAAATTAATAATTTCGATGCATTCGCGAAAACATGACTTACACCGATTTTCCATGAATGACAACAATTAACTAATCGGTTATAGCATAAATATAAAACTTTGATAGTACACTGATAGCCATCGTACAGACTTACTAAGGTATTACGGCAATACATATTGTTTTGTCTTGGCAGAACGGAGAACCTTAAAAAACTGAAATTTCAACCGATCGCCATGCGTTTGTCCACCCTGAACATATCCAGCTATGTACGTTTCAATTTCCATGCATCAATGAGATTCATTACTGAAAACTTTCTTCATAGGTAGCTTATTACTCAGGGCTGAGTCCAAAAGTCGAATATAAAATGGACCCACCCAAACCACTGTGGAAACTGGTAGCTTCATCCGGCCCATATTTCAGACTCGCTGCACTCAGTGGAACTGCTGCAGTGATACTTGGAGCAATAGGCTCTCACAGTAAGATTTACACTTCTAACATTACACCCTTGTCGAAAATTCTCAAATTTCAATGAACGATTTTTTGTATTCGCAGGATATTATCCGGAGGGAAAAGGCGTCGAACAGAGACAAGTGTTCGAAACAGCAAGTCGATATCATTTCTTCCATGCATTGGCAATGATGGGACTACCCTTTTGCAGAGTACCGATGTTGGTAAGAAATTCGTTTTTCACGAATTAATTATAGCATTCCGAACTATTTGGATAAAATACAAGTTTTAACCCAATAAAAGTCTCTCTATGTTCTGCGCGTTGCAGGCGATGCGCAAAAGCTAGCCCAAGTACTAATGATAAATACTTGCAGCACTTGCAAGTATTTGCACTAAGCAAAAAGTGTTTGCATAATGCACATTAGTCGTACTTGCACTAGTTACTACGCATCGTCTGCAACATGCTTTACGAGTCGTGTTCAGGATTACCACAATTAAAAACTTTGAACAAACTTTTCACAGGCGTCAAGTTTCCTGATAACCGGGACGATCCTTTTTTCTGGATGTGGATACTACTTTGCCTTTACCGGAGACAAACGTTTCAGCAGATTGACACCCATTGGTGGCACATGCCTAATTCTCGGCTGGTTATCGATGTGCATTTAGAAAAAAAATGGCTTCGTTCATCGAAAGAGACATTCGAACTATTTCCATCGTATTAAATAAAAATATTCATAACTGCATTTTATATATTTTAATGAGTGGGTATATGGAATGAAATATACCGAGGTGTATCCTGTTGTACAGGGAGATATTCAGTATCTCTAATAAAGGATATTTGTTGGGATTTGTATCGTTCATTCACGAGAACTTCGCGCAATGATTGTTTCCATTTTGTTTAATCTTACGTCGGTGTTTATTAAGGGAATTCAAGGAAACAGAAGTATTTTAATCAATTAAAATAAACTTTATGCCTAACTGATCGATATAAATATAACTTTTTTTTTTGTTTTTTTTTCTTTCGTTTAATTGATATTCCAAAAGTTTTTTTTTGGGGAGAAATCGTATCCTTGAACCATTACACACGATAATCCGATGCACATGTACGACTTTGTCTCAATTTTCATTATTTATGAAATTGCGTGAAATCAACTTGGTATTTTGTTTCTTACAGACGCAGTTTGCGCTAATTTTTTTGTTTTGTTTTTTCATTTCGAATTTCGTGTTTAACGTAATGCATTCCTCGGCATTCGTGGCTCTTTTTTTATCACGTGGTATGCAGACACAGATAATAAAAATAATGCTATATCCCGTTTTTTTTTTATAATGGCTACATGAATAACATAGTATGTATAAACATCGCTGGATTAAATTAACGTGGACGCTCATGACACATCGCCAGACAAGAGATACCAATTACCGGGTGAACCGTGATAGGGGAGGTAATTATACGATAATGGCACAACGAAACGAGCCACTGCAACGGAATTTGACTACGATTTGCGTCAACGATGCATCCTCTTTCTCCCGTCAACAAACATAACTCGCCCCGCTCTCCTTATTTATTGATTTCTTCTCGTTTCTTCGCTTTTTTTTTGTTTAATTATCCCTAACAACTAGTTTGGCAAGCAATTATTCCTTAATAATAAACATCTGTTGACGGGAAATGAAACGTAATCAGACCCAAATACCGACAAATATTTGTCGGTGTTTGAGCCGAAAATAAAAGAAGAAAAAAAATAGAATAAGGAACGATACAACAAATGGTGGATAAGTAATAATGCAATGCAGCTTCGATTTACAAAGCTAAACGGTATTTGCCCGGTATGATTGGTAATAATATTAAACGAGATTGTACCTTTGTGTCGGCTGTTGGAAACTATTCCCACTCCGGATCTCGAAAGTTTGTCGTATCCCGAAGTCCATATATTTTTTTCATTCTATCTGATTTATTTTCACTCTTATAGCCACATTCATCTGATGAAATGATATATCGAGAAGTTTGGGAATACGAGATGTCGCGCACACGAAGGGAGAGAACAACGAAGACGTAATGACGGTCTGGCGATGCTCGCGAAGTCGTTAACGGAACTCAGCTACGTAAATAAATGATTGGCCTATCTCACCTACGAATAGATAAGTATCAAACAATTAATCGATTGGTGATAGATCGTCTTAAAAATTAAATATTACTATGAACTATATATGTATAGAGAGGTGCTTGCACGTTTAAGTTCGTTTTGCCGGAGCTACTTTTTCTTCCTCCCTGAGCTCTGCAGAACGAACAGCGAACACGAGAGATCGATTAGAAAGAAAGAAAAAAAAAGAAAAAAAAAAGAAAAAAGAAGAATAAGATTATGAACGAACGAATGACTTTAACGATCGAATGAATTTTTCATGAATACGAAACACGAGCTTTCGTCGTTTTGTTTTAATGTTTGTGTACTTTCTACGGGACGTGAACTCTTTCTTAGATTACTACGAAAATTTGAATTGCGCTATTACGGCGGATTCAGCACACATTTTTTTTTCTCTTACTTTTTGTTTGTTTGTTTGTTTGTTTTGTCATTAACTCTGATCTTCGCTTACGTTTACACGTGCCCCCTCGAGAGAGCCTCTCGCGCTCGTCGAGGCCTCTCGGACGAATGATTATGACCAATGACAACGACGACGATACAAATGACGACTGATTCTTTTCTTTTTTTTTTCTTTTTTTTTATGCACACGCTGCTCACGAGACGCACCACTGATATAAAACTTCACTTACAGCTAGCGAACTTCCGTTCCGATGCTTTGTTTTGTTTCTTTTTTAACTTCATTTTTGTTTCGTTATAATTCCGTTAGTATCAGTGCCTTCGTAGCGGTGTATGATTCTCGTCAAACTATAATCGTTATCGTTTATCGTTATTATATAAAGTATTTATATATAGACTTGCGTATATCAAACTATGTTCGAGATAACTATTCATATTTACAACTTCTTGTTTTGTGGTTTTGTTTTTTTGTTTTGTTTTGTTATTGTTGTTTCTCTTTTTTCTGTTTATTATCGTAATACACCGAAGACAAAAGCCTTGGAGCCGGGTCTCTCCCTTTTCCCATTTTTTACACCATGAAGCGTTATCGAGCGCTACACGGATACCACTCTCGGAAACAATCGCAGGCTGTCGAACAAATCTCGCCATCTCGTATTTTTTCATACCCCCTTTCCATCTCTTCGTCACACTCTCCTCATTCACTTAGTCCGGCAAAAATACGTATCACGATCCAAATTCTTTATGGGAGTACACGTACAAAAATAAACACCAAACTGGAATTTATTTGCTTTGTGAAAATTCACGTCGGAAGAGAAAAGAAAAACTAAACGATATGCGTGAAGAGCTTTGAATGGAAATATGAAAGAAATGAGAAGAAAAAAAAACAAGGAAAGAAGAAAACGGAGCTCGACGAAAGATTCGTATGAAACGCAAAACGTGTCGTTGTTTCTTGATATCTCTTTTTTCCCCTTTTTTCTCTCATAAACCACGCGAGATTAACGGGCAATGGGATTTCAGCGTGTCGGTAGGTTTTGCATGTTCGTTTCTCATCGTTGATCTCGGCCTCCCCGAGCGCGAGGCAAGGGAGGAGGGACGAGACGATTTTATGAATTGGGAAAGCATGAAAACACACAGGAGACACACACTGGTCAATTTATCTCGTCCCTCGATCGCGTCTCTAGGATAGATGGAACGAGTGTTGGCCCTCTTGCGCTGCTATCCGTAACTTTTCACGCATTATATCCAATGTTGTGTAGTCCGGCAGTTTAAGGTAGTTGACGCAAGTCATCACAGACGGTAGAAAGTCGTCCGTCTTCATCGATTGATCGAAGGTTTTACGCACGATCGTGAGAGGCGGAGTTAAGCTTTTGAAGCCTGCAAAGGAGTAAGAAAGAAAACGATCGAAGATAAATAGATTTTCATGGTGTAAAGATCGAACGCGAAAATGAAGAGAAAGAAAAAAGAAAACTTACCACCGACGGGCAATCGCGGGGATCCCGTCACGAACTGTATAAATTGTCTCTGCTCCTCGCTATTGTATTCCGACATGACCTCGAATAAAAAGCGTATTGCTCGTGAATCGGGAGTGTAACCATGATCGGTCCGGCAGCATTCAAGCAGTGTCTTGACGTCCCATTGACCACCAGCCTGTGCATGACCGCAGAATACTGCTTCCAGTTCCTCTGGGAAAAAGAGTCTCAGCTGAGACGGAGGAAACACGGATTCGAAACCCTCGCGAAATGCTTCCATCTGACGGAAAACTCCCTCGTACAGAAACCAATGAATCACCAGCTGTAACATTTACGAGATACGTTGATTTGGGCAATGTAATGATTTTTCAAGCACGAGAGCTCGGATATTATTTATATTTGTGAATAAAGAACGTTATCATGAATAAAAACGAATAAATTAGGATATGTAAATAAAAATGGTAATAACATTCTACATCAAAGAAGTATCTCATTCAAAATAAATGAATTAATATTATAGTAATGTCAATTAAAATTCAATAATAATCTAGTAATCATAGAAAATAATAGTTTTTGAGATCTTAATTGTTTTTTTTATCCATGATTAATGAAAACTTGGTTTACCTTAATATACTGATCCAAATTGTGAATAGTAACGGCAAGCTCGCTTCCTCCCTTTCTCAACTCGACGTTGTCGTATCCCGGCAATTCAAAGACAAGACCAAGATCGGCAATGGAGCAACCATCGAGATCGAGTGATTCGATCAATTGAGTTCTCTCGCTCGGTCGATATGTCTGATCGCGTTCGATGGATTCTTTTCTTCTGACGATATCTTGAAGTTTGCCGAGACTGCGATAAACATCGGGACATACGTAGGAGAGATCGGCAAGCGTTAGTGACTGTTCCTCACCGAGCAGCCAACGATAGAACGTTAGACTAAACGGTAGATCGAGCATGCGCGAATCGTAAATAGCTTTGGCCATAAATTTTCCCAAAAATTTAAACTTGGTCTTGAGCTTAGCGAGTTGTGAGACTTTGGTGTTCCACGGTATCGGCGTCGTGAACAATCCATGAGGCGAATTGACGTAACCCGCTTCCGTGGGTGAGGCACTGCCGTGCCAGAGTTCAAGATCGGATCGTTGCAATTCGCGCGATACGAGAGCATAAAATTCGAGGGTCGGACCGAGACCGGTGCCAACCTCGTTTATATATTGCACTTCCAACAAAGCTTTGCTCGACGCCAAATCTTGTATAACTTGTTCAGCCTGTTTCAATATATCGGTTCTCGATATAGTACGTTTTCTTCTCTCGAGACGCGGTGTGACCCGTTCTTGACTATCCGAACCGGATAATTCGGGCGCAGAGTCGAGAAGCCGTTGGAGAGCTCTGTCGCGATCGAAGGACGTCGCATAGAGCAATAATTGTCGTGTTTCAAACGGAAACAAGAAAGGACAGACGGTGGCTATTTGTTGAAGCCACGATGGAAGATTTCCCGTCATAATGACCAGAGGATCTTGCAATTGTCTACTGGCCTTCGCAGCAATCTTGTTATTAATAAAGTCCTGCGCCGTAAGAAGAGCGCTGCTCTTTACGTACGGGAAGAGAACTCCCCAGTGTCGATTGAGTGCGTGTAACAGACGCAACAGACATAGACCATCGAGAGAAGCGTCGGCTATCGTTACCGAGGGAAGAGTCGGGGAGAGATACGGTGCTAGAGGACAACGAGGCGGCGGCACGGCTCCCTCGAGCCACAAGCTATCCTCTTTTCTCTTCGAGCTTATCTTTGTACTTTTTCCTTTACCTTTGCGACTTCCACTCTGCGAGCTGGAGCCCGGTTTCGGTGATGTTGTCGCCTCTTCTTCGGGCACGGGTCTGTAGTATATCGTGTGCGTCTGAACCCAAACGGCATCGTGACCCAACGGCGGTTCGCTGTCAGCCTCTGCCTCCGAGTGATCCAGTCCCGAACAACCAAATTGTCTGACAGCCTGATACACCGTCATGTTGAACGGCAAAACTTCGTCACCGATCAAAAATTGTAACTTGTGCTTGGCAGCTTGACTTATAACTACAGCCGCAAGTGTGTCGTCTATATCGTCCTCGCTGTTGTCGTCGTCGCTGACCATCGACTCGGCGTCGCGTATTCTACCATAACCACGAACCATCAGATATCGCTCGATAGCTTGCACAAGCGCGAGGGGATCGATTTTCACGGTGCCGCCTTTCCACTGTTTCAAATTGTTGCAATCCGGATGCCGTTGCAAATTGCACTTAAGCTGATGCGTATTGAAGAATTTCAAGGCGCTCGTGCCACCGCGTCCAGCACCAGAACCCGCTGGTAGATCGTGAACTTTGACAGGAAATTGTTCTAACTGAGCCACACACCTATTTAATTTTGCGACTAGAGCACCGAACGCACCGGGATTCGTGTCATTCAAGTGATTTGTAATACCACTGGAATCTAGCGATTGCTGTTGTAACGTCGTTTCGGCGAATAATTTCCAGAACATTCGTAAACGATCGTAACGATTGCCGGGTGCTTCGGTGGTCGTGAGATAATTCAGCAGAGCTTTTATAAGTCCGCTATAATTCATCTCGAACGGTGATATATCGCTCTCGAGAACGATATCGCGAAGTTCCGTGAGTGCGGAGAGCATCTCGTCGAGCTCGTTGGATTGAAGCCTTTGTATCGCTGCCGTGAGTCGAGTTAAGACCGTCAGAGCTGGATGTGTGCATGGCGCATCGTCCTGATACCTGGCCAAAAATTGCGCGGCCTGATCGCGCACCCATCCTTTCGCCTTGTCACGATTGCCACCCGTTAAACTAGGATTGCTTGGTGGTTTCGCGAGGCTCGTCGATGAGCTCGAATCACGCTTGTCACTCGCTGCACTCGATGATGATGATTTTCTGCCCCATCTTGCAGGATTGAGATTCCCTAGGAACCGACTGTTCTTCGGTGTAAAACCGGTAAACAACGACTCGGGCTGTTGCGTCTGCTGCGGCGTTGCACTTCCCAGACGCGAGAAACGGCCCTTTTTGTTTTGGCGTTTTCTCTTCAGAACGTCTCCGATTCTTCTGGCGAAAGACAAGATTTTTATACTATAGCATGCAGAAATATCGATGATTTTGAATATTAATGTGTTACTTATCTCCAGAATTTATCGATCGAAAATCCAATGAATTGAATCAAAGAAAATTTGCAATTTCCAAACCCACCGAATTAAAAAGATTTCGATTGAAATGTACTTACAGATGAGCATTTTGCGGCGAACTAGAATCGTCGACGGAGGTACTGAGATCGTTTCTGCTTCGTGTTTCCATCGTCGCAGCGAAACTCGGCTTAAGCTGACTCGTGGCGATAGTGCCGAATAGTATATTGCCGTTCGTCGTTGGTGATGCAACTGGCGATGTCGCACTACTCGATGACAGTGTCATGGTTGATGTGAGCGGAGTTGTGGATGGACCTGGTTGTGGACTCGGCAATGGCGTACCTGAAGATTAAGCGGATAAAAAATCTAGAATTAGTATCGTTTAAATCGACTTTGAATGTTCTTTACATACAGCGAATATGTGAAATAAGAGTAACTCACCGGAAGGGCACTTGGGTGGTGAAACACCGAGAGGTATGTCGGGATCGGCAAGTTGTCTTATCTGATGCAAAACTCCCTCGCGATGAAAGTGTACGCCGAAAACTTGTGGCAAACGTTTCATCAGTATACTAGCCATTTGGAGAGCACCTATGACTATTCTGAGATCCTGAGACGCGAGCATGCCGGCGATGTGTGACGATACCACTTGATTCTTTAATACGTCCTGTTGACAAAAACGAAAAGGCGAGAATAATACATTTCAATTATACAGAAGACACATTGAAAAGTTTGTCTCGTACTTTGAGAAGATCCGTAGAAGCGTAATAAACCATACGCAGTAGAGCTCGAAGACATTTGCACTTGACCGCTGGACCCGCGGAACTACTGTATACCTCGTACAGTACAGAGAATAATGTTCGAATAAAGGAAACGAGCCATTCGTTGGTCTCGATCACCGGTGGAACTACGTCCATACTATAAGACATAATTTATACGATTAAGTTTCATCGAATAATTATATAATTAAGGAGAAGGGTATCGAAAAAATAATTTACCTCGAAGAACATGTGGGGCTTTTGCCCTCGGCAGGATGAGCATTGACTCTGCGGAAGATGCTTCTCGCCATACCAATATCTTCATTTATTTGCTTCATCACAGTCAGATCTATCGTGTAAGTTCGTCCCAACATTGAGAGACAAATCTCATCTTCTCCATTCTGGAAGGCCATCTGAAACGCGGGCAGAAAATTATTATTTTAAGCCAGGTATTAATATCGACTACAATTAATACGAAGATAATTCCAGAGTTAACGAATCTAAAGATTCTTGGTTACAATAATGTTGTAATAGAAAATAAATCACCTCGATAATCCTAGAGTCGATGGTGCTAAAGGGATGACAACAGTGTCTTTCGTCACGCCATTCCCAGTGCACGGTTTCCTGCTGATTGCTCGTTCTTTCGAGTAAACTATTTACACTGAATATACCGTCGCTCGGCAAAGGTGGCATGAGTTCCTCGATCAGGCACGTTATTTCAAACCATTCTTGAGGCGAACGTGGCACCAATTCGACATCCTCGGTCTTGACTTCCAGAGAACCGGTCAGTAGATAGCTAAGAGTGAAAGCTATGTTCTGCTGTAGGAGCAATTGTGCCAAATCGGGACAACGATTTGATATCACAGAAAGCATTCGTAATACGGTTATGAAGTTGCCGATGCTGTTGACTGGCGGAGTTATCATCAGCTACGATAATACAAATATATAGTCGTTAGAAAAATATAAATAATAGAAAACGGGAATTCTAAAATAATCATCGAATAACTCACCAACTGCTGCAAATTTTGCAGAAGTTCCGCGGTTATGATTTTATGGAGCATTACAGGATCATGCTGAAAGCTGTCGACTAAACGACTGAAGGCCTGACAGACGCACTCGACGCTCTTTTTGTCCTGATTCGCGAGACGACTCGTCAACAGAACGAGACTGTCGGCAACCAAGTGAAAATCGTCGGGATTGAGATTTTGACAACAATTCGCGGTGATTGTCAGCGCGGCTCTTTGTGCCGTTATATTGAAGAAATCGACAAACTTGAGACAAGCGGAGACTCCTCCCTGTTGGATTAGACAAAAATAGAAACCCTCGAAAGAATGAAAAATAGCTAAAACGAATATTTCGCTTTTTAGCGGAGAAAAAAATGTACGAACCGCTTGCAGTATAGATTTGCTGTGTCTACGCGACAGCATGGCTAACGCGGTTAGACACTGTTCGGCGACATCCATGCATTCGATAGATTCCAATTTCTGTAAAAAGACGGGCACAGCATCGACGACGACAGTCGACGACCTTGGCAGAGCTTCCATCATGTAAGTGAGAGCTCGACATGCGTGTGTCATTATCACGAAATTGTGCTCGATACCGAGAAGGTTTATGAGCGCCGCAACCACTTGTTTCACAGGAAAACCTGTGAGTGTGTCCTCGTTTCCCATTACGAGAATCTCTCCCATGCCGATAACGGCTTGCAGTTGCTCGCCCTCGTCGTCGACAGCTTGCAAGCCAGCCAACAGCTGTTGCGCTTTCGCAGCTGTATGGAACGATGTGTGGAAAAGTTGGAATATTTTCGAAATTTCTCAGAGCTTCATACTGGATAGTTTGTACAAGTATAAATTATTCGATAAACTTACCGGAGCTTGCGCCCATACTTCGATTAAGGAGATGTTGCATCCTTGGGGCGAGAGCTCCGAACACGTGAGGAGGTAATCCTCGAGCCTCGAGAAGGGCCTGTAGTCGTCCGACTTCGCCGTCATCGCTTTCGCTGTCACCCGTAGTGCCGGACATTCCAGAGGGTCCTCCGCTAGCTGGTTAAACGCGAAAAAGAAAATTTAACCGATATCGAAAATATAGAAAGCCACGTAGAAGTTCATCGAACGAAATTTAATTCACGCTCGCTTGACAACATATCGAGTGATAGAGGAATATATTTTACGAACAATTCACAATATTATTACACTTACCAGTAGCGGATGTTGCGGTGGTGGCCGATTCCTCTTCCCCGGTTGTGGAAGTCAATTGACTTCCTGGGGCGGAAGATGAAACGGAGTTTGGTGTTGCGGTACTATTCGTTACGGAATCACTTCCAGACATCACACCGCCACTACCTGGACCACCGTCCCCAGCTGCTTTCCGGGCTCGCGACGACGAGCGATGTCTGGTAATTTAATAAAAACGTTATAAACCTGCTGTGCACATTACAATTTATAAGCGCGTTTGCTTTTCAACAAAAGAATAACGTTCTTTTGTACCATTTGCCGTTGTTTCTGATCAGGAAAAACTACCGTTATACACCTTTTCCGAGCATAAATATCATTAGATACGCGATATTTCGTGTTAAAGTTGTTTGATGATATTTTTTTCACATACCTCAAGCTCGAGCACGCTCCCGTTGTAGATTCTTTCTTGTGATGTTTACTAGTCGCTTTACCACTGACCGCAGTGCCACCAGTGCTATCCTTGGATTGTTCCGTGGAGATTTTTACCCTCGAACGCAATAGATGTTTGTGTGCAGGGTGATGGTGCGTAGTCTGGTTGGCAGCAGCGGAGGCAGACACAGAGGGGTTGACAGTGGACGTAGCCGGTGTAACGCCACTTGTGCCTGCCCCGTCATGTGCCAACGCCCCCCCTCCGCTCTCCACAGAGTTACTAGCTGCGTTACCCACTCTGATGCTGGACTTCACACCCAAAACTTGACTACCCGTACCACCGTTCGTATAATTGTTGACGCCACTGCCTTGAGATTTTGAACCTTTATTATCGACAAGACAGAAAAAAAGAAAGGGATGAAAATACGAAAGATTCGGTACAAATATGAATACGAATAAGAAAATTATTCGTGGGCTCGATATCGTTAATTTTCGCTATCTGGATTTCGATCATCGCGATACTAAGAAGGACGCAATGATCTATACTTAACAATATAAAGAATGATTGACAGAATATCCGACAGAGAAAAATATATAGAAGAGATAACGAAAAGTTTCCGTTTGGTGAATCCTATGGATATTTTCTACTTGTTGTATTTCATATATCGCTTTCAATTATTCTAACGTTAGGTTTGAGTACATAAATTTGAATTTTATAGATAATCAATAATTGAAGTTTCTCGTATTCCTTCATCGTTATGGTGTTTGTCGAAACGAGGTGAGATTTTTATTTTCTATTTTAAGGATGCCTAAAAGGAATATAATCTAAGTACGCAAAGCCATTGAAGAATCGTAATGGAGGAATGATAATAGCTAATGGAAGATAGTGAGAAAGGTACAAATCGTGGATTATTCCACAGCTCGAACAGAAATTTAAAAAAAAGTGCACTGAACACCAACAGCAGAATATACCGATTTCATTAAGATACCATATTTTTAGCTGCGATTTAATTTCCGAGTTCAATAAAGTGAAAAAGCATTTAAACCGTTCGATGCAATTGGCATGACGAGAATAATAAGTACATCGACCGACGGATCACAATTCTCATCACAGACTGAACGAATTATCACGTACATGTAAACAATCGTTCGAAACGAACGACACCCTGAGGACAATGAGTGTGGCACGTGTAACGTGTATATCGTTGGGAATGTCTCATTTACATTGTCAAATTTGAAAGTGTACAAGTAGTCTGTGAGTTCTATATTTGAATGAATTTATATTTTCGTGAAATATTGGCGCAAATATAACAATTTTGCGAACCCGTGTTTTAGATTTCTTTTTTCTCCACAGGAGTTTGAAACTTTTAGCTATTAATGTCTTCGATTTTTCAATTGTTCTCGAATTTAGATGCATTTCGGAAGATTAACACAGATTTGGAAAAGAAAGTGATCGAGAGACGCTCGATGCTAATATGAAAAATTGTCGCCCTCTTCTCAACAAAAGCTTACCTTCTTGATGATAGGTTTGTGTTGATATTGGAAAAAGTGCTTTGATAGCCGACACAAATCCTTCCAGACATTCGCTCATCCTCAGGCCTAATACGATACAGTCTTATCTATGACTTTTATTTTTATTATACTAGGCTTTTCTAAATTACTACCGACTAGTGATACCAACAAAAAAAAAGTTTTCCCTCCGGTCATCTAGCTTACGAACTACGCGATAATCATTGGCCAATCGATCGCACTTCGAGGATCTCATGGTACGGTGGATAATACGAATTGAGACGGAATCGCAAATAAACTCGAGATTACGGGTTTGGTTTTAAAACGCATTATACGCTTTTATGGGCAGGCACAAATTACAACTGCCGAATGCGAATTACGAGTAATTCACGAAGTTCTAATTGAAATATGTCGTTGCGTGTTTATTCATGATTTTATATTACTTCGGAACAATTTTATTTTAAAGCAGGCTAGGAAAGACGAAAAAAAAGCAAGTTTTTCTTTTTCTCTGCTACAGTAAAATCATTGTTGATTATATACATATGCAGAAAAAGGAAACAGGAATGAAGAAAAATCAGCTTGAAATCGTGGATTTTTGGTTCCAACCGTACGAGACGATTGTATTTGTGGAGGGACCTTTCTCGCAAGGGTGTATGTAATGTAGAGTTTTGTCATAATCTTATGCTAAAGCTTTTTTAAATCATTTTCATGACAGTGAAACGATTTGGAAATCGTTTTTGTTAATGTCGATTCGTTGCTCGTATGATTGTACAAAAAAAAACAAAAAAAAAACAAATAAAAATAAAGTAACGATGGAAACAATTGAAAACGCGTGCTCACCTCTTCCTCTGGATGTTGAAGGATGACTAGCGTACGACAAGCTTGTCGACGACGTGAAATTCGTGTGCGAGGTCGATGCTTTTCTATTATTGTAAGAGCCCGTCAACGATACGTCGAAATTGCTCGTAGCCCCTTGTACCGAACTTTGTGAATTTTGGGGTGTTCTCGAGCGCGTACGAGACGCGACGCAATCAATCGGAGCTGAATTGTGATCCGGCAGGCTTGATCTGCCCGAAGCTCGTGCTCTCGTACTACCGCTGTTCACACTATTGTTTGGCTGTTGTGATTTTTGCTGTCTCCAGTCCGGGTCTGAAAGGGCAGATCGATCGATTTTTTTGTGCATCGACAAATTCACCTTCTCTGTCGAAATTATTAGTGAAAAAATTCTTACACTGAATTAAGAGTATTTTTTTTTTTTTTTTTTTTTTTTTTTTTTTTTTTCTTTTCTTTTCTTTTCTTTGTAAATACATCATACGCAGTATGAATGAAAGCCTGATTTATCGAAGTTTGTGAAAATTGATCACTTAGACCGATAACAACAAGGCGGAGTTTGAAAATAGCTATGTATTCCCTCACCTACTGAAGATCCTAGGCCACCGCCATAACTTTTACGTTCCGCTTTGGCTTTGGTGTGCTCGGTTTTGGAAGATGAATCAACGGAACGTCTGTGTGTCGGTACGTCGTAGAGTTCGGACGATTGTGAAGGATCACCGTTTGCCTGCCTTCGTCTTTTCTCGGCCAATGTTAACGTAACCGTACCCGTGTTCTGTCGTTTTCTGTAAGTCGTACTTCCGCTCGCGCTGCTCTTCCCCGTTAGCTGCTTAGAGGTGTCTGCTGAAGTGCTGGCCTTCTCTACAGACCCCCCGGACGACGACTGATCTTGTTGATCTGCCATAGATTAATCGACGCATGCCACTATTCTGCCTGAAAAATGAAATTTAAAACAGAAGGGATAATTAGTACGCGCGCAACAATTCATATATGGAAAAACGTCTTTGTCCAATGCGAAGATTAAAGGAACGGACGAATTACAGAACGGGGCTCGACGGAGTACATTAATTTGTTTCGGAGCTGATTAATGTTTCGCTGAATAAAAAATTATGCGCAGTTGATAATGGAGTAAAAAAAAAAAGAAAAAAAGAAAAAAAAAACTTTTACGATAATGCAAGCGGTCTTTACGCTCTGTGTAAGAAACAAGGAGAATGAAATTTACCGAGGATATCGAGTGAATGGACGAGATCTTGCACGAATGACGAGTAATGGAATAAAGAAAGTGTAATTTATAAATAATTGATGGCTTTTTATGATAAGAATATCGTAGCATGCAACGCTCTTCCCGAGATAAATCTAAAGTGTTTGAACGATAACCGCCGTCGGTCTTGCCAATAGGTTCAAGGAACAAAGGGAATGATAAAATTCACTGGAATCAACAAATGCGACGAATTTTAAAAACAAGTTAAGATCGATTAATGAAGTACACGCGACTCGGAGAGTAACGCATAGTTTGTTCTTACAAAAATGTAGGATACGAACCAAAAGTATATTAAAGAAAAAAAAAAAATAACTTTATGATTAAACGATCCGGAGGAGTCGGGCGCATGATTGTATACATCTTCGCAGTTCCAACTGTTGTGTCTTGAGAATAATAAAAAATGCATATGGCGATATGATTAATCTTGTACAGTCATAGTAAAGAACGTATGAAAATACGTCCACAACAGAGCGAAGACAAGCTTCGGAAAATTATTTACAGATGTGTTTCTTCAATTTAAGAATGATGGGACGCCTTGACAAATCATCACGAGGAATTCAGCATTATTCTTACAAGTCATAAATTCTTTCTTCCTCCAGGAAAATGCTTCACTATCGAATGTTAGGTTAGAAAACGTACATACGACAAAATAAAGATATTCGATCGGTCAATGGAGAATAGTCAACGAATCGCCCGTAATACGTAATTCCACCACAATGCTTGAACGTTCTCGTTCAAAAGAGATCGATTATGAGGACGAAGCCAAACAATGTCTTCTCCGGCATTGATCACCAAGAACAAAGCGTTTCGCCATAGGTAAGATTAACGATCGATGAATCGAATGAAACTTTTAACCCGAACCGAAAGTTAAAACCCACTGACTTCGTTGAAAAACAAAATGGTATTGCGTTTTAAACTCGGCGAGCACAAAGATTCTAGTAACAGAACTCTCGATTGGTTGCACTGCTTCGTTGAATGATGCACGAAAGCGAAGTACACAGAATTTACAATTCTATTTGCAACGTCTGAAGTAACGTGGAGAAGGTGACGAAAAAAAAAAACGTTATCACTTGGTTAATGAAAATTTGCAACTCTCTAAATGTATCTTTGAAACTCCTCGACAGAATCGATCGATATCCACGAATGTTCGAATAGGGAAAATTCTCTATCGAAAATAATCGATTGCATTTAAAGCCACGAGCGATAAGAATGTCGAAGAAAAAAGAAAAACAATGTCGGCAAATACGTGGAATCGAGACTGCCTGATACCGAGCCCGAATGCTGAGTTACTGAAGAAAACGCCATACCACAAGATCGAACGAGTATATGACCGAATCACCCCTAGAAATATCGGCAAATTTCGAGATGGCTCACAAAACACAAAATTATGTTCTTACTAAATACGAATGCACACGATAGATAACGGTCACCACAGACACCCCAGCAGAAACGAAAAAAAAAAATCAAAGTCACGATTACAGAGCGATGCGCAGTTAGTGTTTCTTCTCGATGAAACAGACAGATAATGTTTGATAAAAGTGTCAGGGGGGAGGATGGCAGGAACGAGTGACAACAAACATTGACTCGAGAGAAGCGACATTTTGTATACACGAGTAGAATAATACATGCGTGTTTAAAACATCCACATATACGTGTTACAGTGAACGACGGACCGAATGTTTATCGAGAAAAAGAAAAAAAAAGAAGTGAATTAAATTCGACGAGCCCCGAAACGAACAGCTGTACGTGTATTAACTCGGAGATAAAAATTCTCGAACTTTTAACACGCACGATGGTGACAATTCGATAGGGCGGTGAAGAACGTTAGAAGGAATAACCGCGTTGAGCAAGCCTAGCGCACAAGGAAATTTTTTCGATGCGTTCTGTGTGGCTGTGTGTGTGTATAATACACGTATGTATCTATTTCCCGTAAAAGCGAAACCGTAGGTGGTATCGAGAGAAATACAAAGGCCCTTACTCACAGCGAGGCGAGATCTCCCGAGCCACCATTTGCTTGCTGCTGAAGTAATGGAGGACGAGTTTTGTGTCTGTCTCCCTCTCTCACCACTCTCTGTTTCTCTTTCGTTCTTTGCAACCACACGCGCGCACACATACACACACACACACACACACACACAAACATACGCACACGCGCGACACTATCTTTTATTTTTCCTACTGTACCAGTTTCTCACTCTATTTTGTCGATCGTTCTTTCTGGTCCCTCGATTGTCGTGAAGAAAACACGAACACTCGACATTTTTTATTCAGTGTATATATCAATTTTAGTGAAAAAAAAGCTCAAGATGAACACAGAATTTACTTTATTTCCGTATACGTAATAATGGGAAAGTAATTTACCTGAATTTCGTAAAGGCATGCTCGTTTCATAGCGAGCTTTATGTACATATGTATTTTAATATTATCGAAGCGAGCGAATCGTATGTCCTGTCGAACGACGCGAGCTCTATGAAAACGCAACACTACCATGAGACCACCTCGAGTCTCTCCCACACATAACTCTTCGGAGCACCGACAAAAGCACTGTAGAGAAGAAAAATCATGCACACACGATCATCGTAACGGATCGCGGAGACGAGAGACACGCACACATACACACGAACGAGGAGCTCTCTGTCTCTTTCCTACCAGACCTGGGGAAATTTGAACGAGTCTCCTTCGGAGCGAGAGATCTCGAGTGAGCACGAGAGAGTGAGAGAGAGAGAGAGAAGGAAGAGAGTGTTTCACAGTGCGCGAAGCGAGCTGTATAAGCAGCAAAGCAGCACTCGTCAGAACTTACACGCGTATGTTAGGATAGGACGAAGAGTATATATAGTACATATAGATATAACATGTATTGCACACACAGTTGAGAGGAACATATGAAACGCACTGTAGTCAATTCTAAAGCAAGAAGCCCACCGAACTGTAGTTAGTACGTAGGCGAACGTATATATATATATATATATAAGCACGTATAACTGACTGGTCGTGGAACGTGTCTGTCCCTGCAAAGTATCGAATGTTGGTGTATGTTTGTAAATGTGTGTGTGCGTGTATGTGCGTGTGCACCAGCCACCGAATCAACGGAATGCGTCGAGCTATCGGGATCGGGTTGGTAGGATTGCGAGGCCGGGAGACGCTTCCCCCACTGCTCTCCCTCGACGCGAAAAGAACGCGAAGGGAAAAGGCAGAGAACGTGAAAAAAAATACGTCACAAAATAAACGCAGGTTACTCGGGGGTAGAATTGAAACGCACCGAAACGCACTGTAGTAAATACAGGCCGAATGCTGTGGTCGAAATGTAGTAGTGTGTAGTAGTTGACTATGGTCGCTCTCTTGTGGCCGCTGTTGGCTAAGTTGGCTTTTGCCTCCTTCCCCTTCACTCACACAGTTGCACGACACAATACACGATGAACGAGAAATGTATATAGAGAACGTGAGAGAGAGAGAAAGAGACTCAACTCGGTAGCGCGAGACGACTCGTGGTCATTGCAAGTACCCTCGTAAGTATAGATGTGACTAATACCGATGCAAACGCGTTAATTTTTGTTTTCTTTGTCGTTTCGCAGACACGAATTGCGAATTTTCCGTTTTGTTCTTTTAGGTCGTGACACACGTTACGCGATTCTATGTTTTACAATCTTTTTTTCTAGACATAATTGTAAAAAAAAATCACGTCGCACCTCTCCACCGTTTTTTGAATTTGTGTTATCGGTTCGTACCACTTCATCGAACGTTCATCGTATTTGCGATCGTTACCGAATTGTCCGATGGATCTGTATTACTGTTCTCACTACCGTACACTGCCAGAGGGCTCAGCATTTTTTTTCTCCTTTTTTTTCTTTCACGTACGTGTGCAAACCGATGTATAGAGTTTACCGTACACACCGAGAGACTTGTGGGTACTATATTTTGAACGTCACGGTGTGTTGTATACGAATAAAGCAACCCGTGTCGTCAAGTGCGCAGGTGCAAAATAAAAATGAGAGACGAGAGTTTGCGCTAAAGTTAAGTTCTAAACTGGCTTATAAAATTCGCGACTGCTCGGTCTATATCTTATCCCCACCCTGTCTCATATACCGAGTGGCGATTTCAACGTTGATTTTCAACATGTGTTTCAGCGCGTATTGTATATACATGATACAAGTGCGAACGTGAATATGCATCTTGAACCACTATTTGCCCGAATGCGACGTTGTCACGTCTACGACGATAGCACGTTGGTCTAGGGATATTTGAAGACGCGGGAAATAATGTTTTTTTTAAAAAGGCACTAGACTTCCGTCGTTTTTAATTCTCGGTGATGTTGCGTCTGCTTATTCAACACGTTCTCCTTTCATTCAAATGATATTCTGGGCGTTCTACGCGAGAACAAAAATTGTTAAAGGCATAAAGGATTTACAACGAAGATAAATAAATATATCGCCCCAAATATGTAACGGTGGTTATTTTGAATTCTTTCATCGATATCTGGCTCATTTCCCGGTTACGTTCGTGTCCACGCTGACTAATTGAGACAAGAGTACCATGGCGAGGAAAACCTTGATCAATAGGCTAATTTCGTGATACCCAGAAGGGGAAGACATCGATATATACATATATATATATATATTCGCGTTAGTGAGGACGATTATAGTGAGATGTGGCAACGTTGATTTTGTAACAGCTGTTCGACGATACATCCTTTTGTCCGGTCTCGGCCTTCGGCCACGACATGTACCGATTGGTTGAAAAGCTCATTTGCTACGAGCCAATTGGTCGCTGATAATGACGTTTATACGATTCTTTCTCGCTCTCACTATCTGTCTCTTTCTTTTTATCACCTTCCCGTCGTGTCAAAACACCTTGCATTTGCAGCAGTCAACCTAGCTTTCTATACGTTTTTTTTTCCAATCGATATCACGGTTCAAACGTAAAAGTTGATTGGGCCAATGTCACGATATTCGAATAATGAGATGGCACGGTTCGTTGAATACAATTAATATTTCCTTACTCACCGAAAAACGGGAGCTGCTCCTCCCTGGAAGTGGAACCTCCAGTTACGCAATGCGATGCGCAAGGGGACACGTGAAAATACGAAGTGAGCTGTCAAGTCGATCCGTAGTTCGTGTCGTCTGCTATAGTTCTCTATATAGTTATAATGCAACACGAGGCTCCCTGTTTTCCCCTTCCCAAGCTCGTCGATCGAGCAGGTTGCCCCGGTCAACCGTGTACGTCTCGCTCTCAACCATTTAGTTCCTCGTTTCAACAAATGGCGGCACTGCGTGTATAGCGTTGGAGGGGCAAAAATATTCCCGGGAAATACGAAACGTTCAAAATTATACGAGGACGACCAATCTCTCGTAGTTATCAACAGGAAATGGATTGATTTGCAATCAGATAAAGAACGAAGGCGTCTTTATGATCTTCGTTTTTCCTTCGGATGGATTATCGATACGAATCAAATTTTTCCTTATTTCGATGATCGATTGCGAGGTTCGAGATATATATAACGCAGGTGAATTAACGCATTATAAGTTTTTCAACTATTAACAGCACAAAGTCGAAAAATAATCACGAGATATATTTCAGAAATTCGCAAACGATATTGGTAATTTTGTATGTATGTTAGTAGATAAAAGGCATTGTTCATTCCTAAGATGCATCGAGCATCGCGATAAAAAAATATACGTCACGTTTTTCTTTCATAAAACAATAACAAAAAGTGCATTCTAGTCTTTCCTATCTATGCCATAAAGCAATTGTTTGAGTGACTCCTCGTTGATGGTTTCTAGCGCACCGTTGATCGAACAGTTGTCACGAAATATTCCGTCTATGGCGTTGTTCAAGTCCCTCTGAAGACTATTCGTGTTAATTTCGTTAATTTCATGACTATCGTTTTGTCTAATCTCGTTGTTTCTCGGTGACGAGAGACGCAGATGTTCCATTTCGGTAGATGGCGATGATACATCATTTTCCAACGGCGACATTACCAATGAAAAAAAATCGTTCGAATCGCCAGTGGACAATTTCTCGTTTGTGTTTGCGACTTCTTCAACAGCGACGGTTGAGTTTTCAGGATCCTTTGATATGTTTTCGGTAGATAAACCATTCCACAAGCCATTTCCGTCATCTTGACTTACTTTGTGACTGTTTAAAGACTGGATACTCGGTTTCTCGTTAAGATAACTCGTCCTTACGTCAGACTCTCTAGTTAGTATCGGCTGCCCGTGGGTATTTACTATAAGGATAAATTTGTTGTTATCGGTCGGCGAGAGGTCCGATATCAATGGATTTTGTATCGAAATACTGCTTTTCGTAACTGTCGAGGAGTCCGTGCAAGAACTCGATGCTACAGCAGAATTTACGATCAATGTCTCGGACGTAGATGGGCCTGTAGATTCTTCCGCTTGGATCGGACACTTGTGAGTTCTCTGACTCACCTGAAAAACATTGAAGCGATAATTTCGACGATCCTTTGTGCGTATAAAAAATAATGAAATTTATCTTGGTTACCTTGTATCGAAAACTTTTTCCGCAAGCGACGCATTTGTAAGGCATAACACCTGTGTGTATCCGGCGATGTACCAAGTACGAAACTCGCTGACGAAAACATTTTCCTGAGAATAAAGCATGGCCGATAGAACGATTTTCCGTTGATGTTGAAAAAAATATTGGAATGCCGATGGCGGAGGTAAAATAACGACATACCTTGAGATTTTTGTTAACCCATGCTTCACACTGTTAATTTACGAGTAGTACGAATATCTTTTTGTTTTGTACAACGCGTAGTGTTAGTGATAACTGGAAAAACAATGAAGCATGCGTACATTAACGCTCGTCCCGTTGAAAAATCTTTTTCTTTCTTTCGCAAAGCTGATAAACCGTTTCATTTATGTTTATTTGTTACCTATCGCAGTGAAAGAAAATTGCGCAACGTAACGTACCGCAAGTTTCGCAAACAAATGGTTTTTCGCCAGTGTGTATTCTCTCGTGATTGTGAAGGGTCGACAATTCTTTGAACGATCTACCGCAGGTCACGCAGGTGTGTGGCTTGTCGTCCTTGTGATACAATCTATGCTTGTGATAAGATTGTTGGAAAGTAAAAGTCTTGTCGCAGATCGTACATTTGTACGGCATTTCACCGGAATGAAGACGCTTGTGTTTCTTCAAAAAATACTTCGTCGTGAACATTTTACTGCAGACGTCGCATTCCCACTGTTTACCCTCGTGAGTCTTTAGATGTTGCGTCACGTGTTGTTCCTATTCGAGAAAAGAAAAATAGTCGTTACTATTGATATTAAAAAATTTCGTGTAAAATCTGTCTTTAATTTAGTCACGAGATTGTTTTTACTTTTCGGAAATTTTTTCCACACGTTGGACAGTTGTAGCCGTTTTCACAGCAGTTCGATTCGCTTTCTTTGTCTTTGGATAACGATGCTGCATCGAGACCTTGATTCGTGAAAAAATCAATTGATAATATTGATTATTATACGATTACGTTGATCATATTGATTATCGTCAGTGAGCAGCGTCGATCGATTAAATTACCAAGATTGTAGCCAATGTGAGCGATTCTCATGTGTACCATCAGACTGCCACGATTTTTAAAGACTTTTGTGCAAAAGTGGCAGGGATAACTTTTCAATAATTCTTCCGGTGTCGCGTTCATGTCTTTTTCCGCAATCATGTGCACTACTTGCTTGTGCAACACGAGAATATTACGATCGGGAACGGGAATGCCACATATATTGCAACGTTCGGATTTTTCCTTCATAGCGAGAAGACGAAATGCTTTCAATTGTGGCAAGACGTCGATGGAATTCGGTCGCGATTGATGATTGCCGTTTAATATTTTTTCCCTCCTCGAAATACTGGAATCCTGAAGATCGATATGGCTCTCTTTGCCATCCGTATTACCAGGTTGAATCAACGCAGAGGGTCGATAAGTAGAATAGTTTCCTTCCTCGTTACTTGGATTCGAATGCATTTCGGAAGAATACCTTTCTTCTTCCTTCATGGAAAGCTTTGCGTCGGTCTCGGTACATTTTTCACTGTTCTCATGTAGCAAATTTTCGATCCAAGTCTCGGAGAAGTGTGGGGCGTTATCTTGCTTCCGGGCTGTTTCGTTAACAGCAGGATTATTTCTAGTAGCGTCTCGTCGATATATCGCGACAGCATTCATTCCATTAATCCGACCGGGTCTTTCATCCAGACAATTTTGAGTAGATACGACCAGAGGTATACTCTCGTTTTCCGAGCTATTGCGAAAAACCATCGGGACAGACGTTTGAAACGTTTCCTGATTGGATATATCGGTCGTCGAGGAGTGATTACTTCTGATCAATCTTGGCGAACAAAATTGCTGCTGTTGGCTCAAATTTTGCACGAATATTATTTGATTCTGGCTTTTTTCCATCGTATCCGAAATTCCGTAGCCTTGGGAATTCGTCACGGACGTCGGAACAGGATCTTTATTAATAACTATGGTAGCGACTGACTGTGTGGAGTTCAAGTTCGTTAGAGGCAAGAAGGCAATTTTTTCACTGGTAACTTGTCCCGATTGATTTCGTTCGGGCATGATCGTTGGATTAACGTGAGAGTTCCAGTTCTGCGTCAAACTCATCGCTTCGACGTTGTTCGTTTCGTTGTTGTTACGATTCGTTTCCGTCAATTTTCGATTGTCCGTTCGATTATTGGCGATAATCGTGTGTCCGAAAAGATGAATCGTGAGTTTGTCTATGCCGAGTAGCGTCTCGTTGCAGACGGGACAAGCCAGTGGTCTGGTAGCGACACTGACAAGGCCAGCTCTCAGAGCGTCGAGAGTCACGAAGCCAGGTTGTGAACACAACGGACAGGAGAGCAATCGAGCGCACATGTTTGCATCGATCGCAACCAAGAAGAACACGGGTGTAAACTCGATCGACTCACGAACTTCGGTGCAAAGAATTCAATTTAAAACGAAACATGGTATCATGTTTGGTATTAATCGAGAGGATGATACGCGTCAAGCGAGCGACTCTCTAACGACTGATTGGCGATCTATAATTATCTTCTTCTCGCCGATGTACGCTCAACGAATGCGAAGGTTATGCCTAAACTTGACCCAATTTAGAGTGCAATTGCAGCACATTGTTACTTTTTTTTTTCTTCAATTTTTCAAATCGATCGATTAAGCTCTTTTGGGAATGATCGTTAAAGAGAAACACGAATATTTTCCGAACTATCGAGAGTCGATATTTTTCCGCTGTTCTAAATATAGATTTTTTGGGCGAGCGAGCGAGCGACAACATTTTGTCTTGGAATGCACCACATTTTACGACTACATCTCGGTGGAACGAGAAGTGGGGAAGTTCGGAGTAAATTTAGACGAGGGGCGGGCGATTTGAAGTAGAAACTAGGAGAAAACAAGTATACATCGATTATGTACGTTTTTTTTGTTTTTATAAAATTGAACATGTAGAGAAAGAAGAAAAAGAAAACGTGTGTAAAAATATAATATTTAAGGGCTTAACTTAGTATCGGACACTTGTACGGTAAGCCTTCCTTGCAACAGTATTCTCGTCCTGCCGATAGGTTTGTGTTGATCCATTCGTCTTTGCAATTTTTGATGAAAAGATAAGCCTGCGAGATGTTTAAGAATTATTTTGATTAGTTACGAATTATTTCGATTAGAGAGGAATGTTGAAACGACGATTTTACGAGAATTTTCACTTACTCTCTCTTTATGGGCATTGCGGTCGATGGAGCCGCAGAGGATAGCTGGACTATTTGGGAGATGTTTCACAATCTGTAAAATACAATAACAAGAGATTAAAGAAAATCCTACGAACGATATTGGGACGGGTAATTATCGGTAACTACGATTTTTTCGCGTTTTGCTATTCTCTGGCTAATCGATAAGAAATACTAGATCTTTCTATTAATTACAAGAAATCTCTCGACATAATAAATTAATGTTCCGTATTCGTTTCAATTACTTGAATATTTTTATGTTCTACTCACGATATCCAGGCATTTGTTGGTACATAGTTTGTTCCCCATGCTGGTACAAGGGAAAAAATCCGAATGTTCGTGTAAAAGTGCCGGATTGCCTTTGGGTTGTTCCTTGCTTCCTTTTCTAAATTGTCCACTCAGGAAAACACCGCACAAACATCCGATTGGAATTTCAGGTGCCGTCGTTTCATTGAACGGAGTTGAAACAACAGCCAAGTTATTGTTCTCTTGTGCGTACGATTTATAAACGCACAAGATGCAGAGAAATATCAGAATACGCATTTTATACTGAAAAATGGAATAAAAAAAGAATTATCGATGGAAAAAGTCTCCGCGAGAGTCTGTTAAATAATACAAATTTTGTATTTAACAATCAGCTTACCTTTTCGATTACTCGTCGTTCCGCGGACGCTCTATACTCGATTGCCAGCCAGACATTCCCAACACTACGAGATATATGTACCCTCGCTTTCATGTTGATGTCGTAATACAAGAATACATCGAAGAGTGCACTGTTCGCAAAATTACGATATTTGCAACGTTGCATTCCTTGCATTGTAAGTGGGACGGACCTAATTTTTCTTCTCTCTGTACGTTTACTTAATATTATGTGGATCAGAATTTATAAACACAACAAATTGCCAAAATACGATCGTGGGACATTTTGCAACAAGATTATTACAATTATTTAACGAAAATAACTCATTTCAAACTCGGATTACTCATCACGACTCTGCCCTCTCCTTCTAAAACTGTTCTTTCGGAATTAGCGACTATCGAATATCTGCACTTTATTATCTTTCGCACAGACAATAGTTCAACGGATATTTGTATCTTGTCGTCCACATAACACGGTTTTGGATAACGAATCAATTGCTCCACGACTATCGTACCTGGACCCGGTAATTTCATTCCTAATACACCCGACAAAAAACCATTCAGAAGTGCTCCGTGCACGATTTTTACGGGCGAATCTATGTGAATTGGATTATAGTCGTTTGTCAACCTCGCAAACTCCATTACATCCTCGTCGCTTATTACCCTGTCGATCGAAACTCTTTTTCCAATTTGAAGATCTTTTGAAAGTTTCGAAAAGTTTATCATTATCGGAACTCTCGTGCAGTGAAATCTCACTGTATTTCTAAATAATTTCAGTATTCTTTCAGTCATGGCTGAAGAACAAAAAAACCTTTATGTATGAAAAAAGTGAAAAACACGATTGATTACGATTGATTAATTTTAAAAAATGTAATCACGGTATTTTTGCTCGGATAATTTATCAGTTTCTTGCTCGGTGCTAAAAATATTGAACCAACTAGTTATTCGACGGTAAGGGAATATTTTGTAATGAATACTTTGGCCCACCGTGCTTAATTTTTTCCACCTCTTCCGGAGTACAATAATCTGTTAAAAATACTTCTGCCAAATTTCTAATGCGTTTGTTATTACTTCTTGAAAAACTTAAAATCCTATCGATAATTTCGGGGGCTGTGATATCTTTTTTGGATTCTGGGGTGATAAGAAATACGAGGGACGTTAAAGCCGAGAGAATAGTTTGTTCGTCGCTCGATCTCAGAAGTGACGATACAAGGGCGATACCTTGATTCTGGATAATGTATTCTTTATTGATCGGATCTGTAACAAAGGTCACATATTCTACATCTCCCGTTATTTCAGAAAATATAAAGAGTTTCAGATATTCAAAAATGCGCACCAAAACCATAATGAAAAACAGTAAAAATAGGTTATGGTAACAAATCGTCAAGAGATCGAGAGTAAAATAACAAAAACTCACCTAGAGACAAATTGCATATGCCACTGATGGCAAAACGTACGAGGGTCTTGTCATTGTCCGAGAGAACGTGAAGAAATAGATCGATCACGTGTAAATCGCGCAAGTAATCGTAATTTACCGGATCATAAGCAAAGTTTGCTAGGTTAGCGAGCACTTGTTTCTTTGCATCTGAAATCATTGCGAAATAAATACACGAACGTACAGTCCAATGAAGGTGTATGCTTGTGTATTTCTTATTGTTTGTTTATTCAATAAATTGGTAATTACCTCTTGAGGTCGAAGTTTGAAATTCGGTTACGAGAAGCTTGAGAAAATCGTAACGTCCAACACCGTTCTTTCCGGTGCGCTGTATGATCTGTTCCTTTCTTGAGAACATTGCGACACACTTTATTTTCAACTCCTGATCGAAAACGACTTCAAACACGAACTGACAACGTTATTAATTGTTTAGAACAATTTTTCATTCAGTGTTTTGTTACGGGTAAACGTCTTCGAATTACGAGCGACGCAATACTGAACCAAACGAATCCATAATTTTGTAATTAAACGTTCAGTGACATGTCATTTGCGCTAATTAATGTAAAATTATAAAACATAACGAGACTACGATTTACAGTTTGTAAATAAATAATAAAGTGAATAAATTAAAGACGTATCGATGAGCGGACGAGAAGAACGTTAGTTCGCGAACGCCGCACTAAATCAGAGATGGCGCCACCATTCGCACTTCAGATTCAAACATAATATATGGACTCGAATGAATGCATGAATGAATTACTCTCTCTGTAGTTCTACTATTAATATCTCGGACAATGAATTAAATAGGTCGGATGATTCATTCATTGACCAAATTATATTTTACCATTTTTTGCGTCATCGAGATGTACAATACATCATTAATAATCATTAACAAAAGAGACAATTAAAATCATAATCATGTCTTCTCTCACGTTTTCAAAAATATACAAAAATAAATTTATTAAATGAATTTAGCGCATGTAAAACAAATTTGAAGCTATCATGTAATAAATGTAAAACTCTTCCTAGCAATTTATCTGGAATAACTAAATATGTAAACAATATTTCTTTTACCTCATATTTGTTTATATCAAAAATGGTTTTCCATCGTTATGTCTAGGACAGCTCATCCTATCTTTACGTGGGCAACGCAAGGCATCATGTGTCATGTGGAAGGCCCTTCGACTTTGACATTTGCTTGATTTATTCGTCACTCGTTCATTTTTACCGAAGGTTTCACCTACTTAAGTGCCTCTAGTATCGGACCACGGAGTCTCTAGCAAACACCGTGCATTTCGGCAAGGAAGCAGTGAATATAAAGTAATTGGCATCCCTACTTAACATCACTTGATCTTACGGCCTTTAAAGGGCGAGCCTCTGATGTTTCGTCGGTTTAATTATGAACCTCGTAAACAAGATTAATAAGTTCCGCGAGACCAAAGATGCCGAGAGAGGATCGAATAAAACGTAACGTAAGAACACATTATATTTCTTATTTCCGGACCTCTATAGGTTGATAATTGTACGAGCATAGGGACTAGAAAGAAACGATAATAAATTTCATAAATCATTTTTCATAGACTTTATGAAAATTAAAAAAAATCTGACGCTGAATCATCGATCGAGGAATTAATTGATGAATTAATTACTTCACTCGATTCTTCATTATTATAGAAAACAGAATGTTGACAAAAATTGATGTAAAGGTGCGCATCTCGTGCAAAAAAATTGTAATGCAGTTATTCAAATTTCTCTGTACCTTGAATTATGTTAAATCCGCAAGAATGAAGATACACATCGTACGCAACAGTTTTTGCAAGACTTTTAGCACACTCGATTTAACTTCGTTTCGAGTGAATTTTATCGGATTACTTATCTCCGCAATTGTACCCACTGCGGCATTAATGCTTTCGAGGATGTAAAGTTGGGTGGAGTTGACTGCGGCGTCAACAATCTGCAGAGGACGAAGGGTGTGATTACGGTCCACAGTGTGCAATTCTCGCGATGCACTGCACTGAATAAGACGCGTATTACATAGTTCCACATTCAAGAGGGTCAATGACATTGAAAATAAAGATAGCACTGGGTATTTTTTCTTTGCATGCTGGAGAAAAATATGTGCCATTGGCTGTGTCGATTTAAGGGCGAATCACAAGGGTGACGCACCTAATAATGAGCATTTGTTATGATTAATTTTTCCACAATTTAAAATCAAACTGAAACATTAGATAAAATATAGATATTTTATTTAATACGGTTTTAACTAAATAATAATAATTTTCTATTGCAAAACATACATTTTTCTTTACATGACCACTGGCTGTGTCGATTTAGGAGCGGACCACAAGAGTGACGCACCTAATAATGAGCAATTTTTATGATTTATTTTTCATAATTTAAAATCAAACTGAAAAATTAGATAAAATATTTTATTTAACACGCTTTTAACTAAATAATAATAATTTTCTATTGCAAAATACAAATTTTTCTTTACATGGCATTGTTCTATGTCCTCTCGGTCGAATGGTAACATTTTAATAATTCTTGAAGTTTAATAAATGAAACGTGATAATTGTGATAAAAAAAACTGACCAAGTCGAAAGGATCGTTACACTCACAATTCTAAAGAATAATAAACATTGCATCGTAAATTCGATACAACAAATATCGCGCTATAAATCTAAACACATTTTTCCATATGTTTAGATCGATATCGTAATATTCGTCTCGTTGAATTAATTTACATTTATAAATTAATCAAAATTAAAATATCTCGAGCATCCTTGAAATTCCAGAAAGAATTAACAACGGCGTTAAGTGCACAGGCGTCTTTGTACGTCGAAAAAAAATGTACAAAAAAAACACAGCCACACACATTACGTTAAAATGTGGGCAAGGAAGACGAGAGAAGGAAGAAAACAAACTAGAGAGGATAAATATGGGTAACGACTGCGGGTAAGACGAGAAGAGGTCCAAGTTTCGAGCACGTATTTCTTTCATTGGTGCAATGATTAGTAAGACTGGTTGTGTCTTAGACTTACCCCATCGTGGATGAGAGACATCTCCATCTCTAGCTCACCGTTTCTCTCTTCATCTCTCTGCGTCAACGTATGCTTGCTTGTTTCATTCAATTATCATCTGTAAAACCGGCTTCTCTCTTCCTTGGTTCGTGGGTGGACTATATAAATGAACGTTGACTCTGGAGAATCTTCAGTTGCTCTTGCGTGCACAATGTTCTGACCTTGCTCGATGCTCGTTGCTCCTTGACGTTACAAAAAAAAAGAAAAAAAGAAATAAGATAACGAGTAAAGAAGAAATATCTGAGACGAAGGTAGAGAGAAAGAGATCTAAGATAAAGAAGGATCGTAAAAGGTGCACCCGTGGTGTTTGCGCGAAGCTGCGTTGCAAGCTCAGCGACGGAACCGACGTACCAGCGGCTATAATCGCACGTGCGTGTGCTTTTTTTTCATCAGTGATATACGTTATAGATATCATCGATTTCTACGAGGGTGATTGAGAATGGTGTTCGAGTTTTTATCGAGAACGAGCCTCGTGCTTGTCTCGATCGGATTGTGCCTCAAGTACACCAACGGTGATTACGAAGCCGCGCCGCACATCATAGTCTTCATGGCTGACGATCTGGTACGATGATTGTTTTTTTTTTTTTTTTTTTTAAGAAAAACTTATAGAGAATTAAACAAATATATTTAAATATAATTCTAATGTTTTTAAAAATATAAATATATGTAGGGTTGTCTATTTATTTGCAGACATTTTTGGTACTTGCGATAAATCCATGAAAATATTTGATGTTTTTTTTGAGAGGGAATTTGTAATGATTAAAAAAGAGAATTTGAAATTTTGATCGATACCACTTTCGGTGATTATCTCGATGTAAAATCTTCGTGTGAAAATTAGTATTTCCATCGAGTTTCGACTAGTTGTTGTCATTATTTTTAAAGATGCCTTGCCTACTTATCTAGCTAAGGAACGATGATTGATGAAAATTGGTTCAAGACTCTCGCACGCGATTTTTACCCAAGTCGACAATTTTATTTTCATTCCGATATTTCTTCACGACAAATATTAATTCAAAAATTTCCTAAAATAAATCTTTCGACTCAAGATTCAAATTGACCAAAAAAAAACAATATAAAAAACATCCCCCTGTATCGCGATTTCGTTGAGCTCGATTCCTGCAAAGTTTACGGAAGTTCTGCAAAAAGAAACGCGGTAAGGAGCGGATATTGCGAATTTGCGTATTGTTGTCAAAGTTGAAGAAGCTCGCCCACCTAGAATGCAACACGACGATGCGACATCGTGCTCGTTCCACCCTCCTTCCTTTCGTCGAGGGTACAATACGCTCTCGGTTGCTTTTTTCAGCTTCTCTACATACGTGTATAATTTAGTGAGATTATAAACGTGTGCTATGGGTTTGAATTGTCTTGAATTACCGCGTGAGCCTTAGTTAAGACAATTACACGAAGCGACTCGTGGTGAGCTCTCACTACGGCGTTATGAGAACACCCACACGTGGAATGAGGATGTCGCTTGAGCCAGGCCGGTCTGCTACACAACGTCGAAAAGATCTCTTCTTCTTCTTCTTCTTCTTCTTCTTCTTCCCCTTTTCCCTGACCATGGTGACTCACAAACGACGAAACAAATAAGAATTCCGTCGTTGTAGTAACTTGCTCACTCATATGTATATTTGTGTGTGTGTGTGTGTGTGTATACAACATGTAGCAGATATATTAATTTGAACGAGGGGGGAGAAAAAGAGAGGTAATAGATTATGCAACGTTCTTACTTCACCCTCGGAAAAAATATGCCGAAACCCGACACCCATTTGCCGCAATGATAAGTACGTTGCCTCTAAAGTTCTTCTTTAATTTCCGCATTCTTCTAGTATAGGTCTTTAGATGATCAACAGTTGTTGCAGAAAAATTCATAATTTCATCGATTTTAATTATTATTTTTCATTGAGGAATAAGATTTGTATGTAATCAATGGTGTGGAATATTTGTGTCTTTTTTTTTTACAGGGCTGGAACGACGTCGGTTTTCATGGTTCGAGCCAAATTCCAACGCCGAATATCGACGCTCTGGCTTATAACGGATTGATATTGAATAGACATTATGTTCTACCATCGTGCACGCCTACCAGAGCGGCATTTTTTACAGGAAAATATCCTATTAGAATGGGTAAACGAGTTTTATATAAATTTTCTTCGTTGAATTTTGATCACTTTTGGTTGATTGAAAATTGAGATGGTCGTACGGTTGGATCGAGTGATTATTAAAATGGTAAATACGTAGGTATGCAAGGTGAGGGAATAATGGGTGGTGAGCCACGTGGTTTACCATTGAACATAAGGATATTACCGGAACATCTTCGAGATTTGGGATATTCGCCGAAATTGGTTGGAAAATGGCATTTAGGTTTTCACACTCGCCAACACACACCCCTGCATCGTGGTTTCGACTCTTTCCTCGGTTATTACAATAGTCACATAGCGTACTTCGACTACAGATACTCGCAAGGAGTGAGTTTATCATTTTTTCTTTATTTTACAAAATAAATCTTTTATTTTTGATTCGTCAAGAATCATCAATTTTAATTTTTTATTTATCGAACCGTTGATTATCTATCGTCAGAACATGAGTGGCTTCGACATGCACAGAGGCGACTCGCCAGCTTACGATCTACAGGGTGAATACGTGACCGATTTGTTCACCGAGGAAGCCGAGAAAATAATCGATCATCACGACTCCTCGAATCCTCTTTATCTCCAGATATCACACTTGGGAGTTCACGCGCCCCTCGAAGTGCCGGTTAGCAATTACAACGATCAGATGTTCGAGCACATACGCGAGCCCAATCGACGAAAATACGCGAGTAAGTTAATTTTCTTATTGACCGTAAGAAATAAAAATATTTCCAATTTTCAACGAATCGATTATTTTTCTTTTAAGAAATGGTGTCCGCTTTGGACGATTCGCTCGGTCGCGTCGTTACAGCTCTCGGTTACAAGGGAATGTTGAAGAACACGATAATATTGTTTCTCACTGACAACGGTGCGCCCTCTATCGGGAAATTCCGCAATTGGGGGTCGAATTATCCTCTAAGAGGGGTTAGTAAAAATTTTAAACAGCTATTAGTTTTAAATCGTCACAAAAATATTCATATCGATTTATTACTTTTCCAAATCGCTCAGACGAAATATACTCTGTACGAGGGTGGAGTGAGAGGGGTAGCCGCGATATGGTCACCGAGGCTTCACGGAATGGCGAATGTCTCGAACAATTTGATTCACGTTACCGATTGGCTACCGACGCTTTACGCAGCAGCCGGTGGTAACGTTACGGATCTCGGTGACATCGACGGTGTCAATCATTGGCCACACTTTAGTCAGGGAAAGTCAACCCCGAGGGAAACTTTGTTGCTCAACATCGACGAAGTGGCGAGGACCGAGGGTGCGATTCATCGACGATTCAAACTCGTTAGAGGTAAGTATCTTAATAACACCATTAATTAATTAATCATCGAATGTTCTTATCCAATTTTTTGATCGTTTTATCAAGGCTCGTACAAAGCTGGATATTACGACCAGTGGTACGGGGAATCGGGTCGAAATCGCGAAGTGCCCGAGTACAATTTAACGGTGGTGCATCGAAGTGCGGTTGCCAGTTCGATAAGTGCTCATCTTCAAGGTCCCATGACACAACCGAGTCAGATGAGTCGTTTACGAGAACAAGCCTCGGTGGTTTGTCGAAGAACCATGCGCAATACTTTCTCCAAGTGCAACGATACCGATTGTCTATTCGACATTGTTACCGATCCATGCGAAACGAACGATATAGCGAAGCAATATCCCAAGGTTGGTCGAGTTATTTAGGATTAATTTGAATAAATCGATCGATCGATCGAAAGATCGGTTATTTTTATCGAGGATAGGATCAAGGGAATATTTTTATTTTGTAGATCGTCACGCTGCTCGATCTTTTCTTGGAGAAACACGGCAACGTACTCGTTAAACAGCCGAGAGTACCGATCGATTGGCTAGCCGATCCCCGACGGAACAACGACACCTGGAAGCCTTGGCTCACTTCCGGTCCGATGGACGGTCTCTACGGTTACAACGCAGCAGCGGCCATCAGCACATTGGCCGTTTGCGCCCATATCGGTTTGGTCGTGACGATCGTCGTTATTCGGGCATTTATTTGACTGAAAGACACTTTTCCCTCGAAGAGGAATAGTGCTATATTTTATACGAGCGTCGATAACGAACTCTCGACGATCAACGAGAACGATGAAAAATTGTACGTCGTAGAATTCGAACTCGCCGATGTTACCAATCACATTTAAATTCGATAGCACGAATTAGACACGATTAAACATGATTTTAGAGTTTTGTAATGTATTTTTGTTTAGTGATTGGGAAATTAGAAATATCGTTCTGCACCAAAAATTGAAACGTCGTATAACTTTCGAAAGATTTCTCATACCGATCTTTCGATTTTCGTCTTTTTTTAGACAAATGGGTTATTTAGCGGATTATAATTCTTTTTTTTTTTCAAACTTATACTTCGATTCTGGAGTAATTTTGAAAAATTGCTTTTTACGAACCCGAATATTCGTCGTCCGTTCTTTTTCCGTCCTCAGTATTTGCACAAACCCGTAGTATATTTATTTATTGTCAGTTTATTATTTTTACCATTTTTTTAATCGTATTATATTTTCCCGATAAAAGTCGATGTAGCGGATTTGTACAAATGAATTATCATGAATTGTATAAAAACGTGCGACTTGACAGCTTACTGATGTACATTCGAAAAGTTAATGAAAAAAATACGTGCAAAATGAATTTTAATTTTACTGTGATTTGTGAACCTTGATCTGCCTGATCCATGTCGAAAATCTAAATATTGGCAATTCTAATTCTAGGAATCCTTGTAATTGGAAGCAGAGGTAACTTTTGTAAGCGAAGAAATTGAATTTTGAATTGAAGTTGGGAAAAAAATTGCAGGTGAAAAATCAAGAATAACTTTTCCCTGACAAATTTACAAAAACCGAGAATAAAAATGTGATCTTCGTGTTGCGCTGGAAATTTCCGATTCCAAAAGCTCCAATTGAAGTCTTTTTGAACGAAAAAAAATTTTGACCCTCATCAGGTGCCGATATTCATAATTTACTTTGCTGACTTTTGGATTTCCGGAGGGGGTAAAACATTGTTTTCGTCCAAAGAGAGTTTGTAAGGCTTTTACGTAATCGCAAATTTCCCGCGTAACACGAATATCACTTTTGTACATAATATCGATTTGTTTAAATTTTCCGGTTCAAACGCGAAAAACGCGGACATTTAGTTTTCCTAATTTTTTACCGGCGCATTTCTTAGAAAATTGCCGAGAATAAGACTTCGTATTTGGGAAAATGATATTTGCATCAATAATAAATAAATTTCCCAATCATGATTCTGAAACGATCACAAGCGCAAAAGTAAATTCGAATTGTAAATTTCCATTATTACAAAACTGACGCTTGAGCATCAATAACATTAGCATTTACTATGCTCCAAATACGGATCTATAAATAAATTCGAAATCCGATTCAAGCCAGCGAGTTATCATGCTTCGACTACAGCCCCAATCATTTCCGGCGCTTCTGACGATACGTTGGGGAATACTGATTAAAGTGCGATGCACGACTGACACATATCAGAACGCCCTAAAAGATCGTGGTAGACATATCGGCGTTTACACCAATTTTCAAGTTTTTTCATCAAGTTTCAAGCCACGATGAAAAACTCGGAACAGTAAGTCTTCAACTGAGTGTCCACGAACCTAATTATACGATAAAAATATAACCAGTGAATAAAATCGATAAATGATGTAATTTTAATTATTTTTTTTATCCGCAATTCCAAATTCTCCAAATATTTTTCATGTCACGGTTTCTGAATTATTTTCTATTGCCTGCTGGTTAAGGTGGGAGTAGCAATGCTCTTATCACTCACCCGAGTAACTATTGCAAGCTACAATGACCTTCCATTAGCTGCCAGTACACTCTTTGACAAGAAACGAGTCGAGTTGTAATGCATCTACGTTTTTGAAATCAGCACGAACCGAGTTTAATGTCTAGTCAAAATATTACAGTAGATCGTGAAAAACTAAATGTTCTAAAGTTCACGAAAATATGAATAAATCAAAAAAGAGTATTTTTTCCTCAACATCATTATGTCCCTGTCCACTTTAACTCATTATCGATAAAGAAACAAATTAAAAAAGATAAAAAGTGGAAATAAAAGACTCCCCTACGTTAATATACTCGATTAATGACAAACGTTAAATGCACTGAAACATAAATATAAATATGTGTATGTGTGTATGTAAGTCTGCGAGTCTTTACGTACGTGGAACCATTCAATTACTTCGGAAAAATTGCATTTCCGCGTGGGTGGATAATAAAGAGCGATAGTTCTTTCAGTGCCTACATACCGAGTTGACAGAAGAGTGATTGATTTAATGAAACTTCCGTGTAGAAAGGAAAATTATATCCGATTTGCCTTCTTTTCTTCATTCGATGCTCGATTTTTTCACAAACCCGCGTATTTCACCTCGAAACCGTCTCCGTTCGAACACTTTATTTTCTTAAATGAGAATAAAAATCTCGTATCGGTTAAACGAATTAAGAAAATTAATCTTTTTCCGTTTCCTATCGTAATCAAAACTGCGTAATTTTTGTTTTCAAATTTTGCGATTAATTTTATTGACGACAGTCAGTTAGAAAAAAATCGTTTTCCGGTGTGTGTGTGTGTGTGTGTGTATTTTTTTTGATCATTGATTCTTTCGTATCGAGACAATGGTGGCGGCGTGGAGAATAAAGACGATTATTGCAATGCTCAGTTTGTCACTGGCTGCATGTGTCGTTCTCTACTTGTTCCTGGAGATACCTCGTCATGGCCTGTCGGAACTTCAACGTAAAAAGCCTCACATCATCGTTATCATGGCTGACGATCTGGTACGATATAACACGATTTTTCAGACAATATTGAATCATATTGAAATAATTTTTGTCGAACTGTTTAAAAAAATAATGATCGAATTAATCGTTAAGGGCTGGAACGACGTGAGTTATCACGGTTCTAATCAAATCCCGACGCCGAACATAGACGCTTTGGCTTACAACGGTGTCATACTCGACAATCATTACGCTCTGCCAGTATGTACACCATCAAGAACCGCATTTTTGACGGGAAATTATCCAATCAGAACAGGTTCGAATGACATCGTCCTTACTGCAAAAATAATATTAATCGTTATTGCATAATATTACTCATTATTACCGACGAGTTTTTATTATTTATATATTTTTTACCATATTTATTAATATTTTTTTATTAAATAACGTTTTAAATATTTATATGTCATACGTGCGTTGAGTATGAGGGAAAGTTGAACGCGGGCTCAACATCGAGACAGTCGTTAAGTCTTGTCGCTCGTATCGGTATTATAATTATCGCGATACCACGGAGATTGTCAGTCGAGAAGGAATAAAATTAGACTCTTCAACTTGACAGTACGCGCAGCTGCGTATATCCAGGAGGGGAAAAAAAGACTCGCGAAGCTGAATTAATTGAAAATTTCGATCGATTTTTCTCGATTATCTGGATATATCAAGACAAAGTGGTCAAGAAATAATTATTATTCGTGTTTATCTTTTCTGAAGGAATGCAAGGCTATCCGTTATCAGTTGGAGAACCACGCGCGATACCACTTAATTTTACACTTTTCCCGGAGTATTTTCGCGATTTGGGATACGCGACTCATCTCGTTGGAAAATGGCACGTTGGTTATTACGCCGATGCTTATCTACCGAGTAGTCGCGGTTTCGACACCTTCTTCGGTTATTACTCCGGCTATCTGAGATACTTTAAATACATTATCGAAGATTGGACGATCGTGAGTTCATTATTATTATCTATTTTAAAAAAAATATTTTTAACGAAATATCTATAAAAAAAAAATAATTTGTTTCAATTTAAATTTATTTTTCCTGAAAGGGATTTCCTGGTTACGATCTTCATCGCGATGACGTCGAAAATTGCACGGTCGATTGGAAACCGAAAAATATATACGCCACGGATTTATTCACGAGCGAGGCCGAGAACGTGATAACTAATCACGACACCGCTGTGCCACTGTATTTACAATTTTCTCATCTCGCACCTCATGCCTCTGGTATCAAACACGGCCTTGAGGTCCGCGATATTCTCGAAGTGAACGAGACCTTTGGTTACATCTCGGACTATTCGAGAAGATTATACGCTGGTTATTCATTAATTTTTCTCCTATTAAAATTTTGTATTTCTTTAAAAACGGAACAATTGTTTACATTGTTAAAAGTGTATTTTTTAAATTTATTCGTTCGAATTAATCGTAGGTATGGTGTCGGCTATAGACGAATCGGTCGGTCGAGTTGTCGAGGCTTTGAATAAAAAAGGAATACTCGATAATTCGATAATTATTTTTATGTCCGACAACGGGGGAATGACTGTTGGCGTTCACGCAAATTCCGCCTCGAACTACCCCTACCGAGGAGTAAGTCGACGTTTGGTCACGATAATTTCAGTTTTTTTTTACATTTTTTATAACGATCTCAATTCTTTTTTGTTTCTCGATAATTAATAATCGATCGTAAATCATTTTTAAAGGAAAAATTTTTCCTCTTCGAAGGGGGCGTTCACGTACCCGCCATTGTGTGGTCACCTCTGATCGAAAAACCATCGCGTATACACAAGGACTATATTCACATTACCGATTGGTTGCCTACGCTCTATAAGCGAGCCGGTGGAAATATCGAGAATCTCGGACAAATCGACGGTGTCTATCAGTGGGAAGCGATCAGCAAGGGAGCTCTGAGTCTTCGTCAGTCATTACTGCTCAATATCGATGAGACCACTAATGCCAGCGGAGCGATCAAAGGACGATTTAAATATTTAACCGGTCGGTGATTAAAGAATAATTTCACTCGCATTCATTCTTCCTATAAACTCGAATAGCACTAATTAATTAATTAGAATTTTCGTCCGATCGATAAATCGATTATTATCGCTAATTAAACTTTTTTTAAATTAAATTTCGCTTCGTCGAATTTTAATTATTTTTTAAGGACGAATAAAAAAACTGCTATAAATAAAATTTGTGATTTTTTAGGTGCGACCGACCCATACGGATTTTATCTGGGCGAGAACGTGGACGATGGAGATCCATCGGCACCACCGTACAACGTTACATCGGTAACGCAATCGATGGCTGCACTGGCAATCGCTAATACTATTGGCAACAAGCCAGTCGAAACGGCACAGTTATTGGCACTTCGCTCTTCTAACAAAGTTGTTTGCTCTCCCCACAACTTCGTACCGGCTAATTGTACGGACGACTGTTTATTCGATCTCGTTGCCGATCCTTGCGAGACTACCGACGTCTCCGACCAACATCCCGAGGTTCGTTTCGAATTTATTTCGAGCAGTTGTTTATCATCGACGAATCGATTAAACGATTTTTTTTAACTAATCGATTACGTCGTCGATCGATGAGAATTAGTTCGTTTAATTAATTATCATTTTAGAAATAATCATCGAGACTCGCTATAATTGATGTTTCAATTAAATAATATTTGTTTACAGGTCGTGAACGAGTTGAGAGAATTTCTAGCGAATTATTGGAACGCGTTGGTACCCCAGGCAAATCCTGGTGTAGATCCTCGCTCGTTTCCGCCTTATCCCGGTGGTCCATGGCTACCGTGGTTAACGATCGATGGACGACCTTTACCGCGCGCAAGGCCATCCAACGATTTCACGATATTCGCACAAATTAACGAGGCGTCTAGTTCGAATTCATCGATAATCGATCATTAAACAGCACGCTATCGACGTTGTCTCGGAGACGAATCGAAACAGAGAATATCCAGATAAATGTCCGCGATCGTCGATCGAAAATTTCAAATGTTCAATATTGTTAATCAATTTTTATAATTAACTTTATTTATACGAATCAACTGTTACCCTTTAATAACGCGATAGGATATTATTTTTCTACCAAGAGAAGAAAGGAAAATGAAATCGATCGAATGAAAAAAGAAATAAAAAGAAAAGAAAAATATGGAGGACGAGAGGGGCGCGACGATTTTGCCAAATAAAAACTATTTTTCCATATTAGACCGCTTAATCCGTATCTTTTTTGACGTCAACCCCGTGTGCGCATCGCGGTACCGTTATCGTATAAGCATTATGCAGATTCGCGGATAGAGGGGAAGAGCGGACGAGCGTTAGGGGTGAGAGAAAACTGCGAAAGAAGTGCGATAAGAAATTCTGATATCGGTTTAATAACCGCGCCTATATCGCGACATATACCTTCGTCCGAAATTTCATCGCGACGTGTGAATTAATTCATTCGCTGTTAAATAACAAAATTCGATCGAGCTTCATTTTTCCACGTCGTTAATATTAATCCAAGCATCTTTTTTTTTTAACACCACTCAACATTATTTCCCGTTGATTGAATTTTTGTGCGAACGTATTTTCCATTAGAAAAAAAAAGTTTCGAATTATCGAAAGTATGAGAAACAAAAATAAAAAAATTAATGGTGTCACTCACCTCGTTACAAATTTTATAGGTCCCTCGGTATATACGAACGCCCCTATCGCATCGCGATTGTTCACCATTAGATCGGCAGTTACCACCGATCCTTGTATTTTGCACCCTTCGTTTATTCGTACTCGTTCGGGTGTGCGGTTCGTTAAACGATCGGCTTGTATTGGCTCTTTACTTTCTCTCTATTTCTCCCTTTTTTTCTTTCTCTCTCTCTTTCTCCCTTTTTTTTCTCTCTCTCTCTGTCTTTCTCCCTTTTTTCTCTCACTCGACGCGCACGCAATGCCCTCGGTAATAATAATATATAGAACAAGAAAAAATATATATATATATCGTCCTCTATGTACGGAGAAGGAGAGAGAAAGAAAGAGGGAAAAAAATCCCTACCGTGTTACGCATCGAATCGCCGGACCGTCGATTGGCGTCGCTTCGCGCTCGTTCTCGATGACAATCGCTCTTTGGGGCGTCGACGTGTGCTGTGATCCGCGCCTTTGCCTACGAATTTATCACACCTCTCTCTCTCTCTCTCTCTCTCTCGTTTTCTCTCAATCCTACACTAACCCCTCCTTACCCCTGGAGTCGATTTTTCCCTGTCTTTATTTCGCTCTACGGGGTGTCCGAAATTCACAACCCCGAGGTTTATATAGACAAAAGATGAACCGAGGGACGAAGTAATTTGTCTCAAGGATAGTCGACGATCGAAAAAAAAAATATACGTATGATTTTTTCGAAATTGAATTCTTGTCATTGGAAAGAAAATTATTTTATTCGTATTAATATTCTAATAAAAAATAACGATCGAATTGTCATAAATTTTTGATATTTTAAATGTCGGTTGAATTCTTTTTTTTTTTTTCATTGAATCGTGAAGTAATTTTGATATTGAAATTTTTCTATCCTCAAGGCGATTGATAATTGTTATCATTTTTTTTTCACACGGCTATAAATTATTGTTAAATTATTATTTTCGTATAATTCTTCGACACCCGTTATATTTAGGTTTTCGCGAGCAATTCGCGTCCTGACTTTTGCACCCTGTGGGGACGTGTATGCTGTCGCTGCTGTTGGCCAAGTGTGTCTGTGTCTGTGTGCGTCATGGTGTACATAGAGAAACTGGGGAGAGACCGTTTTTCTTGCAAGCCGCGCGACAGCCGACGGCCACGGCTCATTTAGCAATCTTCATATTTGCGGCTGTCGTATCGTCTCTCGACCACCCTGTGTACGGGCCTATCACTATATCCTCTCCCACCCCCGCGATACCATTACATGCCCTATATAGATATATCGACACTTATCGTTCCTCGGTCATTCGACAATTTCGAAAAAAACAAAACATAAACACAAAAATTTCCGTTTTATTTATGAAATTTTCACAATTTATAGACTCGAGCAAGAAACTAGGGGTGGTATCTGCAATGAACTAAAAGTTAGAGCGAGTCTATAGGGTAGTAACGAGAAAATTTATCTAACTTTTTAATACTTGAATTCCATACATTTTTGCAAATTTCTTTTTTCCTTTTTTTTCTCGTTTAACACGATTTTGAGCTTTTAGTACTTTCTCTCTCTCTCTCTCTCTCTCTCTTTAGGAATTTGTACGAATAGAGTTGCATCGAATGAACGCTGTTTGTAACCCCCGTACAGCATTTATCGTATAATACAGTTATAAAGCTCCTACTTACGATAGAACGTCTTCCAAAGCTGCCAAAAGGGTTTCTCGAGTTTCTATCGCGTTATTATATACGCAGGGGGTTGGGAAAGATGCATGGGAGGATAAAGGGTGAGGGAGACGAAGGACGAAGCCGAGCAAAAGGGAGAGTATCCCGTACTCGACGTTGCGGCACAGCAAATCACTGGAAGCAGAGAGGGGGAGGGCGGGGGTGGGGGGTGAGTTGAGACACGTAAGTCGCTTTTAATAGACGGGACCATCGGCTCTCGCAGCTGCTACCATATCGCCGCTCCGCATTTTCTCTTCGCATCGTACAAATTCGACGAAATCATCCCGAGTACGATATATAGAATCGTCACTTACCACGATTAGTCTTTATTTTTATTTTTCAACTTTCGTTGGTCGCTAAATTTTTCTTAAAAAATGGCGATTAAAATTTTTTTACGAACGTTCGAGGGCAGTTTACGTCGAGACTAGAACGCGATGGTAATTAATTAATCGTGTCTCGAGCTTATTATAAAGTGGACTAGGGTTGGGGGATTAGGAAATCTGTTAGGGTAAGCCGATCCAGGACATAAATTCAGGGGGAGCGTAATACGCGGGGGTGGAAGAACGACGAAAATATTTTTATATAAAAATGGGGGTTGGAGAAGGAACGAGGATAAAATAGAAATTTGATGAATAAAGATCAAGGGTTGTTTCGTTCGCATCCCCTAAATTCCTTTGTCTCGTACGAATCAACGAAAAAATCGTGGTTAATCGATATGTTGCGCCGATTGCCGAATTATTCAAATATCACGGCGAAGCGTTACCGAAATATTGAACACGTCGGATTTTTTGTGTCGATAAATAATTGTCGTGGTCTAGGTATAAAATTAGAGGGAAAAAAATGAAGACGAAAAGAAGAAAGATAAAAAAAAGAAAGAGAGAAACAAGAGAGCATGTGTACGCGAAGAAACGAAAGCGCGCCAGAGGGAAAAAAGTAGGCGGGTAGCCAAGAGGGGTACTTATTAGGTTCGAGAGGCCCCGAGGACAAAAGGAAGATGTGAGAGAGATCGAAAGAGAGAGAGAGAGAGAGAAAGAGAAAAGGAGAGCGAACGAGCGAGAGAAAGAGAAGAAGGAGGAGGATAACTTCGGACCGAAACTTAACGACGTAATGAACGTCTGACAGAGGATTATTTATCGGTGGCGGAAGAGCGAGGGGGCGAGAAGCAGCGAAGAAAAGGAAGAAATTTGAGAAGGGAAGAAAAGACGAGGACGAAGAAGAACGAGAATGAGAGAAGGGAAAAAGTGGTGTGAGAAGAACATCGGGTGAAGAGAAGAAAGAGGAAGAGGCGAGGGGGATGGAGGTGAAACGAAACGAGTGCGAGCGGAAGAAAAGACGAGAGACACGCTGCGATCGTGGCAGAACCGGCGAAGAATCAGAAAATACTATCTAACGAAAAAGAAGGAAAAGAAAAAAGGAATGAAAAAGAAAAGAAAAAAAAAGATAAAAGAAAACGTCCGCGCGCCTGGCATTGTGTGCACGATCTTACTAATTATCGAGATATGAATGGGAGGTTCAGGGTGCGGAATGACTCGGTTCGATCGGCTTTGTTGCCTGTCGGCGCTGTGGCAACTCTCGTTCGGGAAACGAGAGAGAAAGAGAGAGAAAGAGAGAGGGGGGGGGGGGGGAGAGTGAGAGCAAGAGGGGTGGAAACGAGACATTGGAATCCAAAAGGAAGAAACGGGATGCCCAGGACCAGTGGCGCCCCCCCACTCGCCCCCACTGCTGAGAAATAACAACTGGGATGCTCCAGAGCAACCGCGCTATGCACGAGGCCAATTTAAAATTGAATACATTCGTTTCTCACGATACCACTCAATCTTCTCTCGTTCTTCGCGTACTTTGCACGATATCGCGAAAAAAAATAGTTTTTTTTTCCACAGATTTCGAAACAAATTTATCATTATCGTATTATAACGTGTATCGATGATCGATTACCGTCAATAATGAATTTTCGAATAACGAATTTTCGGAAATCGATTGTCGAACGATTTGGACAAATTTATTCGATAAAATAATTTCTATTTGATTAAAAAAAAAGTCAATTATATAAATTTACCAAATGGAGTTTAATTTAAGGTAATTTAATTCGTTAATCATCGTAACAAAATCAACGATAAAATGATAAAGAACAATTTCACGACAAAAAGAGGAAATACAAGTTAAATGAGAAACATCGAACGATACGTGCCCCACGACCAAGGAAACACGATCCCCCGCTACATAATTCATTTTATTCCTTCGTCCAAGTTTTCTTATACGTACAATTACGCCGCAAAGTGGCACCGAGAGAGATGGACGAAAGGAAGCGATTTTTTTCGAGCTAATTGTCCGGGCTCTCCCGTGTGTCAGTTCCCGCGAGCGATCTCGCGATGATTATCGAGGGGTAGGGGGGAGGGGGTGGGTCGGGTGGTTCTCAGGGAGAGATGGCTAAGAAGAAGAAAAAGGTAAAAAGGAGAAAAAAAAGCGACGAGAAAGAGGAAACGGCAAGGAGGGTGGAGTAGTAACGGAGAATGAAAGAAAGAAAGAAAGAGAGAGAGAGAGAGGATCCTTCTTCTTCGTGCTGGCAACGTGTAATGACCGAGCGGCTCCTTTGTACCGCCATACGCTTTTCTTTTCGTATATAGACACACACACACACACACACACACACCCCGTACCTGCTACCTCGATCGATGAACACAACCCTCGTTAAACCGATTTTTGAGAAAAGAAAAAAAGAAAAAAAAACTTTTTCACAACATTTTCTCACGTTCGTTGCCTCGAAAATTCGTGAAGACGAAAAAATAATCGAATCGTAAATTGATACGAATGATTCGAGAATGTAGACAGGGAAGAGGGAGTTTGGGTTTGAATTATTTTATTCCTTCGAGGCAAGCTTGATTAACTCGTCACGATATTTATGCGAAATTTAATCATCTCGAGGATGAAGAGAGAGAGGGTGGTAACGAAAATTGATGAAAATAAGAAAGAAAAAGAGGAAACAAAGCGAAAGGGAAAAATTGAGAGGTCGCCCTCCCGCGATAACAAATAAATGTATGAGAGAATTATTTTAACGAACCACCGTAGTAGCTGGTGTGGTTACGTTTGTGGATCACGGAACGAGGGTAGTGAGGGAGGTGGGGGGCTCGTCGAGAGATCGAAAATCCTGAATGAAAGTTCCCGGTGAGTGCGTGAGTTCTAAACGTGCGTGCGTTCCGAACGCCTGCCGTATGACAGATGATTATTGGATAGCCGGTTGGATTCTGAAAGGTGGTGGGGCGACCCGGACCCTCCTTTATCTCCACCTTCTCGCTACAATTTTTTATCTTCTTTTAATTTTTTGTTCTTTCTTCAAATTTTTATCTCGCTTTAATGAAATATTTATTCGTCTAAATATCGCATTTTTTAAAAAAAAATTCGCGAGTAGGTACACTCGATATCGAAACTTTGACAAACATCATTGGAATTAATTCGTCAAATTTGTATCGACGAATGATTAAAAAATAAACGTATGAAAATTAACTTTTATGAATTAAAAGTTAATATCTTGATGAAAAGAAATATTAATATAGTAATTACTGAATTATTAAATTTTATTATTAATATTGGGGGAAAAGTAGGAAAACAAATATTTATAATGTTTGTTGAATCTTTACTAATGACGGGAGATATCGTATTACGCGATGTCCGTGATATAATGCGATTTGATTTTTTTTCTCTCTCTCTCTCTCTCAATTTTCCTCATTTTCGACGATCCTTTGGTTCCGTCCACGCGCCGACTCCATCCACCAGGACGAATCCACGAGTTCATCACGTTCGGCCGAACCACCACTACCACCACCACCACCACCAGCTTCATCACCACCACTACCATCGCTACTCACACGACGAATCCTCGAATAGGACACGTTAGCCCAACCGGTATAACTATACCGATCGCTCCGTTTCGGACACCTGTAACCAGCACGCAGCCGGCTTGGGGGCTCCTCCACTACCATCACCAGCCACTCGGCACTCGACTCCGGAGATACGTCCCTCGAGTTCCTCGAGAGAGAGAGAGCGCGTTCACCGCGCAGGACGATCGTCGTAGTTTAGCGAGCGCGATAAACTATAAAAGCCCAGCGCGTTCAGCTACAAGTTGCCAATAACAATCGAGACGCGACGATGAAAAAAAAACAAAAACAAATTAAAATAGAAGAAAAAAAAAGTATTTACTCGACGATCGAACGAATAATCAATCAGTGATCGTTTAATTTAACGAACAATTCGGAATATAAACAAATCAACGTCGTCGAGAGTGTGATTCGTCGGATTGAATTCGATCGGAGCACGATAGAAAAAATCATTTAATTCGATTTGTCGATCGTGTTTGAAAGTTTTTAATTATCGTTGCTCGAAGTTATTTTTTGTTTGTTTAGTTTGTAATTATGGCATTTGGAGATAATGATTATTGAGACAGTGATCGAGGTGAAAGTGTGCACATTTTTTTCTGTGATTTATTATCGCGATGGAAAACTCTCGGTTCGACGATGGTGCCGATAGTGATGGGATGGACCGCGTAGATCGGCAGCGAGTTTGCGATTAACGTGTTTCTCGTATCTCTTATTATCGATTCTATTTGACGAAATTATTATTCTTTTTTGTGTTTTGTTTAATTCTTGTGTTACTTTCGAAGTGAGTGGGTTTGTGATTGTGATTTTTCTCTGTTTTTCACGTGTCGATTTAATCCCGAGGGGAAATATACGTATGGCCGATTGTTACTAATGATGTGAAAGAGAGAGAGAGAGAGAAAAATGCGGGGAACGAAGTTTCGGCGCGTCGCCAGGTCATCGGGGATCGTTACCCTTATCGTACTTCTTATCATCGTTCAAAGTGGAACTTGCATCAAGTGGCTGTGAGTATTCCTCGATTCGTCGAAAAAATTTGAAATTAAAATAAACTAAATTAATTGAAAATTCAAAATAATATTTTTAAAAAAAAAACAAGTCCCTTTCGAACAATTTTCTCGGAAAATTGTAAAAATTTTACGATTATTTTATTGCCCATAATTTTTTTTCGAAAATCGACGTAATGAAAAAACGTTGATTCACGAGAATTTACGTTTATCTTAGACCAATCCCTGTAATCGTATTTTAATATTTTCGAAAAAAAAAAAATACTATAAATTCCCTCGACCAAACTATTAAAATCCGGTTCTTCTTATCAATTCTATTTTCACGTCCGCGTCCGGACGTATTTCTTCCTCGATAAGGTGTGGAACGCGCCCGATGTATACGCGTTCACCTTCCCACCCCTCATCTCATCTTTTTCTTCTTTTCCTTTCGATAGTAACATAAGTGGTTGTATATATTCTCTCACGCTCTGGGCGATCGAGAGGCGATCCCCTCGGGCGATCGCCTCGTCCAGCATCCTCTACCGAAAGATTAATGTAGGACCGTTAATGAGAAACAAATAGTTCTCTCGTTCGACCGTGTATAAAGAAGACGCGACTAACTAAGACCAAAGACGTGGCCCCCACGCGATATAATATACAAATATACATCTATATATCTAACGTTCGACAGAGAAATCGGAGGAATAAAAATAAGTACGGGGAAGAGAAGAAGAAGAAGAAGAAGAAAAAACAAAAGTAACACTCGGGTGGAAGGGGAAGTGGAGATGAGAGAGAACGAAAAATGATAAAAAAAAAAGAAAGCAAAAGATCGTCGAGAAACGAAGGAGGAGGAGGAGGAAGATGTGCGGAGAGCTGCTATATCATAATCCTTTTGGCCTCTCCGTGTGAGGCCCCCTTCGTATATATTCTTTAAGACACGATGATGACGTGGCGAACCCGGAGCGACGTTCATGTTCCTCCTTCGCGAAGAAAAATCGTTACGAATTATAGAAGAATACCTTCGAGAGCGATAAGTAAACGGGCCAATTATCGCGTCGTTCACGAATTCTTCTAATTACACGTACGAAATTTAACCTCCCATCTCATATTTCATCTCGATAATACACGTTGCGCATCACTCTCTTTCACGTCGAGTTTAATCGTAAGGTGGGATCGTCTCGTTGAAATTATCACAAAATTATCGTCGAATAATTAGCGATTAAAATCACGTGAAAATTGCTCGATAACCAGAAAAACAAACAACAAAATCATTTCATTATTTTCCCTAAAATTATCGTAACGATCGTAATTATTTCCTATTTCTCGATTATTACCGATAGAAAATATTATCGTACTGTTATCCATCGAAAAAGCGGAACAAAAAAAACTCCCCCCCCCCCCCCCCCCAAAAAAGGAAAAAAAGTGAAAACCCGAAATCGATTATTTTTATTTGAAAAGGATGCTTTGTTCTCTCATTGTCTACGATAAAATTGCGGGATAACAATTTGTAACCGATAATCACAATAATAACGACACGAAGTCCTCGACTTTTCTCTCCCTCTTTCTCTCTCGTGTAATGCGTACGATGAGAAGGGAATGCACGGAGAGACATTGACGAATTTAATTGGGAACAAAGAAGTGACGTATAGGGGTGGGGGAGAAGATGGAAGGGGGTCGTTATTGATCACGTCGGGCATGGATTGTGTGTCTGGACCCACGTGCGTGTGCCTATACATTCGAGTCTGTGTTGTACATCTTTCAGCATTATATAGAGATATTACGTATAATACGTTACATAGAAAAAGTGTAAGGCCAACCGTGAAGGGAGAAATAAAGACGACGATACGTATATATATATATAGGTATACACGTTTATTCTTCCTCCTCTTATTTTCCCGATTTTTCTCATCCCTTTCGCTCCTCTCACTTCCGATATGCTTTTGCCCTCTCTATCCTCCCATCGCTATCATCATTATTATCATTATCGTACGAGAAAATAAAAAATAAAATAGAAAAAAAGAAATAAATTCACGAAATTTCGCGAGCGTCGATGTAATTATTGCGAAAGACACGCGTATCGGACGTTACGAGGGTCGGTTGAGGCGAGGAAGGATTACAGGCGTAGAATTTCATCGTCGCGTCCGCGAGAGACCGTGTGGTACGGGGCGGAAGTGTGCGATGCCTAGGGGCGGTTGTACGAGGAGAGACCCCGCGGACGATCAGGGATGATGAATGAAGGAGTGATGGGGGTTTTGCGTGCCGTTCCCTCCACTTTGGAACGGAGAAAGCCCACAACCGGCAACATTATATATATATATATATATTGTACGAGTATGTATGTATGTTAGGCAAGAAGAAGCGCGCGAAAACGTGAATTCACGACCCTCTCGCACACCGAGCATTTATATTAGGGGCTGGCATCGGCAAGCTGATGGTCGAAATCTCGCTAGAATCTTCTCCGAGTGAGGACACGAAAAGAAAAGATTAGGGGGGTTTGGCCCTCTTGCTTCGGGGAGGTTGTTCCCTTACGTAAGATTCACGACGGATTATTTTTTTTAATTTTAATTATTATTCCTAGGACCGGCTCGGAATATTTAAGGGGTTGAATATTTTTTAATGCTCGAGGGACAGTCGAGATGTAAAAAACGTTATTATTTTTTTTTTATTCTTCACGTTGTAAGTATACTTATTAAAAATCAATGAGTCGAATAGACGGATATCGATCGAATTGTAAAAGTTGAGATAATGGTAGAGATTTTTAACTTTTGTTGCGAGCGCGACTATAATTTTCATCGTTCGATCTTGATTCACGAATTAGTTTTAATTCTCGAGGGACGTATATTCCGCAAGATTTTTACCAACTGTTTTGCTTGTCTGTTTTCTCGCTCGATGCTCTCGCCTCGTGCCCTTTGCACCTCAAGTTTCGAGGTGCCAGTTCGCTATAACGTATCTGTCCTCCATTCCCCTCGTTTTTAATTACAACCACACCCCAAAGCCTTCGTCCGAATGAATAATCACCAGTTACCACCCTTCGCTCGTTTTGTCTTTTCTCTCTACGCTCTTCTTCCAACCCCCCTAGCCCCCTCTTTTGCCCCTACGAAACTTTCATCGTACGGTTTTATTTTCGAAAAATGGATCTCTCTCTCGATGTTTATGCTACTAGAATAACGTGGAAATATTTTTATCGCAATTTGTATAAATGCTTAATTATAATAATCTTGATGTCGATTAAATGGCGGGTGGTATTCGTCGTAACGATCCGAAAATTGGTTTCGTGATTAGAAAAATCGTTAATTTTTACTCGCGTTTCTTGTATTCTAACGATTATTTACGCTATATTTTGCCGGATGCTCGTCCTTTATAAGCAGTTTGGCGCTAACTGCAAATTATTTGTCTTTTTCTTTTTTTTTCAACTTCTCTATAATGATAAGATTATGTTCGTTATGTAGAGAAACAGAACGAACGAACCAATTAGCAGAGAGAATCAAAGAGCCCGTGAGAGCTACAAAATATCATACTTTATCACATTCACGAACGGCTTATCATAATATACGACACTTTTGGCAACGTCTTCGCGTAGCAAACATTTCTTTTTTTTTCTCTCTCTCTTAATTTTTTTATTTTGTTTACATTTTGAGCAAAAAATTCGCAGATAATTGACTCTCCGATCGAAACACAAAAATTATGTATTTTCTCAGGAAATTTGCGTCGATAAAAATATTTAACCCGTCGTTCACGATGACTCGTAAATATTAACGTATTTACGACGATTAGCGTGAAATTACGACGAGTCTAAACATATACGAATTAACGACCAGATTCGCAAGAATTTTCAAAGAAGTTTCAAGATTACGAGTTAAAGACGAGATGCCAATAATCAAAAATAAAATCGTAACAAGTTTACGATTTAATTTAAAAAAAAAATTTTCTAAAACAATTTTTTCAACGAATTTCCATTTTTTTATTCTCATTCGAGAGAGACCGAAACGTTCGTCCCGCGACGAGAATAAAATAATACGAAAGATGGAAAAAGTATAAAAAAAAAATTCAACGCCAAGAAACGTTAACGGGCGCGAACGGAAATCATTCCCGTTTCGTAAACGAGAAATCGCGCGAGAATCGAGAGAACGTATCGAACGAGGCCGATTGATAATAAGGATTAAAGAATTTTTTTGTATTCGGCCTTAATCCAGGGACAGCGTCGAGGCGAAGAAAACGATTCGAATTCGTCGAATCGCCTTGCGGTTAAACCGGGAAGCTGGTTGCGAATATCTCGAAATTCCGGTGATAAATAATATTTTCTATCCCACTCGCGGTGTTTCGTCCCCGATATTGCGTTGAATATGATCGTGAGTGGCCCGAGGATACTCTCGGAGAAGCTCATCCTCCCGGAGGTTCGACGAGTTTCGCGAGGGAAGAGACGATCTCGTCGTCGTAGGCGCCTTGGCTATTATCGAACGCGTATAAAGATCCTTCTTTACGATCGAGCGAGGCCCAAAGCACGCGCGAAGCTTTCTCCTTCTCTTTCCTTCGAACACGATCTCCTCCCGGCTATACTTATATTTTACCCTCGAATTTACAAACGATCAAAAAAAGAAACTTTTTTTTTCCTCTCAATGATAAAAATAAAATACATTTTTTTTTAAATTGTTACAACGACGATGATAAAAGTAGTAATAATAATAATAATAATAATAAAATGGCGATGGGAAAAAGTTGATTTGCTGGACGAGGAGTTTTTTCATTTTCTTAATAACCAGTCGGCAAATAGGGAACAACTATTCGTCTCGTCCTCGTAAACCTTCGTCGCCCCATTGTCTCTCGATTCGCTCCGGTTCGATTTCTCTCTTTTTCTATCTCGTTCGCTTCGAATATTTTGACGAAGATGTTCACCGCCCCCCCCCCCTCCACCCCCTTGTCATGCTGACGCTGATTTCCGGCCCAAAATTAAAAACGCGAGTGCCGCGCGCACTTAACGTCCGCGGCGAGTTGATTTAAGACACGCGCGAGTCTCTCGTTATTATTTACGAGCCGAAGGTGTTGCGAATAATATACACCGTACGCGGGATCCTAACCGCGAGATAATAAAGTACGGGGTTGATAAGTGTCTTGGGAAATGGTCTTTAAATCGCTCCAATGAAATATCATTTTTCTTACTTTTGTCCTTTTTTTAAATTGCTCGATTTAATCGAAATTTGGATTAAAAAAAATTGATAAATCAACATCGTGATCGATTATCGGTGAGTTTTTGTGCGATTTTACGATTAATCGCTCGGCCATAAATCTCGGCTGGTTAAATTTTAGTAACGATTTGATTTTTTTTGTTTTTTTTTGTTCTTTTTTTGTTTTGGAAAAGTTTCTCGCGTCAAATCGAATCGCGTGTTCCGTGTTAAACATGGTATCGTTGCGATATGGACAAGTGGATCGTGCTCGTTTATATTGCTTACTAAATATTATTCATTTGCTCGAATCTTTCTTCCGGCGTCTGGAACTATCTACTTGGACAGGTTCTCCATCACGAGCCACGCCGGTGGTACACCAGAAATACATATACCCAAGATATACACGCGGGTGGGGCTCGCGTGATTAGTTTACCGTGCCTCATTGCTCGAACTACACGCTATATGAATTACAGTAGCGAATCTGATGTATCCAATCCCCGCTGTATACCTAAACAAAACAAAAATCATCGTTGCATTAAATATTCGTCGAATAAAACTAGATAGAAATTTTCTTTGATCAACTTTGAGAATTCGTCGTGAAAATAATTTAACAAAAACAATTTTTCTTCGCGACCAGTTATTTTGTTTTCTTGATTTTTTTTTCAACGAAATAATTTTACCTCGAGAAAAAAGAAATAGAAAAAAAGAGGAAGAAGAAAAAAAAGTGTCGGATGTGGGAAAAGAATAAAGAGAGAAAAAAGCGAGTGGACGAGCGGCAATTCTGTAAGATCTAAATCTCTGCCTATCACTACGATAATTATACCGATCGGTGTTAATAGCCACGTTGGCCGTTAGTGTTTTTCGCGTCCGTTTAAACGCGTAGCTTGTAAATTACGTTGCCGGGTAGGTTTGACACGTACGAGATTGGATAACCGGGGCAAATTAGCTGTCGCGCATTTTTTTTTATAGCGAATACCGAGGAGCTTTTAATTTTCTCATTCACCGATCGCGCTGTCACGCACGAATTATTTTGTCGCGCCCGATCCGTTTCTCGCGTTGATGTGGGTGTGCTCGCGCGCGAGCCTCGATCGACTCTTACGATAACGCTTTTAAGCCGTTTTTACCGCGCTCACGCCCGATAGATATTGTTAATTAATCAGCCGGCACCGATCCTTTTTATAAATTCCGTATCTACATTGTACAGGTGGCGCGACTTTCAAAATCATCAATTTCCTTTCCAATCGATTGCTATATTATACCGTGCATTAAAACTTGGTTCTTTCTCCGCTTGTTTAACGAAACTATAAATCGAGCACGCGAAAATCAATCAACTTTTAATAGGTTATCGATACGAATTCTCATTAATATTACAAGATTGAAGAATCGTTTACGAAAGAAAAAAGATAAATTAAACACAATATATTTTCTAAACGTTGACAATTTTGAAAAAGAAACTTACAACAAAGAGTTAAACAAATTGCCAATAAAAACATTGATCGTAAAAATTGATTATATTTTGAATTTAATATAACGAAAAATTCGTAGATACGTAAAAAATTAATCAATGCCCGCATATATTATATAAACACATATATATACAATATACATACGTATATATCTTGCTCCATTCTCGGTTAGCAGCCTAAAACTCGTATAAACGAGTATATCGTCCTTTTGATAGGGTAATTTCGCGCGAAGCTGGCGGGTGGTGGTTAGCGCGAGGTCGACGAAGATACGGGGTTGGCGTTTAAGCCATTTGCGAGAGGAGGTGGTAGGTAGATAGGTAGGAAAGGGGATAAGGACACGAGAGAATATCGGTGGCAGTTATACGTCTAGACGTATCGCTTGCCACGGTGTTAGGGAGACGTGCCACGTACAGAGGAATCGAAGCGTTTCTCTCCGGCTCGCGAAAGCACGTAGAACCCCGCGAGAAAGAGGGAGAAAGGGGTGGCGTCCGATGTAGAGGGGCCATTTCGACTTTCAGGTGTTCGTAATTACCACCCTGATGTGCTTGCTGTACGGCCCGTATGAGGTTCACCCCCTCGTTTTCTTTCTCTCTCCCTCTCGCTTTATCCCTTGGCACCAGCGGGACAAGGAGCGAGCAACCCCTCGCATAACCGTACGAGGCTCGAGGAACGCGACCCGGATCGGTCGAGAGGGCGCTAAAGGCGCCTTTCAGTTTCATGCCCTATAATTTTCGAAATTCAGCCATGATTTACGACCCTTGGTAAACGTGAGTGAGAGAAGCCGACTTACCAACGTCCGACAAATTGTGGCAACGGTACTAAATCCACACGGACAATTTGCGATAGTCTCGGGGATCGTGAATGGAAAACATCGAATATAAAACAAGTTCGTTAAACATTATTTATTTCGAAGATAGAGAAATGAAAATTTATCAAATTATGCACGAAATAGAAATGATCTTCGTATAATTATAATACACTTTGTATTGTTCTTATCCTTGATTAATCAACGTTTCGTTAAAATAATTAATTCGAAAATTCTGCATACGAATGAATAAAAATCGACGAATGAAAAAATAAAATAAAAATAGCGTTTTAACTCGAGGGTTTGTTCGATAAGAGAAACTTTCGTGAAGAACCTAATCGTGAGGAAAGTTTCTCAAAGTGTTCGATTAGCACGAACGTGGCGAAAGAAAACGATCGAGGAAAGAGAGAGAGAGAGAGAGAAATCTTTTCCTCGAGTCGTTTCAGTGCACTCATACGTATTGGTTGGAGTCGATCGAACTGTCGGATAAGAGATGGGACGAGAGTGATTATATTTAGCAGGGTAGATTCAGCCGTGAACGAAGGCAAAGCTTTACTAGGCACGTGGCGTCGTTGAGATTGATCAGCGACGATGTGCCGATTATCCCATTGAAAGAAAAGCCATAATACGAAAGTGATAAGTAATCGATGATTTCATTGATACGCTAAATGTCTCGATAAATAATTAATCGACGCAACGATCGATTGATAAACTCGTTAAATTGTAATAATCGATCGATAATTAAACGAATCGATCGATCGTTTGACCGAGTTTAACGAATACATTTAATTAATTAATTAGATCGATCGAAACACCTGATACAATTTTTATCGAGCATCGTAACACGAGATTGTGTTATAATTGTCCTAATGGAAAAATCAATCTTCGTCGTTTGTTGAAAAAAAGGGCTCTTGGTAAGACGGGAGAGGGAAGAACGTGGACGAGGGAAGGCTGCACGAGCGCGAGAAGCTCGGGACTTCTCGAGAGAAAACAGGCCAGGGCATGCAGAGCGGCGCCCGACGTAATGCCCAGTTTCGTACAAGCTGCGAAAGACACCTCGGCGGTTTGTCAAACGGCGTTTCGTAATCGCAGATGGAACTGCAGCAGTATCGAGCGAGCGCCACATTATACTCCAGATTTACTAACAGGTGAGTCGATAAAACGTGTCTCGGATCGACTCTTATCGATTTTCGTGTCCAGACCGCCAACTCTCATTTAAATACTCTCGCTATATTTCAGATTAATATCTTTCATAATGATAATAATTATTCAATTTATCTATCAATAATTACAATTATTATTCAATCTATTTATCTATAATTAAAATCAATATTATTCATTATTATTCATTATTATCATCGTTGTTATCATAATAATAATTACGTTCGATCGAAAGTTCAAATGTTTCCGAATTCTCTCGAATGTATATTCGATCTCGATTTCTCGTTAACGCGTACGAGCCACCGGGATTTAAATAATGTCATTCGTCAAAAAGGATTTCATCGTCGATCGATCGCGTCGAAGATTATTCTTATTATAGTCGATACCCGGGTGCACGAGTGGACCCGTGCAATGAAAACGAGTCCGCTCGTTTCAATGGACATATGAAATAAAAGCTCACGAGGCAATTGAAACGAGGAGAACGTTTGTGTATACTCGAATGCCAAGAACCCGACAAGAAAGAGAGAGAGAGAGGGAGGAGGGGAGAACGTAAAGCGACTGCGTAATTAGAGGCTATTATCGAGAAGAAAAAAAGGGTTACGATCTTTTTTTTCTTCTTTTTTTGTTGTTGTTGCCAAACTCGTTGTTTCTTTCGTACGTCCTTCTTTCTTTTTTACGTCTTTCGGACTCGATTTGTACTAAGGTATGGAACCCCGTAAAGGCAATATACCGTGAGTATTCCCACAGGTTTCATGGTTCTCACAGTACCTCCTTTCGACTCGCGTTAACGAGCAACTCCCGATACACGACGTGTTCTCCTCGCAGCTTGCACATTCGTTCGACGATATTCCCACTTTCGACGAAATTATTTACAATTTTTGTCATTCGAATAGTTTCTCGTTCGAGATTAATTTTGTTTTATTAATTCGATTTATCGATCGACTATCGGAGATTAAAAAAATTGTTTTCTCCTTTCATTTTTATTTAGATTTGGTGATTTTTTTGATTGAATTTTCAGTTAGGAACGAAGACGTATTTAATGGAAAAAAAAATTGATGATTTATTTTGTAATTTCAGGAACGAGGGAGCAAGCTTTCGTTTACGCGATGTCAGCGGCCGCTGCAGTTTGGAGATTGGCTAGGGGTTGCGCACTTGGAAGTCTCGCAGCTTGCTCGTGCGCGACACCCCCGCGTCGAGAACCCCCTTCGCCGTCGGCTTTAACGTCCTCGACTTCCTTCGCCTCGACTTCCGTCTCGTTCGGTGCGTTGTCCGCGAGAAACGCTTTCAAATGGGGCGGCTGCGGCGACGACGTGAGATCGGCATCTAGAATGGCAAAACGATTTTTACAGGGCGCCAGTCCACCCGGTTCGGGCTCTACCGGAAAATTCATGCACGCCGTCAACATGCACAATAATCGAGCCGGTCGTAGAGTGAGTTTGGCTTTATTCAAATATTCGATCTAACGAAAGTAATCGACCGATTAATCGACACTCGATCTCTCGATTTTATCGGGGAATTAAACAATTTTTATTATCGGTGAAAATAGAGTTTAATTGGAAAAATAATTTACGATGTGATTGGCGAACGTATAATGAGTAAAGGTAATTGATCGATCTTCGATCCTTTAATCGGCAGTCGATCGGTCGATTTTATCGGGGAATTAAACAATTTTTGTTATCGATAAAATAGTTTTATTCGAAAATTAATTTACTATGGGAGTTTTGTATCGTTATATTTATTTACTTGTTATTTATCGATTGTACGAATAATTTTGTATAATTGAAAATATTAATAACGAATTAATGAGTATAAGAAAAAATGTTTAATAATGGATTTTATGGTCGACAGGCGGTCGAACAATCTCTGACCCTCGAGTGCAAGTGTCACGGTGTTTCCGGTTCCTGCAGCGTACGAACCTGTTGGCGAGGTCTCGGCTCGACCGGACCAGCTGCTGCCGGAGCTCGACTATTTCGTCGATACGCTACAGCGGCCGAAGTCAGACCGAGATCGGGTAGCAGACTACCCCCTCTCTATCATCACGACAATTTGCTCTACACTACTAAAAGTCCGGATTATTGTCTACCCGATAGAAAACGAGGAAGTCTCGGAACGATCGGAAGGTAATTATTGCTCTATTAATTTCGAAAAGGTTCGATGATATTTCATTCAAATATGCGCATTAGCGTTCGACACGTTTCAAAGAAACAAGAGAAGAAAAAGAATGATTTTAAAAAAAATATAAATAAATAGCTGCATTCTTGATCTTTGACTTTACGAACGAGTTGCCAAACAAAGACTCGACGAATTTAATGCACTACGAACCTGAGTGCACCTTCTCAAAGGTTCTCATATTTTTTAAATATTTTTTAATTATTTTTATTTTTTATTATTCGAGCCGATCGACGGATAGCTCCAGTAATTTCACGTGTGTAAGCCCGACGTGTAATGGTTAGCAAGGCTGTTTATTCCGTTGGCACGCCTCCGACGCGTTCAAAAGCAGCAAATAAGAAAAAGCATCGCGAGAGGATACCCAGAGAATAGAGAAACCAAAAGGTGTTTCGAGACTAGTGAAAAAAAGAAATAAGGGAATAAAAAACGAAACCACATTAGCAAAGAGAATGCTGCGTGGCAGCTTCGTAAAGCGTTGGGAAGACAAGACGTGGAGATGAGCACAAAAGGTGAATTGAAGGGTCCGGGAAACGAGAATGCGAAGAATGAAGGGAAGGGAGGAGAAGAACGAAGAATGCCAAAGTGTGAGAATGAAAGGAAAAAAAGATTGACTAAAAAAGAATTATCAAAAGAATGAAAGAACCAGAAGCTGCCGTATAATACGACCCTTGTATGGTCAAACTTTTCGTTTCTTTTTGCTGGTAGTTAAAAGCTAATCCCACGATGCATTCATTATGGGCATGTATATGAGTTTACGTATACGACTATATTGAAATTTTATTCAAATTTGTGTATAATGTACAATTTGCCATGGCAAAATTTTAAAGCCACCTCGGGGTCTCGCTGGGTCAAAGTTTTCGTCGAAAGAATTTTCTGATCCTCGATACCTACAGAATATTTGGCTGGACTTTGAAGTGATTTAACAAATTTGTCATCACAAACTGTACGACATACTGGAAATTGAATAAAATTCGGAAAACTCTTTACTTTCACTCGTTTTTTAACGATATATAATTGTATAAAGTTTAACGTCATTTATCATATATGGACATATGTAATGCCCGGTAATGACGGTGAATAGCCTTTGACTCTCCTGGAATGTGCTGATACACGCTCGTTTCACCAGTTTCCTCCACCAGAGCCATCTTTGGCATTGCGAATAGCTCACAAGTCCTCCTTTGTCCGGTTTCGCCGATCGTGAAAACCGTTCACTGAATTTTTGCCCATCTCCCTGAGCCCCTGTTGGACTCGTGAAAGATTGCAACAGGGGCTTAAGAAGAAGAAGAAAAAATAACAGGAAAGGCATTAATCTTTTTTAGAAGCTCGCGAATTAACTTTTTCATCTGCTCGCTATGGCGAGTCCGCCATTATACTCCTGTCCTTGGCTTGTATTATTTATCCATGTTGTATGTCACAGAGGATTTAAATATTTCAGGGAACAAACGTAAGGAAGAAATTTACTACTAAATGTTCTTCGCGACGAAACTTAAGTAAAATCGAAGATCGTAAAATCGACGATTATTTGTATCTTCGTATTAAATGTAAAGAACTTTCGATTCTCGACTCACTCGCATTGGAAAGCAAAGCGATCGGCAACCTCGAAATCTTGCATCTTCTCGCTGTGCAACATTAATGCATGCAACTTGGCTTCATCAATCATTCGACGCTATCACAATGAACTCGTTATCGTTCACGTGTACCTCGTCGTATATAGTCGAACGAATGGTCGTACAGAAGATGGGTAGCGAGACTACATATTCGTATTCGACGTCGCGAACGTTTTTTTTTCGATTACTTTCTTGTTTTTTTTTTTTTAATTTAACGTATTATAAATAAGACGAGGATATGGTCGAATCATTATGCGGGCTATGGTATAAGAAGAAAGAAAGGGGGAAGATATGGGTGCAACGCCGGGACACCGTACGGTCGAAGGAATATCGTTAATGAGATCGATAAATCTGGTGCGTGTTCCACTCACCGAGAGCACTCGAGTCGAATAAAAAGAAGAAGAAAAAAAATGAAGATATTAAAGGCTGTGTAAAGGGAGAAGCTTCTCCCGCATGATAATCGAGAAACGAGGGTATGTGTCCGGTGTACGAAAATTAATATTCGTTGTACTCGTTCCCCGAGAGATATACAGGTGAGAGTTGATTTTAGACTCGGTGTTCCACGTTGTGTTCAATTATTGGAGCTTCGATATTCAAGGATATTTTAGTCGTATCGATCACACACGTTCGACTCGTTATTATCGATGAAATTGACGGTCTTCGCTACTTATATATTTCGACTCGGTAGATGAAACAAACGAGAATACGTGGTATTCGTTAATTTTCAAATGTCCATAATATTAACCGAGACGTGCACACAAGGAGACGTGTCGTAAACCGAACGGTCGAACTCATTGCCGAGTTGAGGCTCTCACGTGCCGATGGCAGTTCGCGTGTGCAAGCTGCAAAAGTCCATCAGCATCATCGAGCCGACCGTGAGAGCATAAATGCCGTATACGTTTCGTACCGAGAGACGTATGTTTTATAATAACGGAACAACGTCCAATAACGCGGTTTCAGCGAGGCAGAAAATACTGCAATAAAACCGTATGAGTCCACGGGCAGTTAAGTAGTATTTCTTTATTATTTTTCTTTTCTTCTTTCTTTGCTCGTGACACGAAAGAACGAGAAAAGTGAGAGGGAAGTTTCGCGTGTGTTGTATCAATATACCTGTGAGAGGGGGCAATCGTTTAATTGCGCTTGTGGAAAAACGTAAAGAAACGTATGAACGGTAAAAAGAAAATGCCTGGATTTCGAGCACGAGAGAAGAAACGACACGATGACCCGTATCTAGAAGAGTTTATGATCCTGACGCAACAAGATATAATTTTGAGCGATGAAGGACGAGTCTCGTGAGGGAAAAAAAAATCTTATCCGTATAAAATTCGGCACTCGCGAGTATTGAATTTTATAGGGAGAGTTTTGATTCGTGGTTTTTACGCGCGATGGATTGTTCGAGAATGTAAACAGAATACGAAATTGCTATTTCACTCTTGGAGAGTCAACGAGTACATATTTTTAATTTCCACGCTTAACCACCATAATTCAATAGGCAATCGTCGAGACGAAGTGCTTTTTGGACATAACCGATAGTTGCCCGTGTGTCCAGTGATGATGAGAAAAAGTGTAACGAGCGAAGTATCAGAGAGCGGAATTGCGCGTTGTTCATTTTATATGTATGAAAAATTTTACGACCGTACGACCAGCCAAATGTAAAAGGTTGGTTATATGTATAAGGTACTCAACATATCACTATGCAGCTTACACGACTTGAATTTTTTTCGAATCCTCGAGGAATTCTTCACGGATACACATCCAAGTCATGCTTTCAGATCTTTTTAACCCTCCGTGTACGGTGCATTCCGCAAGAGGTTATTATTGCACGTGGGCTGATACTTTTGCCCGAACATGCCGAAGCGAGGACGAAACGTGTATGCTGCATAGCATACGTGTAAAATATTTACAACGTGTATTACACTGGTTCATATAAATAATATATGAATATACGTAACTCACCGGTTTTCATGTAAATCGTGTACTCGTTCGTCCACCGTTTTGCTCCATATCGTGCGTAAACGCGCGTAGAAGATTCTTGCCGATAGGGGGAGGGAGTTTGTGTGAATTACAAATGGCCGCCATGATCAACAACATCGACATTTCCGATTAACCTCCCACGCGCGGCTTTGTATCCGCCTTTTTTCCTTTCTATTTTACGATCTTTCACGAACGGGATGTTCTCTCGGAAAGATATGCACGTTCACGAGAACACGTTACGTGTGTCACCATACTTTGCTAACTTTTTTTCCCCCGTAGTGACAAGGAACACTTTGTCCAGGCATTGAAGATTTATACACCGCGTATTACATTTCTACCGCACACGAATCGAACCAACGCTCGAGTACTTTGTTAACGGAATAATTATAATAAAAACTTGTTATTTGTTTTTTTGCAACGTCACTTTACATCGCGAATATGAGAATACAGTCCTTCCGCGTCGCCGGCTAGTTGACACTACCGGAAATTCCGATCGAACAACTGACGATCGAAGCTTACCGGAAATCAAAGATGGCGCTACCGACGCGAACTTTATCATTTAAATATTCAATTTCGCGTCTTTCGTTTATCACTGTTTTAACTGTAATTTATTAAAATGTTCATTAAATCAATATATCGTTTATAGTGAAAAACGTTAAATTCATCAGGTTACTTCTTCTTAAGATATTCATATTCATTGGCATATTCGAGAATGTCGTTCAACTCTGTTGCCAAATTATTAATTTAGATGAAGTAGTGATGCATGAAGTTTTCTTATCGTAGGAAATCAATAAAGAATTGTATGGGGAAATCATTATTGCCAATCAGCTATATCTAAATCTATATACTACATGTTGTATCTGCCACCCTACATAAATAGTATTTCTTCAAGTATGCACGGTTGTAGCAAGTGTCCCGATGTTCGAGATGCTCGAGGCATCTCTTTTAACATGCCCCATAATACTTTATCTTAGGTGCTAATAACGTACCTTCTGCTCTATCTTCCTGTCTCTCCGTCGTTCCTTTATTTCTTATCTTCCTCGTTGTTTTATTTTCCTTCACTGCACACGCGCTCGTCAGGCCTCGATATGTGAGCCACACACTACGAATTTCTCGTTCGTATTTATTCTCGGCACGCCCGTTATCCGTATCCATCTCACTCTTACTATTCGTGTCTGTCCTTCATTGAGCCAAAGCGAGCCTCTCCCGATACTGGATTTATTTATGCGAGCGTGCCGGTAATTATAAGTGAGAATGAAAAGACCCTCGAGAGATGGAATGAATTTGCATGTTTTATTTTCCTGCTCGACTTCTTCGTCCTCTTCTTTTATTTCTCCTTCCTCCGCCATGCCTCTTCTTCGTTTCGTTAACGAAGAAGAAAACCTGTTTACAGTATTGCAAATTTGTCGGACGTAGTGGATAACTTTTACCGAAGCTAAAACGTGTGGCAATGTTTGTAGTGCAAACTTGCTCCGAGATGGATCACCGAAATAGCACTTTCTTTCAATTTTCCATACACGTTAAATAAGTTAGCTCAATTAATTAATATATTTGCAAAAAAACAAAAAAACAAAATGTATTGAAAAAATGTTGTTTGAAAACTAAGTTTCGTTTATCGTCTTTCACCATCGATAAGTGATTCTACCGATCGATATGATTTCACCCCCTTCATCTGTCATCGACATTTACGAGCAGATATAAATATCCGTTTCTCTCTCAACGCACGAATATCTGTCATCGACATTTATGCTCGGGATATAAATTTCATTCTCTCCACACGAAATGGCATCGACGTTTATGCATCGATATAAATCTCGATATCCTTCGACTGGAAGTGTCATTGATGGTTCAACTTGGAAGTAATGACTCATCCGCAGTATGAAAAGAGGGACGAAGTAGTAAAAGGGCGTTTGAGATCCGTCACCCTTGAAAACAAATTCTGACGTGTCTTCGGTGCACTTGAACGCTTCGTAAAAGCGATGATCGAGAGACACAATAGCCGTCCTGCAACGTAGTCAGTTTCGTTAGAGGGGGTGATTGCAATTCGTTACGCATCTTTTCACCGCCAAAGAGCGGAAAAAAGGAACGAAACCGTTATACCGACCTTTCACTATTTTCCTCTGGACTCTCTGTAACTAATCCGTACGCTCGTGTCACCCTCGAACTTTCTCCATTCTACGAGACATAAAATAATCAGCTGCAATTGTTTCTCGGGAATATTCTTTGTCCATTCGATATGCATGATTTTTCTGCAAACCCGTAAACGGTATTCTGACTTTATCTTTACTATAGTACGACTTATGAATTTTTTTAAACGAGGAAACTCCCACGACGATATGTTGATCCATCGAATTCCTAGGATATCGTAGCTGGTAATTACCAGCCATGAATCCTGCACATATCCTCATATTTAGTATCGTATGATTACGTGAAACGTAGGCGTGACCAGGTCGTTTGTCTGTCAGACCCTTCGTTCAATCTTTCCGACCAAAATTCAATTTAACATTTCTCCAATAATATCCGGCCCGTATATTATTACCTGTGGAAAAAATATTGTCGAATTAGTTAAAATTATCACAGCGAGACTGTCTACAAAATACTTTTTTTTTATACTGCAATTCAATTTATTCGTATTCTTGTTTTTTTTTTCAAGGCAATGCAACGGTAGTAGCTCGGGCTATGAAGGCTGCGAGTATCTCTGTTGCGGTCGTGGACACGTCACGAAGACCGAGGAGATTCTGGAGAGATGCGAATGCAAGTATATCAGTTGCTGTTACGTCAAGTGCAAAACTTGCAGAAATGTTATAACGACGTACGAATGTAATTGAAAAAAAAGAAAGAGAAAGAAAAATTAATTTAGCGTCTCAGGTTCAAATTTGTTTGCAGATTCGAGCAAGCTTGAATATTCGTAGTTGAATTTTTGTTTTTTTCATTTTTGTAAAATGGAAAAATGTAATTCATTGACAGATTAATCAAAACCCTTCCAGTGAGAATGTCATTATAGCCGTCCGAATAAAAGAAATCACGTAGCCTGACTCAAACGTTTCGAAATATCATGGATAAACCAATTTTCTTCGAGGGTGGCTGAAATAAACATTTACTTTTCCTTGCTCGACCGAGCGAAGCTTTCTCGTATCGAGTCGACATTGTGAAATTTTGAATTTCACTCGAATATTTCGATTAAAAAAGAAGAAAAAAAAAGAAACTGAGTCGAACTAACGCAAAAATGGGTGCGACTGTAATCGACCAAAATGTTATTTATAATAAAATTAGATCGCATATCCCGATATATCCAGCTGGAACGATATTTATTATAGTCTCGTGTTTATCTCGTCGTATTTGCGTTTAGCAATTAAAGTGTATTCGCGTACTATATCGATTGTATTTATAGTAGAATTAAAAATTATCCCTATTAATGGTAATGACGATAATGTGGATGACGTCGCGGTAACGATATATGGTCAGAACAATGTGTAAATAGAACTATATACGTTCCGAATGTACGCTCTCATCAGTTTCGATTAATCTTAATAAAAGCATTCGAATTAATATACATAATGACTTGCGTACCTTCGTACAACTTTTTTTTTCATAGAATTTAAATTTATTCTTTGGAGAAGAAATGAGTTGCCTGACTAATTGATATTAGTTGATTCCGGAGCTCGTTCGTCCTCCTTGATGTCCAAATCTTTCACGAATAAACACCAATCCAAGCCAGCACCATAATCTGGCTCCTTCTCCGAGGCCCACCATAAAGAAGTCTGAATTCATGAGTTGAAAAAAATATGATAAGCAATTTTTCATCATATTTTTGTTCGTACATAAATCTCGTTTTTATTTCAATACCTTTATGTTAACCGGTGGAATTGGGGTTACGGGATTAATTCTCGTATTCATGAATTGTAGCAAATCTCGATAATCTATCTGTCCTTCGTCATTTTTGGTAAGTCTGCACAAAAATATATATTGAAAATTTAAGGCGCTTTGGGAGATACGTATATATTTATTTAACAGCAAAAAAGGGATATACTCACTGATCGAGCATCGAATTGAGGAGTTCCAGATCAATAGGAATTCTGCAGCCCCGTAGAATGGTGTATAGTTCACTTCGAGGCAAGTATCCAGTTCTCGCTCGATCCCAGTGATGAATGTCTTCTTCGAGACGATCGAGCTCGTTCCACAGTAGTCGAGTCAACTCGGTATGCACCAGACGTCTTTTTTAAATCATATTACGAACAGAAAATCAGAATACCCATATTGAAATGAAATTTAATTGAATAATTTAACTTTCTTCGTTCAGATTTTTTTATACTCAAGTTCGTACCTAACGTATTCCCTCGAACGGTGTTCTCTTTTTTCATGGGACGAATAGTGTCTCGCTATTGTTATCATCTCGTGTTCGACTATCTTGTCACCGAGATATTTGCACAAAGCCTCTCTGATTAAAAAATAAAAAATTATATGGATATAATTTTGTTTGTTTTTATTTAGTTTCTTTTTCGTTGTGTTTTGTATCGAACCTCAATTGTCTGTACTCCAAAATGATATTTCCGTCCGACTCCGTTGGATTGACCGAGGATAGAAATTCCTTATACACAGGTTTTAGTCCCTCGCGCAATTTTTCCATTATTAATTGTATATTCGCTCTTGGAAACTACGGAAAAGCGATTAAAAAATATGTTCCATTGAGCTATCTGGGCAAAATATAAAAAAGGAAGAAAATAATTATTGTTCGTAGGAAAAAACCTTGTCGCAATTAAGTTCCATATAGCGAAGAGCATATTCATCGGCCGACGTTATTTGAAAATGAAATTCGGAAAGATTCAATCTCGCCCCGATGTAAAAATGTTGTGGCTCGTAATACTTTGGTTTTACATTCGTATAAATATCTTGACCAGGTAGCACAACTCGCATCCTTTTTTGAAAAAGGCATCTTTGAAAACCTAAAAAGAAAAACATCATTTTCTCATTCCATTTCTTACAAGATCGTAGAATAAAATTATCGAAATTCCGATCATAAAAAAATGATAAAATATGAAAAATTACAAAGTATAAGATACCTGTATTTCTAGGTGCCAGTTCGAAGATCGAGACAGTGTCGTCCATCAGATAGACTCTAATTATGAAGTGTCGTACATCGTGATCGGGTAGCCGGGATATCATCTTCGCGCGGAACCTCAATAGCCGGCTGTCAAAGCCTTGCCTGGGCAAATGAAAGAAATAAAAATAAAAATAAAACACTGAATGAAACGACGCACGGTTGAACGAGTAATTATCATAGTTATTAGTCAGGGGAGAGGAATGGATGAAGGGCGACCGGAAATGTGCCGTTAAATATCTCCATGCCATGCCCACTCATACATATAAATTAATATCGTATACGTACACATGTAAAAAATGCAGACACCCAAACATACCATGTACATTGATAATACACTACAACGTACTTGTCGTAGTCGTGAAACCTGACGAAGTCGACTTTCGGTGCCCGGGGCGTAACACTGAAGCAATTACCGAGCGAATCGTCGTAAGAGCCAAAACCGTTGTAAGGAGGAACGTATTTTTCAATGTTGAAGCACGCGTCATAATCGGCCTTTGTCGAGGGTTTCTCAAGTGCCTTGAAATCGTCGATACCGTACTTCGTTCTTCGTTCATTAAAATATAAAGAGCACAAATTTATTATATTTACCATCTTCGACGAAAAGAAAGAATTCCTTTGTAATAAGAACGAAGATTCTATGGTAAGAATTTTTCTAGGTCTTTCTGTCGTGCTTTTTGTTTTGGTTACCTGTAATACTCTTTCGTGAATGTATCGAGATCGGTTATTACGACCTTCCGGCCAAATATATCGAGCCGAGCACCGATGGCAAGATCGTTTTCCTTGTAATGATCACTCGCTATCTTACCCGTGTTTAACGAGTCGACCATGTAGTAACTCTGGGCTGCATTATCCCCCAAGACATTGAGAACGGTAAAAGGATCGCCCGAGCCGATAGGATTCACACTGGTGAAAAACTGTAACGTCGATGTTGCAATTTTACGACGAGTAAATCTCACGATGCAATTTCTATAATAGCCGAAGGGCTCGCGCAAAGTCACTGTCTTGCCTTCGGGGAAAGTGTGATATAATTTCGAAAATGACAATTTTACAATCAACGATGAATAATTGTTCGACGAGAATTTTTCAATTAAATTGATTTTTACTTAATCATTTACCAAACCCGAGATAACGATCGTTTCTCACCTTTGGAATTTTCATTTTCTTCACGAACATGGAACTCGTTTCACGTCCGGAGTTCGGCGAAGGAAGTTCCTTTATCTCGATTGTATCGTCAGCGAGATAATAATGCAATTCAAGATCGTGAATTGTTCCATATTCGCTTTCCGTATCGTCCCAATAACCGTAGAATCTTAATACCTTTCCGTCGTATTTTAAAAATTTGCCCAATGTGTCGGAACGTCGGTTTGGTTTCTTGGCAAATTGAGGCTGAAATATTTACAAAAATATTCTAATATTTTTCGTACTAATATCTTTTCTGATAAATCGTTTTTCGGACCTACGTGCATATACTTCGAATGTTTTTACCACTTTTTGTCTCTCGAGATAAGGATCGTTTGGTATCTGAATGGGATCCGGTACAGGAATTCCCATGCGATTCAGAAACCGTCTCGTGAATTTGTCGCAATCGACGATTTTGTAAACACGACCGAAGAACTCGGGCTCTTTGCCAACGTTTAGATCAATTATGTCGTAATAACGATACTTTACTGGATTTGCCATTGGAATTCGTTGACGTCTCACCAAAACCCCTGAAACGTATCAATATTTAAAAAAATTCAATCGTTTTCATCGATAAACGATGGAATTAAAATATACACAGGAATGGGTCAAGTCAATAACATAACCATAACATTGAGTTCAACCTTGCTCAAGGCCACTATTATCGACAGCAGGCTCGGCGATCTTAATAGTTCCATCCTCCAAGAAGAAGCTTATGGTAACGAAACGTACTTGAAAAGAAGATTGCCATCTTTCTTGAACGGTTTCTTGAAAATAGGCTTTGAACATGAGTCTCTGTATGAAAAAGAAATCAGGTTGTAAGAAGGCCTACAATTATTGATAGGTGCAAACGATTGCATATGTTCAACTTCGTGTAATCGTAGTAAAATCGTTCGTCGGAATCTTTCACCTGACCATCAAAGGCGATCCACGGTGGTAAAACTTGAGCTTCGCCTCGGGGATAAATCGATGGATAACGACTGTACTCTGGCATCGCTGCTCGTTCAGCCAAGTAGTACACTCCATCGTGAATCTTCTCGAACATCTGATTTCTATGGAATTTCGTCTGTCCAATCTAGAGAGAAAGATTGAGAACTTTCTGATCCGTTCGTCCTTTCTCATCCCTACTTTTCTTGAATTATTTATTCAATCGCTACGTGGATTTCGGAGAAGGAATTGCCCATGTCGGAAGATTGAGGATAATTTGACTAGATGTATCTAGCTGCCCTCGCTCACTCTTGCCACGAATTTGAATTCGCGAATAAGTCAAAGTCAAATTATCATTAAATAATGATGAACCAAAAACATGCTCACCCTCGTATCGAAATTGAATCCTGGAAGACAAGGAAGCTTTGGAGCTCGCTGCATACCGCCGAACATTGAAAATATTCCGTTCGAGTTGTAAAATATTACTACAAAATGGACGAATGAAAGTTACAAAATTAGTACTAAGCTGACCTCTGTCAAAAGCAAAGTAGATGCGATCGAGTGTTACCTGACGCTTTTGTCTTTTCTCGAGTCGAATCTATTTACCATGGTGTCTCCTTGGTGATGGGATTGCTCCTGAGTTTTCAAGAGTTTTTTTTTCCAAGGAGCTTAACAGGAATCGATATTGTCTGGTTGATCGAGGACGCAATCTTCTATTAACCAGTCGATTATAAATGCACATTATATATTTACTATGACCAGCAGTTAACATTTTTCGTGATATTTATCCCATACAGTTTTTTTTGGGTTTACATCTTGTCAAAGTATGATAAACATGTATATAATATAGCAAAAAATTTCGTACAAATATAACGCGGTGTATATTAGTCTTCAACACTATATAAGCTAATATATATATTAACATAACTATTACCGTTAATATATTAAGAATAATAACGTTTCATAAAGTTTCCCTCTCGCCGGTCGCGCAAAAACTTCACAACCAGCGCAAAGTCGTTGGCGTTAGTCGATGATTATTTAATAATTATGGCGATAAACACTCGTGGATGTGCGATCGTGTTACATGAATTAGGTATTCATATAAAAAAGATCAGCACAATATGTAATTTCTTTTTGAATACTGAAAACAAAAAAACTGTCGGTAATATGATGATTGATTTTCGTATCTACGCGGGCTTGTATAAGACGATAGTGTAAATTAATACTGGCTGAAAATATGAAAAAGTTAAATACCGCGATAAAGCAAAGTGATTCAAAAAAATACCGCAAAACAATAAAAAATATCGAGTGTTCTTGGGACGAATGAAATTCCTATCCTCTCGTGCGCCACAGGCTAAACTATAAAACTTTAACATAATTAATCGAAAAGTATGTGATGTAGAATTCTTGATAATTTCTCACTTTTGTCGTTCGTACTTTTCGTCAACATTTTCAACAATCAGCCAGCAATCGACTCGCTTTTGATCTGTTTGTTTATTATGTCTTGTGATGAACCTAACGGCGATATAGTTCTGTTGTAATCTGTGTTACGCCGCTCGCTTTTAATCCTTCATTTCCGGCATCAAGTCGTACCAACTCGTAGTCGCTCGTGTGACGTCCATATCGGAGAGATTGAGATATATCTGTCCTATACAGTTGCTACCAGTGGAGAGCCATGCCTTTTGCGTGCAAACCGATATCTCCAAAATTCGGGTGTTCAAATCGCCTTGCGACACGACATACTCGAATTGCTCGTCGTAAACGGGATTAACGTTGTCCTTCATCACTGCAGTTTTTCGCTTCGTCTCTTTGTGACGATCGGGTAGAAGATAGAGCTTAACGTATGGATCCGGTATGTTGTGAGGGTCGTTTTGTGGCAGAGGCAAATTTCTGAAATTTCGTCATCCCCTCGAATTAACGATTGAATCAGCAATCGTTTCAATCATTTGTCAATCAGCAAAAATTCTAAATTGACCGTTTTAGTAACGATCAATTATTGAATTCGATAATTACTAGCCGATAGTATAAAAATAAATAATAATTTTGCACTCACGCTATTTTGTGGACTACAACGACCAATTTCTGCCGTGGAACACTGTAACGAAGCGTAAGTTGAATTCTACCGAGTTTCGCCTCGCCCAGGGAAGAAGTTTGACTAGGATTTCGGTGAATCAAGCCAGGATGTGACATTATCTCGTCCGGGCTCATAGAAGAAACGATCGTTTCCTCTTGAACGGGTTCTTCACTCAGAGATTCTGGTGGAATTATCCCTCCACCGCCTGTCGATGTTGCACTATTAGCCGCACTGTGCACGGATTCTTTCGAAGGTTGTTTCTTCAAAGGAGTGGACGGAACTAAACAAAGATTGAACGCAAAATTATTGACATAAGATTTTTAAAAATCTGCCATTTGTTTCAAGTTAAAAATTATCTTCGTGATTCTCACCACTGCTTGGCACCGAATTGCTGACCGTTGATTCCTGTCGTTCGATTTTTTTGTTCAACTCGTTAATGTCGTGATCATCTTCGTCTTCCTCCGACGTTTGCTCAGGGTCCACGTATTTTAATATCTGAATCAAATTATTGTTTCTTAATCGTTATTTCATGATTTAATTTGAATTTGGATATTAAGAAATTTACCCGAAGTGACATGGACAAGACGAGCTTGCTGTCCGCACCAGCGTTTTGTAAATCGTAAGGCTGCTGCATATCCTCCATGTTTTTTTTGTTCAACAACGCACCCAAATTGTATGTCATCGTTCCGACTACCATTCCAGTCTTTTCGTCTGAAATCTATATGATGCAATTTTTAAGCGAGACTCGATAATCGTTGATTGATCAAAAATGATTATTACAGGAAAATAATTCATTTATTTATCTCCATACGTCCGCAATTACCTTTACGTTCAAACTAGCACTTTCTGGATTTCCAACTAAAAACGTAAAACCCTGTTCCCAGATAGGATCAGAAGATCGAAGCATCGTGGCTGTTCTTTCGGTCTTAGCGCCAACGCTTGCTTCCAGATAAACATCCGGTTGTTTACTGCCACGAAGACACTGCAAAATTTCGAACGTTTTAAGAATTTTTATTCTGATTAATTGTAAAAATATTTACTGCACTATTTACCGGCAAATTTCTTGCAGAATCGACGTAGAGTATGAGGCAGGCGGTACTCATCGAAGTTACTCTCAGCTGTTGCGTTTCGATCAGAGCCTAATAGTACGAAAACAAAATCATTTTTAATTCCAATTATCAAGTTTCAAGAAATAACCGAGAAGTTTCCGTGAAACTTTACTAACGGCATGTAGATCCGACATATTCTTGGAAAGTTGAAGCCAAGTGAGACGTAATTGTACCATCCCATGTTTCGCAAATTCTAGAGTCAACCACTGTAAAAAGGAAATTTTATTCAGATTAGTAAAAGTTTGTCAAATATTGTACATAATCGTACAAATATTCAAGGCTTACCGTATCAATCATTCCCTTCTTCTTCACGCGACTAACTTCGATAGTTGCCCTGTTATAGACACATATTTATCAAATTTAATTTCTATAAATTGTATCGCGTTAAATCTAATAAATGAGATGTTCGTATGTGTGATTTGCGTGATCGTAAATTTAATGAAGGCGATATCAAAGAATTCCGAAGCCAAGAACACGGAGTTCAGTAGCGATTGAAGGCAGGCTTTTTATACAAAAGTCAAATATCTCATGCAAAATTATTAGCGAAGTAAGCGAATTGTTGCAAGATACTGCTACAGATACAAAAGTGATTTACTTTTCCCGAAAATGCGAAACGATAAGAGCGACGATAGCAAAGATAGAAAATTTTGAGTGAGATTAAAATATTAGGTATAGAGCAAGATAGTTCTACTGTAAGAAATGCATGAAAATCATGAACTACTAGAACACGATTCTTAAATGAAAAATAAATCATAATTATAACTCTTGATGGAACTACAGTGAACGTTTCTGGCGTGACTCTAATTGCTATATAATACGGTCGATAATTCTTCTTCCTATAATTGGAACGATGCATACAAAATTAAGTTGAATTTTATCTTTACATTTAATACCGACAGGTCCTTTCCATGTTCGCAACGTTTTCTATCATGCATCGAGATCAGATGCATTTAGTATTCGGGTAAATGGTAACGGCGATTACTGCGACTACTGCTTCGAGACGATCTTTTCAAGTGCATACGATATAACTAGCTAGAATCTAATTTAGGAAATGCTCTATCATACGTAATAATCATAATCTTTGTTCGGGCTCGTTTCGATGCTCGCGCGTGATGCACTTTATTCGTACAACTAGCAGTACCTTCCCAGGGGATCGTCTTGGCCCGTGTTGTCTTTGTCAAAGAGCTGAACGGCCATCTTGTTGTAGCCACCCGAGGATTCCTCCACTACAAACTGCCATCACACAAGCTCCTTTAGTTAGTTATATCGAGCAAACCTACTCTTTTTTGTGTCGTTCTGTGCGAGACTTTTGTGTCGTTTTGTCAAGTATAATCCGCCACTATTTTCATTAATAATTTAATAGAAGAACAAAAATTGAATTCTGGTTACACAAGTTGTAAGTCGTTTTTTTACACACGAAAATAAATCTGGCGCTAAAAGGATTAAAGTGCACATTATCAATTGATGACAAATTTCTATAAATTGTATCTCATCAATTGTTATACATCGTAAAAAAAAAAACTGAAAATCCTAGTCATTTTAATTTAAATCGATGTTTTATTAGAAAAACTGTAAAAAAGCGAATAAATTAATTCGGTCATTCTTGAATATGGAAAAGTGATTGCTTTAATACTAGATTGAAAAAAAAGTATTCTATTGCTGCTGCATAACTCACAAAAATCGTTTGCTAATGGTAAAACATAAAAGGGCACTACGTTCAGAAACTAAGGCGACTAACAGCATGCTTTAACTACCTTCCGAGTAAGTCATCAGATTCAATACCAGCGATGTTTGGATCCAAGTCCCAAACTGATACAGCAGCTTCTAGCCCTATACTTCTTGTATCGATCACAGCCTGCGTATACCGTAGACAAAATACATGAAAAATCTAAACGTAAAGAGTGACATACTTGGGAGCCTCTTTTTTCTTATTAAATCAAATTAAATTTTACAACAGGTATTTTCAACATCAACGATTGTTTTCGAGACTATTGTTGTGTCCGTAGAATAAGTAGAGTCGCGTTGATAGGAAATAACTTAAAAAGTCGTTGGTACGCTTAATACTGTTATACGAGCTTAACAACCACCCATGCGTTCAAACAAACAAAAAACATAAGCAACGATTTACAGACACACTCGAGTCGCAACGTTACTCTCGTTCATATTAAACACGAAAAATAGAAATACATAGAGACACACAAAAATACCAACGTGCCGGATGAAGATCCAATAATTTTAATCTTCCAGGAGAGATTCTGTTTGTGTATGTATTCTTTTTTTTTGCATCAACTTCAGCACCGCGACAGCTTTAAGTTTGATACCTTGATGACTTTTGTACAACAACGTGCGATGATGGAATGAGACGAATATTTACACTAATCGAGGTAAATACGATATAAAAATTAATCGAATTAAAAAGAATAGAAATTTCATAATCGTACGTACAGTTTTTGTTCGGATTATTCGAGTAGATTGTACTTTTATCCGATACGATGAGTCGTTACGAATAAATTAATAGCTGGTCAGTTTTGTTTTCGACTCAAATTATGAAAATTCGATGAAAATGCAGACACGATTGAAAAGTTTACGAGGATGATACTTTGGAACGATGTTTCGATGTGTGTGAGCGTATTGTGAGTTTTTATGATACAATTGTAATACGATGATAAATCGTACGAGCCATACCTGCCGAGACTCTCGTCGCCCTTCGTATCGTCATAATCCCAAACGGCTATGGTCATCTGCTGAGCGATGGCGGATGTCACGACACACTAATCCCATACAACATCACTCATAACATCACATACACGCTAGACCCGATTGTGAATTCTCTAACACTAAGATTTAACTAGTTTATATGTGTCTTCCGTGTACTCGTAAGCGTTCAAATTTTCAAAGAATTTGGACTCGTACAAGAGCGACGCGACCTTGCGATATACATCATAAATAAGATATTAGTTACACTCTGCTTACGTAAAAATAAAACAACGAACACTCATTCTATATGGCCTGTAATTAATTCACGGCGAAAGAAACGCGACAAGAAAATGGAAATTCAATTGTTTTTCAATTATCAACGATTCTCTCGGTAATCTGTGTTTTCTTTTTATATTTGTCTTATTTAAAAATCGAGTATCGTATGAAATTCTTTGTGCTTACGTCGACATTGAGATTGGCGACACGAGTTCTTCTCGCTTGAAAAAGAACTTGGCAGACAGACTATGTGTAATTTGTGAAATGCAAAATATATGTTTTTTTTTGTTTTTTCAGCAAAGCACGTGCATTTAAACGTAGCTGAGAAACTTTTGTGTAATTGTTGGGTTTATAAAATTGTACGTACCTCGCACCAATAATCCCACTTTGGATCGACGGTGTTGTCGATAGTTTTTGTTCTGAATTCTTGGGCACCGACGCTTATCACTGCGTAAGGATCGGATTTTCCTTTTCCCAGTACACCGATATCTTTTTTCATCAGATGTTTAGCTTGTACGACGTGAATTCTTAATATACCCTATGGAAAATACGAACAAATTTAATTGTTAAAGAGAATTATGGTTTAAAGATTTTATACCGCGAGAAAATTTATAGAAATAATTTTTACCTCCGGTTCTGGCATTTTCAATACTTCCGATGGGATTTCATCGCTCAAGGGAATAACAATTTTGTTCGGAAGTACCATAACAGCGGCTACTTGTTCCTTAATTACTTTTCGCAATAATTGGCTGCAAAACAAAAATTCATTCGAAATATTTGAAATATTTTGTTATCGATTTTTTTGTACCGCGAGCAACTTACTTGAAACCTGGTAAATCGAGGACATCCACAGCACCAACCAAATTGAAATCGATCGTAGGATTGTTTAGGAAAAACACTTGTACGCCACCGATAAGTGGAACCACGTTGAGCATGGGTTTCATAACGACGCGAATGATTCCACGAATCTGAAGAAATTGATTTTATTCCCACCGATTAAAATTATCAAAAGAAATAACTGTAATGCCGAATGAATAAACAAAAAATGAGAATTCACCTGAAAATCACGAATACCGCCTTTCAGATTTCCAAAGGAAAATGAAATATCGCAATCACCCGCGTATCTGTGGGACCAAAGGCTGTTAGCGATATTTTTCATAAGATTAAAGAGAATCTATCCAGATTATTACTTACAAAATATCACAATCGAGGACGATTTCGTTTCTAGATGTATTCTTCTCGTACACTTTTATGCCATACACTTTAGGAGGCTGCGATTAGTAAAAATATATTGCGGATAAGTATCGAAAAAACGAAAACTTTTATTCGTTAAACATTTCAGTTTTTTGATACTCACGATACGTCCCAGAACTAATCTTTCGAATTTAAAACCTTTCAGCTTGTATTCCGAAAGGGCCTGAACGACCGAAGGCTGAATGGTATCTTTGAAAATTCCTCTGACAAAATGATTCATTCCTGGCCAAACTTTCGTTAAAATCTAAATTTTGAAGAATCATACGTCAGAAAGAAATGAAATAAAGAACGTTGTACGATTTACAATAATTAAAAATGATTTTTACCCTATTAACCCATTCGGCACGATCGAAATCGGGAAAATAGACCCAGGACGGTAATTCATCCATTCTGCTCATTATCAATTGTTTCTCTCTAGCCATCACTGAAGCCTGAGCCGTGAGTCTTTTCAATGAATTATTCTGACTATTTTCCGATTTCCATACAAACAGAGCAACAGGTGCAAACAGCCAGCCGAGACTCAGATTCATGTAACCCCAACTCCAAATTAAGCCCACAGCGGCAAGTTTCATCGCCAGGGACATACCCAGAGAACTTATATTCATATAAGGCCATGGTGTTGGTTGTACTTGTGTCTCAGTTTGAGGCTTTTCCTCAATGGCACCTTCCTCTTTCAATAGAGACATTTTCTCCGTTTCCTCGGACATCATTTATATACTAATCGATAACTGGCGCTTTTGTAATTTTTTGAAACTACCAACTGTTGGAGTTTTCATTCATAATCAATTAGATACCTACAGGAAAATAAATCATCGTACAAAACGGTCTCTAGTACGTATTATTATACATAGTAATCTCGTGGGAAATCAGCATTGTCGTTATCTATAATAGTGCCACGAGGACGAATCATGTGAATGGGGGGGGGGGGGGGGGGGGCAAACTGCAATGCGTTCGCAGCTCATCAAAAAAATGTGCATGATGTCACCACTCAAAATATCAAAATTAGACAGCAGTCCTGGACTGGCAGTCACGACTTTGGTGTATTTATTTAGTAACTGGGCACCCCGGGCGATACAACCGCGATAACGGAGCGTTATTGTATATAAGGTTGTCCCGAATTATTTTGGTACCACGCGCCTCCAAAAGTCGTAGATATTATCGTTTTCGGGGATAAGTGGGCTATCGCACTATACTGTTGCCATGACGATCGACTATTTTTGTGAATTCGTACATGGTATGGTGTCTCTCGACATAACAGATCAGATGTTACTTTCCTTATAATTTACGTTAATTTCGCAAGAAATGCAGAAATAAAATTGAACACGTAGTCAAGGAGACAAAGTTTGAAATGTCAAGATATTGTTTAAACAGGTGATAACAAGAGTTGTTTGTTTCGCAAGTTATTAAGAATAATCCATATATTTGAATAAATTTAAATCACATTAAGCTCGACGTTCGAATATGCATACGAATTAACGATTTAAAACTGACTCACCTCGGCAGCACAATATCAAGAGATATTGTTTGTGCAATACCGCGATAATTGTACCGGTTTGATTAGCGGCACTGATTTTATAATTGAACGATTGATAACAACAGTTGATAGTGATAAAAGAAAGAAGGCCACACTTACGCTGGACGACGCATTCAACCGATTAAACTAGCAACTAGCACTTCTTCACAGGTTCTCTTAGCTACTTGTGCGAATCGAATGAATAATAACGTGAATGCGCATTGGAAAACGAAAACGACATTCGGCATTGACGTGAATTAGCGCCGTACGATCAGCTGCTAGTGGTTATGATGACCAATTTTACGAACAAAAATATTCCCGCACTTGAGTCGATCGAGGTAAAGAACATAAAAGAGATCATCAATGGTCAACAAAAGGTGGAACCTCGAGAGTTGGTCCCGCGTGGCGACATCTAAGCGGCCGAAGAATGAACAGTGGGTATGTTCGTGTCCTCTACACGAAGTTGGCTCAGTCAGCGTATTTCGTCATTTTTTCCATTTTCTCCTACAGTTTTTGAGATATCGGGCAAAATAAGGCTCCAAAAATTTCTGACTAAAGAATAAAGAAATAAATTGCAATTTTTTATTTGTCATCTATTACCTCAGATGTTTATTTAAATTTAAACGGCACAAGAGATTAATGACCGAACGACTCGAAAAGAGATTTTTGAAAAGTAAAAATTCGTTGGTTAACTTCATGATACTTTACTGAATAGTTGGGTGGGGTATTCGCGATCTCAGCATTGGGTAGACCCGGTAGACGACAGCTAACTGCAATACACATACCCATTGCATCACTGTACATGTACCACCGGGTATCGTATGACGTGTTGAAGATTTTCCACATGTTCGTTCGATAATCATTGGCCATTGTAACGATTGTCATCCTCTACAGTAATCCTCGCGGTGTGTTTTTTACGAGAAATCCATAAAACCGAAACATTAAAATGCCGGCCGACGATTTTGAAAAATTGAGCCTTGGTAAGATAATCAATCTTTCTTTAATATTTTGCATTTCATCAACGAAATACCCTTTTAAGCACTTTCGCCGGATCATTTTTACCGTTCGACTTGTCATACAGATGGTATATACACGTCGGAGAAGACTGGAGATGACGAAACTGGTCTTGGTACAGAATCTCAGCCATTCAAAACCATATTGCAAGCTATGAGACACGCCGGTAAAGAACCATTTCCAACGATATTCCAAGACTCGCAAGACGTATCTAAAAAGTACGAGCCAGCTGCTAAATCGCAGCTTAAAAAGGTTCAAAAAATTTGGGTCAGAGAACAGTACAAAAATGAGGAGAAAAAGAAGCGTCTCTTGGAGGATGAGGAAAAACGATTGAAAAACTTAGAAGAAGCCAGAGGAATTATAATCGAAGAAGACAAATCATTGCCAGAGGCTAAACGTATCCGGATCAGAGAAGCCATTGATTACAGGGACAAGAGAGTCAGGATTTGTGGATGGGTGCATAGACTGAGAAAACAGGGTACTTACTGCTTTACCATTTATTAACATCCAAATGGGCGTTCATCTTTTCAGCTTATTCATATGTACGATGATGCGGAACTTACCCATGTCTTAGAGAAATAATTGTAATTTTTACGACAATGGCACTTTAAAAACAACGTTCGCATTTTGGGAAAATCACAAAATCAAGACACGAGTATTCCTTCAAGGAACATTGCTCCATTTCCTTTTTCCGCTGCATCGACCATGTGAAAATCCAAATATTTTAGAATAATTACAAGATTTATGAGGGTACGCACAGCACCGCCATTTCAATCGAATTGGTTTTGATATTTTTTTAATCCATGAATACGGAATTTTTGTAAACATAAATAATTTTAATGCGAAGTTCAGATTTCATTATCATTTCTTATTTAAAAATGCAGGCAAGGCTCTGATGTTCATTACGTTGCGGGACGGTACTGGTTTCTTGCAATCTGTCCTCAACGAAAATATTTGCCAGACGTACGACGCTTTAATTTTATCGACCGAGGCGTCCGTTGAGCTTTACGGAGTTATTAAAGTCGTGCCCGAAGGGAAAACGGTAAGATACACAGATCGATAAAAATCGTGTAACAACTGTAAGAACATTGATTCATTCAACAGGCTCCTGGTGGACACGAATTGTCCGTTGATTACTGGAAACTGATTGGAGCTTCTCCGCCCGGAGGTGCTGATTCCATCTTGAACGAGGAAGCTCATCCCGACGTGCAGCTCGATAACAGACATATAATGATTCGCGGAGAAAACGTAAGTTGCTCGGAACGATCTTAATGCTTGTTTTTAATATTTTTTTTTAATTTTAAAAGTAAACGAAAAATAAAATTAAATCTGCTTTTCTAGACGTCTCGCATTTTGACGATGCGTTCTGCGCTACTTCAAGCTTTCCGCGAGCACTATCAGGCTCGTGGTTATCTCGAAGTAACGCCACCAACTATGGTGCAAACTCAAGTCGAGGGTGGGTCAACTCTCTTCAAGCTCGATTACTTTGGGTACGCATACAATTTAAATGTAAAATATTATAACGAAAGCTCAACAGATATGCAACGTCACATAGGAATCCATCTTAATATGAAATTATATATTTTTCACAGCCAAGAGGCGTATCTCACCCAAAGTTCTCAGCTTTATCTAGAAACTTGTATCCCCGCTATGGGAGATGTTTACTGCATCGCTCAATCCTACAGAGCCGAACAATCTAGAACACGACGACATCTCGCAGAGTATTCTCACGTTGAGGCGGAATGTCCGTTCATAACATTCGATGATCTTCTTGATCGCCTCGAAGATCTCATCTGTGATACGGTCGATAGAGTGCTTAAGTCTCCATTCGGTCATATTGTCAAAGAACTGAATCCCGAGTTCAAACCACCACAAAGACCCTTCAAGCGTATGGATTACAGCGAAGCCATCGAGTATCTGAAACAGCACAACATTACGAAAGATGACGGGACTTTTTACGAATTTGGCGAGGTGGAAATAGAATCTTTCTTCTGATTCTAATATTTTTATCCACGTACATTTTTTATCTACGTACATTTTTTCCTCATATTTCAGGACATTCCCGAGATGCCGGAGAGAAAGATGACTGACGAAATTAACGAGCCTATAATGCTCTGTCGATTTCCGGCTGAAATTAAATCGTTCTATATGTCGCGTTGTCCGGAGGACAAACGTCTGACGGAATCGGTCGATGTTCTTTTGCCTAATGTTGGTGAGATAGTTGGAGGTTCGATGCGTTCCTGGGATCACGACGAACTCCTCGAGGGTTACAAGCGTTCAGAAATTGATCCGGCCCCTTACTATTGGTATACCGATCAAGTGAGTTGAAAAAACGTTCCGTTATTCGAATTCGCAATGTCCTACATTTGGCAAAATATGTATACGTAATATATTAATTACAGCGTAAATACGGAAGTTGTCCTCATGGTGGTTACGGACTGGGATTGGAGAGAATACTCTGTTGGCTACTGAACAGATATCATATCCGGGAAGTTTGTTTGTATCCCCGCTTTCTCGATCGTTGTCGTCCATAAACTATCATAAAACATATATTGGACGGTAAAAATAGTGATTTTTCGCTTCGTACTATATAACTACTCTTTTTCTTATTGTATGCGCTGGTTAATTGCATAAATATATACCCTCCAAAGCTCGGTATAACTAAAACGTGTTTTCCATTTTCACGTCGTACATAAATACTTTAATTCCATAGCTACAATTTATATTTAGTTCTTATGTGATTCAACAATAAAACATAAACCCTCGTTAAAAAAGGATTCGTATAATTCGAGATGCGGGTGAACCAAGGTGTGTTCTTAACGAAATCCTTCCGTTACATCTTCCATTAATATAACAATAACGCGTACATTCTCGAAAAGCGTTGGTGTTTAGTTTGGACTGTATTGTGTTATACACAATAGTTGAGTAAAATATCAATATACAGTGTTCCAGAAGACCCGCACCGCCTTGTACCTACGGATAACTCGCGGTGCAAAGAATTGTCGCGTGAGTCCGCACAGTCAATTTGCGATATTTGGTTTAATGGCGGATGATTTAAATTATTCGATCAGAGAACTAGAATCGCTCCGGTTCGAACACGATCAACAGAATAGCAACCGCATATCCGAAGTTGAGAGGGGCTTGAGTATAATCAGTCCGACAGCAGAGCGACGACTATCAGATATGAGCCATAGCACTGTTTATACTCGAATATATTAGCTATATTATCGATAAAAATTATATGCTTGCAAAAAAATGTCGAGTATAGATTATTTTTAACTATCATTGATCACGACTGGTAATAACTGAAGATTTAATAAAGAGCTAGGCTGCCTCTATGCCGAGTACGATAAGATTTGATTTTACTACAGTTCCGGGAATGTTTCAGAAATGAGCTTTATATTCCCAGACAGTAATATAAAAATCACCGTTGCACGTAATTCAAGTATTTTTAAAACCTGCCAAAACTGATAAAAGCTGGTTGGGCATCGTCGATAAGCAGCTGGTGTAAAACCAATGGCAATGATGATAAGAAAATAATATCGTCGAGAAGACGTGGCAGTGTGACCGAGACAAGAATTTTTTCTTCCAACATATTAGTCTCATAATTCGTTGGACACTCGAGTCATAAGCATCGTAGATACGTGTTGATATTTTTTTTTTAATTTTCATCGCGCTACTAGTTATAACAAGTTTTTCGCTCGTATCCGAAAATGTTCTTCAAATTGCTTATTTTCGTCTGCGTTCTTGCGATTTCATCGAGTCAATCGGTCGACGATATTGATGAGATCGACAAGAATATTCCTGGGATAGACGGAGCTCTCCCAACGCCCGAACAGCTGCTCAAAATGCTCGATTCGATGGACGGTATCTCGGACGAGGAGAAGGAAAACTTACGCAAAGATTTATTAAAAAACTTTCAAGCCCTACCCCAGGAAGGAAAGGAAACTTTACAAACACAACAGACTCTACTACTCTTCTCTTTGCTTGGATTACTCGCACTAATATTTGGTAATCAACAATATCATAGTTTCAAAAATAAGATATTAAGCATCTTGTATTATATTATTTTGTCATTGTTTGCTATTCGCAGCATTCTTCGGCTACAAATTATACAGGACCTTTACGGAGAAGGAACGGCAACAAGAAGAAAGAAGACGTATTAAGCAAATGAGGAAAACCAAGTAAATCATCGTTTGCGTATTCCAAAACACATAATGAGAATAATATCTTTATTATACAATTTTCTGTATATTCAACGAGCATTGTAACAATACAGAACTATTAAAAAATATACACTATAATATCTTTTATCTCGAATTTTTCTATAAACATCTATAATACACGATATTAAAATTAATCGGGATGGTATTTATATTACTACTATTAATAAAAGAAAGAAAAATTGGACAAAATAATTATATCGGTTCATCATGGTCGATAATACATTAATAGAAGAGCAAAAAAATAATAATATCGATGTTACGAATTCTCGACATCCAGTACTTGCCCGGTTGAAACTACTTCGAAGACGATAAGATTCGTCAACGGGGCGACGATGGTTTCAAAAGTAGCTTGTAGCGGTCACTCCCGCAATCTACCAAAAGTATGAAGAAGAAATATGAAAAAAAAAAAACTATACAAATAAAAAATATATATAAATATGTGTGTGAAGAGAGAAGATACCTTTGATAGTTTCGACCAAGTACATGCTCTCGTCCTTAATGTTTGCAACCAATTCGTTCGATACCAATACGTGAACTCCTTGGGGTCCTTGAATGAGAACGGAATGTAGACGATCGCGTGGTAAATTCAACGTAGCAGTGAGCTTCGTAGCGAGAAGAGCGCTGTTCAGATTCTCCAAATAGATTACTCTCCAGGGTGATACAGTGCTGCCCTCAATAGCGAAATATAGTGTGAGTTTAGGTGTCGGAGCTTTCGAGTGAAGAGCGTTGAAGAGCCGTATACCATCAGCGAGACCACATATTTGTATCAAATCGTCGCGTGATAAACGCAATATATCTTGAGCCGAGAAACTGGCAAACGTAGCCTGAAAAGACTGAAATCGTCGTGCTCGTAACCAAGCGTTAGTTTGAGCCACGTTCGCGTCGATCGACAGTTGAAAAGTGTCGCTCTCCGAATCGTTTGCGACAACGTCGCTCGCTGAAGTTTGTTCTCGTACTGTAGCGGGTAAAGATTGAGGAATAGCCGATACTACCGGCAGTGCTGAAGTTTCGATAATCGATGTAGTGCAAGGCGATATAGCCGGCGATACCTTCGTCTGGGAAGTTGTACGGCCAAACGTGCTATCTGTATTTGTTTCTTCCTTGGGAGACTCCAACGCGGTCATAAACGAGACAACCGGCGTCGCGCCGATCGACACTACCGGTGGCGATGAATCGAGAACGCGAGTTTGAGGCAATCTGAAATAAACAATACGAATTAATCATGGAAGAGAGGTTTAGAAACGAGGGAAGATAAACGAAGCGACAATGCGACGTGCGATAGGAAATCTTACAACCGATCGGTGGTACGGTATCGGCGGGAATAATCTTTTTCCAAAAGACGATGGACCAACGAGGGTTCTTCTTTTATTCTTCTACTAAATACCAGACTAACGTCAAGTTGCATGACATGGCGCATACGGGGCCCGAGATAGAAGAACCTAGCCGATGTCAATGGTCGGTGGTTCGACGAATTTGAACGCTTCGTTGCGTTAGTTCGGCTACAAGAACGTCGTTGACCATTAGCACCTTCTACAGAGGCTCCTAACCGACTTTTCTTTCCAGCGAGATGAGTCGACCGGGTAGCGTGTCTCGATCTCACCATTATCCCCATTTCCCACGTTTCGTCACGACCTACTAGCAGGGCTAACGTATCGCGGCTGATAACGTAGATTTTCAAATCTCTCTTCGGCGAATGACAATCAGTCGGTTCCTCGGTCATTTCGCGATGTGTGATTTTTTTTTTTTTTTTTTTTTTTTTTTTTATGTAACACGCGTGATCTTCAGTTTCTTTCTTCTTGTTCCTTTTTATTTCGCCTTATTCGAATTTCCTCGGAATTGATGGCTTTCCGACAGCCCAGCCTCTCGTCATCTTACGAAAAATAGACGATCCTGTTTACCCAGCAAGATTTGTGCTGGCATCACGATAGACGAAGTCACGTTTTCACGATTGTGTAGCAGATCGATCGATGAGATTCTTCGTGAAATGGTAATATGCTCCGCTAACGAGCGCACGATTAATCCCGATACGATAGACGTCATTCCAACGGGACTTTTTATTGTGTTAATGATACACTTTAGAACGTAAATGCGACGGTCCCTGACAGGGACGCGATTGAATCTAGTATCGTGCCCCGCGGCTAAGTTACGAACGCAAAATTCACAATAATACGTGCAGCCTTCCGCCTTATATATACATGAAAGAGAGTTGGAGGACGATGTTGGCGTTTTGGTTAGACCCTCGACGAAACGAGACGAAAGCTTTTCAATCATTCGCGAAAAAAAAAGATTCAATACGCGACCAAGAATCTAGCGATGTATCATGATTGAGCTCTCTTTAAATGGCGATGAACAATGGGAATCTGATGACATTCAGGGAACCGAACGTGTACGTGACGTTTATCCGGCGAAAACAAACTAGAATCGCGAAATGACGCCGTTCGACCGAGCGTTTGCCGACTGACTCGTCTCGTTCGGAGTAGCGGAGAACAAACTCGAATACGTAATATGTATCAAGGCGAAAGAGTAGCTCGCGCGCGCGCCCCCGTCGTTATACGCCAGCTCGTGCCAGTCAGAGCCAGTTTCGTTGGATTATTCGATCGTTGCACCTTATGTGCCTACTCGTGCACGTTCGCGCGCGCGTGTGTGTGTGCGTGCGTGCGTGTATGTGTGTATAAGGATTAATATGCATATCTACATATATATACAGATACGTTTGCCGTGTTTCATCCAGTTAGCATCGCGTCGCTCAGACTGGTTGATCATTACGATACCGTTGCTCGCGATCGCGATATCCCCCTACTCGCGCATACAGCGAGCATAACCCGTTCTTCATTACGCGAGGCACTCCCGGCGCGTACGCCATCTTTCCGTGGACAAAGTCCAACACACTTGCAGCCATCCCCTCCCTCCGACCCTCACTCGCGCGACTTCGCAATTCTTCCGTATAATATAATAATAATCACGCTATATTGCGCTTGCAAGAGTGTAGTAGGTGTACGACGGTACTTGATACTATTATCGTACAGCTACTCCTAACGAGTATTATCGAGTATGATCGGCTCGAAACTCGGTTCGTACCGAACTAACCGGGAAATTCTAGCTGATTGGAATAGCAAATAAGCGGATAATAATGAGAGAATAGAAGATAAAAAATTCAATTCTAACTTACATTGCATCAGTCGGGGTAAACAGATTTCCCTCATTTTGAGTTATCGAGCTCGTTGGTGACAATGAATCGATTGGTATCTGCGTATGAAAACCGACAATTTTTTTGTAATTCCGGCAGTCATTAATTTGAATAATACAACAAGTATATTCCAGATAGCACATAAGTCACACGCTAACCTTCACCAAGGTCGTTACATTATTGATAAAGACGACTGTTCAATATTCTCTTCATGACTATTATTCAACAACGAAAACCTTGACCTTTATAGGAACCAAAATTAACATTCGTCCATGTGATATTTTCAGAATCCAAAAAGAACGTATATCATTAACACCCACAAAAATATTGTTTGGTCAATGAAAAAAAGATCAATATTGAGTTAAATATATTATCTAGCGTCTCTATCGCACATCAACATTTATATTTTATAAGTTCGTTTAAATTTAGTTGCAAAAATGATAATCCCATTGACCATGATGTCTCATTGGATTAATTTAATATTACATTCGCGTGTCGTTTATCCGCTGATGCGATTCCTTAAGATATCTTCAAAATCTAAAAAGTCGTATTCGAATCAACACTTAAACATGTATTAATGGGTCTTTTAACGACTCGTTAAGACTCAGTGTAGATATTTCGTCACTGAAAAAAAAAAACAAAGGCCCTCTCGATATCGTGACGTCGGTAGATTGTCTCTTGGCTATCTTTGTGCTATCCAGACGATATTTAGTAGTAGATAGATTAGAACTTACGTCCGAAAGAACGGTGCAGTCGTAGCTCGGTTGATATTTGTCCTGTTCGTGGGGTGGCCGTCTGAGAATCTTATCACGATCTTGTTTGTGCTTACGATCGGCACCTTTGAGCTTAAAAACCTTGACTTGACAAGATGCCGCATGAAGACGAGGTCCGTCAGGGAGTTGCGTTTCCACGAGTATCCGGAATGGAACGCCCTTCTCACCACCGTGTTTCTTCGGCGTAAATTCCGTACTAATGCAGTTTACCTTGATATAAACACCAACTTCCTTCGTTGGATCCCACATAAATTCAACGCTGTTCTTCGACGGCGAAGATTGTAATACCCCGACCATGCCGTAACTCAAAGGAACATCAACTTCGAGCAAACGTTCGCCCGGTCGCGCACGTTGCCAGGCGAGCATTTGTTCGCGTTCGGTGTACTGTAATCGCCTCTCGTGAAAGCATATTCGAATAGTCGACTGAAACAATCGTGTTAACGGCGTTAAATGCCACGAGATACGAGATATAAGATTCGATCGTTAACTATATATGAGTAATTCGATTAACGTTATACCTTGAGAATCTTGCCACGATAAGCGGAAAGATCGCCCAATTTCTTTAGTTTAATCTCGTAAGATTGTCCCTGATTGAGGTAGGTGAGTGTTTCCTCGTTCAGTTTGGTCGCAATACTGGTTGCTGCTGCCAGTACGTATTGAAAGCTAGGGAGAAAAAAAGTAACTCGTTATTATTTTTAACGTAATGAACGTAGAGCATTTTTATTCGTCTTTACTCACCGGCTGTCCTCGTTGAATTCATTGCCCTGTTGCGAGGACGATACATGATTGCCCGAGGACGAATTTGGCTGATAATCCTCGCTGTTTGAATACAGCAATTGATGAATACTCGGCGAAGTCTCACCGTTGTTTTTGCTTCCGTTATTGTTACCTCCAGGATTGTGCTGTTGTTGAGGTTGATTGGCGGTACTGACGGCACTGACTATACTCGTGCTCGCCGGACTATTACCATTAGTCGTTGTTGTTGACGTTGTTAGGGTCGTCGACGTTGTAGCAAGGCCGCTGCTGCTACCATCGCCGCTACCACTATTTTCCGTATTATTATTCGTATTGTTGTTATTACTATCGGCTTCATTTCCAAGTACACCAATACACCCGCTGTTTCTCGAGTGTTGACTCACGTGATTCAAACTGCGAACAAAAAGTTAATTACCTTTTATTATTTTTACGCGATAAGCATGATATTTATACCAATAGCGGAGTAACAGAGACGAAATAGTACAACATGCACTTTTATAATTACTTTGAATTATTTGCGTGATGTTCCGGTGACGGGGCTTCTTGTTTAAATACCGTCAACGATGGTAATACCAGAAGAGCTTCGCTAAAACATTTGTGAAAAATCTTTGAATTGCCCGACAATAGCGATGAAACAGAAAAACGGGATAATTGTATTCTCGTGTCTCTCTTTCTCTCTGTGACGCTGTCGATGATCATCATTGATGCATTCACATGGCGAATTAACTCACCAATTGTGTCGCATCTATTCGGTGAACGAGAAAGAGAGAGAGAGAGAGAGGGAGGCAATGGAAGACAATGTAGCGTCGTACGAATATAATGAAAATGTTTTTGTGTCATTGACTTATCACCTCATGTTGTAGGAAGCAACGGCGTTGGCAATATCGGATGCTGCGAGGGCCGAGAGTGGACCGTCAAAATCTGCAGCCAGATGTTCGGCAAGTTCGTCAACCTGCGTAGAGGTCCAACCTTGGCCAGATCCATTGCTTCCTATGGAGCCTGAAATATATATTTGTTCGAGTATAACGATTGTACGGTGAAGAAGTTCGGCCGATCATTTGACCTTTAGGTCTTGAATATCGCCTCGCACAACTCGAGCGAGAGAGAGCGAGAGAGAAGGATAGAGAAAGCTACCAAAGATAATACTTATCGTCGCGGGTCTCAACAAAATGTCGAGCTCTTACACACGAGATGCGTCATCGCGTCTACAAACACGGCGACTCGATGCAGACGTACGAGAGCCCTGCTTACATACAACATTGAGCGCGTAGGAAAAAAAAAATAACAGTCGCATATGTGCCTCGAGAGGAAGCGAGCAATTTTCATTAGTCGAAACGAGACCGGGACCAGGACGTGAACGTCCCGATCCTCACCAGCGTCGCACCGCAGCAACGAATAATCGAGCCACTTTATTTGGCCGAGTCGGAGTCGTGTGCAAACGACGGTACGCTGCGCGTCATTGCGTTTGCGTTCGCATCACACGTTTCTTCTCGACGGGATGCTCTTTTCTCTTTCTCTCTCTCTCTCTCTCTTCGCGATGACGATAAGATGAGAGGGCAAATCCGTGATTACGCGAGATACGGCTTTGAAGCTATAAAAGAAGATTGAGAAAAAATAAATGTATACGGACCGTCTCTCCTGGCATGTTTTCTCTCCAAGTCGGACATGTGCTGGTGAGCATCACCGTTGCGACGCTTCAGACCGTTGCTCGGTGTCTGATGAAAGTTTGTCCCGTGTTTGGTACCGGAAGCTTGATCGCGGTTCGAATTTGCGTTGTTACGATCTACGTTTAGCGGAGAATGCTTCGGCGAGTCGCGTTTCTCTTGCCACAATACTCCGTGCGAAGTTGCCTCGTGATATCCCATGCTCACCTGATAATAAATAGAGAAAAATTGTCGATCGATAAATTGGGCGAATCGGTATTGGTTCGATTTGTGACAGAGAGTCGAGGGAAAAAAAACGAGAAATGTACGATATTGTCGCATGTTGTAAAATGGAGCTTACTTGTTGAACCGATACGATACTTCGTCCGTCCTGCTGTCGGCCGTTGGGTGATAATCGATGATAGGGCGGTGGGGCCGTCGGTTGAGGAGGCGATGACGACCCCGGCGAATGCCCTAGCCACATAGAACCAGCGCCGTTCAGTGTCTCCGAGCCCGAATCCATCATCATTTGTAGCTCCATTCGAACAAATATCTACTATCTCCGCTCTATATCTCGCTCCTCTCTCTCGCTTCGTTCTTCTCAAACTTGAAATTTCTTTCTCAGCCTGATTTACCATATACTCGTGATTTCCATCGTTCACGTTCAAAAAGTTATCGACAATACCGACGGGTCAGACACTGCCAATTTTTGTTTGTTTTGCCTTTTGTTCTTATCGGTAGTTTCACCGCCAATCTCTTTCTCTCTATATATACATATTCGTCCCCGTATGTTTTAAACAATATTATCATTCGTTAGAGACGACCAATCGAATTGGTTGTTTTTGTTGCGATGGCTGGGACGAGGAGAGATGCGGCGGTGCCGTAATAGAGAGTATCAACATTGATATGCAAAAAACAGGAATGCGCGAGAGAGGGGAGGGGGGAAAGGTGCCCGGAAATGTAGTAACGCGCTACGAGTACCGAATGTTCAACTTATCTTAGAACATTACGAAGAAACTGTTGTACAATTTCTTGATACCGGTTGTCTCGCGTTGTCTATGCGTCTCCAAAAGTGCACAGCCCCGAGACTTTAGAGACAAGAAACGCGAGAATACGACGAACGCGTCCTCGAACACCATTGCAACTCCACCGCTGAAAAGCATTTTGGCCCGTACAACCTTTTCTTTCTAAACAACCGCCAGTTTTTCAAACTTTTTCCTCTCTCGCACTTTTATCCACGTCGATCGTTTTCTTCTTTAAAACTTCACTCTTGTACCTCGCTCGGTCTCGATGAATAATCAAATTATTTCAGTATTCTCTTTGATTCCACGCTGAGATCGTTTTGTTATCGGCTTAGGCCGATTTGCTTATTTTCCCCTACGCGACTATAAGGCTCACACACTCTTTAGTGTCTTGATCAAATGTGGCACACGGCCGTTCACGTAGTCACCACATTTTCAAGATTCTTCGCTCCATGGTACTCGATGAAAACCAACGTTTTCTCCTCGAACCTCCTTTCCTTGTTTATCGTTTTTATTCTTCCTCTTGTTATTGTTCGTTTCCGAACAATCGACGATGATGCAGTCGCGATAAGAAAAAAACGATGCTCTTACGTCGAGCGTTTAACGATTATACTCGCGTTCTTAATTGTTTGTCTCAAAGAGCAATAGCCAGTAAAACTGTGCCATTCGCGGACGAAGTGACGACTCTTGGCCAAACACGATTATAGCGAATTTCGTGAAGCACGATGCCGTTCGCGACGAATCGAAATGCGAGAAGGAAAAGAACGTTATAATAATTTCGAAGAAAAATTTATGAGCCGATTTGATCGTGAAGAGCGTTCAAGGCTTGTCGAACGAATGCCGGTCGAATGGAACAGGATGAGGCTCGATAGTAGATCTCGGGGTACCCTACCACGAACCAAGACGACGCCTGAAATCCGCTTTGATGGCGTGTGTTCTGTCTACTGAGGAGTCAGGGGATTAAGAGGCTGACCAATGAGAGCTCGTACCAGTGCAAGCATCAATTGAAACGAATCTCGATCATCCTCGTGAGTCGCAGCATCGTCGTTTAAAAGCACACACGCGTTTATATACGCCCTCGTCTCTGTGTACTATTATTTCCCTTATAAAGCGGGACTCTCCGCTTCTTATATCGTTATATTTCCACTACTTCCTTTCTTTTTCGTTTTCTCTCTCTCTCTCTCGCTTATGATTATTAAGCAGAGAATCGGCCAACGAAAAATCTTCAATTCGTCTTGTCCTCGAGTCAATCTCTAAGATGAGGATAATCCCGGCTGAAAAGAGAATTAGGAGAGTAAAGTAATGTGTATTCACGTGCAAATATGCAATATTTCGTATCGACATATGTATATGAGCAGAATTTATTACTTCTCACTGGACTTTAGGTGTAAAAACAGAAGAACAATGTCTACTCGATGATTACAATGCGGAATCTAGAGCTATCTCCGTCGATGTATTATTTCGTGAAAAATAGAACGACATTCCTCCTCCCGAATACCCCTCCAAACGCGATAACGATGATTAAGACCTGGTATAGCGTGCAACATCGCTCTACTTCCCAATACACCATGGGATTCGTTAGCTATGCCATAAAATACTTCAGAAACGCGGGAATGAACGAGGGCCATAGCGCAAAGGGCACAGGGCTCGCGAAGCAAAAATATCCAATAGTTCGTGCATAGATATGCCACGTGCGTTTCTTCATTTCGTTCCTTTTTTCTTTCGTTCAATTTATCATCGTTGTTCGCGATGATCAGTCGATGCGCAATGTCAACGAGGTCACCCGGATAGGCTAGAGGCGGTTGCCTTATCTCATCCTGAGAATATTTTCGCTTTCGCACCTTTGGCTCTACTTCCGTTACTTCATTTCCTTTGGTAATTTTCTCACGTTGGTCTGTGGCCAATTCATAAGCACCGCCGTTCCCAAGTCTCGCGACAAGATCAATGGCGAGCATAGAGGCGTGCCACATAGGATGACGATCGATTCTCGAAGCGGCGATTGCCATGATCTTATTATTGATCGGATCGTATATTACTGCGCTACCATCGCAATCGTCCGAGCCACGAGTATCGCCCATCGACGCAGCTTCGATACAAATTCTCATGCAAAGATCTATCGACGAAAGATCCTTCGGTTCGAAGCAAGAACCATCGAGCGTCCTCTCGACGGTTGGATCCGGATGAAAGTTCAAGGGCCAGATTTTCGAGGCTGCTAGAGCTTGAATTTTCGTCTTTGGCGCTGCGCATGGTACTCTGACAATCTCAAATTCTTTCTCGAAGAGCGACATCTCGATACCATGATCAACGAGTAAACGTTCGATATCGCAACGCGACAGATACGTCTCGTCATTGTTGTCGACGGTGGAAGTGATCGGACGAGATTTCATCGTGCTAGCTACCTCTGGAATATCCGGCGAAGGTGCAAACGCCAGTACTAAGCGTCTCGCTGAACATCGTTTCAGATGAGACATGTTCGGCAAAACTTTGCCGATTTTTCCAATAATTCTTGAGATGTCTCGCGAGTCTCTCAACGTTCCGACCCATGCTTCCCTCAGACGTACATTTTCCTCGCTGAATTCCCGAGCGACAACCGCTCTTGGTACTCCGAATGTCCTAGGCATTTCTCACTCGTCGGACAACTTTGCCACCCGGGTATCCTGAAAAGAGCCCCGTTTTCGTATTTTCCTTTTGAAATATCTCTCGATATAGTTATAATGTGCGATCGACTAAAGGCGCAAGACGCGCGAAATGTACCAAGTTTTATGCCTGTGAGAATTGGGAATAGCGCGATTCTGTGGGTGACTTTTGCTCGCGACATAGAGACGAAGGGAGCTGAGAGTGTCTCTCGCTCTCTCTCTCTCTCTCTCTCTCTCACTCTGTGAGATGATGAGACGAATCTTTATTGCTGTCAAGTTGGGCCACGGTCGAATCATTTGTCGGAGTTAGGCGCAATTGTTCGGCTGTACTCTTGAGAATGAGCTCTGGGCCATGCGCGCGCGGAAACTTTTGTCCCGTTCTTCCTCCGCGAATCCTCTCCTACCCCTTTCCCTTGTGCCATTTCGTTCCGTGTATTCCAGACGCGTATTATTCGATACGTATACATAAACCAAATTGCTACTGCTCGTTCGTATTTCTTGTATGCATATGTATATCGCGAATTAAATAATTGAGAGTGAAAACCTACACATGGTCGAACATTTCATCACCTTACATAAGGAGGAAAACCCGTTTGTCTATTATAACATAACTCTGTGTTTCTCGAAAGAAATACGTATAATACCCGCAATCGCTTCTACCAACGTGAAGATTTTCGGCAAACTCTGAGTTGCGCAGTTTTCGACTTGACCGACATTATGTTCGGAACATCTGTATCACGTGTGTAACAAAATACGATACGACGAACGTCCTTGAACGTGACGTCTCATGAGACTGATGATACTGATCGAATTCATGGGCATGTTGGGAGGAAGAGATGGAATAGATTGACAAGATACTGCGCGAATGACAATTATCAAACCGCGTGACGATGAGACGAATCCAAGTTGGAGAGATATTGTACGTCTTACATCCTCGATATGGGTTACTACCGCTATCACGAACATAACATAGGGTTGCGAGCGCGCGTGTCTTTCCCTGCACACAAATGTATCGACCGTCGAGTTCAAAGTGGCGGGGTATTCGGGTTTTCGTTTTTATGTCCAAAGTCCAGTCGGGTCTTGGGATTCGTGTAATTCATGTTACATACAACACCGTACCATATGTAACACTGTATGTATAAAGATAGACCCGTATCGGTTTGTGCATGTGCGTGTTTATAGAATCGAAGCTAAGCGGGCTATTAGCTGTGAGTTATCGGTCAAGAGTCACCAGAGGCTCTCGAGAAAAGTGTAAGCTCGAGTCGGCCCTATGAGTGACATATATATCCGAATGTTATATAGTAGATATCGTCTTTGTATACGGAGGCTAAGCGGTGTCTCTTACCTTGGCTATTATTGTTACTTTTCAATCACGGAATACGAGGTAGCTCTCAAAAAACGCCCAGCTGTGATGAATGTATGATCGATCCTTGATTCGTGTTTTCGTCTCTCTCACGATCGAGAACCACGAAAAGTCTTGAACGACAGAGGGGAGTATATATCGTTTTTGTTTTGCAGTAATGATACAAACAAAAAATCGTCGATTCATCCACGGAACACGAAATATTGTTACTTGGTGTGTCGACCGAAGATAAGAATAAAAAACACGTGAATAGAGAAAAAATACACGAGACGAAAAAGCACAATATACACGTCCTTCGCTTACCTAGTGCTTTTACGACTGAGGTTTATCACTTGTGTATACTGTACAGCATACACCACGAAAGTCTCTAGAGATAACCGTCCGCGCGGTAGGCCAGAGCGCGGGGCGGAGGAGTCGAGAAGCGCGAACTCCAAAATTCCAACAGAGAACGGTCGTAGGCCGCGGAACAGCAGTGTGACGTAACGCATGAAATTTATGTTGATCGTGTATTAGTTTTTCATTATCGCATATATTTATACTATATGTAAATAAGGAAAACAACAGACCTTGTGTATGATGAGGTAGTTTTACCGGTCAAGCCTGTTCTACGAGTCAACGTTTCGTCGCACCTAATTTGCGGACGATTAACTACAAACTTCAAGCCTATGCGACGCGCTATATGCGACGCAGTCGAACTGGTGTTCTACGTGTGAGTGCATGACGACAAGTGTAGCGGCGCGATACTCGAACGATATCGTTGACGTTGTAAACGTTTTTTTCTTGTTAATTTGTCACATGAAAACTACCTGCAATATTTCCCTTGACCTTGCAATAAAAAAACTCGAATCAAAAAGTCGAAGGAGCACGACGTTCGGCTAACGCCCGCTTCGTCACTCTCGAGCAGTCACCCGAATAGCCTTTTTTTATTTTTTGTTTATTTTTTTGTTCTACCATCGTCGTTCTTCGAGCGATCCCCTCCCTTGACTCTCTTGGGCTGCGTGTGTTTCCCTCCGGGAGCTTCGGGACGAGTATACTTTGCTCGTACTCGCATCTCCTTCAAAGTATAGCAGTGTGTGTGTGACAGTAGTAGTGCGATGGCGAAGAAAACATACGATCTGCTGTTCAAGCTATTGCTCATCGGAGATTCTGGTGTTGGAAAGACTTGTATATTGTTTAGATTTTCGGACGACGCATTTTCAACAACTTTCATTTCTACAATAGGTAAGAAAAAGTGCACAGAAGCTCTCATATCCAAGTTCTCTGGTCTACAATCCCCTCCCGGAATCGTGCGTAATCGCGCCGATAATACCCATTTCGTCTCGGTCGAAGAAAAATCCGGGGTCAGATCGAATATCGCTCGTTTTTTTCCTATCAAAAATAACGTAAAGCCAAAAAAAAAAATTTATTTTCAGGAATCGACTTCAAAATTAAGACGGTAGAATTGAGGGGTAAAAAAATTAAGTTACAGATATGGTAAGTTGGTATGGGGAGTGCTAAAGGCAATGACGAATAGCTCGATACATACAAACGATGCTATTGTACCGCGTAATCTTTCAGGGATACAGCGGGCCAAGAGCGTTTCCACACAATTACAACATCTTATTACAGAGGCGCGATGGGTATAATGCTCGTTTACGATATTACCAACGAAAAAACATTTGAGAATATCGTCAAGTGGTTGAGAAACATCGATGAAGTAAGTTTTCTTGTTTCTCAGACTGTTACAAAGACATTTGTCACGTAACATTGTTCTTCTCTAAAATTGTAGCACGCTAATGAAGACGTCGAAAAAATGATCTTGGGAAACAAAAGCGACATGGAGGAGAGACGTGTCGTTAGCACGGAAAAGGGCGAAGCGGTAAGTATCTGTAAAATACGTGTAACGTTCATGAACGAAAAGATTATTGATACTCGCCGGTCCTAATTCTAGATTTTTCATACGATTATGAAGTACATTAAAAAATTAGTTTGCAATTGGTGATTAAGAATCGCTCGAGTCGCATGTTTGATCTATTTTTAAAATTTACGATAAAGAACCGTTGATTTTGGAATTCACTCGAAATAATCGCAAAAATCCGATCTAATTGCAAGAATATTCGCAAGTTCAAGAGAGAGAAGAATAGAAAAAAGTCTGAACTCTTGCCGATAGGGATTAATACGGCTTAAAAAGGATACACTTCTGATATTGGCAATTCGTCAAACGATACAATCGATAATTATGTTCGTCTATTTTGTATCTTTCAGATTGCGAGAGAGCACAGCATTAGATTTATGGAAACATCGGCAAAGGCAAACATTAATATCGATCGTGCCTTCAGCGAATTGGCAGAGGCGATTTTAGACAAAACACATGGGAAAGAGCCACAGGACGCCCCTGATCGGGTGACGGTCGATCGCAGAGTAGAAAGAAGTTCAAATCGGTGCTGCTAATTCTACGCTATTTATTTCTAAACAGCGCATAATAAACCATATATAAACTCTCGTGCCAGTTGAATTAGATTTCTCGTGGTTAAGCTTAGGGCATTTTGTGTCTCATCTTGTGTTGCTAATTTTTGCATCGATGTAACTTAAACATCTCTCTGTGAGTCACTGCCCTACACATTCTCGTGCGCGCGCTCACACACACACACATAAACACACATACACGCAGGTTGTGAACGTTAAATTTGTACTGACCTTTTTTTTTTCAAATTTGTCGCAAGCTTGGATGAAGAACAAAAAAAATGACTATGATGGTATTTTCTCGTCTAGTCCCAGAGCTCGGAATAAATTTTTGTCGTCATGGAGAGCCTCTGACCAGATCCTCTTGATCATGCACACTTTAGAGAAGTTGGCTTTTATATATATATATTTATATATATATATATATATAACCATGTACAACGGTTAAGATTTGATAATTCAGTGAGAGAAAAGCTCAAGTTTTTTCCACTATGAGGAGCTTCTGTCCTATCAGCTGTAAGAATAATTTTACTATTAATATAAATGTACACGAATTTTCGTCACATACATTGTTTCTTTGCGTATATTCTTTGTTCCTCTCTCTCTCTCTATCATCATAAAGTCCCGTGCAACGAGAATCTCTTAATTCCTAACAATTACATATCGATGGATAATAATACATTGGATAATTATTGAATGCGTACAATTTTTCTTGCTGTTATAATGGAAATTAATAACAGATAATGGGCAATTGTAAGCATATATGGAATAAGCAAATATCCCATCTCTCGCTCATTTCTGTTACGCGAAAAATGCAATGCACAATTACAGGTAATTACTTTGTTTTTCTTCAACCTTAGAGATAGCATAAATTACGAGTTTTCATAGTGACATTAATAACATTGTTTTTTTTTTTTTTTAAATCTAAATGACTAACAAGTATGAAAGATTTAGTGGTAAAGAGACCAGTACAAAAAGAGGAACCCATCGCTAATACTACGCGATAACAAGAGTACATACTTTCGAATATGTCTATGTACGAGGAAATTTCGTTTTTCGCCATAGATGTGCATTCAAACGTATGTACGTATTCGACACAAGAAACTCATCAAATAGGTAAAAATGTTTGGGAAAAGGATAGGAAAATGGATAACGAATGGTGGAGAAAATCTTTTATAAATTCTGCAGAATCGAGGAATATGGAATTTTCCTTCTCGAGAATTAGAGAAGAAGCTTTTGAAACGGGGATATTACGGTTATAATATTATCACGAAAAAAATGTGGTTGTTTTCTTTTTTGCTTTGATCTTACATTAGCTATAAATATTAATCCAGCAACGTAATGGTAATAACAATTGCCGGAATATCGTGAATAAATTTAGTCTCGCGACGCGCCAATGATGGTCAGTATGTAAAGGAATATATTGACAATGTCTAGATAAAGATTAAGCGCAGCAAAGATGTATTCCTCCGGTGAGAGAGAATACTTGTGCTTACCACCAACCATCATCTGCGTATCGTATATGAGATACATTGAGAATACGAAAGCGCCAAGGCACGCGTATACCAAAGTCATAATTTTTCCTTTTATGAAGAACGCAGCGAGAATTCCAAAGAGGAAAAGTATCAGCAACGCGACGAAGAGAACAGTGTGCATTCCGGTGAAATCCCATTTGGTTTGGAAAGCGAAAATGGTGAGACCGAGGCAAACCGTTGCCGTGATACCGACCGCCAGAAGAACCTGAAAAATTTATTTTTAGAGCATCCATAAAAATGATATACGATTATCAAAGAATTCGAAGAAGTCTGGACGTGAAATATGCGAACCTCCTCCGAATTATAGGCCGACGACGCGGTCGCTAATAGAAAGCCTTCGGCGAAAGTAAAGATGAAGAGGAATATGAAGTTCATCGGTGATTTGCGTCGTACGTCAGGGCAGCATGCCATGCAGATCAGTAGAACGATCGTTACTCCCAGGCATATCCAAACCATTTCTGTATGCGCCATTACCCATCTCTGGGTCGGTTTGTGATAGAGAAACAAAGCTATCATCGATACCGTGATGAGAAGCTGACACATCAGAATTGTATACACTTTTCTGAGAGGAAAAAAAAAGAAAAATACGATCGGGTTTATGAATATTTACATCTCAAAGTAGGCGATATAATTTAAGGCGATTTCTATCTCATGTTACGAACCTGATGAATCCATTTCGTATAGTCTTATCAGAAAATTCGAAGCCCTTGGGACCTCCGTCGTCATCGTGCATGGGATCTTCCATCCTCGATCCCCCTTGGTACGGTGTACCGTACATTGGTTGCTGTGGTTCCCCGTAGGGGACGCCCGGTGGTGGACCTTGTCCGTATGGTGGATAACCAGGTGGATAACCGCCTCCTTGACCCGGCGGTGGTCCTTGTCCGTAAGGTCCGTGAGTACCCGGCAAAATGAATCCGGGACCTGGAATACAAGATATTGGTAATAAAGTAATACAATATACGATACCCAACGGATGAAAGTGACAAAAGCGAGATACACTCGCGACTCAGCAGTACAGGTGAGACACGATAGCGCGCTCCTTATCTATACGGTACAGAGGCATGTACCTATGTTATATAGTGCCAGAGATGATCGTGAAATGGTTAATGTTTAATATTAGATCGTCACAGTGTTAACGGTTGTGCGGAAGATATTGAGTTTTTTTTTTACATGATTTTTTTTCTTTCGTCATTGCACATGAAATTTGAAAAAATAAGGATGAGAACCTGGGGCGCCTTGATTGTATCCTGCACCGGGACCGTTCTCCCACGTTGTCATCGCTCTTTTTTATTGTTTTGAAATAGCTGGAAAATTAAGAACCTAACATTATTATCAAAGGACGATATTCATCGATAGCCGCCTGTTGGCAAACGGTTGTTATTTAATCAACGATGAAGTATAAGGAACAATTTTTAGTAACGAGACCAGGGGCATATCCAAAATTTGTCGCTGATACGAGAGTCAATATCTTTGAATCTTTGATACGAAACTACCCAGATTATATTTTCGAATATACCGCGTACGTCCCAAGAATAAATAACGAGTAAAATATTTAGATCAAAAGTATTCCTAGACTAATAAATCTTTACAGTAAGAACCCACAATGGAAAAATTCTCAACCGAATATTGATTGAATACTCTTCCGTCACACCCCAGAGAGATAAAAACAAAATTACATTTGCTGAAAAAATTACTCGGGGGAGGCCAAGATATTTTGCTTTTGTTTGCAAGTTTTTTCAAAAAAAGGAATGCGTCGACGAAGTAAGTATATGTCTCACATACGTATTTCAATTTTTTATTTACCCGGCAAAAATTCCTAAACTGGGATGACCCAAAAATACGGTTGAAAAATATTTTTATTTAAAATATGGGCCTTACTCGTCATTAAAAAAAGCTGCGAAGGTGATTCTTTTTCATCGAATAGACTGTAGTATCGTAATTAACTTATTAGAAATGATTAACGCTAAGACAGCTCCGAAGACCAGTGGTCTCGGCCATTGGTGAACGAGGAAAGCAGTGACGCATCGATATATCCTAGCAAAGAGTATTAACACTGATGCGCTAGGGTAATCTCGTTAAACAATTAGATAAATACGGCGTATAAGAAGGAAATCCGGAACGCGATGGTGTTACAACAAAATATTGTATGTTATTCATTGTGTATACACTTTGACGTTATTACAGATAGCAAGTCCATTAACGTGGTACATATATCCAAATATTTTTATGTGGAGACATAAAACTTTGGAATTACCACTGTGTTCTTCCATACGTTTCATAGACTCAGGAATCTTCTCGACACTATAGAGATATTAATACTGCGCGTACTGTGTGGAATATACTACCGTCGTACCCAAAATATTAACAGGGCCTAATTTTTTTGGGTGTGTGGCAGAGTTAGCTATGCGAGCTATCGAGCTCGAGCAAGGGCCATCTGGTCTCGATCATTTTTTTACGAACACTGGTTTTGCTGAAAGTATCCCAGACCTCTTAAGAACTTTGTGCTATTTCCATTTCTTTTTAGAATTATTCATAATAATTTTACTGATTTATTTTACGAATATAATTTGATATATAGGCTTTACAATATTCTGGCTTAATTGTTTTTTGTGTTGAAATATTAGCATTCATTTCTATGGTGGCAAAATGACAACGTTGAGAGTGGCTAGGATGAAGCAGAGTCGGATTGAAATGGAATAGACTTTTGGCATGGGTGAGAAGCCGACTGACATACATAGTATTCCAAATTCCGTCATGAACCCACAGGATTGGTCCCTGTTACACACGTGAACAGCCATAAGCAAATATAAAGAGCATTATCCGTGAGTCATACGAGACTCCATCTGGCCTGATAAAAACTGTCGCCGAAAGATGGAGGAACGAAGAGGGGGAGGGGAACGGTTGACCTTTATCAGCAATGGATAAAAAAAAAAGTTTGTACGATTCTTTCCTTCGTATGAAGCAATCGATTCGAAACCGGTATCACTTTTTTTTAAATATTGAGACTTCTACTGTTTTATACATCAGAAAATAGGTCGACGTAACCTTGAAAAATGTTTATTGCATCTTTTGCGGAAACTTGACGTAAAAGCGGGTTATGAGGCCATCTCCATTTTATGAAGATAGCCACGACTCATCCTCAATTTAATTTTGATTTTTTACAAAAATTTCGATAAAAAATTGAGATCTGTATCTTTCACACGCGCGAATTTTTTTTCCCGAGAGTATCAAATGACGCGATAATAAATAAACATAGATAACGGTGAGAAATGTAATTGTTACAATTACGTCATCGGGTACAATTGCATAGGCCCAAACAGTGGGTGATTTGGCATCTAGTAGTTGAGTTTACACGTAAATAGTATGGATAATTATGCTTATGCAAGGACATAACAGCGTTAGTAGTAATGCACGCGATTCTATTTGTTAGGACTTGCATCTGCATACACAAATACTTGCCGATCCTGGTAGTACTTGTTTAAGTGTGAGGTATCGATGCGTCACCACCCGGTTCGTACTTTCTGGAACTATCTGACAATCGATAAACACACGATAAATATATCTCACGTTTAGCTTACACACACGATCGTAGTTCGCCTCGAATCTTTCGGATATTCCAATAATGCAATAGCACACAGTAAGCGTGTGTTCAAGAGCTTGAAATAGCACCTTGCTAAACACTCAGAGTTGTTATGTTACTTCGAAAAACAGCAATCTGTACGAACGTTGGGTATGAAGTACTTTGAGTTCTCCCGTTTCGTCGTTCTACTCCTTAACCGTGGACTATGGATTTTGTGATAATGAACTTAGTCAATAAGTCAACGATTTGCCATTGACATCTAGCGGTGGACCATATAACTAGAAAAATGGGAATGTGTTTAATAAAAGTTCACCACCAGATGTCGGGACGAAAGGTTCGATTAATCGAAGTTTAAAATATCGATTTGCATGGAATCGATAGAAGTGTTCCTATCGATCATCAGCGCCGCGTCCGTCCGTCGGTCCGTCGCGTCCGTCCTCGGTTTGGCCGTCGTCTCGTCGTCGTCGTCTCATGTCTCAGTAGTAAAGATGGACTCTTGAGAGAATTTTTATTATATGTGAAACAACCGTTCGTGTCTGCTTGATAAAGAGCATCAAATTCGACCCAATTCATTGTTTAAGTCGCCCTATGCATGCAGCAGTGGTGTGAAAAATGATTGTGCAGGAGCCAGTTCAGGTAAAGTGTTCGCAATTGTGAGAAAACTATAGTGCATCGGATGGTATGCAATCGTGATCATTGTACATAGCGCATCTCTCATAACAGCCAATATTGACAATCCCAGGAATCAATCTTGTCTCTTATTATTTCATTCGTAGGTTGAAAAATAATTTGTAACGAAATTTTAAATTTATCGTCTTCAGCCGCCTCTTGATATAAATATCAAAGGCGTGTGTCATATCGCTAACATTCAAAATAATACTTGACATGCTCGTGCATATTTTGTATCGGACGATACTATAAATAAGTTATTCGGAGACGAGATCACGGAAAATCCCATACGCATTATCATTGAGCCTTCAGGAGTGTATACTCGAAAATGTACTCCTTGCGAAATGACATATTGACCCGATAACGGGCGGGCCAAGTGATTTTTACACCCCACATTCAAAGACATTTTCGAATTTCCTCGTTTTTTCTTTCATCGAACATGAATCTTTGCTTATTTTTTTTGTATTAACATTATTTCAAAAAGTTGAAGTCTGCTCTGTCGCACCTTTGTAGCCACCATAATGTTATCTTTTTCGCACTAGCGAAAACCTGGGCGGTGTATTCCATTAAGGACCTTCGAGTATTGGATAATTATTTGTGCTGAAAAATTTATTCTTTGGTTTATTGGTAATTCGGGAAAGGAAAGTCTTTATATTTATCTTTAAATAACGATAGCGTTACATTGTTTCCTAAGTTGTCGTTTAAATTGCCATCGAATATCGAAACTAGTGATTACCGAAAAGGTAGTCAAACAATCGATAAGTTAGGTTAGGGTGTTACAACTGTCGATTTTCGAGAAATTTCATCGTTGATGCAATTCAAAAAATTTCCGTTCTAAATGGCATTCAAGAAATTTTGAACATTACTGTAAGATTGCAGTAGAAACTATTATTTTTCGAAACTTCGGCTAAATGAAAGAATGGATGCTTTTTTTAAAATCATTCTCCTATATCGAAGATACCTTCAAAAACGTGTTTGTAAAACATAACTACACTGCGAGGCACAACGAAATTTATGTGAGCGTAACCATTTTTGTTGAGGTGTAATAAAAATTACTCCACTTTTATTTTAACATCAATTGCATCAATCAACATTAACCATTATGTACGTCATTAAAAGTGCACTCATCTTCCCTTGGATTTATATTGTTTAAGGATATTTTGGTTGGTACGCTACACCCAAATGTTTATAATTCTCTTCCCCCGGTGGCTTAAACGAATTTATTTTATAGTAAATATTCTGTAACATACAAAAATACTGTTCATATTTTTACAGGCTGCCATATGGCATTGCTTAAACAATTATGCTTATCCAGATGCTATATTCCTTGCAGAAAGGCTGTGTGCAGAAGGTTTGTACAATTCACAAGTACCATTATAATTTCCGAGTCGATCGTTCGATACAAATACCATTTTTTCTTTATTTTATACTTACAGTGGATTCGGAAGATACATTGTTCCTTTTAGCAACGTGCTACTATCGCTGTGGACGCGTTAGACAAGCTCATGCTTTACTATCCAAGAAAGCACCAAGTTCCTCCCAGTGCCGTTTTCTATTGGCCAAGTGTTGCTACGATTTGGAGAAGTAATACAAAAAATTGACATCGTATAATGATAACGTTATGACGTTAATAATATAAAAGATAGATCGAAGAAGATAATTCAATACTAATAATGATAATAACAATAAATTCAGATATGCGGAAGCAGAAGCTGCCATAACCGGTGGATATTACAAGCAGCTGAAAAATTTAGAGGATATAGTCGTACAGTTTGGAGATCAGGCATGTTTCTGCCTACAGATAATAGCAAAGATCTATTACAAAATGATGCGAACCCAAAAGGCTAACGAGGCTCACAAGCTGGCGTTGAAAATGAATCCGTTTTTGTGGCATTCGTTTGAGGAGTTGTGCAATGTCGGCGAAAAGGTTGATCCGGCAAAGACATTTCAGCTTGAAAAGTTAGATAGTTTCGCAATGTGCCACGGCACAACGCCGATCCTCAATTATGTCACGGAGCCAGATCTCATAGTATCCAGCAACGCTAATAATAATCCACCCACACCGAACAGCAACAATGTGTAAATATCGTAAAATTTTTATGAAAGACAATAGTTTGAGGTGGAATTATGTGTACGACTGATACTATTGATTTTTTCGTTTATCCAGAACACCGGCACAAACGATGATCGTGAACGGAGGCTCTCCTGGCGTGAGATTGTACTCATCGTCGTTGGACGATAGTCCCCAACCACTGCCGGTTCACTATAATAATTCATCGTCAATATCACCAAGAAGTAAACCACCGCGTTACAGAAGTATGTTCAGCAATTCGATGAGCCCACTTACGCCGAGTTTTGGTATACTGCCATTGGATTCCAATAGCCCAGAGCCAGCGGTCTTGCCGTCTCACGTATCGCTTTCGGAAGGAAGCGATCTTAAGAGCCTCGCTAAACGCGTTTGTAGTCTTCGTGCCCACGTTGGGGTGAGCATTCCTTTGAATTGTGAACAGTGTAGACGTTAGTACACGAAAAAATCAGTTCTCACAATTTTTATTATTTTTTTCCTCCGTCTCCTTCTCTCTTTCTTTCTTTTCCTCTCTCACTCTTTCTCTTTCTCTTTCTACCTATCTTTGTACCTTTTCTTCATTCTTCACCGGTTCTCGTAGCAGTTAATGTCGAGAAAAGAGACACCTCTACAACAGGGAAAACCGGTATTCTCGCAATCGGGAAACACGAGCAACACGGCTAATATCGTGACAGTGACACCGACAACACCAACCCCGCCACCGCCCACGCTCCAGGGACCGAACGTACGACGTTCTTCTAGACTATTTAGTCACAGTTATTCGGTAAAGGTGAGTGTATCGGAAAACATATATTTATCATTCACCGTCTCATAAAGAATTGTTATTTGACGATATCATTTTCTACTTTTCTCATAGGAAAATAACAAATCTCCAAATCGTAATAAATTCGTGACACCAAAGTCACCGTCGCGAAAGACCAAAGCACGTCTATCAAAGACTAATTTAAATAAGGCTAATTTCAATGAATTGAACGAGAGAAATCGGAGTGAGAAGGAAAAGAGCGAGACTATAACGTCGGAGAAAATGGTTGCAACGACGAATGCTTTGAATCACAGTAACGCCTCGCACTGTGCGTTGCTGTTGCAGAAACAGTGTGCAGGTGAGAACGTTAATCCTTTATTATCACTGGTAGGTTGAATAATAATTAAATCAATAAAAAATAAACCCTTTAATTTTTGCAGAAGGATTAATGTCGTTATTGCGCGAGCTTGGTCTTGCTTATCAGCATCTGAGCCAATTTAATTGTACCCAGGCCGTTGAGGTACTGAATATATTGCCAGCTCGGCATTACAATACAGGATGGGTACTCTCTATGCTCGCTCGCGCGCATTTCGAGATGAACGACTATAAAAAATCATCGAGTTATTTTGCTCAAGTGCGACAGCTCGAGCCTCAGCGTACCGAATTGATGGAAATCTATAGTACGGTACTCTGGCATCTTCATGCCGAAGTTCAACTGTCGACTCTTGCACAAGAGCTCGTTTCAGAGGATCGTAATTGCCCGGCTGCTTGGTGCGCCACGGGTAATCTGTTTTCCGCTCAGACCGAGCACGAAACAGCGATTAAATTTTTTCAACGCGCCATACAAGTTGATCCAAGCTTTCCGTATGCTTACACGCTACTCGGACACGAGTACGTTCTCACCGAGGAACTCGACAAAGCCATAACGGCGTTCAGAAATGCCATAAGGCTTGACCCCCGACATTACAATGCCTGGTTCGGTCTTGGAACTATATTCTCGAAACAGGAACAGTACAGCCTTGCGGAATTGCACTTTAAGCGTGCGCTACAGATAAATCCTCTAAATTCGGCAATTATGTGTCACATAGGAGTGGTTCAGCATGCATTAAAGAAGACTGATCAGGCACTTAGAACCCTGAATGCTGCTATTGTCAATGCATCGGACAACACTCTTTGCAAATTTCATAGGGCCAGCATTAATTTTTCAATCGGACGTCATACCGAGGCATTGAGAGAGTTTGAAGAATTGAAGAATATTGCTCCCAAAGAGTCTCTAGTCTATTACTCGATAGGAAAGGTATGTTTAAGAAATCATCGAGTGGTCTTTTTAATTGGATTTTTCTAAATGCAGCTCTTAAATAATTGAATAAGTAACAAAAAATAAGTACCTCGTCGTTTCAGGTTCACAAGAAGCTAGGAAATACTCACCTCGCCCTCATGTACTTCAGTTGGGCAACGGATTTGGATCCTAAAGGAGTAAACAGCCAGATCAAAGAGGCCATACTCAGTCCTGGTCAGGGTGACGAGGAGTCACCAGCGACGCAGTCGGGTAGGATCTTCGTTACCACGAATATTGATATTTTCGCCCATTTCAGAAGAAAGATTCATAGTTTTTTTTTTCATGAATTATTTAAAAAACAGCGGACGAGCAACAGGCGCAAAATAGTTCAACGGAGCAGGAAGGTGAAGCGAGTGGTGAAGCGAGCGGTGAAAGCAGCGGTCTTGCGAGGAACGTCACGGTCGAGGCTCACGCGGACGATAGCGACGACAGCTTATGAAGCTTTCCAAGATTCTACAGAAATATCGAGGCTCGTTAAAGCGCACGTGGGTCTCCTTGCTCCGTGCTATAGAGGAATATTTATATAAACAAAATAAAGAAGAGCATTGTGAACGGCAGCGTTTGAGCAAGAAAATGTGAGAAAAGAACGTATGTTGGGGAAAAGAAAAAACTAACCCAATAGTTGTATGGCGTATGTACGATATACGCACGACCTGACGCGTGGTCGATAAATTCGCTGACGTGATATCGGGGATCCTGATTATGTATGCAGTACGGAGAGCAGCGCATGCGACATGAGTTTTTTCAACAGTGACGAGCTAAAAAGAAAAGCATAAATATTTCCTCGACCAACCAAACTTTCAAATCTGCAATCGTGGCATATATATATTTTCTACAAACAGCGCTTTAGTCCTCTCGTATCTACCAAGTTTTCAATTCTCGTCGACATATATTTCGTCCATTTAATTTCTCGGTAACTCGACCTTTTACCGTCTCTTATTTTTTCGCGGCTTCTCGCGTTTCGTCGTGGGTTGAGAAAGAAAATGATTGTCAGTGTCGCACGATTGATCTCCCGTGCCAAATGCTGCGAGATCAACAGGGAGGGTAAATTGGTGCGAACGGCAATGATCGTCGAGTCATATGCGGCCTGCAGTAAATTAGATAGATAGTCATTAATTGCGTTTAGAGCGAAAGAAGAAGAACCGATTCTGATGAGTCTTGTGTAAATGTAAATTATTATTAGTAGCATTATATTATATGTTATTAATATTATTATTATTATTATTATTCGTAGAAAAGCGATCGCTGGGAGAAAATATCGGCCACGCGAGTGGCCATAGGACGATCGTGTGCAATTATAATTGTCGACAAACTCCGTGTCGTGAAACGTTTCGTTCGTCGATTTGAGTCTATCTCGATATCTCGGCTCGAAGAACACGGCTATAGCGTATACATAATATACATATATACTATATCTAACATCAATAGATTATTTAATCGAAAAAAAAACGAAAGAAAAAAAACACGACGGTAAAACAAAAATATAAATCCAGAGTTCCAATTTTCGTTTCGTTTAGCTCGGCTGAAATATATGAGAAATAAATAATACAACACAGATAAAAAAACAAAGAAAGCCCGGCGTATTGACTGAATACCTCCGAGACGTCGCGAGCAACATGTGATATTATTTTGATTATTGAATTCAGCCTCGTTATCGCAACTCTGCCAACTTTCCACATTCCAGATTCAAGTACACGAGTACTAGATCATCTCCCGATGTTTTTTTCATCTATAGAGCTACAGGCGTCTATTGGCAGCGTGCAGAGTCGAGTAAAAAATGGTAAAATATTTGTAATTTCGCATTTTCTGAGGTATCGGAAGAAAAAGAGCGATCGAATGAGATATACATAATTATCTGGAGTAGAAAGTCTGAATCGATTAAGATTCCTACTCACATATTTTACGATAACGTCGTTGCTACGGTATTTAAATATGACGTCGGGACTAAATTATCTGAACTCGTGTTTATCATTCGATAACGGTAGATCCCCTTCTACCTCTCGCTCTAAGCATTCCAGCCGTTAATGCGGTTAATGTAATATGAAGAACACACTGTCTTCGTTCGCCTCCGATCATCTATCGAAATGGATGACGCTGCGTTTGTAGAAACTGGTGAGTTCGTCTCACAGTTTGATTAATTATGTCGTTCCTTCTTCCCAAGTGCGAACGATTAATTCATTAATCATCATAAATTTATCCTGCTAACATTAATCTCTGTGTGTGTTTTCAGTACTTGGTAGGACCAACCTCACGGAGCTCGGCCGAGTTTTGACACACGAACATTTAGCCTTAGATTTTGGCAAATTTTACGTATCTCCGCCTAAACAACTCGAAGATTATTTCAAGGGCAGCATAAATTTGCAAAACGTTGGCTTTCACAAGCAATATCCGTGAGTATAGACGTTTGCGATTAACATAATTTTCGTTTTATATTTTCATAATTTTCTTACATTTACCTACAGATACAGCAACGTCTATAATGTAAAGTTCAACGACGCGGAGGCTCATTCATCGGTTTTGGAGGATGTGAGACTGTACAAAAAATTTGGCGGTGGTACAATAGTCGAGAATACGAGTTACGGTCTAAAGCGCGATATAAGACTGATGAAGAAGATCAGCCAAGAAACTGGAGTCCATGTTATCGTCGGTACCGGTGAGCCTCGCGTTTTTTTCACCGAGACGATCATTTTCGGCAGAACCAGAGCTTGTGATTCTCATTCCACCTCGTTCGTTTGATCTTTTAGGTCATTATGTTGCTGCAACACAAAGTGTCGATGTTTTGGAGAGTAGCGAAGAAAAACTGTACGATTTCATAGTGAAGGAAATGACCGTTGGTTGTGAAGAGTACCCGTCGGTGAAAGCCGGCATTATCGGAGAAGTCGGAAGCGGTTGGCCCCTTCATGGTGAGATAGATTTTAGAAAATCGAGTAGTTCGTAAATTTAAAGATCAATCATCTCCCTCAAGTTCCTCGTGAACGCAAGGATTTATGTTTCATCGTCGTCCTTTTTACAATTGATTATCGTTATTTTCTTTCCAGTGTTTGAAAAAACAGCAATACGTGCGGCCGCCCATGCCCAAAAGGATTTGGATGCTCCGGTAACTTTTCATCCAGGAAGGGACAAGAAAGCTCCCTTCGAGATACTCCGCATTTATCTCGAGGCCGGCGGTTCGGCCAAAAGAGCAATAATGTCCCATCTCGATCGTAAATTACATTTTTCTAACATCATTTCGTCTGAGCGTGTTTATTTTTGCAGGTGTACGTGATACTTAATCTTTTCGTTCCATTGTAGGTACACTGGCGATGGAAGATCTTATAGAATTTGCGAAAATTGGGACTTACTGCCAGTTTGATTTATTCGGTACCGAGTGTTCGTATTATCAATTGGAGACGAGTATGGATATGCCATCGGACGCTCAGCGAATCGACAGAATAAAATTATTGCGGGACGAGGGTTATCTCGAGAGGATACTCATGAGCCACGATATTCATACCAAGCATAGATTGGTGGATTTCGGTGGACACGGTTTCGCTCATATAATCAACAACGTACTGCCCAAAATGAGAATAAAGGGTTTCAGCGAGAGCGAGATAGATAGGATTACCATTGATAATCCGCGTGACTGGCTCACACGTGGGCCTCTCACGTGTACCAAGTAAATGCACGTGAATCGTCCTTCTGCATCGAGCACCGTCCAGAAATCATATTTACCCTCGAGGCTTATGAAGCTATATTAAAGCAACCAGCTGGAACAAAAGGTTTATCGAGATCAATTATGCAGGACGAGACCTGCGATAGTTCGTAATTAAGCTCGTGTGTATGAAATTACAGGGTTTTCTAAATTGATGAGTCAATGTGAAAATCAATACTCCCAGCAGACCCCCTCGAAATCTTGGATTTCTGAAATTCTCCTATAAACGAAATACCCGTTATTTTTTTAGGCTTGGAAACGACGACAAACATTCGTAACGCGGTGCATCGTGAGTTTGTGACATCGGTCGAGTTTCTTTCGTGATTTGCTGGAAAATTTGTTCGGAATACCATAAAACGCCTTTAATGGCTTCCTGTGAGCATTTCCACCATTATGGGGTAATACGGGTCACGATTAATTCTCCAAAAATTCAACACAACTATCCAAGCCTTGCGCGCTTGTGTTGATATTTGTAATCAGCCACCGTCTCTCTTCCTGTGTGATAATGATAAGCCTCTCGTCGATCCGTTCTCCGACCTCCTCGGAGCATCAACTGGGAAGGGAAGCGTAGAATTTACGGAGACGGTGCGCGGCCACCGACGAGGTGGTATGTGCGTCGGGTAGCGGGCGTGGTGGGGCTGTCGCGCGTACTCTTCATATTACTTATACAGATGCATACATACTTATCCATGTACAAGTTTATACGCATACATTGATGGTGGCAGGGCAGCTGCGCGGCAGAGAATCCGAGAGTACAAGTGGCGGTAGTCGCGGTGGGGTGGCTCGGAGTGAGCGAGACAGAGATCGTGTGTGCGGATTATCCCTTTACTCGTGCGCCAACTCGCGTACTCGGCTCCGCCGGCGGTGGCCGTACGCGTCGTGCTCGTCGTCTTCTTGCTCGATTCGTTTTCCCGTTTACTGATATTGTCATATCAAAAACGACAAACGAACTACCGTTACTTCCTACATATTTTCGTCTTTCCATTGTCCGACCTCAAGGACCTTCTCCTATGAACGATCGTCCTAAAACAATTCGTTACGATACACGAACAAAAAGAAGAAAAGAAAAGAAATCGTACAATTTTCATACGTTCCCTTGCACGAGTCACGGACATTATCGGTAAGAGTGAATAAACGTACGAATTACCAAGCAATTAAAACCAATGATAAACAATATTTTCACGATGTTTGTGCCAAAGTGAAAAATCTTTTGACTCATCCGTTCTATCCTGGAACATCGAGCGAGAACGAATTCGTGGTAATAAACGCTCCTTGCGCGAGTGAATTGTGCGTGATTGTGGTGTACGTGTATATCGAGGCTCTACGAACAGGACTAAACGAGAGCATCAGGAGAGAACATCCCGAGGATGGATTACGGGGGTGCGAGCTGAGAAAACGACGGTGTCTCGTCGTTTTATTTCTTTCCTTTTCAAAGGTACGATTGTAGGCGTCGATCGGGAGTCTCTCGTACCGTTAAAACGCACTCTCCATCGGGTTTTCCACGCAGGATTGGTGTTGGTCCAGAGTGTAGCGTCAGGTAGGACGGAATAACAGACGCAGTACAGCACGCTAGGGACCTTATCGTCGTGTTTTTTTTCCAAATAATTTTCTGAAAGAAAAAAAAACGTAATTAAAAAGAAAATGATCGTTTTTTCTTCCCTCACTGTTTCTCCTCGCTTCGAAGGTCGTATAACATAAATACCAAATCGTTCGAGTTTTTTTTATCGTATACATCCGACGAATTGGAGGCGAAAAAAGGGGTGCGGACACACCCGGAAAAGGATCAAAATCAGAGCCTCTCTTCTCTTTTCACCACTCGAACGAAACAAACCCCTCTGTCCCGTTTTGATTTTTTCATCTCATTCTTCTCTCTTTCTCTTTCTCTACCACTTTGTCTGAAAAAAAATAAGTGAGTCACGTGCGGGGTGAAGGGTGAATTTTCATCGAAAACATTAAAAAATCGTGTCGATTAAACGATACACGTTTTTTTTCCATGAAATCTTGACAATTATATCAGCGGTAATTTCACATAGTGAACTGTAACAAAGAGAGCAATGAGGTTGAGTAAGAGAGAGGGAGAATAGAGAGTGGCGAACTTGCGATGAGAAAAGCGAGGTCAGGGGGTCTGTGGGGTGTTGGCGAACTGTCTGGAGGTCGCGTGTGGACTTTCGACTTTTACCTACGCCGACGTAGACTCTCGCACATAGACTCGCGCGAATTCTGGGAATCGTGTGGAAAAGCTCCCAGCAAACCAACGATATGTATATACGGTAAATCTTGACGAACTATATATCGCGTATAAGGACGATGGGTGTAGAAAATGAGAGAGAGAGAGAGAGAGAGAGAGAGAGTATATGTCAGGTCGAGCGTGGTATGAGATTGATATGCAGCGATAAAGTTCTACATATACCTAGATAAAGAATAATGCGGGAGTTACCCTTTTGGCCTTTCTCGCTCTGTCACGGTGTGATCGACCTGAAAACTCCAATCCCGAGGGTAGCGTGTATCAGGTATGGCCCACGCAGCGAAACGTCCGTGTAACGTATTTTTTTATTTTATTTTTTGCTCGTGACACGTTTGATATCCCGATGAGTTCTGACTGACGAGGGTTGGGAGGTGAACCCCTGAGAGGCAAGAGCCATAGAGCACGCAATTTGAGATTGTGACTCTCGCTCTTTCTCTTTCTCTTTTTTCTCTTCACCTTTCATTCGTCGACGGTTGTTCCGGGTGCGTGCGAGTAACGGCCGTCGCGCTCTCCAATACACACGTACACTACAGGGGCGCGAGCATATATACGAGGCGGGGCGAACTTTCGATCGGCCCTCTCTACTAGCCGTGCGGCGTTTGGCCTCAGCGTGTCGTGTGTGCCTTTTCTCATGAGATACGTCACGTATTTATTTCAGTCGCCCTTTCTCTCTCTCTCTTTCTCTTTCGTTACTTTTGTTTGTTTGTATTTCTTCGTGTTCCCCCTATGTGTATGTATATCACTCGTAAAAAGAAGAGAGAGAGAGAGTGAGTATCCATAGATTTCTTGGAAAAGAAAATGGAACGGCGTGCATGTGAATGTGTGTTGTAGAGCGAGAACGATTTTTTTTTCTCCTCGGCCGAGGCTGGAGAGCCACACTCGGCTCTCCATGCCGTTCGAGTATCCTGATCGAGTGCACTAGATATGCCCAAGAGTGTCTTCTTTTCTTTTCTTTTCGTTACTACTACCATATGCGGCTTATGGTTCTCATCGACGTTTCTATCGAGATATTCTTGGTCATCGTTCTTTTTTTTTCTTTTCTTAATAGGTCATACGCCATTTTGTCCTTGTCTGTTTCTTTTTTTTCATTTGTTTGGGGAAACGAAATCGCTTCGCGCGAAATCGCTTAGGAGACGAGAGGACGGATGTTCGCTCGAGTGAGAGAGAGAGAGCCTCGGGGTTATCTCTCTCTCTCACACTCTCTTTCTCTGTCGTTCTCGAACAATTTCGTATGGGATGTACACGAGGCACTCGACAAGTAGGTACGCGAGAAGGTACATACGTAGAGAGAAGCCTCGAGGGTTTGGGTAACCTAAATACGTTTCGCCGGAACGAGACGGAAATACGTAAACGTCGTTGGTACACTCGCTGTTGCATGAAGTCTGATACCAGAGAGAAAGAGAGAGAGAGAGAGAGAGAGAGAGAGAGAGAGAGAGAGAGACGTGGCATCGGGGGATGTAAAACATTTCTCGTATGCATATTGCACGCTCCGACGCCACGACACGATGCTCTCTTATTTCCAACCGTGGTGTCTCCCAACGCATAAATGTAAATGTTGCAATGGACCGGGAACCATCCTGTGGGTTCTCCCTCGAGCCATCTGACTGAAAAATACAGATCACTTTTCGCAGCTTCTTTTTCTTGTTTTTCCAATTTTTATCTCACCTTCGTCCTCTCGTTGAACGTTGTGCGCGGTTGTATTGTAATTTGTTTTTTTTTCGGATCTCTCACGTTCGCACGCTAGTCTCTGCCTTGGACAACGTTGCTGCTGTAACCGGAAGCTCGTGTAATTTGTAAAAAAATGTGCGGCACTACCGGTCGCCGCTACGGAGACGGAAAATACAAGCGAAATTCCACTTTTAGTCAGTTATATTCTCATTTTATATATGTATGTATATGTGTGTAAGTATATAGCTATGTATATGGATACATCTCCGGTAAACCGGAACCGGCGAAGCGCGGCAAACTCCCGTGACCGGAAGTTTCAATTTGCGAGCGGCCTCTGGATGAGTGTATCGATGGAAGCTTGCATCTGTGTGTTTCTCCACCAGGTCGTTTCCCGAAGCCACGCGCGTTGCATCCTCATCTCTCTCTCAGCGCTTGTACAACCTCGGATCACGAGCTTTTATATTTTTTCTTCGCCCCATGCTTTCGCTCTGTTTATCACATCCGCCCTATCTCTTGGGTATAATGGCTTCGGTGCATGGTAGAGGCAAACGATCACGCGGTGCAAAAGATTCACGCTGTTCGCACGAGCTCAAAGGAATATCATCCGCGGAGAATCGATGAACTTTTTTTGAGCTCCTCACCGTTACTTTGCTTGTTTACAGGGTTATCGAGACACGTTTTGATAATTTGATGATATTCTTTATTGTCGATTATGGAATTTGCAATTTTCGCGATATTTTTGTCTTAAAATCAATTTCTTATATTGGTAGTGAAGAATTTTGTAGAAACACCGGAATTTAATATCAATTTCACTTTATAAATAGGAGAACAATAGCACTTCGCTTATGAGAAACTCTCGTGGGCGTGGCCATCTGGCGGAATTCCGGCGAAACACGAGAATTTACGGGGGACGAGTTCCGCTACGCGCCGAATCGCGATCTTCGCGTCTCTTGTACATGATATTACGACCCCGAGATTGCCAAGAGACGAGGGTCGGACTTTTTTGTTCTTCTTTTTCAATTTTTCTCTTCCTCAATGAACTATCTCCCGCTCTGTTCACATTGAGATATATGTATAGCAGGTTATAATACTGAAACTAGACGGCACTTGACTGAATGGATCCGATCGACCGTGTAAGATGCTCTTATATTGCCCCTTTCACAATTTCCTTTTCGCGTACAACTTTTTCCACTTCGCGTTCTTGAGTTCGACACGATTCGTAAATCGAATAGATTAAACCCATCGGAGACTACTTCCGGGTTCAAGTATCTACGTGGTAATAATGGAGACGACAAGCTGGTTGAGTGTGCGGCGCAGAAAGAACCCGATTTGAAAAGGGTATTGAACAAATAAATTAAGAAGTCCGAATTGCTGACGCTGTTTATTCGAGCTTTAAAGTACCTACTAGGAAAAGTAGCTTACGATTATTTACTGGTCGACGTCGACATACCTTGAGAAATGAATAGAGCCATAAAAATGATTAATAATTTTCTTAATTAACCAAAGATCAAATTAAATTCCACCCATACAAACATATTAAAACTCTACCGTTGTAACAAGAATTATTAGTTAACGATGATTTTATTACACGAACGGAAGACAAATGACGCTTCGCCCGCGAGAAATGTCCCCGCAGAAAGCCATCTAGCGGCGTTCCTGCAAACTACCGAAATCTAGCGGATGACGAGGTACGTTTCGCGGCGAATAGCCATTGCTCAGGTTTGTGAGTAATTCATCCATGTAAGGGTTGACCTTACTGTCAACAAAATTAATATTTCTAATGAATTATCCAATTGTCATTAGGCAGAAGAATCGTTTTAATGACCCGATTTTTAATTCCATCAACCCCTTAGCCTCGGCTTGCACACATACCTACTCATTGTCGAGGTTCGCCTTTCTCATCTCGACCCGTTTCCTTAGAACGGGAGCGTGTATCGCATCGCGTAGTTCGAGATAAATCGATCGAACGCTCTATTGGGATCAAGAGCTTTAGTTGAACCGTATACTAATGCCATTCTCCAGCGGGTGCGTCCGTCTATATTTGCCCTAGGAAAATACAGAGGCGAGTGTGTCTCATCCGATGAAACCCCATTTGGGTCGTTGCGCCTGGTCGCAAACGATGGCGTTCTATCCGTGACATTCGTCTCTAAATTGTTCGTCACGCGGCCAAATGTCCCGAGGTTGCCCCGAGAGTGAAACGACGACGAGAGTAGAGGCGAGACGAGAGTGATGCAAACGAGAAACGGTCGACCGAGGGCGCCCTTTTCGACCCCGCGCCGAAAAGGTTATCGCACGGCTCTTCGACCGGAATATTCAAGCTCTCATCCTCCCTCCCACGACCCTCAGCCCCTCTGGCTCGACTATAAAGTACGTATATTCCTCTCACGGATCGTTAGTCGTGTCATCCGAACGCGCTTACCTACATACGACGAAACGTCGCGAATAGTGTAGGTAATCATCAATTTATGTACGAGAGAGGGCGCGCAAAAATTGATTCTTAACGAAACCGGAAGCGGCTTGGAAAACCTACTCGGTGCACTTTGACGGATGGATGAAAATAATATAAATCCTCGCTCTTCCGGGTCAAATCTTTTTGGACAAGGGACAGCGAGATATTTTTATTCCCATTTCTCACGGCTTAACGGCGAAAATGAACGTGACAATGGCATCATCTAAAATTGACAAGATATTGAGACAGCGACAGTTGCCGATCGAATGAAATTATATTTAGGCTTTCGTGTGGCGTATGGGTCACGAGAATCGACTTTTCTCATAGCTTACGTCGCTCTATCGCTATCCTCTTCACGGAAGTCGACGAGTTTCGTTTCGTTTCGTTTTCCTTTTTTCCCCTAACAGAAACTATATATTTGCCATTGTCATGAGGGAGAAATCGAAAGAGAAAGATAGAGCAAAGTAGGTTCATCGATTCGCAAAGACCCTCGCATCGTCAGTGCCCAACTGTCCAACTGTCTCCACGCTCGGCCTCTATAATGGCCTCTGTTTCCAGCGGTACTCGTTGGAAATGTTTCTAAACAGCGTAGTTACGAATATATATTGTAACGTCGCAGGGTAGAGACTTGTTAGTTCGAGCAACAAGTTTACTGCCAAATTGTAGAGGAATATTCACGAACGACATACGTACATTAATTATTAATCGCACATGTATCATAATGTCGTACACGTTGTATAACTTAATTAGTCGTTCGAGAAAAATATCCATTAGCACTTGTATCATTTTTAATGATCGCTTTGAAATTAATTAGGTTTAATCCAGAGCAAAGAAAAACATTTATAAAAGAAAATTGGGTTTCTTCCGTATGAAATAATGTGTTTCATCGTATTTTTGCTTCCCGTTGAGAAGAAACTTCGCGACTGAAACAGAATAATGAAAAACCGATGTGCAAATCTTTTATTTGCACGGTTTTTTATGTAAATTTATTTTGAGCTCAACGACTCGAAGACGCGGCTTGCAACGTATTTAGCGAAGAAGGTCAGAATCTGCATCCTTTTGTCGTCTTTGGCCGACTTGGGTATGCGAGCATATAATTTAAACTTGTTTAATTCGCGTTGAAAGTTTAAGCCCTCCCCCGATGATTTACATTTTTCTCGAGTTACAACCGTGTGTTTTATATATTTCTTGAAATATGCAAATTCGCGTAAAATCTGTATTCTTCCGTCGACTTTTCCAAGTTTAACAACCAGTATCATTATAACTTCACCCGCGAAAATACTTTTATTCCTACTTCGTGGTTTTTTCAACGTCACCTGAGTTGTAAAACGTTTCAAATGTTTCTCGATATTTGAAAAATTGTTCATGAAATTTGTAATCCCTTGTCGATCCTCGTCAAATTATATACCAAAAGTTGTCCAACGATAATAAGATATTTATGACAAAACTTTTGACTCAAAAGTTCAAGGATTTCTAGAGCTGTAGTATTATTATAAAAATTTGATCAACAAATATTCTCATAAAATCTTTACGTTTTTCCACTATTACCTGGGTTAAAACTCGTTCCTTGGAATTTTCCAAAGCAATTCAAGTTCAAACGTGTACGTAACTGTTCGCTAACATATACACGTGTCTACTCACAATCAGACATTATTCTTAAACATTATTTTGTGCTATTTCGCTACTTTCCATCGTTAATTTCAAACCCTCTCAAGCACTTCGACTCCGATAACGCGAAGGCAAATTTTGCTGTCACAAAACCTCCCCCGCACGAAAAAAAGATCATTAACCCTCTCGGTCTCTTATCGGTTTCGGTTGAAAAAATAAAATAAAAGAAAAATGTTGTAGCGTTACACGCGTGACTGGAAATACGTCCGGTACGTTAGAGAGCATGCAAAGTGGTATAGGCAAACGTATAGGCAAACATTCACCAACGGGCGTCTCGTTCCCACAGAGAATCTGTCGGAATCGGTTTATCGTGCTCGACCGCGCGCTACTATACCTCGGTATTATTATGTTCGTTGATGAAGCCAAGAGAGCTTCGAGCTTGTACTTCGCGGGTTAATATACCTCCGCTTTATCGTCTAGGCGTTAGAACTTTCGTTTCGTGTGCCGGAGTCCTCTACATACACGTACTTTAACGTATACTCGTACATCCCTCGAGAGGCAAAACTTGAGTTGGAAAAACAGAATGAGAGGTCGTGTTTTCTCGGTTGTTTTTTGCTTCTTTTTCTCCCCCTCTCTCTTTTCCTCTTCTCTCACGGGCACTTTTTAGCTTCACATCTGCGTACGAGATATTCTGTACACGCGACGAGATAAGCGTCGTTGTGGGCGCACGCTCTTTTTTTCTGGCAACTATAAGCCCTTTTACAGCGTCGTTGTCGTTGTAAACGCGAGAGTCGAGAAACTCGCAAAAATCTGACGGGGTAAGAGTCTCGTTATTATGGGCTTCTCCACCTCCTACGCCTCCTCCCCTAGTGTTTCTATACGACATAATTTATGCGAGAAACATGCATCGCCTACTTTGAAAAGTTTATTATCGCTGGTGTTAAAGAAAGCAGCGTTGTTGTACATAAGTACAGCAGGGACGGTTGTAGAGATTGATCAGACGAAAAATCTATTTTTTCGTGTCTCTGAAAAATTTGAAAATTGTCTATCTTCATTTTTCAGGTGATCTAGGCAGTTTGAAATGCACTTTCGATTTAGGATCGAGAGAAGTTAGAGATTTGTACGTTTGTAGGTCGCTTATCGAGGAATACGCAGATCCGAGTGTTAATCCGACTCGAAACTGTGCGGATGATCGCGCGCATACCGTTCTCGTCCCTCGGGAGCTTTTACAACCGTGAATTTCATCCCGAATTTCCGTACGTCGTTCAAAGTTTTCGTCTTGAAGCTTCGATCCGTCCGCGACGCCTGCTGCCACGTATCGCTCTTGTCGAATTCAAACGCCGTGACGCAATCCACAACGACTTTTTAAATCCCGAGGGTGAGGGGCGGTTGCTGAGGGTTGGGGTAGGATTATTGTTCTCGTTATATTGGACGAGTGTCGCAAATCCTCGCTCCTCCCTCTCACGTATCTCTCGTCCTCGTTCGAGATCGGATATTGCTGTCTGGATGCGGGGCCATCGATTTCGAATATGAATATAACGCGATGGGCTGAAAGGGACGCCTCCAGGGAAACAGCAAATAATTGTTGGTTCCACCCTTCTCTCTCTCTCTCTCTCCCTCAATTTCAAAATAGAGGGATGAAAAAAATAGGGCCTTTTCTCTTTCCAACTGTGCTCCACCATCTACGCATTTCCGATCGGATATGAGAGTCTAGACGTCTGACCAAATACTCGGACTTACTACTTGGGCATAAGCCTCGCTCTGAAATTTTCATTTCCCCGTAGCGTCTTTTATCACCGTTATGAATCGTACACGCTGCGAGCATCGAGGGTATGAAATACTCATCTGCGAGTTATCACGTGTGAATATAATTCCAGCCAAAGGAATGATAAGTAATGTAAAGAAGAGAGAAAAAAAATGAAAACGTATTAAACGCTCTTATTAAAATTGCACCTTCGTCATGACTTTTTAATGTATTTCACGAGCCAGAGACGAGAGGAGCAGCAACATTGTCGCGGGCACGACGATATTTAGGCCAAGTCGGTTGAACTATATAGAGACGAGTACAGTTTGAAGCTGCGTGAGACGAGCTGATTGTGGTAGTAGCTCTCCCGACACGAATCGTCGGCCAATTGCTGGGACCGGAGCCAAATCTCGTATCCTAGATTGAAAAGTATAATGAGAGCGGACCAACATTAGCGATAATAACCAGTAAACACTACTTCACGAAGTGGAAAAAAAATATATCTCGACGAGCATTTCGAGCCACTCGATGAACGAGAGACGATACATATTTCTCGCATTATCGTTCAAACATATGCCTAGCGCGTTTCTATTTTCGTCCAAGAACGAGCGCGAAGAGCCGGGACGAACTTATTATAGAGCACGTCGTGGCGGATCGAATGGAGATGAGCGACCTAAAAAAGGCCGTGCGAGGTCAAAGACTCGTTACCGATTAATTTTTACTTGAACTTTGACTCGTAATTGGGACGAGTTACTGTCATCGTGTAAAATCTTACGAATTTATCGCACGTTTTATTTACGGACGGGAACGTCGTTTTTTTCACGACTTGCGTTTAAATACAAATTCTCGCAATGGCACGTATAAATATATATACGAATAAATAATTAAACTTTTATTTATGTCTATGTGCATGATCGCGTTGTGATGACAAATATGTATACCTATAGATAGAAAGACGAGTACGTCCCCTGGACGAGGCTGGTGCAAGTGAAACACGTAGGGTTCTATCGTACAGGGGTTCTTATCGTGTCTCGCGTTACTCTCCAGTACTCGGGATTGTGATACACGCGTGTTCCTCGAGGCACTTGTCTCCCTTGTGCGTCGCCACATATAACGACGAGCACACGTGCACAGAAACGTTTTGCTTTCGCTACCTACGCTCGTTGTGCACTGTCTCTCTCTCCCTCCCTCTCTTTCTCGTCTACCACCCTTAATCTTTCTCTCTCTCTCTCTCTCTCTCTGTCGACTCTCGTGCGCCACTCTCCGTTGTCATTGTATCCGCACTGAAAAGAATACATGCATTTTTGAGTCACGTCTGATTCAACCCCCTGGTTTGTCCATGGGACGTTCTTTTCTTCATTTTTCCATCTTTTTTTTTTGTTGTTTTTAATTTTAGAGCCTCCGTGTGTTTCCAGTGCTCTCGCACCGACCTCCGCTTCTTTCGTAGCTCGTACCGTGTGTGGTCTCTCCGCAACCCTGTTGTCTATCCCGTCACCCTTCCGGTTTGTTCGTGCTTTTTTTTTCTTCTTTTTCCTTTTATTTTCAGTGCTGTTTGTGGAAGTAGATGAGAGTCACGCAACGGTGAATCCCTCGAGTACCCATTGAGAACGAAAGAGAATTGTATTCACAAATGTGAGAGGTCGTCTTACGTACCTATATATTATTGTAACGTATATAACATATATCGCGATATAACGTTAAAGTACGCTTCTTCGTGGTCTAAGAGGTCCTACGATGAAGAAATATTGCATTTCAATAATTACTACCATTGAAGAATAATATTGCGGCCATTGGGGTGGTTTTTTCCCCTTTTATTTTATGTTAAAGTTTCTCAGAGAAATAATAAGTATTTGTTGAATTAATGTTGATCATAGTTACGATTGAATTTCAATGATATTGTTAGGGGATGATCGTGATTGTCGTTACTCCCCGAAAGAGGCTTTCTATATTTTGCTATTAGTTTCCATTTAATAAACTAAAACGTTCGGTCTTAAAATAGTCCACGATGCTTTTTATACCGTACAGGGAGTATTTTGTCGTTGGGCTGTGCAGCTTCGTCGTCTCGTTGACGTCACGCCCGTGACGTACGGCATATAGTTCAGTTACGAAAGTTCACCGTGTCGAGAGAGGGAGAGAGAACGGAGATTCGATCAAAATGTGCACTGTACAGATTCGTCGATTCTGGGACACGGGAAGGGTGCGGAGATTCTCTTAATCTCTCTTGCTTCGTGGTGCACGCGAGTTTTCTTTTTTCTTGTCCCGAATATCTGTCTCTCTTACTCTCACTTACTCTCTGTGGTTCTCTCTCAAAGTCAATCGATTGCGGCTCCTCTCTCGATTTTCCGAGTCTCTTCATCCCCGACGATAGATATCGGGTAGAAGAGGCGAAGTAATAAAAAAAAAAAAGAAAAAAGTCAGCGTAATCGGGATGAAAACGATATACACTCGACGGGGTTTCTCGACGATCCCTTTTCCGTCGTGATGATCATATACTGGCGCGAGAGACCGGTCGTGCAATTTATATCAGCTTCATGAAGACCCCAGCTTTTCAGCTTTTCTTTTACCCGGCTCGACAGACCTTGTAGATCGAAAAAAAACGATTGCTATCACTAGACCATTTGATAAAATTCTATGGTAGCGCGAAACAAACTGAAGATTTAAAAATAAATATGTAGAGATATCACTTTTTTTCATTATCTAAATCTAAAAAACGAATTTTCGTCCGAAAAGGCTTCAAAGAGGAAGTTAAGGAATCAGAAATTTCCCATTCAACACGAATATCATTCGTTTTATCACGTTTTTTCGCCTTTCAACCCTCCGTTACTCGCGGGTTAATCGCCCAATTGGTTCAATTCCAAATTAAGTACAAATCCGTAATTATCAATAGTTGCATAAAAATTATAATATTACATCTTAGTATTAAAATTGAGAAAATATTTTTATTTGATAGTCATTTCGTAATTTCTTTTCCCTTTGTTTTTCGTACCTTTATATCGTTATAACTCTCTCCACAGGATATTGGCCAACGCCGATGATATTGTGTCCGACGATGGAAGAGGCCAGTCGAAAAAAGTTTCATCGCTCACGGCCGGAAGAAGAAGCGCTAGTCTGTCGCTTTTGCGGGAGTCCTCCCCGTTCTCGTCATCGTAACGACGAAATGAACGACGATCGTTCGTGCGACCTGACCATCATTAAAGAATATTGCAACTAAGAGGAAACAAAGATTTCCATCAGGCTGATCTTTCACGTGGAACGAGGGAGTAAAACGTGGAGAAAAACGAGAAGACTCGCCGGGAGGGAAAGGGCCGTCGGTAGCTCGGAGGGTGACAGGGATAGAGTGAGAAAAACGTCATCGAACGAGAAAGCGAGGTCGGCGGGCGACGGGCTTTCCCATCCTAAGTTGGCGGTGGAGAGATGAGCGATTTACAGGCAACCCTCGAGTTCTCTCTCGAGCTTTGCAAATTTTATAATGTCGACCTCTTTCAACGCGGGTGAGCATCTCGAATTTTACACTCGACGCTGAAAGCAACTTTCATTTTTTAATATTTATTTTTATACGAATTAACGAATTATTCTATTTTTAGATATTATCAGATCCGAACCGCCCTCAGGGTATCACCGAAATTGCCAATCAAGGTGGAAGTCGACCAATTTCGAAATCGTACGTAGTGCAATGTTTCTTTTTCTTTCAAACGATATCGATTGGATGATTTTACCTAGAAAAAGATGAATGAACGGTGATTATTATTTCCGACAGATAAACGTTCGTTAGATACAATGGAGGCACCTGGTACGAGCAAACGCTTTCAGATACTATACCGTAACGAGGAAGTGACACTCGGTACATCGGTACTTTTTCGTGCTCACGTGCTTGTTCACAGTCACAAAATCGAGGAAGCTCTGTCACGGACTCACTTCAATCTTGGCGTCGAACTATGGTTCAGCGAGCCGACCCAGCCTGGTAACATGGCCTGTGTATCCTCGAGGTAAAGGAAAATACAAGTAAAACAAAAAAAAGAAAATAATTTGTCGAACCGAAAAATTCCGGCATGTCTTTTTCCAATCAACGTGACCATCACATCGAATTGGATCGCGTCTCGAGAGCAATCAGCGATGATTAAAAAAGACAACAGTATACGAGGCGAATTGAAACTTGGCAACAGCACTTACTAATTTTTCTTCGTTGTTTTTTTCGTTCTATGAGAATGTGGCTTTGGCAATGTGAAAACACAAGAAATCATTTTCAAGTTTCAATATCCGTGCTGTTTTGTCTGTATTACTCGATTTCAATGGCTTTAAAGATATATTTTGCTATTTTTATTTCAGAGCATTGCAACTGAACTTCGTGCCGACGAAAGGGTTGCATTATCATCTACCGGTTCTGTTTGATTATTTTCATTTGGCGGCAGTCTCCATAACGATTCACGCATGTTTGGTGGCTCTTCATCAGCCTTTCGTTAAGAAGAGTATACTACATTACGTTCAAAGCTGGTAAGAAAAGTCGAACATACATAATTAATTAATACGAATCGTTGGATATTAATTGGGATTATTTTTAATTCTTTACAGTGCTCCAAGGGGTGGAAAACCATGGCTCCAGTCGAAACAACCACCTACGAATGGCGACAATAACGCGTTCCTCGGAAACATCGTAAGTTACTTACTAAAACAATCAATTTCGTTTTCTTTTTTTCATTCAAGACTGAAAATATAAAAGAGCGTATAATTTTTATAGGAGGCAACGACACGATGCGTGGGTTCAGCGACGAGGATACAACACGCGAAGTTGATTCAGCGCGAAGTAACAAGATTGCTGCTGGCAGCTCGCGAATCGCTTCTCACCGATCTCGCTGATCTCGCGCGTCTGTTGCCATCTTGGGAACAACGTGAGCTAGAAATTGCTGAGCGAAAGCACAAGGAAATGACAAAAGTTATCGATAACACGGAGGAGGTCAATATAGCACAATTGTGCGCGCAGAATATCGTTCTTTGGAACGTGTTCCTAGAGGCCTTCATGAGACAGGAAACCGTGCATCAACACCTAGCTAGGATACATCATCAACTTCGGGTAAGAATAAAATCGAATAAAATCTTAAATCATTGATTGAAACGAAGAATAGAAAAAATGTGACATTGGAAATAAATTTACAGCTCAAAATGTGGCCTAAGGAATTTTAGTACAATGTTCCATCGAAACTGTACATACCGATCGATCGGTGAATAAATTAAGAATGCAGAATTTGTGTAATTCTCAGGTGAAACGTTTCGCCGAGGGTTTCTTCGTTCTGGAAAATCCGCGAACCTCAGCAGCGGGCTGTTACGACGCGAATTATCAATCTTACCAAGCGGTCAGCGAAACAGCAAGGCGCTCGCGTTACCTGTCGTCACTGCCACCTCTGCCGGTTCACTGTCCCGAGCTCGACGGCGATGTTCACTCGTTGCCGTTGATATTCGAGGATCAATACGCCGATATGCAGCAACGTCACAGAAATTCCGTGCCGAGCATGGAGGATTGCAGTTGCGGCATAGCGGCGATTCTCGAGTCACGCACATCGAGTGTCTGGTCACCGCGTAGCGAGGGTGCCGGACAGGATATCGGATCGATGCAGGCTCGTTTGACCCTCGCACCCTCCTCGTTACCGGCACGTCACAGTAAATCCCTCGATCAATTGGGCCCAGAATTGGCGCCTTTACAGCCAAGAACATTGCCCAAGACATTGCCAAGATCAGCCTCGACGCAGCTCTTTCCACGTCAAAGGGTCTGTTTGGGACCGCGAAACGTAACACCCCCGACGAGCGTTCCATCCAAAGCTCGGACGAGATCGTCTGCCTCTGGTTTGTCTCACGCCAGCACGACGCTCTTTCCGCCAGACGCTCATCAACAGCAACAAGCATGCTCGGCGCCGAATCCTTCCCTCGAATCGACACCAATCGTCACTCTTCCACGCGCAAAATCCACCCAAATTCTCGTTCCTCATTCTTATCAACAGCAGCAGGGTGAATCGACTTCTATCACCTCGCTGTTGGCTGCCATGTTTCCCGAATTACCACCGAGCGGTCACTTTCCCGGTTACAGAGCTGTGCCAAAGTCACGAACCGAGCAAAATAACGCAACGGTTCCATCTGCGACCTCGTACAGCGGAACTTTCGATCTTGGCCAATTGGCCGATTGTCTAGCTGCTGCTGCTGCTGCTGCGGACGAGGCTCCTGTGCCACGTAGCCAAAGAATCTTACAACCGAAAAAATCTAATTTACCGCCCAACAACAATAACAACAAGAATAACATTATCAACAACGAGAATCAAGACTCGCAATATTCGTTGCGCACTGCGACCCTGGATCGCGTGACTTACCGTGGTAACGCGAGAAAGCACATACAGCAAATTGGCAATATCAACAAGTTTCATCAGCAGACGAACAGCTTGGAGTTTCGCAGATATCAGACTCTCGGTAAGCCGAGCTCGGGAAGAGTCACGCTGGATTCGTTAAACGGATGTTCGCACGATGATACGTTGCTGAGCGTCGATCAGCGGGACAGCAAGAGATCTGGCATAAGCAACAATTGTACAACGGGTCTCAATACCGATAGTTTTTTGTATCGGACAAACGGTACGAGCGATAGAAACATGCGAGGCGAGAGGCCCAAGAGGCCCAAAAGTACCGAAAGACTGTTCGACGTTGTTGATCGAAGCAAGCAAAGTGTCGAGTGTTGTCACGGATCGTGCGCTGATATGTACAAAAATTCGCAAACGAGACGTTCGCAGCAGGTCGTCGAGAAGAGAACGAACGACTTACCCCGAGAGCCTCTGTACGAGATAATAGCATCGAAGACGGAAGGGCCCCGAAAAATGGCAGAAGGCACGCGCGAGGAGAGAGTCACCAGGAGAGATCGGCATGGTCGTCGACCTCATTCCGCACCGGCGATGGACGGTGTTGCTGGTGTAGTTGCCGCCAGTGTCAACTCGTCGAATTCTAAGACGTCGAGCAAACGATGCCAACATGCCAACGCTAGAGCGAGAAAATCCAATTCATCGGTAATAACGTCAACGGTGGCTTTTCAGGATCCCGATGTAGCGCCCGTTGCTAAATATCGTCTACCACCACCCGTTCCAATGACCAATGTTCTCGAGGTTGAAAACAACAACAAAATAATCGTTAAAATCGAGCCAATGGAAGCGACAACGTCGACCAACGAAACTTCACCGGCCTCGGACGAATCGAGCTACAACCCTAAGAACGGAGCTGGAACCTCGCAGGAGGATGCACCGAATGCTAAAAGATTAAGATGCGCGAGTGTACCCGTTGCTCAGAACAAAATGATCGTACCTCGTAGCGCCGTGTCGCTTCCTTGCATGCCGATTCGTCGCGATAGCAAGGAGACGATGAATGCCGTGGCTGTCGATAATACGCATATTTCAGGGATCTCCGGGAATCCTGATATCGTTAGTCCACCGTCTACGAGACCGAGCAGTCCAGCGACGAGCACGAGTTCCGGAAATCTAACGTCGGAATGCTCCGGTTGGGTAAGCAGCGGCGACACTTCGAGCTCCGAGCATCGACGAGCTGGTAAAGTTACGGGCGAGCAATTGAGACAAAGATTGGCAAGCATCATCGTACCTTTGTCGAAGAAAGAGAGCGAAAATGAAAAGTCGAAGGAACGGAATAATCACCCTGTCGTCGAGCACTCGTACGAGGAGGTGAGACTACCACCCCCAAAGATGTTTCAGGACGAACCACCACCGCCCGAGGAATTTCGTGATCCAACACCGGTAGCTGCCGCCCAGATGCTCGATAATCCTTTGTATCACGTTTACGAGACCGTTAAACGTGCCAAGAGTCCTAAACAGAATAAAACGGCGCCTTGTAGTCCGCAGAGAAGTCGTGATCGTGAGAGAGACAATGTGTATGCCGCGACTATCAGGGACATTTGTCTAGATTGTTATCAGGAGGGAAAGGAGTTGCTACAATCGACCCAGGACGATATTATCAACTTCAAGAAATGCAAGGACGAGTTCAAACGTCAGATGAGCTTTTCCGGAAGGATCTACAGGTGTGGAAGGTTATTAAGTTTCAATCAGATTTATCTCTCGTTATCATTCGATTGACTTGTGATATGGTTCTTAAATTTAATTCTATCATTTTATACCTTATATTCATTGTTTTTGTCTTATACCTTTAACAGCGATTATCCAGCCCTCGCATCGACGTTACCTTACTTCTCCATTAGCGACGAGTATCGTCTCTTCTCGCCCGAGGGAGCTCATCTGATAATATGCGTTCATGGTTTGGACGGTAATGCCGCGGATCTTCGTCTCGTCAAAACTTATCTCGAGCTTGGTCTTCCTGGAGCTCATCTCGATTTTCTCATGTCGGAGAGAAATCAGGTATATCGAACGTTTGCATTTTTCGTATCGAAGATACGATGCTAAGGAGACAAGATCGAGTCTCGAAGCATATTGTTTCAACGAACATAAAGACAGCAATTGTAATGTAATCGAACAATGACGAATTATGCAATTTGCAGGGCGATACTTTTTCCGATTTCGACAAGATGACGGATCGTCTTGTCGGAGAAATTTTACATCACATAGAGACCTCTGGATTGAATCCTACAAAGGTCAGTTTTATCGGACATTCCTTGGGAACAATAATAATTCGGAGTGCATTGACGAGACCTGCTCTAAGGCCGTTACTGCCCCGACTTCATACTTTTCTGAGCCTGAGTGGACCACACCTCGGTACACTGTACAACACAAGTGGACTCGTTAACGCAGGTGTGACATAGAAATTGATTTACCTCATTAACCATCCTTGTAGGCACGTTGTAAAATTAACATTTTTCCTTCTTCTTTCTTAGGCATGTGGTTCATGCAGAAATGGAAAAAGTCCGGATCTCTTCTTCAGTTGGCGATGAAGGACGCGAGCGAAGTTCGGAGATCGTTCATGTTTCGTTTGAGCCAGAGAAGTAATCTTCAAAGATTCAAGCACGTACTGCTCTGCGGTAGCGCTCAGGATCGTTACGTTCCGCTTCATTCGGCGAGGATCGAGCTCTGCAAAGCTGCCGTCAGAGATCCTACGGATCAAGGTGAAAGAAGCTCATGAGTTCTTATGAACGTCATTAATGCAAAAAATAATAATCCATAAACGATCACGATTCCTTTTCTATAATCACAAAATATATGATTTCAAATAAATCTTGTAGGTGCTGCTTATCGTGAAATGGTCCATAATATCCTGTATCCTGTAATGTCAGCACCCGGTGTTAGTCTCGTGAGATACGACGTTCATCACGCTTTACCACCGACTGCAAATGCATTAATCGGTAGAGCAGCTCACATTGCGGTCCTCGACTCCGAGCTCTTCATCGAGAAGTTCCTCCTCGTCGCTGGCCTCAAGTACTTCAGATAAGGAACACCCGAAGTAACGATAGATAATTAGAAAAAAAAGAAGAAAAAAGAATGACAAGAAAATAAACAATATAAATTTTCGACGAGAAGCTCGACGGAGTGGACAGACTCATCGAGTGACCAAAAGAAAGAAGAAAAGAATTACAGGATGGACCGCTATTGCTTACCTAAATACCAGCATACGGAAGAAGAAATAAGAGAGAGCCGAAGAAAAGGAATAATGGACTATTTCGCTAATGATAATTTCTACTCTTACGTTCCTAAGACGCGTCACAATGAAGATAAACCAAAAGAACAACGTAATACCCATCTCATCGAAAATCGATAAACGAATACGAGGAAGAAGAAATAAAATACACAGAGACACACACAAAATTCGAGTCTATCGGAAAGAAGAAAAGAATATGGAAGAAGAACAAACAACGTGTGCGTGTCGAGGCCTTTGCGCGTGCAACACACTCGCTCGCTTTCTAGTAAAATACTCCGTTGTAGGTGTGTGTGTGTGTGTGTGTGCGTGTGTGTCTACGTGGTATACGAAAGAGTAAAGAGAAAGGAAGAAAGAAGAAAAGATAGAAAGAAAGAAAGAGAGGTTGACGAAGATCGTCCGAAAATCAGGGTAGCACGACGAATGACGTCGTTTTAGCAATTACATTATAATATAAAACATGGATCACTTTCGGTAATTTTAATTCTCGACGAAAAAAAAACATAAATAAATAAATAAAAAACAACGGTAAATAAATAATGTTAAAAAGAAGAAAAAAACGCGAACCCGTCGATACGACCGACATTCGGATCTCCTCGATTTTACATCGACGAGCCGAAAGGAAAGTGAATGGAAAAAAAACCGACAAACAAAAAAAATAAGAAAAAACAACTTCAACGTTCGGCCTAAATCGAATCGAAGAATCGTTTACTTTTGCTAAATCGTAACTCACCCAAATCCGAATGTCGAGGTCGTTTACCCCCCCCCCCCCCCCCCCCCCTCCGAATCGTTTACAATCTCGATCTAGCGTATACGTATGAAGGAAGAAAAAAAAACTATTATAATAAATTTCCTAAATTAACGATTAACATTCTTATCGCCAATAATTGAATATCGACATTTCGCTAATGAAAGACAAAAAAATAAGAAATAACGACTGAGTCATTAATACCGAGTTATTCAACTTCGTCGAATCGTTTAACATTTTCCTCGACTCCTCGATAAGTCGATTCGAGAGATTTGCGCCGAGGAGAGTCCGTCGTAGAGATCCGATCGTTGAATCGAGAACTATAAAAATAAAAAGAAAAAACGTAAGAAAGCAAAATCGCGCGAACCATTTTCGAAATTTCGACGGAAGTGATGGAGAGCGGATCATTAATTGTTTCAAGAAAGAGGAAATGCTAATGAGATTAGGTATGGGAGAGAGGAAGAAACAAGGAAGAAGGAAAAATAAATAAATAAGGAAGAAAGAAAGAGAAAAATCGCCGTCGAGTAAATTAGGAAAGTTACGAAACGTATGTCAATTGTTCCCCTCGGGTAAATGTCGTGTGCATGATACTGCGTATGATTTGGATTCTTTTTTTAATTTCGCGAGAGCGTTCGCGAACGCGGGATTTGAAATTTATAAGAATAGAGAGAAAAAACGCGACGATCAACGGAGAGCGTCGAAGTTCTCCGTTCAACGTTGTTTTTGCGAAATTGTAGCCGCGACATTCTTACAAGAATTAATATTCGATCGTGATGATCGAATGAGATCCTGATACACCATGTATATGATTAAATAAGAGTAACGAAAAGTGCCCTCGATGTTAAGTGAATTAAAAACAAGAACAAAAAAAAAGAAAAACAAGAAAATCCAACAAAATAAATAAATGAAGAAAGAAAATAGAAAAAAAAGGCGACGCGACGATAAACGCGCGTGAATTATGCGTGGATAAATATAAAAATACAAAATTTCCGTTTGAGGTATTAATGAAGAGAAGAAGTCCCTCCAAATAGATCTCAATTGCTCAGAACAATCTAGTTACAGTCTAGTTAGTGTTTCGTGAAAGAGTGAAAGAATTACGGAGGGATAATGCACTTGGCGATATTAAGAAGAAAAAACAAAAGTACAGTTAAAAAAGAAGAAAAGAAGAAAAAAAACAACTAATTACACAAAATCGTTAAACGCGTTTAAATATAAATGACGTTCGACGCGCAGAACACTCGTTAGATCGTCTCGAGGCGTGGAGAACGTCGTTTATTATTTAAAAGAAACGGAAAATGGAAAAAAAAAATATATATATTATATGCAATCCGAGTCTCGTACACTCATCTTATTCGTCTGGATCTTGTTTGTCCAAATCATCCCGTTGTCGCCCTGCCGTAGAACGAGAAAAAAAGAACATTAAGAACAAAAAAAAGAAACAAAAGAACAAACACAATATTGACCGAATTATCAAAACGCATAAAGGAATTAATCTCCAGATTGTGCACAAGTCGGAAGAGAGAGAGGGAGAGAGAAAAATTGAGAAAGAGAGAGAGAGAGAGAGGGGGAGAGAGCTCAGAACTTACTGAACCAAACGGAATCCAAGATTCCGCACTAACGCCAATACGAATCGAAGTTTTCTCTGATTTTTGCTTCTCCGAAACTCTATATTAACATATACAGACGCAGACGCATAAAACAAACATACACACAAACACACACAGGGAAGGATGTAAGATTATTGATGAATTTTTTTCATTGTCGTCCTATCGTTTGCTCAAAAGAAAGAAGAAAAAAAATGAAAAGTAAAGACAAGAACGAGAAAAATACTACTTACGTCGTTGCGTTATTATGTATAATTGTACGATAATCCAAGTCCAATCCGCGAGCGTATTGACTTTTTAGAACTCGTCTCTTTGCGTGAAACGCGCGGTAAAAGATAAATAAAGAAGAAAAGAAAAAAAAGTGAAAAAACACAAACGAAAAAAAAGGGGTGCAAAAAAAGTACGTTTTTTCAAAATGATTAACATCTAAGGCACAAAATAATTTTTTTAGATAGTCGACGGGAGATGCTCGCGCGGATCTCGGGATTTCGTACCGAGCACTCCTCGACGAGGCACACCAGCGCGCGCGAGAGGTTTTAAAAACTTACATTTGCGAACGACCCGGAGACGAGGCTTTTACGACTAGAACCGTGTCCAGGGAATATTCGCCGAGCGGCCCCTGCGGAAAGGCGACTTAATCGCGGTGAAAAGGTTGAAACACCAAAGAACACGAAAAAAAAAAAATTAATTAAATAAAAAAATAAAGAAAAAATGAAACAAAAAAACAAAGAAACAGCAAATCGCGATTGCAGTAACGACGTATACAATATACATAATTATATAGGTGTATATGTATATATGTATAAACGAATGAATCTATGAATATATACATATACATATATAATATATATATATACATGTGAGATAGATGAATAAAAATCGTAATTATTATTACTATTAATTGAATTTGATTGAAGGTCTCGGTGTACGTGACCGAGACGTTTTTATTACCTATAATAATCCTTATCCGTTTCTCGAAAATAATGTTTCCTGCCGCAAATTAACGAGCGACTGCCAGATCGATGTGATCGATCGAGTTCTCATATATTTAACGATTCGTTGTTATCCGACAATTCCGTCATTCCTATATAGTACAACGATACGTGACTGAAAAAAAGGAAGAAACAAAAACAAAAAATACACGAGGTATGAAAAAAAAAATCTAGTAGAAAATATTCCGGTTTTAAAATGCGATTGTCGCGAGTCTCCCGATTCAACGAATTTCAATTAAAATATTCGAGTAAAATTATTCTCAAAGAATTCTTCCTGATGGCTTTTTTGTTTTGCGGTTTTTTTTAGCCTTTTTCGACACTCGATCTTTCTTCTCGAGATTTATCTTTCGACGACGAGATTCCTGGGAGGGAGCGAGCTTGGGATTCGCGAACTTCGTTGTTTCTCTCGTCGTCATGACCGTGGTCAATGTTCGCATACGCAACGGTTCGTTATTTTTCCACGATTTCTCAGACTCATTCTCGCCTCGACGAAATTTCGCGCTTTACTCGCGTACGAATATTCTCGGGCGTTTACGAGACCGGCCATAACGCAAGCACCGAGAGCACTTCTGTTGAGATTCATCGGTGAAGCACCGTACCACTCGTTGCTCTTGGGGTCGTAACACTCTACGTAGGAGATTGGTTGTAAATCTGTTACATAATAATCGCAATTATTAAAAACAACGATCGAAGAAACGAAGGGATATAAAATAATCGGTATTACCATTGAAACCACCCACGACGAAAATCATATCTTCGAGTACGACGGTGGCGAAATTGCTTCTTGGACAAAACATCTCCGAGATCATTTGCCAATCATCGTGGACAGGACTGTAACGTTCGGCTGAAAACAATTTTTCCATTTTAAAAACGGTCCATTTTTATTAATATTATCGTTATTTTTCAAAAATCAATGTTCCTCGCTTCGTTTTCAATACAATTATTTGTTTTTCAGATAATTATCGTATTTCGAAATATCGACAATTCGATAGAATCAAATTTGCCGAATGAAAGAATAAGAGAAACCTGAAGCTAGTCGGTCGGTGCCGTCGAAGCCGCCGAGTGCGTAAAGACAGTTTTTGAAAGCAACGACGGAAACTCCGGTACGTGGACTCGACATCGAACGGATATATGTCCATTGATTGGCCTCAACGTCGAAAACCTCGGCGGATCGAAAAATTTGATGACCGTTGAATCCACCGACTATATAGATCTTATCGTCGATCGCGGCAGCACCGGCGTCCGATCGTTGAATGTGCATCGATGGAATGATTTCCCATTGATTTCTCTGTGGCTCGTATCGTTCACCGGAACTCATTCTCGTGCGTCCGTTGAAGCCACCGAGGGCGTAAATCTTTCCACCTGCGATATTTCAATCGTATCGATTAACATTTTTTTTAATAGAATCGTTTATTAATTATTTAAATCGATAAAATTGTCTCGAAATACCGTGAGTGCATACGCTGACGTAGCAACGAGCGTGATACATGCAAGCTCGTTCGCGCCATTCCTTGGTCACAGGATCGAAACAGCACACGGTGTTGAAATACTCGTGACCGTTCAAACCACCGATTATGTATATGAGATTGTTGAGAGCGCACATCCCGTGATAAGAGCGTGGTGTCGAATCTGTGTTCGGGGACAAGTACCAACGATCAGCTCTACCGGTCGATATTTACCGAGAAGAAAATTACAAAAATTAGTAACGTATTTTATTCTTTAATATTTCTTCGCACAAACAAAGTTCTCTCAACGAGAAAGCATTTCTTTACCGATTATTTTCCCTGAGTCACTCACCTCGTGTCGTAAATCTCAATAAAATTCGTCGGCGATCGACCGATCCAACCGCCAACGGCGAATAAAATTTCGTAAGGTATTCTGGGTCTGGTGAGAGGATATTTGAGATCCGACTCGATCGTAGCACGTCGTCCCTCCGCTTTTTCCAAGAGATAAACGTTAGCGGGAAAAAGAATTTTCTGGCACTCTTCGTTCTCTTGAACGTACTTCCACGATAATACATTGTGGGTGAAGTATTTGTGAGTCATGAGACCGAAACGCACGCACTCGAGAACTTTGACGAGATAATCTTTTCGCTCGTTCGGATCGGCCTCGATCCAACTTTTCAGAGCTTCGAAAACCATCTCCTCGTTCCGCACGTTGAGCTCGTCGTCGCGCAATATCGCGACGAGCTCGTCACCGTCGAGATCCTTGAACTCCTCGCTCTCGTTCAAAATCTCTTTCAAATTGTGACATATGTATTTACGACCTTTCTCCTCGAGATCGCGGCAAAAATAGTGACGCGCGAATTTGAAGATACCTGAGAATACGAATAATGAAATTAAAACTCGTATCGATCGTTTAATTATTCGAGCCAATATCTTTTACAAAAATATCTTGAAATTAACATTACTAGCATTGTTTCCCATCGTTGGCGACGTTTTTAAATTGATGAAACAAAAATAATAATAAACGACGCTATAAGATATTATATTCCTGACGTTTATTCGAATAATAAGATTAATTAATTTAATTTAATTGATTGATTTAAATAAAATAAAAATTTAATTCAACTCGAGGTCTTACCGAGGCAATTATGCGGTTTGAGTTCTTGAAGAAGGAATCGACAGCACAACTGTACGACGCCGAGAACCTCGAACCGATCGGCAAGGGGTAAAAGTTGCTCGACATTTTCCACCGTTACGTTGCAATTGCCCGTGTAAGCGTAATCGAGTATAAGACGAAATAGATCGGCCGATACGCAACCGATCGAAATCTCATTGGTATCGACACTTTTGTCATTGCCACCTTTCAGACTACTCGTGAACAGAGCTTTGAAATAAGGGCTGGCGGCTGATAATATGACGCGGTGAACCGGAAGTACCACGTCCCTTGCGCATCTCACAGCTCCATCGCACAGCTGTTGATTGGCTCTGGATAATGTTTTTTTTTGCATTGAAATAATCGAATGAACAAGACGAAAGATAAGTTGAAACTATTGGTAGCTCACCTGAGTTCCGACCAGACGGAGGGAAACTCGACGAGGGTTGAATTATTCGAGGGTGGACAAACGCATTTTCTCGATCTCGTGTTCTGTCTTCTTCTCGCCTGTTTGGCTTTCGGACCTGTGATCGTTGTCCTCGACGGACGATTCCGAGCTAATTTCTTGATTTTAATCTTGTCGACAGAGTCAGCACAGTCCATGTCCATTTGCTTCAATGCGGTCCTCTCTGCCTCTCTCTCTCTCTCTCTCTCACCCTTCCTCTTCTCTCTCGTTAAGTAATTTTTCCTTCGATCACTTGGTTGTTTTGTCTTATTCGCGGTGGTTTGAGAATTTGAGACTTATCGAAAGATCGCAGCGACAGCGATCAAACATTTCGTCGCCATGACAGACAATCAATGGCGATCGACGCGTTTATCGGGTGTCGGAATAAAAAAGAAATGAAGAAATGAAATTTGCATTCTTCATTTATTGTCTTTGTCGCGTGTGATCCAGCGCGTTCTCTTCCATACGTTGAATCATCGGGAAAATTGTATGCACGTTGAGGAGAATCCAATGCCTCGAACCGCGAAAGATCAGATGAGATTTCTTTTTATCAAGGTCTTTCTATAAAAAGTTCGATAAAATCTCAATCCGGTTAGCAATTGCATTTTCTCTAGAAATTTCCAAAACATTCTTACCAATAACAAATTTTAAACACTACAATTCGTTCTTAGCTTCCAAAATTTACTTTCCTAAAAATACAGCCAAGTCTGTGTAAAGACTGGCTTAAGGGTCGGCGATATTTACGACCGGCGGTTTCCGAGGCATGAATTATGAAAATCCATGAATTGTGCAAGAAAACCGGTACTAAAAAACTTGTATCTCCAAAAGCACCAGTCACGGATCTCGCAAGCATGATCCTTTTCTACAACCATACGCTGTACAATTCCATAAAAAAATACTGTTATAAAAGAAGAATAATAAAAAAAAATTGAAAAACATTTTTCTTATCATCCTGAGCATCCTCTTTCAGTATCAGCGATTTCAAATAATTTCTATTAATCTATGAAAAAAGAATAGAAATTGGATTTTTTGATTGAATAATAAAAATAATATCTTTTTTCCAAACCATCCCATAGTGGCCGGTAATAAACGTAAGAACGAGAACATCTATGTGTCCTGCGTGTTGTTTAATGGCAAAAGGGCTCGTAGCGGCGAGGTACCGAGCGCCCACGGCGAATCGATATTCGGCTAGGTTGTATATAGTTTTGTACCTATAGTACGTGCTTAGCTCGAGACAGGGCGGGGTGTGTTATCATACATATATGTATATGTATGCGCGCGGTTGGAGAATCACCCGGCGTGTCACGGCACCCTCGGTAATCCACGCTAGTGCGTGCAAAAGAGCCGATCAACACGGTCCGGGTACGTGGATTTTAAACGCGCGTTCGTCCATTCAGCGTGACAACCGCCCCTCGACGTCCTCGATACGTATCCACCGCTAGAAAAAATAAACACAAGAAATAGATAAAAATAACAAACAAACAAAAACAAAAAGTTATCACGGTGCCTTCGCTGAAAAGCATATCACCGTTTCCGGTCTCCCATTTCCGCGCCGGCTCTCTTCGACCACCGAGAGAGAGCGGGAGATTCTCTTCGTCCGTCGCATCCCTCCCGACAAGGTCGATTCACTTTCGTTCGGCCAATCCGCCGTGGGACGTACCTGGATCTCAAGGCACAAGAGCACGCCTGAAAAACGAGGTAACTACGACGGTCATTGTGTTTTCGAAACGTGTCATAGAATAGAAAACATATAATATTAAAAGAAAAACGGAATTACGGTGTAAAATGCGAGCGAGGGGTGTTAAACTTTGCTTCGTTTTTTATTGCAAAAATAGTGAATGTTTTTTACCGCAATAAGTTTGTCTGAATATTTGAGAGGAAAAAAAAATCATGAGCCCCGGTATCGCGCCTCGGGGTGTTGCCGAACGAATAGACCGCCGGGCGGGGATTGAAAGTATTATTCATGAAGCACGAGATTGCTCGTAGATTATCTCGAGTCCGTGACCGCCACGCACCTGGAATTTATAAAAACATTTTTTTTTAATGCGTACGTAATTTAGACGAGTAATATATTCGTATTATTATTAATATTGTACTATTTGTAGGAAAAAGAAGAATTCAATGTAAATCGTCACCGCAAGCAGCAAAATCTGAGACGTATTTTGATTAAACGGAATTACTAGTCGAAGGAATATTTTGATATAAAATATGGAGTTGACTGGACGCGTGGCACTAGTGACCGGCGCGGTTTGCGGTATTGGAAGCACTTATACCGAGGAACTGTTGAATCACGGAGCCAAGGTAAATATTATAAATAATTCATCAACACGAGAAACGTATTAACAAATAATTCGACCATTGTAAAATCAAGAAATAAAGAGAATATCATATTTTTCAGGGGAATGTAATTATGGTACGGCGTTATACTTGTAATTATTTGTTGATAATTACAGGTCTCAATGTGCGATATCAACGCAGTAGACGGCGAGAAATTGGCAAATTCGTTAGCGGCGAAACACGGAAAGGATCGTGTGATATTCTGCCAATGCGATGTAACGGATTATCCTCAGTTCGAAGGTAGAACGACAATCCTATTTTTCACTTAGTTTTAAAGTATTTCAGATTTTTTTAATATCTACTTATTTTTCTCGCAGCATCGTTCCGCACGACTATCGCTGTCTTTGGTCCCATCGACATAGTCATCAACAACGCCGGGATCATGAACGATAGATTCTGGGAGCTGGAAGTCGATATCAATCTAGTAAGTTGCCGATACTGCCAGTTTTTTTGACAAAAATTGATACAAATCTTTTTTCACGAATATCGACCAATTACCTAAAAACTGAGTGAATATTACTGATAATTCGGCTTGCCGAAGGATGCTTAACATTGTTCGTTTCGACAGAATGGCGTGATAAGGGGCATGCTGCTGGCTCAACGATTCCTCGGGGTGGACCGAGGTGGCAAGGGTGGAGTGGTCGTCAATACCGGAAGTAACGTCGCTATCAATCCTTATGTCAGCTTGCCGATTTATTCGGCGACCAAGAGCGCTATCGTCAGTCTAACCAGGGCATTTGGGGTAAATCGGATTTCATTGTTCTTCAGACCTGAAGTATTAAAAAAATTACTCGGATTAGTTAATTATACATTTTTTTTCTAACTCATAAAAGATTATACAATGGCACGAAAATAATATGAAAATTAATGTATTTACCGAGCAGGACGACTATCACGTTAATATAACGGGAATAAGAGTAATGGCACTGTGTCCAAGCGCGACGTGTTCTCAAGGTGATGTTGCACCTACAACCCTTCTCTCGTCGTTGTACACGGATGCCTGGCATCGAGACACAGCATCCTACGTTCCACAAAAACCCGAGCACGTCGGCAAAGCTCTGATCCACGTATTGCGCACCGGTCAAAGCGGAAGTGTCTGGCTCGTGGAGAACAGCTTGCAGCCACGCGAGGTTGTATTTCCGGAGCAATAATCATATTTACAAATATAAATAAGGTCGAGCCAGGATCGTTCCTTGCTTAAAGAAAAAGAAGAAAAAATAAGAAGAAAAAAAATACACCGCTACAAATTATCATGCCGTACCAATGAACGTCGTACCTGCGACGCCGACGATGACGACGGCGTTAATCGCGTTACAAACAACGCGAACGTGTGCATAATACGCTCAAAGCTTTATCAGAGATAATATATCACACGCTCGTGTCAATGCGTATTCCAAAAAGCTCTAAACTCCATACGAGACACGTCGTCGTTGTCTCGGGCTTTTCGAAATCCAAGAACCAAACTTTCGTAGTTTTTCTATGAAAAATAAAAATGAATAAACAATTTTATCATAATTTATATATACGCAGTTGTGCAGAGTTCGAGATGCTTACGAGTGATAACGAGTGTGTGAATGGTATACCGATAAGCGTGTAACTCTCGTGCTCCGAGGGGAGACGGAACAGCGATAGATTTCTAATTCTTCGTAATTCTAGACGTTTTCTAATCCTCTTTAACGAGTTACGCGCTATCGTCAGGTATTATAGATGCTTGTTTCTTCGTAACGAGATAGTATGTACCACGTATTACGACTAATGGAAAAACAAAATTGTTAGATTTGTCTATTGTTTGCTCGGTATGTACGTGTTGCGAGTCTTGTCAATAAAACGCCTAGCTTTTTAAATATTTCTCGGGACAACAAATCCTTCACCCATGTACTAAAACGACATCCTCTATAGTCCAAAAAAACAAAAAACAGTTTGCTGAAAACAAACTCTTGTGCAATCGTTGCGTGTCAAAATTCTTGTAAAACTTTAATTTCATTCAGCTCATATAAATTTGAAATAATAAAAATATTAACTATTTTTACCGGATATGAGAATGATAACGCAATGTTTTCCGGACTTGTCCAAAGTTCCTTGAATCTCGGGGTTGCTTGCAATAATTTGAGAGTTACTACTGCAGGATCACTGAGAATCCTGTCTCTGGTTCATACGGGATGTCCTACGCTACGAGATGTTAAAAAAGGGGCGAAAGGCAAGAAGTCAAGTTTCTGGCCATGGTCGAGAAAAAATGAGAACGACGAAAAATTGAAAATAATTAAACCTGAAATATGGTAAGTCGTTAAAAAAATTATGCGTCGGAAATTTCAACCGCATGTAGAAAATTATCGCAGCTACAAGGGAACGGGCAAAACGATTCTCGATCCTGAGTGCAAAGTCGCGATTGTCGTCGGCGGCGCGGCTGGAATTGGCCTGAGCGCTGCTGATAGTTTGCTCTATTACGGAGCTCGAGTAAGCCAATTAAAAATAAACAAATTATAAAATTACCTTCATAATGAATTCTCGTTAAACTAATTTAATCTCGTTTCGTATCTTTTTCCTTTCTCTCTACCAAAGGCTGTAGTTCTGGCCGATGAGGATCCTCGAGTTGGCGAAAAAGCTGCACAAAGCCTCTGCGATTTTTATGGCAAAAACCGCGCTCGTTTCCTTCGCTGTGATCCAAGAAGCACTTGTCAGTTGGAAGGTAATTATCGATTTTTTCCTGGATTTCAGCTTGAAATTGCAAGATTTAAAAAATAATTTTATAATTACGAAATAAATTGCGGGATACATCGAGCAAAAATTTTCATTTCCAATTATGGAAATATTTACCTGTGTTCAGGGGTCTTCGAAGAGTCTATCTGCAGTTACAAACGAGTTGACGTGTTGTTTAGTTATCTCGATCGAAGCAACAACGAGGCTTGGCCTCGTCTCAACTCCCAAAAGATCAAGGGTGAATGGGTAGGCTGAAGAAAAAAAAAGTACAAGCCAAATAAAATCAATACAGTCATTATGATTAAATATAAATCAAGATTTATTTAAATTCAGAGCAACACTATGAGGGCCATTCACACGGGAATGAAATATATGGGAAAAAAGAAGAAGACTGAAGACGATCCTGCAGGAATAATTGTCAATTGTGCGACCATAATCGGATTTATGGGTTGGCCCGGTGATCCTACGCCGGTTTATTGTTTCAAGGAACCCGTTGCGGAGACGACTATGGATCTCGCTGTGAGGATCACAATAATTATAAAATTGCTTCTTCATTATCTTTCTTCAGTCAAAAAGTTTCCTCTCGGAAGCGACGTAATTAAGAGTATTATAATTTTATAGCTGAAGCCGTATGGGGCAGAGGGAATAATGAATGAGCGATGTAAACATTTCGTATATGTAGGATTTTATATTATTTTTATTTCTGTAGAAAACATACCCGGTAGAAACGACAGGGGTGAGACTAGTTGCGCTTCTCCAGTCCCACAAGCCATTCGAAGAAATTGCATTGCCGGACTTTCCGGAGTCGAATGCAAAAAACGACTATAACGTAACTCCATATTGCGAGCCGCCCGAGTGCGTATTAAAGCCTCCATCGTCCCCATCGCAATATTGTTTGGCTTGTTCTATGAAAATTTGATCGTTACATCCATAATTTTTTCTCGTTCAGGGAATCCCGAATAGGAAAAGCCCTCGTTCACGTTATGTCGCAAGCGTCAACTGGCACTACGTGGCTAGCTGAGCCAGCACCGTGTATGCGTGAGATTCCCTGGCAAATTTATTTTCCAATACGTCAAGGAGAACCCGTGGATTCTCAAATTTATGACAAGAAGGTCAGTCAAGGTTGCTGAGAAATAAAATAAAAAATTGAAACGCGGTCTGTATCACTCTCGTCTGTATCCGGTACAGTTATACTTTTCGTAATTGGAACGTGACATATAATCAGCGACTCGACGCTTTAATCTCCTTCGCCGAATTAACGAAAAAAACAATAATTATAATTAATGTAAGAAGTAAAAGTCGTAGAATGCAACGGGATTAAAATTATCTCATTTCACAGTCTTAATAACATACCGAGGTTCAAATTTCTTTTTGTTCCTTTCAGCGTTACACAACCGATCTGAACTCTCAGTGCGTCGTAGCACCAACCGGCAATTGTCCTGCGAGTTGCGAACGGATCAAGTGCAAATAAATCTGAAAAAAACGAGGAAAACTATGAGAAAATGAAGAAATGAAGAAAAAATTTATTGGTGCAGTAATCAAAGTGCACAGCGGTATCTGTTTGTTTGAATGAAGATTAAATGAGTAAAAAAAAGGTATATTTATATTTTATCTTATCTACAAACCCTCCCTCCGCATAATCATTCGGGTAGATATGATGATTCGGGACCTCGACTGATTCATGATATTTGGAGACCGGGTCGTGTATTTATAAGAACACGCAAAGCGAGCTGCTTATTTCAGTCGAGTGTCTCGAAAAGTGTAATTGAATCGAAGGTAAATTACTTGAAAATTATAATAACAAGATGGCTTATACCGTACGGGATAAAAAGGTGATTGTAACCGGTGGAGCTAACGGCATTGGTTACGAATATTGCTACTATTTATTGTTGAATGGCGCAAAGGTAATTTTTTTTCTTTTCAAAATATTACATTCATTCGAAGAGTTAGTTGTTACCTCCAAACCATTTAACCATTAATCGTATACCTCAGACTGTTGCTATTCTGGACCTGTCCCAATCGAACGGTGAATTATCCGTGAGCAAACTGAACGAGGAATTTGGCTCGGGACGTGCATTATTTTTCCCAGTAGATGTGACGAAATTCGACGAATTAGAAGGTAAACATATCACTCGCGTGATTGAAATTAATACAAAGCTATGATTACTAATGAGAATTCAACTATACAGTTGTTTTCGAAAAGGCTGTGAAAGCTCTTCAAGGCTTGGACATTCTTATCAACAATGCTGGTATACTCAACGACGCACTCTGGGAAAAAATGATCGCAGTCAATTTTGTGAGTAATCCTATCGTACCTCGATCTCCTGCAAACAAATGATTAATAGATTCGATCGTATTGTATGATTGAGTATGAATTTACAGACCGCTGTAGTGAAAAGCGCACTTTTGGGCTACGATTACATGGGTAAACACAAAGGTGGAAAGGGTGGAGTAATTGTTAACATCGCTTCGGTGGTTAGTCTAGTGCCGGCACCCGACTTTCCGGTTTATACGGCCACAAAGTTTGGAGTTCGCGGTTTCACCCTTGCTCTCGCGGTTGGTATCGCACGGATCTATCGGTTTCATAAAAGTGGAGAAAGATTGTGGTTTGTGATATTTATATGAGTTTTAATACTTGCAGGAACACTTTGAAAAGACTGGAGTAAGCGTCAGGGTGATGTGTCCCGGTATTACCGACACACCTCTAATCACGGAAGGGACGAACAGGAATCTGAATTTTGTGGATCCCGCCGAAGCATCGCAGACATTGCTAACAAATCATCGACAGCCGTGAGGAAAATTCAATCAATTTGTCATTTTTGCACTTCCGTATCGCTCGATTATCTTATTATTTTATGTTACGCGTAATTGCGTCGTGATGGTGTGTCACGCGTTCGATATGACGCACGAGATTTATCGATAAATTACCATTTTCTCTTATCGCTTGGTTTTCTTTCCCCAGAACCGAGATCGTGGGAAAGGCAATGATCGAAGTGATCGAGAAAGGCGTAAACGGAGCTGTCTGGGTCAGCCAGCACAGTAAACCACCCTTCGAGGTCGAACACCAGAAGTTCGAAGGAGTCACGCTATAATCTTAAACCTGAAAAATGGAACGAACAAAGAAATCATTTTCATGGAATGGAATAACGAATAAAAACGAATTAAACAAATTACGCTGGCATAATCACTTCTTCGTTTTCCCTGAATCCTCGTGACGTTGATGAATCTCTATCGTCGTTTCGATCTTGCTCGCTTTTTGTGTTAATAAACAACAATATTGAACTATGATCCGTACATTATCTTTCTTCCGCTATATCGCACGAAAATATCTCCCGTCGTTCCTGGGTGGAGAAAAAGAATTGTCAGGAAAATTAAAAAACTAATGGATTGACTAATTTTTATTGGATATTCGAATCATCGAGCTCGAGCTCGCAATCAACGAGATGAACAATTTCTTGATTCGAGTTTCTCAAGCGTCGGAGGGGTCAAGGAGCGTCGTGACTGCGACGTAAATATATATTCCTTGGTATCAGTCTGCGGGAGATCGACGACGAGTGCAAACGTTCGATTTCTCTCAATCCGCGGCGATACCAGAGCTGTACACCGACTGAATGAAAAACAGCAAATAAAAACATTATTTTCTTCAAGTTCGCGCACGAGTCTATTTCTTATCTCATAATTTTGTGTGTCGAGAAGTTAGCCGTGACCTTGGCAAAAGTGAAGTATTACTTTGCGTTGTCTAGCTAATATATTCTTCAAGCAGGAAGAGAAAATGCAGATAAAGGACAAGAAAGCCATCGTAACAGGTGGTGCGAGTAATCTTGGTCTCGCTTTCAGCCGAGAATTACTAAGGAACGGAGCGACTGTGAGTATTTTTCTCAGTGTATTATTGCTCATCCTGTAAATAAATCGTTTGTCAGAAAACATAGAAAAATTAGAATTCAAAAATATAAGTACTATATATATCTTCCCTACGTACCAGTCAAATATATTGATTGTCAACCGCGTTGTTTCGATTTTCCATAAATCCCTGTGACAGTGCGTTGTGATGCTCGACATTCGAACATCTACCGGCCAAGCTGCAGCGGACAAACTAAACGCCGAATTCGGCCAAAAAAGAGCAGTTTTCGTACCATGCAACGTCACCCACAACGCGGAGTTCGATGGTGAATTTTTGTTTCTTTCATTTTTTAATCTACATTTTCGTTTTTCTGTACGGTTCTTCAAAGTACTTGTAATATATTAACAGCCGTATTCAAGGATGCTGTAAAGACACTTGGTGGATTAGATATTCTCGTGAACAACGCTCAGGTCGTGAACGAGGATAATTCGACCGAAGCGATCGACGTTAACGTCGTGAGTGATATTTTGTTTTCATGGTTTCCTTATTTCTCACGATTTTCAATATAAATCTCCGCCACTAGGAGATTCCGTTATACGAGGATCCTTCCTGGCTGTTCAACAAATGGGTCGAGACAACGGTGGTAAAGGTGGAATAATCGTGAACGTTGCGTCGGTTCTCGGTCTGGAACCTTGCCCTCAGTTACCGATTTATTCGACCACGAAACACGCAGTTATAAGCTTCAGTCGATCCTTTTCCGTGAGCTTCTGCAAAATATCTTCTTTATCGGAATCGTCCAAGTGAATAATCGATCGTACGACTCATTCTTGTTTTTTGTTTTTGTCTTCAGCAACCGTACAATTATCGCAGAACTGGAGTGAGAATCGTGATTCTCTGTCCAGGCGTTTCCGAGACTCCAATCCTGGAAAATTTGAGAAGCACAGATGATGACGATTCTGACGATATCGAGATTGTTAGCACATCCAGTCCAAATATTCATCCACAAAGGTAAATTGCATTTATAATTTATCGTCGATAGAGTTATTTTTTGTTATTATATACGACAACGCTATAACGATCGTGATGCAATTTTTTTTTATATCAGGATGGAAGCAGTCGCTCACGGTTTGGTTTACGCAATCAGATGCGCTCAAAATGGAAGTGTCTGGATAAGCGAGGATGGACAGCCGGTCTACGAAGTTCAATTGCCCGACGTAATGCCACAAAAACAGCGCGAGGATGAAATTGACAATCTCGAGTAACTCGGACGAACCTGAATACCAACATTTCAAATTGATTCTCATTGATTATCGATAAGCTATGATTATATTTAAAAAAGAATAAAGATCTCTGTAATAAAAAACCTCTTTTTCTGTTTTCTGTTTGCCTTCGTATCGCTGTCTACAACAGCAGAGAACTCCAAATAACGGATGACGGTACCAGTACGATAATTCTCTCGGCGTTAAGTCCGTCTTATCGTCGATAAGTTTTATAACATCGGTGGGTCTGTTGCGAGCCAGATTCTTGAAAACATCCGTTTTTGTAAATCAGACGTCTCCTTTTTTTTCTCGATAATTTTTGTACAATCAAGAAGCTCGAGGCGTACATGGGGTCCTCACAAAAAGTGTCTTATCCGTTTGGGAGTCAAATTCTCTTATCGCGGCGTCAAGAGTGCACGGATACACCGAACTTGTTTTGACGATAAACTTCTGCTCACTCATCCACGAGGTCGCGGAACGCACGCTATATATTTTGCTTTTCTCGGCGCCGATTGTCCGAGCTTTTCCTTCTATATACATATATTATTCCAAAAGACTTTTTCAAGTAGCTTCACGATTCTTGTCTCTTCTTTTCTCGCTTTTTGCTTTGACGAGCAACACGTTTGATAAAGACACAAATACGTAAATTTATCGAGAATGACGGGAATACGCGTGGCCTCGCTGCGTCCCCATAACCAGTGTCAACGTTTCTCGAGACAACAATATCACCCTTCGCGTCCTCTTGTCGGTACCCGTCGATTAGCCTGAATTGAAAAAGAACTTTGAAGAAGAAAAAGCCAAAAGAATCGATAACGAAAATGCTCGACAATGTTAAGAGTCGGGTAGCTCGGGCAATCTCTCGTCGAGTAATATTAACAAAACAAATGAATCTTACAGACGGCTGAGAGATGCGACAGCCTCTATCTTAAATATTCCTCATTATCTTTTTCATGTCTTCTTCTTCTTCTTCTTCTTCTTCTTCTTTATTTCACGGGTATAAAGTTCAAAGCTAACCAACGACATCGAGGAATCACCAAACGGTCAAAGAGCGATCTTCGTTTCTCGTGATTTGCTCTTTCCACACTTGTACATTCTGCATTCTCCCAGCTCAGATAGGAGAAAATGTGGAGCAAAGAAAAACGCAAGATAGGAAAAAAAGATGACCGCAAGAATGGGATCAAATACGGAAATATCAGAGAGAAGGTGCGAAGTTAATTTATAATTATTTACTCCTGGACTGGATAATCTTAATCAAATTTATTCGGCAAAAATTATCTGTAAATGAAAATTGATTACTGTGTAGTTCTACGTACCACCTAAACATGATAAAGCACTGCGTGAAAACTCATGAAATAACTTTTCCAAAAGGGATTTAAATGTCTCGCACACCTTTTTGTTTCATATGTTTTTGTGAAGATTGAGCTAGCTCTCGTAACTTCCGAGCTATCGTGTTCAATCTGTGCACCCAAACCGAATATCATCGAACACTCATTGATAATAATTTTTAATCAAATCAATAAAGATACAAATTTTCGATAAATATAATATTGTATTTCTTTCCTTGAAACTTGTAAGATGCATTCTCGGGCTACGTATATCGAGTATCGCACCTAGAAGAGTATACGCGCTGCTGATTTCTATGCAACACTTCAAAGAAACAAAACCTTTGCAACATTCTTGACCTTTTACAAATGAACCGAAAAGATCGAGAAGCGCGATCGATCGTACGAATAAAAATACGTACTTGATTTTTCATAATAAGCAAGCAGGAACAAAATTCTATAATGTATACCGAGCGATAACAGAAAGATGATAACGGTGACTCGTTCCAAAGCGAGAAACCATGCCGACGGCACGATGCTATCGACGATCGTTCGAGAATATCGGACAAAAATAAAAATAAAAAAAATAAACAACCAGACGATCGCATTTCGTGTCTCCCCACTTACATTTTCCTGATAGAGGGATGTACGTCGTTTACGGAGGAGCGGCAAGGGGGGGATGTATCCACGCGACTGAACGCGCGAATACATCACGGATGTTGCTCTTTAACGATCGCCGGAGAACGCGTAAATGCTCGACCTCTTGTCGGGATCACGCGCCGAGATCGAGGAAGGGGTTTTATGCTCACCAAGAGTCGCGTGGGTCGTGCCATGGGTAGCGTCTTTCTTCACGTATAAATACGAACACCGTCCAGTGCGGGAAGTTTACTCACAAGAGAGCCTCCAAAGAAACTACCCGGTTTCCTCTTCATCAGTGATTTCTCCCACGAGGTTTCAAACATTGAAATGGGTACGTATAATACGCCCGGTATAAATAAATTCTCCATGCTGAAGAAAAATCTTAATTTTTCTTCCTCGTTCGCGAGAAGTTATGTTTCTGTGAAACAAAATGAAGATTTGTTAGTTGATAGAAATATGCAAGCTTTGAAAAATATTTATCTTTCGTACGTACGTGTAATCCGAATGTCGAAGAGAACGAAGCTATAATGTATACACGTTACTCATTTCATACAGATCAACTAGCTGAATACAGTATGCAGCAGAAAAGTCGTCGAATATCGGCATCGGAGAAGACGAAAGAGCTCGAGTTGATAAACGGTCTCGTGTGCGCGAAAAATGTCCTTATCACAGGAGGGGCGGCCGGTCTTGGCTTCGCATTTTTCAATCATTTCATGCAACATGGTGCACGAGTGAGTTGATCTTTCTATGAAGAAATTCGTTTCGATTTGTTCGATTCGATTGTTTCGAATAAAAAAAACGTAGAAAAGTGTAATAAATTTTATTTCGTACTCACGTGTGTAGAAAGTAACGATTATCGACATCGATTCCGAGGCGGGTGATCGAGCTATCAAGGCAGTCCAAAATTCCTACGGCGAAGGAAAAGCAGAATTTATTCAAGCCGACACGACGAATCGCGATCAAACAGTCGGTGAGTGATCTTAGACCTGAAATATTCGAATTAAATCCTGTTGAAAATATTCTCTTACGTTTACGTTTAATGTCTTCATTATCCTCAGACGCTTTTGCAAAAGCTCACGAATCCATGGGGAGCATCGATATCGTCGTCAACAATGCCGGTGTTCTCGATGAGCGAAGATGGGAGCGCGAAATTTCAGTGAATATCGTGAGTTTCCTTTCCGATCTCTAAATACATAATTTCTCTTTTACAACAATGAACGATAACGTGTGAAGAAAAGAAACCATATTCGTGAGAACGATGATACTCATGATTTTGTGAAATCCTTCAGGGTGGCATGGTGAACGTTGCGAGTCTCGCGATGTATTACATGGGAAAGGATCAGGCTGGTAACGGCGGAGTTCTCGTAAACATTGCACAATACATAGACTACCGCTGGACCGCTCAATTGCCGGTTTACACAGCCACGAAACATGCGATAATTGGCCTCTCGCAGTCTCTCGGAGTGAGTTTTCCGTTCCATATACGTTTCATCTTCGATTATCTCTCTATTTCAGGAGTATGACGAACGATACAATTTTATCTGCCGATACGCGAACGCCTCATTAATGCGAGCTTTTTTCTTTAAAGGCACCGTACCACTGCAAAAAGACGGGCGTTCGAGTTATGACACTGTGTCCCGGTCTGACCGAAACTGCTCTAACGATCAACAGTCCCAACAGACTATTATCCCGAGTCATGAAGGCAGACTTCGTAAAAAATCTGGAGCAGCTTCCAATTCAGACGTGAGTGATCTTACGAGATAAATGAAAATTCGTCGACATAAAATTGTTCACTTTAGTAATTGTTTTTCTGTTTCTCTTTGATTATTTTTACAGACCTTACGTAGTGGCGCAAGGGCTCATGTCGATCTTGAAGAGCGGAAGTTCGGGCAGCGTGTGGGTCGTCGATAACGGTGAAACTCCTTACCAAGTATACACGCCCGCGTACCGATCGCTACGTCGTTGTTACAAGAACAATTTCTCGATCGTCGAAACGGCCAAAGTAAGACGCGGTAGGCCGATAAGAGAAGTCTGTGATAACACGAGAACAGGCTTGATGAGTTGTTCCTGAGACATTGTAATTGATAACGTCAGCGTCCGAAGCGCAGTTAACTGAAGAAAAAAAAACAGGAAAATAATCTAGTATCCCGACTACATGAAAATTCGAAAGGAATTTTCAAGTATAAGCTGGAGAGCAGAAAAATTTACCCGCATTCGTTGTGGGATCTCGTCGATCGGTATCGCGACCTCGCGATGTTCGAACGGATAGTTGGAAACGAAAAATCTCTTCGGGACACGATTTTCCATCTCCGAATCGTGTACAGATACTTAGTTTACATTAATAAGCGCACGCCAATGAACGGATAATATACGAGTAAACATATCGAATTATAAGTCTCTGTAATCATACGAGAATGCACGATGACAAACGCGCTAAAAGAAACGAAAAGAAAGATGATACAAATGCCGAATGAGAAATAATTAAAAATCGAGAAAAAATCTAAAAAAAGACAGACTTGTCATAGACGTTTTGAAATTGCATCGTCTCAGTATTATTCAGAATCGGGAATCACAACATCCACTGTAGAAAAACAAAATTCACAATTGTCGGGAAATTCCCAAATCACTCAAATGGTCGAGACGATAATCTCGATCGAGCTAGAACGAATTTTGGCACTCGGTCCAAATTCAAATGACAAAGGGCGACGATTAGAATTGTAGTGCGTCGTTTTCATTAAGTTTTATTCATTTTTTTGTTTGCGAGCGAGGTGTCTCTGCGGCCGCCTCGAGCTTATTTCGTTTTCTTTTATTATTCAAATATTTCAACTAAATGTCTAGGCTTTTTATGAATGTAGGTATCGTATGTATAGTATGTTGTATATATATATAATGTGAGACGGGACCCTCCGCGAGGGCCATACAAAAATAACAGCCGCTAAACAAATTACCATTTTTCTTCTTTTTTTCAAATCATCTCGCCATAACTCGTGCTCTCTCTCTCTCTCTCGCACTCTCATTCACTTAATATTTGCCCATTTTGTTTTATTTACTTCCTTCTTTATTATTAATCTATCTTGTATTGTAGGATATCATCGTGCGTTATGTATATCTATATATACCTCTTTTTGCTTCCTGATATACGACGGCGCGCGAGAGAAAACGTAAAAAAAAATTAACACGTTCTTCCCATTCTCGCTATCTTTATATTTTCATCTCATTCCGTTTTCTTTTTTCGTCTGGCCACTCGTCAGAACTCTTCGTAAAGACACGTTGTACTACATACGTCCCTAATCGAAAAAAAATCAAAACCCTGTTGTAAGTATTATAAAAGTAAAACAACTCATATCTCACAGAGAGAAACGACCGCAAATCGGACCGAGAAGGCCGAACAATACATGAAGATTTCGATGATTTATTTTATCACCGACTTTACGGTCATCAAACCTTAAATAAATAAAAGTTTTCGGGGCTGTTTTCTTCGTTACAACCAACAATCGTGTGTTTGTGTGATTTTTTCTTGTTTTTCGTTTTGTGTCCTAAATCTACTGGCGATACAGGCTTCGATCTTTTGATCTCCCCTCATTATAATCATTCTCATTATATTCTCTCCTCAAACTTGTTAATGTCAGACAGCAAAAAAAAATTTATCATTATCGTAACATATTCCCGTAGTTAGTCGGAAGAGATTTGTTTCTTGGTTTCCTTTTTTTTCTTTCTTTCTTTCTTTACGACTCGAGAGTCTTTTATTTGTTTTCGTTTCGTTTTTATCATTTTGTCCGGCCATCGACCGGGAATTGACTACTTACGATACGAGCATTTATGCTCTTCTGCGCTATTCAAACCATTCTCTCTCTCTCTCTAATCGCGAATCTCTCGTTTATCTTTTTTCTTTCTTTGTTCAATCACGCGCGATTGTGAATTCTGTCGTACGTATGCGCGGCGCACAGGACTCCCTGACTCATATCTAACGTTTTCTCTCTTTTCACTACCACGAAGCCTTCAAACGTGGCGAGTTGTATCTCGTTACCAACTCCTCTTTTTCCTCTCTGTACGACAAATTATCTTCTCTCACTCTTTGTAATTTCCTTTCCACAATGCAAAATTTATTCTTATATTATAAATCATCGATCATTCAGTCGTACGCGCTCGCGACCATCCAGTTTTTCATTCGTACATGGAACGTAACACATTTTTAACCATCGACTTCCGACACGCGGACACAAACCAACTAATCCATAAATGTCCAGCATATTTTTGCCGCCTTTCGTGATAAATGCCATTCCAAATTTTGTGTTACGAGCCCATCAATGTATTTCATTAAGCACGAGATCGAGCACGTCGATAACTGTCATGGCGCATTAAACGGGTCGACAGGCTCGCACAACGGACGCGAGGAATATTTAACTTTATTCACATGCTATTTCTATTCATTGCATTATCGTAATTTTTTCATCCTTCTCCTCGAGACATCGCGCGCCCCCTCTGTTCAATGTTTATCTCGCCTAATCCTAAGTTTCACGCTGATCCCACGTTAAAATACAAACAACACTATGAAACCGTTTTTAACCGACCACGCTCTCCCTTTTCTATTACGGATTTGAAAACGGCTATTGATTGATATATATATATATATATATATATATACATATATATATATATATATATATATATATATATATATATATATATATATATATATATATATATATATATATATATATATATATATATGTATATATATATATTGGATCGGCTTCCTTCCTGCGTCCGTTGAAATGTGGACCGACGTCGCGATACGAGTCAACATTACGACGCATCCAACAATTAATTCAAAATATCGAAATCCGGCTCGATTTTGGTGAGTAATGCGAACGAGGAAAGAAGAAGCGTATGATTTTCTCAATCTAGTCTCGCAAGAGTCCTGCGCGCTCGAAAGAAAACGAGTGGGCGGTTGTTAAGCTCGCTCGTGTCTCCGTCGCAAAGAAGCCAAATTGATCTCGAATCCGGTATAATTCAATCCGTTGGCTAGTCGTTTTTTTTTTTTTTTTTTTTTTTAATATTTGTTTTCAATTAATATTCGCGGTTCATCAAGAATGTGTGTGTGTGTGTGTGTGTGTGTGTGTGTTTGCATCGTGTTTGGCGCGAAGAACGTATCCGTAAAAATCTTAATCTCTAAGTGAATACTTATTAAAGTGTCGCATAGTTCGTTTTCGATTTCTCTTCTTCTTCTTCTTCTTCTTTCCTACCTTTCTTGTTTTCACCACATTCTTTCTTTCAGTGACCGTAAATTTGTCACGAGGGGTTTGGGGGGGAGCGTGGGACGTCATTGACGATTTTTTTCGGGGTTAAGTCGAATTTACGCGGTTCCCGTTACCAGACGGCTACCGGTGCTCTGTTGCTGTTGGCTGACGGACGATGTCGATTGTTCGTTGTTCGAGTTGCGATTTTGACTGCCAGGCTGCTGATTTTGGGGCTGATTAGATCCCTGAGGTTTGCGATTGGTACCACGCTGTCCTCTATAACCTCCGCGAAATCCTCCACCGCCGCCACCCTGAGGTCCTCCAGCCATAGGTCCGGCATTTCCACTAGCACCTCCACCGCCTCCACCGCGATACATTCCACCCATGCCACGATTGTAATAACCGCGTCCACGGAAACCACCCCGTCTGGTCGATGCAACTCCGAAAGTCTCGGAATTCAACTTCCGTTCCTTTCGCCAATCAGTGCGTTGAGATCTTCTGCGGGAAAATAGAAGACAAATGGAATCGTTCGATTCCAAATAACGTAAGTCCAGCGTTCCTGGTAGAAACGTTTTTGTTGTTGTTGTTGTTGTTGTCGTTGTTTTGTTCAATTTGTTTTTCAACAAAATTCCAAACACCCTAAGCCTTCGATCATGCTTGCCATGATATTGCGAGAAAATATAGACACACACGGGAAGAGAGTAAAATTTAAGAAATTAGCTCAGGGAGGGAATTATTTCATCTTACTGACCCTTTACTCCTCTCGACTGCCTCACAGCTGATATTGTCAAAGAAAGATTTTGACTTGTCGTAGTGTACGACGTCCGGTTCCTCCTCCGGTTCTCCCTCGCCTGCACCCGTCTCGTTGCCACTGTCGTCTTTCTTTTCATTTTCCGTACCGGCGTCTATCTTAGCCTTTGCCAATCTCGATCTACAATAGTAATGATTATATGAATAATCTACTTCCAATTTGAATGAAAAATAGACAATCTTTTTCAAAAAAAAAAAAAATAATAATAATATAGGTACGATGCGTAAGCCAAACACTGAATTAATTAACGGCGATGGCTTTAAAATCGTATCAAATTACTCTGGCATGGTATCCACATTCGTCGTTTCGAGAAATGAGCTTGAAACGAATCCGGCACAAACCATGCCGCCCTCCTTATATTATCTCGGTGAACGTAATAGAAAAATCGTAAAATGCGAAAATATTATTACATGAGTTCCTCGAACTCGGTGTTGGCCTGTTCAAAGTCGTAGTCGTTGTCAAACTTGAGAGTATTCTTGGGCTTAGCACCGGCGTTACCGGGTTGATTAGGCCGGAAGACGCCGCGACCTCTGCCACGTCCACGCATGTTTCCACCACGTGCGATCCATGCCCCGCGCGGACCGCGACCACCGGGTCCATGAATACCCTGATGATGTCCCTGATCGTGCAATTGTCCGTCCTGCTTCATAGCCTCGTGCTTTCTCTCGGTGTACTGACCCATTCCACGACCGGTCCGTCCACTCCCCGGACTACTTAGAAAAAAAAAAAAGAAAAAAAAAATATAAACGATTAGTCTTCTGCAATGGCTATTCACGGCTCATAAAGAACAATGTGATAAAAATGAGGATTTTTCAAAAATATTAACGCGATTCAATTATACCCTTCGCGGCCTCGACGCGGTGGTTGAACGGTTCTATTGCCAGTTTGATCTCCGAATTTTGAGATGATATTGTTCGACTGCTGATGTTGGTGATGTTGCTGTTGTTGCTGATGAATGTGATGATGCTGTTGTTGCTGCTGTTGCTGTTGTTGTTGATGCTGCTGCTGTTGCGGTTGTTGATGACCAATTTGAATGCTCGGATCCATCGTTGGGCTCTTTCTCGTCAGCAAAGAGGAGGTCGGTGTTGTCGACCGAGAACCTCCGCTTATCAAATCCAATACACCTGTTAATGGTTTTTAAAGCAGAAATTACGCATGTATTTCGCGACTTGCACGAGACATATTACGCGGCTATTCCGTGATTTATAAATCATTGCATTCCAGTCCTGGCAAAGCTTCTAGACCCATTTATCGTTTGTGTGTTTCGAAACTGTTGTTGCTATTGTGCTAGGAGAACATCGTGCTCCCTCCTGCGGCTGCCAGTTTATCGTGCTTACGTACATTATAGATACGAATACGTAAATGAGTGTCTAAATATTATTCGATACTTATTCTAAAGCAAAGCAAGCAAAGCATTTGTGAAAAAAAAAAAAAAAGATGAAAAAACAAATTCTACAAGACCTACGTGTACTTGTGTAGTTTGTACACGCGTGAAGAACTTTTGTTGGATCAAACCTTTGCGAAGATGATGAGCATAAACATCGTGCGTGTAAAATGAAAGAAGCGGAGAAAATATGAAGAAAAGAAAGAAAAAAACAGGCATCGGCAATCAGCGGTGGTGACGGCAGCAGGCATGCCAAGCAGCGGAGGATAGCTCATAGCAAAAACAGTTTACCATCTTCCAGAGATTGGTCTTTAGTCAACGGCTTTACGTTCGCCGTCGGCAGAGCGTTTGGGATTGTCATGATGTTCGGTTCGCCGGCAAGTCCCGAGCTCAACTCACTTGACGGTTTGGTCATGGGTCCGCGGGGATCCCGAGTTCCACCGGGCATACCCATCACCGGACCCATTGCGCTCATCGCCATACCGTACGGAGCTCCGTACTGAGCGCCCATCGGTCCCATTTGACCCATCATAGGATGTCCATAGCCTGGTTGGGGTTGATAAGACTGCTGTCCCATCGACGGCTGCACCGTCATCTATGTTTCAAAATAAAAATTCAATTGGTTAATCGTAAATACGGGTTTTTTTTTTTCAAAAGTTGTTAATTTATTTTTTTTTTCCATAGAAACATGGATGACGAATCCATGAAATACCTGAACAATCGCTGGATCATTTGGTATATTGTTAACATTGTTAACAACTCGAATATCCTTGATATCCGTACCCCTGAAGAGTATATACTCGTACACTTGATTCTGGGGAGCCACAGGAAACTGTGTCTCTCTTTCCTCCGTTCCAAAGGATCGCACTACACGGCAGAAATAATTCACGAGAAAAATATACTAAATACCCAATTATGTTACTCAATTATTATTATTATTATTGCTCGGTTAAACCAATCAACTATGTTTAATGAAGAAGAAAAAAAAAAAAAAAAGTAATAGGGTTGGGTAATGTTTGTAATATAAAGCTTAAAATCGAATATAGGCTGGGTCATCCTCGAGGTAACGGTTTTCCTCCAGAAGGCAAGGACAGGCATGTAAACAAAACTCATAATACCCACGGGTATACACAATGACCAAACTCACAGAGAGAGAGAGAGAAAGAGAGAGAGAGAGATTGTGGTAGATGAGACAAACATCGACGGTAAGAGGGAAAAAAAAGAGCAGAAATATGTCAAACGATAATACGATGGTATATAATTTGAACATTGAAAATATATTTTTGATCAACAAGAGGGTATGACTCCAGAATATAGTGATTAATGTGCCAATTTCACACGTATTAAAGATAATTTGTATTATGCAATTTTTTTATGCTTGCACTCGTCACGAAATTTTCATCGAACATTGTTGGGTGTTGTATGTAATTTCCAAGCGAACCGAGGCCATTCTGATAAAGCGAGTAAGATTTATCAGTTAGAACGTACTTTATAAGAAAAGCATTAGTTTCGAGAGTCTGTAACGGAATATTAAGGAAAACGGAAATACCGAAACATCCGGTAAGAGCCGGATCATCACCGGACCGTTTGGTCGTTGTTTGCCCCTCGATTTAGGCATAGCGAGTCAGGGACAGACCGTGGATCGAGAGAATGAGAGAAAAAAAATATATCGCAAAAAACTTTTGCGGGAATACAACAGCGAAAAAATGTCTGTACGCGACGAAGTAATGAGACGCATTGAGGAAAAAGAAGACAAAGGAGCTAATACAAGCTCTTTAGGTCGAATGAGTATGAAAGGGGAAAAAAAGACCGGGAAGCCAAGCTCCGGAACGATGATGCTATCCCTGTACGTGTATGTATATCGATTATCGGTATCCATCTTGGTTTTTTTACGTTGTGAATAGTAAACTCACCATTAGCCAAAGCGATCGTGCACTCCTGTGGATCGACGGTGAACAAACGTCCCTCGTATCTTATATCGGCCTTCGATATAAGGCTTATCTTTGAGCCGAGCTCCGGCATTCCAGCGCTCATCTTGAACCTTTTCTCTTGGCACGAAGATTGATGCGATGTTACAGGATTCGCGACACCATCTGACGAAGCACAGAGAGCGGGTCGACGATTCCACCCATTCCACCGCTGCCAGTTAGAATTGCCAACTGATCAAAACGACGCCGCGCATGCGCGTTTTTCCAGTGTTAAACGTGCGTCGCCGACAGATAGCGCAACGATCGCTTCGCGGAATACGAAATTGCACATGGAAAATATTAGTAAAGGAAAAATACTTGTTTTAATATCGTAAATTTAACGAGCAATTACCGTGTTTATATATAATATAATGCCTGCCTTAGTACACCGCCGTAAGATGCAGGCTGATGGCATACCGGGAGATTCATTGCACCTCATGTTTATCGTGTTATTTTTACTTTGCTCGAGTGCGATTTATTGGTTGCATTATCGGCCTTGAACAAATAGAGATTAAATAGCCATCTGCGAAAACGTCGCCTTTCATATAAACTCGCTAATAACTGTAAGTCAATCTCATATTTTCCATGCAAACTGATTTTCCGAGAGCGCAGATCACACCCACAAATGCGCAACGTTGAACGTTGAGCAGACGCACCATCATGTTGGCAAACTTGAGCAGAGACAATCATTTGATTCGATCTCGTATTTGCTTTACTGTCGAAGTGTAGCGAAAAAAGGAAATTGGCCAAAAATTGTCCTACTTTTCGAGTAGATGCGATTTTTAAATCCAATACCGCAGATTCAAGGATAATATATATATACGAATTTACCAATTTATTTTAACATCCACTGCCCTCGAATAGTTGTCTAGTTGACTAGTGCTCTTTGCACATTGCACCTCTGGCCAACATGGCGGCGTCGTTAGGAAGAATTTGTCGATCGGGACTTCTAAAGTCGAATAATGGGAGTTTGTTCAATCAGGTGAGTAAAACCTGAAACTAAAAATGGTGGAACAAGTCGACTAGTTCGAACTGTAAAATATTTGGACCTCATCAAACTATGGATATTTTTGCATAACGTAAACTGGTTCGTACGGCGCTTCTGAAGGGCCTCTTCCGCATTGCTCGTCTTGTCGGCTGCTATGACACTTTTTCTCACCTTTTTCTCGTATTTTCTCCGTTTTTTCATTAAATCGAATAACATCTCTATTGCCACGTATATATTCGCCGTCTGTGAGAAAAATTTCCGAGACAAATCTTGATGTGTTATGTAATACGTTATTTCGGAATCAAACAGTGATACTACCATGACCAAAATTCAAAAAACACTACAATCACAAAAATTCTCTGCTTGATTCGCATTTTTCATCGATTCTATTGGTAGTTCGAGAAAAATCCTTCAAACTCTCAACATCTCACTGTAAGAATCGCGAGATTTACGAGTGTACTTGTCACCTTGGTCTGACAACTGTCTTGCTGCTCCATACCATAGTCGCTCGTTGCTAATTTTTATGAAACTTTCGTCTTTTCAGGCCAGTCAGTTTTCGACAGTCCGCGACTGGTCCAGAGGTCGTAAAGTGGTAGGTCATATAAACGCGGTATAACATTGCTCCTAGCTACGATCCCTCCCTGGTTGTCATCCCTGCGTCGTCACTCCGAGAGTTCATATTTTAAGTTAGTAAGTTGCGCTCCGATTTAACAATTCACCGACCCATATCCATTTACTTCCCAGAATTCCGAGAAACGCGCCAACGATATAGCAAAATTTCTCCAAATTTGATAATTAAAATCCGTTGATTCATTAATATTTTTTATCAGTTGCTGTCGTGCTTCGGTGCGACGGCCGGAGGAATCGGAGCTCTGATCTACGCTCTGGAAAAATCGGTATGGGCTTCGGATTTAGTCGCTCACGCGCCGAAATACGGCTGGGACTTTTACGGCTTGTTCCACGCTCTCGATCACGCGAGGTAACTTGACTCGGTAACTTTCGATTCTAATTACAATTAGCGAGAAAAAAAAATAACCGCGGATAAATTGTCCACAGTATGCGACGAGGATGGGAAGTTTACAAGAACGTATGCTCGGCCTGTCACAGTCTCAATTTCGTCGCCTATCGTCATCTTATCGGTAAGACGCACACCGAAGCAGAAGCCAAGGCGCTTGCCGAAGAGGTTCAAATCCAAGATGGACCGGATGAGACAGGGCAGATGTTCATGCGTCCTGGCAAACTGGCCGATTATATACCTGCGCCTTATCCGAACGAAGAGGCGGCTAGATTCGCTAATGCCGGTGCTAATCCACCAGATTTGTCTTTCATCCTTAATGGCAGACACAACGGCGAGGTAATTGCAATTTTATCTCATCAGGATTCGCTCTAAATGTGATTTAAAAAAAAAGAAAAAATTAAAAAATTCCTATTTCCGTTTTTTCTTCTTCAGAATTACATCTTCTCGCTGCTGACTGGTTATTGCGAGCCACCCGCGGGTATACCAGTTCGCGAGGGTCTCCACTTCAATCCCTACTTCCCTGGCGGTGCTATCGGTATGGCGCAGGTAATTTATGACGAGGTAGTAGATTTCGACGACGGTACCCCTGCTACGGCTTCGCAGATTGCCAAGGACGTTGTCACATTCCTCATGTGGACATCGAATCAAGAGTACGACGATAGACAGAGACTCGCCATAAAGGTATGAGTAAAACCAATGGATCTTTTTTTCCTCGTATCTGTAGTATTTGTAAATTCGCGTAAAAATTTTTTCTTTAACTTTTTCAATTGTTGGAAAAAATTTCGATTTACGTTCTATTCGTTGTAACCAGGTAATAGGAATCATGACGGCGTTCCTCGCCATCACATATTGGTTGAAGAGACACAAGTGGACGACCGTGAAGAGCACCAAGCTTGCTTTCATACCGAAGAACAAGAAGTAACGTGTGTCATCATCGGCGATTTAAATCAATTAAAAAGATCACTAGCCTATGAAAAAACAGAAATTCGTCGAGAGACCATGTTAGCCGCTTCGAAAGGCGCCGAAACGTAGTTTTATAATTTAACCGAGATATTAAAAAGCTATAAAGTAAAAAAAAAAAAAAAACAATTAATGAAAAAATGGCAAGTGTGAAACTATTCGCAGAAATTTTGACATTCTCGGACATTATTAGTCTCGGACGCACTTGAGTAATGCGCGCGTATCGTCGCGTGTTGGTACGTTCGCCACTGTCCCAATGTCAAAATATCTGTTTGTCATCGACTCCCAATCGATTACCATCTACTTGTACAATGTACATACATAGATGAGCGAATCAAACTCATCATTGTTACGTCGAAATAAATCGTAAAAATATCTAAAAAAAAAAAAAAAAGAAATTCGCGACGATTTTCGTATAGCGGTTCCCAAACAACCGAAACGTCCAAGTTCGATCGATCCGTCGGACGATTAAAAAATCCTAAAATCCGAGAGAGATTGTGTTTTATTCTTCTCAAAGCAATTAATTCATTGGACGAAGAGTTTATAATCACTCGATTGGTTGTTCACTTTCTGTTGGTTTCTTCTTTTCTTTAGCAATATACGAAGTAAATTACACTATTACAGTATTCGAAAGAGTAATCTAATTAAAACTGCGAAGCTAACACGCCCAAAAGGCTTATGTACGTTCTGATAATCGCACTCCCTCCCTCTCGCTCTCTCTTCCTCTCTCTCTCTCTCTCTTTCGCTCGGTCTATCTCTCCCTCGTAAGCGATATAAGATGTAGTGGCGTATTTTCCAGAGAAATTTGAGAATATTAGAAGCAGGAAAAAGAAGAACGTCTCCGCCCGACTAATTTTCTTTGTCAGTGAAGAAAAGACAAACGAAGAAAGAATTGTACAAGATGAAAACGTCTCGCAATTCAATTTCTTTCTAAATATCAGCTCGGTAGTAACTTCAGGTATTCGAGTAAACCGAACGCTTGCAGACGCGCAACGAAACACAGATAAAACTGGCTAAAATGTATCACGCAAGTTGTACACGATGTATGTGAATATAGCAAGTTATAAAAGGAAAGATTTTTCAGCAAATCTACGTAAAAACTGAATTACGTAACGTACCCTATTGAGAAACGGATGTACCATTAGTAGGGGTAGCTTCGTAAGCCACGTTTGCTAAAAACTCGCGAATACGCGTTAACGTCTAAATTTTTCAAAAAAAGAAATGCTTATCGGTGAATATTTGGAGCCGCCATTATTACTAAGTTGTAAAGGTTCCTCGACAATTCAAATAATTTATTGCGTTATCAAAAATCAATAATTCGCTCGTTTCAATTCTGTTCTTGAAATCTCAAAAATTCCCACAAATTGTAAAACGTTAATGAGAATTAATCAAGTTGCACTTCGAGTGAGAAACGTGCCGGTAATTTAATTAGGAGAGTTTCAAGCTACAGAGACGCCCGTCTCCTTTCCCACCTCGTTTATTGAAAATTCCTTAACGTTTAGGAGAAGCAACACGTACGATACCGATACAAATTTGGGAACGAGTTCGCACGCAAACGGAAAAGTATGTATATATCAATGCGGAATACTCTCGGGAGGTTCGACCGAATCGATTTTAAGAGTATAACTCGTTATAACCATACCTTATTCCGAAATGCGTTTCAAAATTATTCGGCCATTCAAGTTTTTTCCTCTTCTTTCTCGCTTTTTTTAACGAGCCACTTCTGCCTCAGGAAAGAACGCGTAACGCGCGAAATCATAGACAGAGGCTAACGCGTCTCATTGGTTGATAAGGCTCGATGTTAAAATAAATCAAGAGACTCGCAATCATGATGTTAATGAGTAGTAAAGTAAGCGCGTTTTATATATTTTGTTTGAAATGTATATATATGCATATACATATGTATTTATGTATAACATATATATCGACTCGGAGAGCGAAAAGCCTTGGGGTTCTCATCTCTCGATTCGCTATCTCATGTCGCAGACATCGAAAACAACAAAATACGGTGCATGCGCCTATTGGCAAAAATTCATCGTCCTTTCTCCATTTCGATGGACGACGTTATTTATCTCGTCTTTTTTGTATTTCATTAAAGAAAAAAGGAGACAGAGAGAAAGAGAGAGAGAGAGAGAGACTAACGGATACAGAGAGGGAGAGAGAAAGAGAAATGCACTTTAAGCGGTTTTAACGAGTACGAGACATGCGGTTTGAGTAAGAAAAGAAAAACGAAAGATCGAATTTCAAACCCAATACGAGTCCATTCTTATTGATTATTATTTCCAATTTTTTGTTTTGTTTATATTACACCTTCCGCGACCCATGTTCCTCTTGCTCGTCTCTCTTGCGTGTTCCAGCTTTTTCTATCCTCTTTCTCTCCGAGTTCAAAATATGACTTTGCTTTTGCTTTATATTATTAGTTGATTCGATGGTCGGTCGAATCGCGTTATCGTTCAATTCATCGTAATTTGGTCTGCAATACGCGATCAAATGGTCACGTTACGTTGTGATGTCGCGCGTCGAATAATATCAGCCAGTTGCGAGTTACGAGAGTACGTTAAACGATTCGACCCACCGGTTTTTCGGCATAATGATTATTTTTTCTTCATTTATTTTTGCACGCTTTTTTTTCCTTTGTCATCTTCTTGCAAATGTTGCAAATCTCCGTTGAACGTACTTGTCCTAGCGTTCCGGGATAGAGCGAGGTTTCAAGGGGTCGGGGGCACCGGCGCAATATTATTTGGTGCCTCTTTCTCGCCTCTCACCACTTTCACCGCCATCGCCGCCGCCATTACCGCCGCAATCCGGAAGATGCGACGGATTACGATGATGATTGTGGTGGTGTTTAGGCTAAAAGGTGGTCCCCTCGGGTGGCTGAGATAGTTTCATGTTTTCTTTCAATGTCATGAGACGGCGTAATTCCTGAAGTACAGTCTTGATCGTGAATTCACGCTGCCACTTTGCTAGAACCGGCACGCTTCGATTGTCCACCTTTTCTCAAAAATAATACAATTATATAAATAATGGGAATTTCCAAAATAGGAATGAGATCAAAAAAAGAGAAGCTTCTATAACTTTTTATGCTTACCGCTCCGGTGGTACTGTTGATGCAATTCATGTTAATTCTGCTTAAAAATCTTACGTTAGGAGCATCGTCCGGATATCTCTGACCGCAATCGATCTTTAAACTGTACATCCTATTTTCGTATGGTGTCTGAGAATTCAAAGAAACAATAAACAGGATATCCGTTTTAACGTATCTGTCTTTCAAAGCGAATGAAGTATTACTGTGCAATGGAGAAATGCGTCGGATGGTTCTTCTTACCCTAGGTGGTCCGATAATCATGCCGGTCCAGTGTGTTAGAGTCATATCATCATCGTTCTCCAGACCCCAGCTGATTGTGCCGTCGCCCACGCCTTTTTGTCCTTGTTCTAACTCTTCGAGCAGGCGAAAGTTTCGAGGAACCACTGCGAGTGATGAATTGAACAAAAATCATCATTATTAATATTTATCGAAGGACGGGAGCGTTATACACACATAGACAGGGAATATCAAACTCAGAGAGTATACCGAGACAAATGTATGGAAATACCAACGATCTTTTCGTTCTGAAAGATCGTATTAAGGTTCGAAGATATGAGAAGGAAATGGGAATGATCGATAAATGTGAACATCCATGGGAAAGCTGAAAATAGAATTTTTTCTTGATTTGACGTAGTTCGTTGACTCGAAAAAAAACTGAGAACGTTAATTTCGACACAAGTATCTCATAGTTGAAGGATCTCAAATTTTTCTGGAAGCATTAACTGTGTTTGGGAAAATTGGAGCTGGAAACTGCAAAGGTGAGAAAATTTTGCTTAAGATACGTAAGCTTTCTTTTTCGCAGTCGACATGCGACGCAGGGAAATAGACCCTTTATTAAGGGGTGGTGAAACATGTACGAGTACGAGAGATATGGGTATAACGGGCGATCACGACAAATGTTAAAGAAAAAACGACGGATGACGTGTTTAACCTCCACTTAACGAAGAAGGAAAACATCGCAATTAATAAGACATATCTGTGAAGTGGCAGACTGAAGGTCGATTCGGAGCGTGACGATCAAAAGCTGTCAAGTTTACACGATTACTGGTAAGCCTTGTGATCGGGTGAAACCGAAATTTGTACGTCATAAGTGGAAGAGAGAGAGAGAGAGAGAGAGCGATAGAGCGCGAGACGGAGGGAAAGAGAGAGAAGGAAAGACAAGAAGAACAGACAGACTGAGAAAGAGAGAGAGAAAGCGAGAGCGTGTTAAAGGAGATTTAACGATGTAACGAAGACCTAGGGACACGGGAGATAATTTCCGACGAGAAAGATATGGAGTGGAAAAAAAATCATTTGGTACAGTTTTAGCGGTTTCAAGAAGAATGCAATTACTCACCTACACCGGCCGTGGGTACCGCCATGATCACGAATTTACGTGGGGCACGTTATTATTATATTTTCACTGTTCCTCGAGAACTCGCCGGACGCCAGGACGCACACCGGTTTATGTACCGTCACAATCGCCGATCGCGTACAAATATCGCGTGTTAAAATTCTCTTGTATTATTTCGCGATTGAACGGGACGCCCGTCTCGATATTTGTCTTATTCTTTTAGGCGCACACCGCAAAATCTCGAGGCACATACGTCGATACGGGCGATTGTATCGAATTTCGAAGTGTAAAATCCACTTTGTTAAATGCGAGCGAACCTCTGTGAGGTTGTATGTGCACGGACGAATTGCCGTCGGCAGGATCGACTCAACTCTATTACATTGACCAACTGTGCGAATACAAATGCTATCTCGCACTTTAGTAAAATTCCCTATGCGTTTAGTTATGTTTTCCAGGACTTTAGCCGGAAGAATATTTGTATTTCAATATTTCTAAGTTTTATATTACAGCGACTGATCGATAAAAATAATTATGAATGGTTTAAAAAAAATGGAAAAATGTCTCTATCATGAGGCTCTTTAATCCAATCGCACGGCAACGTTGTACAACGAAATCCTGAACTTGCGGTTAGGTTAGACTCGAGAAGGGGCGGTAGGTAGAATATGGACCGCGGCGATTGTTGGTAATATAAATTTCCCACTTTCCCTTCTAACCGCAATATGGTAGTGGCTGTCGCGTTATCGTTGAGGAAAATATGCGTTTAACCTAAAGTTGGGATGGCGCGAAACTGAGACGTTTTCCCAAATTGCACGTATAAGAAAATATATGTGAAATACCGTAGAAAAATAATGGGGTGAAACTCAAAATCCCGCAATAATACAGCAATGAAGATCTCAGTGTGAGCGACACAAAATCGACAATGACGTGCAAATAAACTAAAGGCCCCGCGCTTTGAAATATTACGCGAATACCCGTTACTTTTTTCACAAAATTGGTGACGATTGTATTTACGTATACCTGTGTAAATGTTGGGGTCAAGACACGGAAACGTCTTATGGCATTAAATACCTGTTAATTTTTAGTTTTGTGCACTTTAAATTACTCTCTGTGCAATGAGTCTCGAGAGAACGTGGCACCTCGGACTCTCAGTACGTTAATGAAATATTCAAGTATCGTACATATACGGAGGACGTGTGGATTCAGGTGGAGGGGATGGTTTAGTGAAAATGGCGTCGAGTGGGCGTAGAAGGGGATATAGAAGCACTCCGGGTAGTATCGCGCCGGCTGCGCAAGAGCAAGTCCCGTGAACCAAGCGATGCAAGGGGAGAGGACATTTTTTTCCGGAATAATAATGTTTTACCCGTGGATACTAAATTGACAGTTGGTTGCCTGGTGCCGTTGTGGCTAATATCCTCGCGCGTTCTTTCGCACAGTGATTGTGAACGGAGCTATCGAAAAGCCTTTTTAGTGTTTACATTTATTATTTTGTGTGCTACCGTGTGACAACGATAGTGCTCGATGTAGCAACATTACACACATACGCATATATACATATACATATATATGTGTGTGTATACAGAGAATTTTTCGACGCTCTACCCCTGGACGGATTACATGAAGAACCGAAGAGCCACGAACAACGAGGGAGAGCGAAAGGTACAGGATTTGTCTCGACTGACTGCATACAATTGCTTTTTGTTTCCATTTTGCTTTCAGACTGCGCATGTATCGAACGCGGTTGACTGTTTTACGAATAAATGTCGGACGCTTACGCTTTATAAACAACAATACGATGAATGATTCAGGGGATCGATCTTTGTTGTTACCTTATATACATTATGAAAAACAAACTACTAATACATTTAACCTACATTAACACATTAGAAAAGAAAAAAACAAATCGAAAGTTAACACACAAAAATGTGCGCTCGCCTTTGTTCTTCTCCTTGCTAATAAAAAAAAAAGAAACGATACTATTTTAATCGTATATCGTTGCAATGTTTCGTCCCTAACAATTTATTGTTCTTCTATTAGCCGAACGAAGATTTTCATCGAAGAGAGCACTTTCCGTCTTCGATCTCCGAGACACACAATCGAGGGCTTTGTCCTGCTCCGTCTGGTCCATTATATCCTTCTCGCCCATCCGTCGATGTGTTTTTTACCTCTTACTCCGTGAAAATCAGCTGACGCGAAGATTCTTATTAAAAAAAAAGGTTTGATATTTCTTACGCTGACACTACGTCATGAATTTCCTAACTGTACCGTTAATTATTAATCTTTCTTTATAAAAATCGCAAAATTCATCAAGATTATAGCGATTTATTATTAACGAAGGGTAACGAAGAGATCGTGGCGAGATAAGCTTGTTGAGGGCATTTAATAATACTGGATACTCTCTCGACCTTGGTATTTTCCCGTTAATCCTGCTAGCCTGTTCGATCGAACAAAATCCTCTGCTTTGCGGTTCGGCGATTTTTCTCTTTCTCTCATTCTCGCACTCTCTTCCTCTCGTTGGACTCTTTTTAAACCCGGATAACGGTATCTTATCACTGGCTCATGCGGCATTTCCGCCTTTTTCATCGGCGCAATCCCATTCGTCGTTTCTATTTTCGCGATTATGCAGCAGTTGCAAAATAGAGAAGAAAAACAAAAAAGAAAAAAAAACAATCTCTCGCCAATTGTTCGAAGCATAGGAGAGATCTCGAGTGCTTTATATCGAGACTCGTACAGCCGTAGCTGTTGGCGATATGTAAAAGGGAGAAGGAGCATGGTGCGTGTGCCAAATGAACGAATGAATTGAACGTTCTCGTCGCGCTGCCTCTGCGACCCTTGTTCACGAGTGAGTCGTATGGTTCACCGCAGGCAGCAGCCGGCCATCCACCCGGTTAGACCTCTCTTAGTGTTGTATATTATTGATTTTTTTTTCTCGTCGCCCTCGTGTGTTGTATGCACGCGGTGAATTATCGAGGGAGACGGAAAGTAAGAGAGGGAAAGGGAGAGAAAGGGAGAGGGCGAGCGAGACTCACTTATGATCATAAGGACAGTCGCCTCGGGTGTATAAGGGCACGGTGAGAGTTATACGCCTCTCTTCCTCTCCACGTGCCTTCGAGCTACAAACTGACCCATGTACCAGCATTTTTAAAAACGTCCTGCTAATGAAATAATGAAGATAAACAAAAAATTGCAACAATTCATCGATTTAGAAAAAAAATATCGTCACCCGTCTGCCGATTCGATTCGTTACGATTTAATAAACGTACGCTAAAGGACGCGAAGAAGAAAAAAACATGAGGATCCGAGAGTCCAAGTTCGTGGCCCCGTTACTTAACGAGATCAACGACTCGGCTAACCCCGGGCCCGGATTTTCTCTACGGTCTAAACTATACTCGGCTCGATCTTGGACGAGAGTTCAATCGTGTCATTTTGTTGCTAGAATTGTTAGGGAGAGACGAACGTACCTGATTTCGATTAATGAGACGAATATTATGCACAATTTACTGGGACAAAAAACAAGTCGCGAGAGGGACTCTCACGTGGCTTGAGAAGAATGAAAGCCGAGGTTGATATTGAGATATATATATATTATTGGGTAGTATTGGTGATACGTAACGTATGTGAGAGAGAGAACGAGGTGGGAGAGAAATAAATGGCGGCGTGACTGGGTAAACCGGACGACTCGAAAGCACTCTCGTTCATTCCTGATACTCGCGATCCGGGGGACAAGCTACTAGTAGGACCCTGGCACGGTTCTCTTTCTCTCACTCGAGTTTGCTTTTTCTTACACTTATATACGCTATCGATATCTAATATATTATATCGCTACGATCTAATTATTTTATTACACGCACACGCAGGGTCTACGACAAATCTAAATAATCTGTTTTTTCCACTCGATCGATTTTCACAAAATCTTCGATAATTTCAGGAAAATTTATGATACGAAAATTAAAATATTGTTTGAATTATTTTTTCATTAACAAAATTAATAAGCAGAGAGTGGAAAAATACGTCTGTGTGTATTATCGATATAACGTTTTTTTATTAGTCGATGAGAAATAATTTTAAAAATGTCCGCAAGATGGCGGCGGGATCGGGGTCTTTTGAAATGAATTCTATGACGAAAATTGGCGAAAAAAATTTGTTCGCCAGATTCGTGGCGTGTCTGGTAAACAGATGTCGGTTTGCGCATTCGATTTTTTTTTGTTTTCTCGTTCTCGTCGTGGTCGAGCCGCAACTACCTATCTAATATGTAACTACCTACCTATACCTAACTACCGTGGTCGAAATCGCCTCTGTCCCATAAGTGCAACAGATGCATTTGTGCATTCTACGTGCACGTACAGGATGCACGTCGAATCCTCACGTAGCGCCTTGTTGTACATCTGGGTATCACGTGAAAATTGAGACTGCTCGAAGAGTAAAATGTCCCGGAGAGCGAAAAATTAGAAAAATAATAATAAAAGAGAAACGCGACGACGCATGAAATTGCAAGGACACGCTCGAGCTTGGCTACGCGTCATAAAATAATATCGGAATTCTGAATTAACGATGGAGGAGGGGATCGAACTGCGATTCGAACAATTTAACAATTGTCGTCGATCGATCCGTGTCTCGGGTTTACGGAATTTCAAGGTCACTTTTATTAGCGTCCTGGCTTTGACGATTACGCCGCTATTCAAAATCGTACCAGGCACCATTTATATCAACGAGTTATTTCATAATTGGGCCGTTAGATAAAAAAAATTTTTAAAAAAATAAATAAACGCGAGATTCGATTAAATGGCGACGAGAATCTTCAGCTACGACGCCATATTGAATATTCAAAAATATTCTAGAGTATTTATTTCTGCGCGTTGTGATCGAAGGTTGGATCGTTTTTTATATAAATAATTGTTCGAACGTTAATTACGATAATAATCGACTTAGAAATTTTATCAAGCTTATTAGTTCTTGAATTTATAATGAAAAATGGTTTATTCGAAGAATGTCGAATTTTCGCGACAAAGATATTTTCTACGACGGAGAAAAATTCTGATGGAAAATTTTGATGTGAAAATGGGATTTTTTTTAGTGGTGGGCTTATCTAATGGTGTCTCTCCTCACCGGAGCCAACTGTACGGCCAACGCTTAAAAATAAACACTGAAACTTTTTTTTCTCTCCCCCGGCTTGAACGTGCTACATTTAAAGGGATTTTCGAGTGGGCTACGCCGTCCACGGTCCCTTGACAACCAAAGTACCGTAAATATAATATGTGTTCTCTTTTTCTCTTCTTCTTCTTCTTCTTCTTCTTCTTCTTCTTCTTCTTTTTCTTCTTTTTCTTGCTCATAGGAAATTCTTTGTTCGCGTGATTTATTTTTTCCCTCGCGACGATACCCGGATTATTTAAGAAGGTACGATTATAGAGCGGGTTTTAAATATTTTTGAGACTTAATTTGGTTTTTATGAAGTATGTAATTTATGGATGTTTTATAAAATTCAACGATAACAATTTTTCTGGGAAATTTAAACGATAACGAGTATTTAGACAAATTTCAACTATGATATAATTTTGTTTATAATTTATAATAATTATAACTATGATTTCAATTATAAGAATAACAATTTATCCTTAAAATTCGCCAAAGTTTTAATCAAATTCTATAATTTTATTTAATTTTTGTCACGTAGTTTTCACACGTTAATAAAATTGCGAATTTGCCTGGTTCGAAGTTGACAAATTGCTGGCTCGCAGAGTTAATGACTCGTGTTTGAAAAACTCTATCAAACTTTTCGTTCCACATGACTGATGACCTGTCGAAAATTGATACCGATTTAATTCGATAATTATCAAAGATATTCAAATTCGATAAGATTAGAAACTTTTTTTTAAATTTATACGCTCGACGCGTCCGTAAATTTATGAAATTAACGAACGTTAAATTTTCTACTCGAATGACGATTTAATGAAAGAAGCCCGGAGGCAAATTTTGCCACGATCGATAAACGTCTCTTCGTTTTATGAAATTATGATTTAAAAAATAATTATTAAAAACTTTCAATTAAAAAGTTGCATTAATTTCTCACAATTTTTCTTTATTCACGAAGATTTTACTACGACTGTAGAAGCGAGACTCGAGAAGCTGATTCCTCGTTGCGATTCGAGAAAAATTACGAGCAAGCTAATGGGTGATTAACATTTTTTTTCCAGTGTCCTCTATCGTTCACGGTCGCTCGATGACCAAAGTACCGCAAACACGTGCCTTTCTTTTCTTTCTTTCTTCGTCATAGAAGATTCTTCATTCAGATTATTATTTTTTTCTCGAGTCAATACCAGAATATTTAAAAAACTTTGGGTTATGGAAAAATACGAATTTTTAGCTGTAAATTAATTTTATGAGAACGATAATTTACAACTATTTAATTTTTTTTTACGCGAATCAATCTTCTCAGAAATTTCATTGAAATTATGTCGGAATTTTGTAAAACGTTAATCGCACAATTTAATTGAAATAAAATTGAGAATTGGCCTGTTTAAAAATCGACAAATTTGCTAGGAGTAAGGAAACAATCTCTCGTGTTTACGAAAGTTCATTGAGCTATTTTTCTCTCTATCTCTATCTCTATCTCTACAGTTACATCGTTGCGCATGAACGACGCCGTATTAAAATTCTGACACCGATTTTGATAAGACTCGACAATTTCCAAAATATTTGCAAACTTCAGCAAATTTCTCGAATACAAAATTTTGTTCACGAATAAAGTTTTATAAACAAAAAAAAAAAAGAAAAAAAAACATCCAGGACAAAATTTTGCCGCGATAAATCTATTTTTACAAAAATGCTCATTTTTGCATAAATTATTCGCAACGTCCGAGCCTAAATTCAAACCTCGCATCGACCTCTCGCAATTCGTCCTCCTTTATCGAATTCTCGTTACGAGCGACTCGACATAAAACTGTTTCCTCGTGGTTTTACCATCGAGGAAACATTCCAAGCGAGCAACGAGTTATTAATTCCTTCCTCTCATCGATACCGCAAAATTGAAACGAGCGCAAATCGATAAAACTATCAAAATCTAACAAAAACTTGATTAATTCCAAAAATAGAAACCAATTAAAAAAACAAAATTAAAAAAAACATAAATTCATCGACAAACAATATTTTTTCCTTGAAAAATCGATTCCACCGTTAAAACAGTGCAAAAATAGAAACCCTAGCGACGCGGCGAAGTTTCGATCGACGGTAAATTTCGTTCGTTCGTTCGATCGTTTCGTTTCGTTTCGATCTCTCCCAAGTTGCGCGTAACGAAGCGCGCGTTTCCTCTCGTCGGCGTAGGTCGACGACGTTGGTTCGACGCTTTACCGAATCTGGGCTAACTAAACCAGCAACGGCTCGGTCGTTCGTTCTCCCTCGGCTTTTCTCTTTCCGTGCAACTCTCGCTTGCATCGCGCATACGTATGTAGATATATTCGCTCGTGGTATACACGTAAGCGAATTAAACACACACACACACACACGTATATATATGTGTGTGTGTATGTATGTATATATATATATATATATATATAAATATATAAATGTGTGGAGGTTACGATGGGTACAGTCGGCAGAGGTGTCTCGTCTTTCGATCGATCGACCGAACCGGTGCGGTCGCGGACCGCGGGGGAGAAAAGCGCGCGCGCCCTTTGCACGGCAACCGGGCCACCGGAAATTAAGTCACGTCGTTAATATCCCATTAAGGCAATGTTAAAAGTCCGTTGCGAGCGAGCGAGCGAGGGAGAGAGAGAGACGCTAATTTTTTGGGACGGCGCATCACCATCAACCTCCTCACGAGACATTTTCGGGGCATCCTACGGCTATAAGTCCTTGAGAGGGTGGAAGATCCTACTTGCGCATTAACCGTGATAAATTGAGTTTCGCCCGCGAAACATCGAGGCATCCATTTTCGAATATCGAAGACTCGAGGATTGTCTCGAATTCGATGGAAAAATGGAAATTGACTTTTGTAGCTGTTTATACTTAGATGAATTAACGGGGATGATGATGGATAAAATGCAAGGGTTGAAAAAAAATGTTTTCACGGGGAAGAAAAATCGATTTTTATCGACAATAAATTGTTTATGTTTGAGAAAAATATTTTTTTATAGAAAAACAAATTTTTCTCGTGGGAAAAAAATCTTTTTTCGTTGAAACAAAAAGATTTTCTCATTGAAAACAAAATCTTTTTCGTTAAAAAAGAAAAAATGTTTCTTTCAAACGAGAGATTCGTATCGGAGCTCCGTCGTGTCGTGTACGTTTTGATGAATCGGTGCGAATTGAGATCGAACGAATGGCAAATTGAGCTAGAGACAACGTCCTGAACGAGTAGACCGAGTGCGGCCAAGAATCACGATCTGGTAAGAAGGAATTCTCTTTCTCTCTCTCTCTCTCTCTCTCTCTCTCTCTCTCTCTCTCTCTCTCTCGCGGCCCAGTGGGGAGACCGCTTGGCAAGTGTCGTCGCGGGTACTTGTCGTCGCTCTGCCTTAATAGCATTTTCGAGATATCGAGCGAGTTTGTGTGTGTGTGTGCGTGCATGTCTCTCGGGTACAAGAGGTAACACAGCATTCACACAGAGCGAGAGAGAGAGAGAGAGAGAGAGAGCCAAAGAGTAAGAGTGTACCAAAGGTTACTGCCCTTTGAGCGAGCGTCCAAGTGCTCCAGAAACGTCGTCGTATATCTTAGGTCCAACCAAAAAAACTAAACAAAAAACACACACGTTGGTTTTGCATTCTAGAAGAAAATAAAAAAGGACTAAAGGGACGCGCCGCTCGAATTCCCTTTACCACCGATTACGTTTAGCGATCTAATTTTCCGTAAACGAATTATTTACAATTTTCTTGTCGTTGCCGGAGGGTTATTGGTTTTTTTTCGCTTTAAAATTTTTTTTTTTTGCAAAAAAGGTAATTTTTTTTAGTCGGAGAGTCGAGGATACGATTTATAGTTTAATATGGGGGAAAATATCGAGGAGGAAGCTGGAAGAGCGTCAAAGCTTTGGCCGGTGCTTTGGTCGCATGCTCGCTGGCCGGAAGAGCGAGCGATGAATTAGCGCGATCGAATGGAACACACGTCGAGACTATACGCCTATCCATCTATCGAACTATCCCTCCTTCCTTATCTATTTATTCATTTCATTATCTAACAATTTTTCTATTTGTTTATTACTCCGTCTGACTGTTTACTTAAGAATTTTTCCGTAAATTGCTAATTGCAATTCCGTGTTTTATGTTATCACCGAAGTAACGAATAATCGAGGAACGATAAAGAAAATATTGGAAATGTTAAAAAAATTGTTCGAGACCCCGTTACTAATATTTCACATTTTTTCATTCACGACGGTAGAAACGTTTTTTTTTTATTTTTATTTTATTTGTCTTTTTCACATAAACTTGAAAGGGATGAAATTTTGTTGTTTTTGTTGAAAATAATTTTATCGATATTTGTTTTTTAAACGAAAATTTTCCGTAAGTTGTGAATAGGAAATTTTTAATTCTCGAGAAGACCGACGGTGGCGGGTATGCGGTGAGCGTGCCGCTCTGGTGATCACCGAGAGTTAAGCAGCATTTCGCGCGGACAGTACTTGGTGCGGTGACCGCTCAGCCGTTCGCTGGCTTGGCGCGTCGCATCTCTGAGCGAGGAGAGGGGGGAGGGGGAAGATCGTTCTTTCCAGAGCATGATAGGATAATATTTCCTCTAGGAAAACATTATCAGACTTTGCAAGGTATCTGACACTAGTTTTCTGCAGTTTTCCCGTGCCCTAGGGGATTGTCGCATCGTGCAAAAAGTCGTCTGCTAAAACACTCGAAAAAAATAAGATTTGGTGAGCAAAAGTGTGGGCAAGAAGGGACGTTTGGTAAAAATCCGAAAAAGGGGAGGGGGTGTACGTTGGAAAAAATAAACAAATTAAAAAACTATTCACGGAAAACATAGGGAAATTTCTAATAAAAAATGGAAAATTGACAATTTATCGAAAATCGAGAACGGCGATTGTTACATTTGTGTTATTGGCGATGTTGTTCGTCTAGTTTGATCGCCGTCCAGTTAGTACCTTGACCGTCTGGGTTAAACGAAAAAAACAAAAAATCTTATAACGAACGGGAGCTTAGGGGGGAGTTAACGCGTATACATAGGAGGAAAAGTGATTCTCGCGGTGTCCGAAGGAAGTCTACCGCGGACATGCCTCGCATATTCGATAGCCGAGCGACGAAAGGTCCCTATTGTTTTATATCGAGAAGACGTGTCTTCGATGCGCCTCTGTACGATAGCGAGAGGATATACGACGATGCAGAAAGGAATAAACGATAAGGAGGAAGAGAGGAAGACTTCCCAGTCATATATCGATTTTACATCGTATACAGAGATTTCTTTTTATACGAGATATTCCGCTTCGACACATCCGATATGTCGACGTTTACCATCGACGATGTGAAAACGTATTTTTTATTTTTTATTTTCCAAGACGAAAATCATGATCCAACAATTCACAGCTGCAAACGTTCCAATCAAATTTCTGTGTAATATTATACGTAATGTTTTTATTATAAAAATAGTTCTTTTTTTGTCATAATAATAATAGTAATAATTTTTTATTATAGTAAGTATTCTTTTTTTATGAAAATAATTTATATGTTTTTTCTTATAATGATTGAAAAATATTTGCAGCCGATGGGGTGAAAATATTTGAGCAATTATTAATATTCTCAAAGTTAAAGATTTCTTTTAGAAAGTCAGATAATAAATCAGATGGAAAGATAATGATTTTTGTCATGAAATACTGTAACTTTGCAAAGTACAAATTTTCATTTATTTTTTTCAGCTTAACCGACTCAATCTCAACTTCGTCAAAAACGTTAAAATCTCATTTAAAAAAAAAAAAACAATACACATATAATTGTTTACCGTTTAACGAGAGAAAATATTTTTCGTCGTTTTGCAGAAGTCTGCCGGGACCAATCAGTCGTCAACGATGGACGAGAGACAATAAGCCAGATCGCTCGTCGTTGAGATTGCACGACTGAGATAATAAAGAACGAAGACGGGATCAAACATTGAACAAGATCGCGAGAGAGCAGAGATGGAGGCTCGTCGTATCGATATCTCGACGAGAAACAGATAGGACGAGTCCTTGCGATCGTACGAGTCATCGAATAATTTCAATCAACACGTGAGAAAGAAAGAGAGGGAGAAAGACAGGAAGAGGGATAGATAGAGAAAGAGACAGACCAATTGTTTCAAGATGGGCAAGTGTTGTAGCAAGCGGCAAGAGCCGCAACCGATCGGTAAGTTTCACGAGTCAAAAACAAAAGAAAAATCAATTTTTTCCTCAAATTCTACGTTTCGTTTGAAAATAATTATAAAAAAAACAGAGCGATGGCATTTAATAATGTAATTTTATTATTTTCACAGTATACAAAAAAGCCGAGACTGGTCTCGGTACTAAACACAGTAACGGAGGCTCGCTGGATCGGTATACGGCCGATCCAAACCAAAGAGGAGTACAAGCCAGAGCGGATATCATACGGCCAAGGCCGACACCCTGTAAGCTACAGATACCCCATCAGCCACGTAAATCAAGCTCGCCTGTCGTTCTGCCCGCATGTGTGTATTTTATGTTGCGTTTCGTTTTTTAAAATTGTTTTTATTCACGTTTGTTTACACCACCGATGAAAATTCAATCAATCAACGATCGATTAATCCTCCTTTATCGGAATCGTGTCTAAATTATTAATATTTCGTTTGATATTTGTTATCGTTGCTTATCGAAGCGAAATATTGTTTCAGTATAATTCTTACGTCGAGCTTGAATGGCCAACGCTCGACTACGTATCTCTATTCCTGCCTGTATATTTAATATTTCATCACGAATGTTGTTTTATTTTTCTTTCTTTGTTTTTCTTCTCAACAACAACTACAGCTCACTCACAAAGGGCCAACAAGATCGTCGTGGCACTGTATAATTATACAGCTCGCGAGAGTACGGACGTGAGTTTCGTCAAGGGCGATCAGATGGAGGTGCTTGACGATTCAGAGCACGATTGGTGGAGAGTATTGCATCTGAGAACTCTGCAGGAAGGTCTTATACCATGGAACTTTGTTGCCGTCGAACGTTCGGTCGAGAGCGAGGAGTAAGAAACGATCGCTGTCTTTTTTGCACAATTATAACCATTCGACCGAGCTCTTTCGGCGAAATTACCTCGGTTCACTCGTGTTTAATCGTACGAAACTTATTCTTAATTGACCACAGCTGGTTCTTCGAGAACGTATCGAGAAAGGAAGCCGGTAAGCTTCTCCTGGTTGACGAGAATCCACGTGGTACTTTCCTCGTCAGACCGAGCGAGCACAATCCTCGTGGTTACAGTCTTTCGGTTAAGGATTGGGAGGAGGGAAGAGGTCATCACGTCAAGCATTACAAGATCAAGCCTCTCGACAATGGTGGATTTTTCATCGCGACGAATCAGACCTTTCCTACTCTACCGGCTCTTGTCATGGCCTACAGCAGTGAGTGACGATAATTTAATAATTACAATAGGAACAATATTTTCCTTCTTATCTTCGAATTTACAACGAGCCGAGAAAATTTGTTAATTCATCGAATAATCCTATGTAGAAAATGCGCTTGGTCTCTGTCACGTGCTGTCGAAACCCTGTCCAAAGCCTCAGCCCGACATGTGGGATCTCGGGCCCGAGTTGCGCGACAAGTGGGAGATCAATCGTACGGAAATACAGCTCATTCGTAAATTGGGCCACGGCAATTTCGGCGAGGTTTATTACGGCAAATGGCGCAACAAGATCGAGGTCGCTGTTAAAACGTTACGTCCTGGAACAATGTCGACCGAAGCGTTTCTTCAGGAGGCAGCTATAATGAAGCAATTCAGGCACAGGCATCTAGTCGCCCTGTACGCCGTGTGCTCGAAGGAAGAGCCGATTTACATAGTCCAAGAGTACATGTGCAACGGTAGTTTGCTCGATTTTTTGCGCACCGGTGACGGAAAGTATATGCAATTCGAGGATCTGATTTACATCGCGGCTCAAGTCGCCTCCGGTATGGAACATCTCGAGAGTAAACAGTTGATACATCGTGATTTGGCAGCGAGAAACGTTCTCATAGGTGAAAAGAACAAAGCTAAGATATGTGATTTTGGATTGGCGAGGGTAATAGAGGACGACGAGTATTGCCCGAAACAGGGGAGTAGATTTCCGGTTAAATGGACAGCGCCGGAAGCTATAGTTTACGGAAGATTCAGTATAAAGAGCGACGTGTGGTCCTACGGAATTTTACTCATGGAACTGTTTACTTACGGTCAAGTACCCTATCCGGGAATGCACGGTCGCGAGGTGATCGAACAAGTCGACAAGGGTTATAGGATGCCAAAACCACCGAATCAACCGTTACCCGATACGATTTATCGGCTTATGTTACAATGCTGGGACGCGAGTCCGGAAAAACGTCCGACCTTCGAGTTTCTCAATCATTATTTCGAGTCTTTCAATGTGACGAGCGAGATACCGTATCTCGAGCCACCGACCGACTGATACAGGGCCCATATACACGGCCACGCAGTGCCGCATGGACACTTTCATCCGGCGCACATAAACTGTGCCATGGAGTTTTACGGTATTTATTGTTGAGCGGGAGAAAACGGGGAAAAAGAAAAGAAAAGTAAAGAAAAGAAAAGAAAAGCAGAAAAATTAATGACGCGTTTGGAATAATGGTGCGTTTTGTCGCTCGCGAGAGAGAACAACGGAGACCGAAAGGATCGTACGATGTCTCTGTGCTCTCCGAACACTGCCAGAATTTTGCCAATCAAGTCCGTTCGACGATAGAACGACTAAACGATCGTGTGCCATGAACTCGGTGACGAGTAATTATATCGTCGCGCTGAGCGTCGCGTCATTTTCGTTTTCTCTCAAGCATAACTTCTCGGAAACACGGTATAACATAATACATATGTAATACTCGTTCGTTCAACGACTGTTCTCGTATACTATTTGGCATAAGTATATACCACGTGTTCGCGCGGATTTTTTCGCGAACGTTAAAAAAAACGTTTTCGGCCTTTCTTTTGAGAAACTAAAAAATGATTGAAAGGGAGATCAAAATCTATTGCGTTTCTAAAATTTGTGCGGAACGTTTTTTGTATCGTATTTGTATAAACAAAAAAATAGCCTTTAGTATTTGGAGGAAGGCTCTTTTGGCGCGAAACGTTCGTTCGAAATTTTTACAATTTTTCAAGCTCTCTCTCTCTCTCTCTCTCTCTCTCACTCATTCATTGTCATCCATCGCAATTATGGAAATTGTCGTTTGTCACGGAGTAACGAAGAAAGTCGAATCTTGTCGCACAAATTAAATTTTAGGTCTTCGATACAGGCGAGAGGGAGGGAAAATAAGAAAAAAAAATCGTTTGCAAAGGGAATTCGATTTTTATCCTTATTATCAATAATATTCTTATCATTATTAATAACTTTTGTGATGATAAATCGTGGTCTTTCTCTCTTTCTCTCATTAAGAGAAACGTCATGGAACTAGTACTATACACGAATAATTTTCATTCGAATATTAGCCGTTTATGAAATCAATATTTAATTTCTTCGCTGTGATTTAGCGCGCGAGATTAGAAAATTTTTGTTCAACTTGCCGCGAGAGTTCCTTCCCAGAGAAGATAATAAATAAAGAAGAGACGGAAACAGAGAGAGAGAGAGAGGAAGATAAAAGAAAGAAAGAAGAAAAAATAACAAAAAAATAAATAAAACAAGAGTTACTACAGGTGTGATTCGAGCGAAAGTCTGACGATTGTGCGCGTGTTCTGATGATTGAGGGTGCGTGAAAATTTGCGTAAAATATAGTTATATAGCATCATAGATTCCTATACTCGACGAAAAAAAAGGAAAGAAAAAAAAACACAGAATAAGCAGAGTCAAACGGACGGATGGAACGAGAATTTAAGATAAAGTTAAGCCATCGATGTTACTCGTACAAAAAGATTGAAAAAAAAAAAAACAAAAATAATAATGTAAATTTTATACTAAAAGTAAGGGAAGAGAAAAGACAGCAGATTAGTTTAGGTAGAAATCCTACTAGGGAGTTGAGCGTGCGGGGAAAACGGGCCACGAGTCGATGGTCATCGATTTTTGTCCATATATCTCCTCCGTTCGCGGGTAGATAAAAACACACACACACACACACAGAACAAAAACAAGAAGAAGAAAAAGAGTTAACCGATTATTTAACGCGATCGTAGTTTGTGTCGTTAGCACGATAAGCCATCACACACGAATATAGTCCACGTCGATATATTCTCGACCGCGAATTTACCAATTGAGAAATAGAGGAAGAAAAAAATTTTACATGTTGAAAGAAACAAAAATCGATCGATCTTTAGGTGAGTTGGCGCAATTAGAGCGGCTAACTAGCTATTATATAACGTCCAGGAAGAGTTAAAAAAGAAGAGAAAAAAAAGAAACACTGTAATAACCCTTTTTTCTATGAACGACCTTTTTATACCGACCAAAAAGTTTTTGTCATAGCGTGTTATAACGGCGTTGTGAGCACGAATTGTTCGTCATTCAAGTTGCATTCCAAGTTCTCTTATCGTACCCACTAAACTGCTCGTATTCGCGTCGGTTCACCTTATCTACCTATTATTAAAGGGCGACGAGAAAAACTGTGATTTATTCGAATTATTCGATGAAAAGGAAGAAGAAGAAGAAGAAGAAAAACTAAAGAAATTCACATTTCTCGTTTCACCAGCCCGACAAAGTGATCGCGCGCACGTTTCTTATTTTATTCCCACACTGCCATTTTGTGCTCTCTTTCGTTTGTACTTAACGATGCCTTCGCGATCTTCTATCGATGATAAATGCTCTCTTTGCTAACGCGCTTTCTTTTTGTTTTAATTATTATTTCGACATAACCCTCGAGCTCTCGTCTCGTCGTGGCTCACACGGACGAGTCAAATGTTTTCTTTGCCCATTTACTTTTTTCGACCAATCTGTGATATAATAGCCGGCAGACCTCAACCGTTTTGATAGCAACGTTTTGTCTCCTTCTATGTGCTCCCACGACGAGAGAGAATAATTCTTATTCACGGGAGATAAAGAAAAAATTGTAAATTTCTCTCGTTTTTCGTTGTTTTTCTGTTTCCTCTACGATCGACACCGGAAATGGAAACGTATAGAGAGAAATATTTTTGATCGACTTTCGCCAAATTCATTTCTAACCAGAACAGACAAACAAACACTCACGAACGTTTTTCATCTCTAGAATCTCGAGTCGAGGTGAATATATCGCGACATTATTCATAAAAAAAGAAGAAGAAGAAAAAAACACTCGTCGTCATTATTATACTATTGTTTATGTACACCAAAGCTTATTATCATTAAGTAAGTTAACGAATTACTTTGTATGATTGTATTTCATTGTCGTATAAGCCTATGCAGATCTAAAAATATATATATATATATATTATGTATCATATTAACAGTGTTTGAGTTTACAGTTTGATCGCTCGTCGACCGACTCACGAAATAAGCGAGGTTAAGAATCTCTGATAAATGAAAAAAAACCCACAAATTCGTTGTATTTTTCCGCTCTTCGCAAATCTTTAATATCGTCGCTCGGTCGTAAAAAAAACCTTCGTCGAGACCAACGAGACCGATATACGGCGAATTAAATTATTCCGTGTCAACCGGGTCACTCGATTCTCCTGTACGCTATTTTATTTGCATCCATTTTTGCGAACGTCGGCACGAGCCAATGCGGTCACTACTTACGGGTCGTTGCATTCGTCCTCGTTGTATCCGTGGTAAAGTAATACTCTGCCATTTTCTTTTTTCAATGCACTTTATTTTCCGTTATGAAAAATTTTCTCGAAAAGTGTATACGCGCATGCGTGTGTAGAGTATAATAATGTCGAGACGGAGAGTTTGAGAACCGCGATACGAAATATCGAAAGTTTGGGAAGATTTTGCAAATTTCCAACACTCGTTCTAACTCGAAACTATACGACGAAACAATTCTATACAACTCTACGCACTAACAAACTCTCCGACTCGAAAACAAAAAAAAATCTAAACGAAATACAACCGTGTTATTTTCATTCTTTTTTTTTTTAATCAAGTTTTTCTTTAATTATAATACATTTAAATATAATTTATGTAGGAAAGAAGGACGCGAGGGACGACACGATGAAGTAAAGAAATAATATTTTCTTATCAAATAGGGCGAGAGAGAAAAAAAAAAAAAAAAAAAAAGCGCGAGAAAGAAAATCGAACGGCGACGAGACGTTGCGAACCTCGGAGCATGATTGTTATAGCATTTTTCTTAACGCGTTTCTTTCTCTTCTTACTCATCCTTTTGTTCGAGATTGGTGCGTTCATGATAGGCCCGCCTTTTGACTCGAGGACGGATCCGTGCGAGGATTAATTTTGTCTTTTTGTTTTTTTTCCGCGAGGGGGGGAGGAGGATTTCTCCTCGATTTCGTTGGCGGAGAAAATCAAATCAAATATACATCATTTCGGCCATGTGCGACATCTTCTTTGGAATATGAACGAATTCTTCGAAGTAACTCGCGAGCTCGTCGATCGTAACGTCGCAAGGAGGAGGCGATATTCTAGCTTGAACGGAGCAAGTGCTCGAAGCGTTCGAAGATTGTCCACCTCCGGTAACGCTTTGCGTATCGGTCTGAACAGCGGGAGAATTTCCTCCGCCAGGACCGGGTCCTCTCTTGAGACTGGGCATCGTGTTACTTCGAACGCGTTGAAAACTACTCGATTCGTAACTTTCGGCCGGTATACTGGTGTCGTCCTTGACCCGTCTCGTGTCCTTGCTGCTTATATTAAGAGCCTTGAAATCTTTCGTAACAGAGCCATGACCGAATGTTCTATTGCTTGTCCTGGAAATACTGAGTTTACAAGCCTCCTTGAGCAACGTACTGGCCAATGATTCGCTCAGGCACGCCGAGCCCGACGAGTCGTTCAGCTTCAGGACAGCCTCTCTTATTATAGAATTCTTTCGCGGACGATCGAGTATCCTCTCATTTTTAGATGGCTTGAAATTCGTTGTATTCCTGACGCCTCGCGGACTGACGAAAGTCGGCGTTGTCGTTGGTCTGTTTGGCATCGATCTGCGTCCAAATAGATGGCTGGTGTCGAGCTGAACTATCCTTCCGCTCGAACCAAATGGATTCAATGTATTGGCTTTGTCACTAGCTGCGTCACTGAAGCAATCAATTATTTCAACAAATCAGTTATACTTTGGACGTCGTACATGATCATTGTTTTCATGCGAGCGTCGGATGGGAATAAGTAACAGGGAAACTGGTTCATTCAGAATTTTCTACAAAGAATGTTTAACGTAGGTTGGCAAACGGATAGATTATGGAAATTTTATTTTACAATCGTGGATCTTTTCGTTACGCACATACGGTCGGTATGCTTCCGTAATTCTCAATATGGAATGTTAATTTATTGTGTAATCTTCGAGATGCTTTGAACGGAGTTTCGCGAGGTTACGTTGACCTTTATATACGAAACTTTATCGGAATCGATAAACAAGCAACTGTAAAAAGATCTTACCAGTTTCGCTGTCTCTTGAACCAATGTATATACGTTTATACGTAGATGAATGGCAAGAAATTGTTACTACACGAAGTACCGATGAAATAATATCAAAGAAGCGGATCGTTAATATTGTCCTTCCGATATAGTGTTGATTTTCATCAACAACGGGTGCCGGGGATGGGTTAAAGAAAGAAAAGAAAACAAAAACACGCACGCTCTTTCTTTATCAAACACACGGTGCGTAAAAATCCAGCCGATGAGTCATCGGTTTTGGAAGCAAGGTCGCGAAAGCGAATATGCATCGAGTAGAAGTGTATTTCGCAGACTTGCGCAATTCAACTCTGTTGGAACACACCAAGAGACAACATCGAAGAATTTGGGCCGCTGCGATAACTTTGAGAGCGGCAACGACAAAGTGACCTTGGCAAGAATCGCGCGAATACAGAGACAGTAGCGGATATTTTCAAATAATGATACGAGCGGAGAGAAATGACGAAACTTATTGCTTGTTTACGATTGATCGGAAGCCCGCGTTGCGCGAATACTTGTTAAATAATCCCGATGCGAAAGGAGGAAGCAGCTACAGGAGCGCTAAAGAAGCGTGACATGTTTTGGATGAGTTTACTCACAGCGAGCAGTCTGACGACGGTCTATCAATCTCGAGTTTTTCCAAGCTCGCCGGCAATACTTCGTCAGCCATACTCGTGTTTCCCAACGCTGGATCAACGCTCAGCTCTCTACGATACATCGCATCCTGGCGATACGGAAAGTTTGTCTTGTTCCCGCGTTGTCAAAACACAACATTCACTAGGCTGGCGTTTCGAGAACGATCGAATGAACGCAAAACTAGGTTAGGTCTGGTCCCCAGAACGGCCATGAAGAAAGTCGCAATAGCATCAAAGTCCCGCGGACGAGATTGTCGAGGATTCTTTACGTTTCACTTAATTCACGACAGTCGGTAACTTTGATTCTTACTTATGAACGATAACCCGATGAAATCAATGATCTTTTCAGACCCTCGCGAGATACTTTTTCCGCGATAATGACGACGCGATGTATGCTAAGAACTGCCCGCGCCTTTTACGATACGTAAATAAACAGAGAACTGCGCGCAACTGCCATTTTGTTTGTGTTCGTGTTCGTTCTTGTATGGTGTGGTGTGATGCAGTGTGATGTATAGGCTGTATAGGATACGCTTGCGCGCGCATACGCGACAAGAAGTTATGCGCGCGCATACGTAAACGGAAGTTACGCGCGTGCGACGTAGTTCACCATGGCGGTTAAATTTCAAATACTTTTTTGCTTCGAATATACTTCAATTTGTCCTTCTTATTTGCCGATCGAGCCCTTTCTCCTCTGTTGCCAAGATTTGACGTTATGTCGAATATCGAATAAATTAGCGATGAAAAATCAACGGAAATAGGTCGGCTGAAGAACCTATAACGTTGGTATGAAATATGAGCCATCGCCTCTCATGCACTTGTCTTAAAACACTTCTATGCATATTACGATTTCCGGTAACCTCATAAAATCTCAGTCTTGACGTCGTACATTCCTTTGTGTTATTCGTTTCCTTGGCATTATTATTGCATCGTTATGTACCTATAAAACACATCTCAAGATATATGGACAATCAAATCAGATTTTTCGTGAAGTAGTAATAACTCGTCAACGTGTGGGATCCCGCTCGTTTTAATAATCAAAAAAAAAAATCTATAAAAATCAGGATACTTCCGAACAACAAAGGATCTCTCGACGGTCTCGTTTCAAATCTTTGTTGCCGCAGTATCTCACCCGTAAAAATAATCATAAACAGTGACGAACATTTATGTTACGTCAAAATCTTCAAAGTGCAGCATGCCTTTGCCAAATTTTCTTGCCAAAATCTGTCCCGGAGACTTCATAATGTCGCCCACGCAAACTATACACTACTCGTGTATCAATCGTCGCGTTGGTGTCGTTTTGGCGAGCTCTGTACGTGAGACGTGTTTCGCGACGAAAAACTGTCACGTACGTCACGATCATCGCGGTCTTTAATCTCGCCACATTGTCCGTTTTACATATACATATCTTGATGAATAACTAAAGTATCGATCGGTAAAGAAGGTACGAATTCTTACGTTTTATAGTACAGTGGTCTAATCTCGGTTGCAGAGTACCATGATACTTCCTACGAAAATAATGTTAGTTGAGGTACATTAACAAAAAAAACAACAGAAAGAAAGAGAGAGAGAAGAAAAAAGACATGAATTTATTCCAGATTTAATCAAAGATTTTCCATTACGAAAACCAGGCAAATTACAATCTTTTACGAGTACTTACACAATATTTTTTATTATTAGATTTTATACTAAGAATTAGTTTCTCTGTTACAGTTTTTTTGAAAAAAGGCAAAAAGGGATGAAAACTTAAAAGCCTGCATAATCCGATCGAAAGTATCGATATCGATTTGAAATAATCAGAAATGTATATCTCCCAGAATGTATTATCATAGAAAAGACCTTTTTCATCACAGGATGAATAAATTTCGTAAGTAAAGGCCAAAAAGCATCGTTCCAAAAGTGGTCCATGCTGTATTACAATTCTCGTTATTTCAGCAGCGTCACGCATTTTCACGGGTTCCTGAAGATGACTTTGTCCGTTCTGTTTCTTTGGCTCTCGGTTTGAGATGGCACATCATTGGACAATGTTGCAAAATGTGCCGTTCCCATCTCGCGTTGCAACTGTAAAATACTTTCACGAATTGCGAATACGTCCGACTATCAAACTAGCGAGAGGCGTCGAGGAAGAAGAGCGAGAGAGATAGAGACACGAGAAAACGAGAAGCAGCAGCTTCATTTTGCTTCTCGCTTCGTTTACCTTCACGCTTCGTTCTGTCGTTGATTCCAAACGTACTCCGGTCATATCTATAGAAGCAAATTCGTGTAAGAAGAGCGTACGGACACGCGCGTGCTCCCTTTTCGTCCCGCGACGGCAGAGTCGCGACGACGAACCCCCTGATGATTTATCGCGACGGACTTACTAATTTGCATCTTCCTCGAGGCATTTTCACGAGCGTCCTTACATTTACGAGCTTCGAAGACGAACTTGCCAGTTCGACACGTTCACGTGGGATAATGATGTCTTATACAAACGAAAAAATCAATTTTTGCAATATTCAAAATGGAAGAAAATATTTATTCGTCTTTTTTTTCCTTTTTTTTATTCAGGCAATTAATTATTCGTACTTTGGGTAAGGCGTGGACCTTGCTGGAGTTACAATGCTGTAGGTACGTGACGAGTCGATCGTTTGCGCAATCTTTTAAAACACAACGTTACCCTAATGTTCTATCTCTCGCTTTTACTCCAGCTCTGCTATCTTTCTCTCTCACAGACACTCTTTCGAGCTTTTGGTGTCTGGCTCATCTTTCCGCTCCGGTGAGTTAAATTTAAACCGAAAGTTACGATCGCGCTTAGTTATGGGGTTGTTAAAACTGCCTCACGCCCTCATCGCGAGTTTCGATTGAGTCAACAAGACGACGACGCGATATCGAAACGATATCGCGGAGATACTTTAATTTTTTTCGTTTGTTTCTTTTCTTTTTAAATAGATTCGATCTATCCTAAAGTCTTTTTAAAACAGAAATTAATGACTCTCGCGAAATCGTAGCGTTAAATCTGAAAATTGCTCGGTATTAAAAAAAAATAACCGTTTCTTTTTTATCACTTTTTTTCGTTTAATGAGAATATTGAAACAAAAAAAGTAAATTTATCCAAACGCGAGTCGAATCGATTTTCGGAGCGTGACGAAATAAAATGGTTGAAATAAAAGCTACGATGGAGATTGAATTAACGGATTTGTGTTCCAGGCGTGGATTATAGTAGACGCAAGAGGAAGGAAAAGGCGAGCGACGCTCGAACCGAAATAGACCACACGGTGTTGCTATAGGTAAATAAGATGGAAAATATAAAAATAATAATGCGATGGAAAAGTGGGAGCTTTCATCACGAAATAAACTCTCACTTTGAGACGGACGGAGCGTGAGTATGTTTGGAATTTTCGAGATCTTTGAACGTGACGATTTATCGAATGTGCCTCGGTGTCTCTTTCTCTCTATCTATCACGTGTGTCGTATATCTCGCTCCTTTACGCTCGTAGACGTCGGCGCCTGTTTGCGATTCCTCTATTTTCTTTTCTTGTTTCCCTCGTCAAATGAAAATTCGAGCACATTCAAAGAGAGGAAACGAGTGAAACGCGTTAGAGAAAAGCTGTTTGTAATTTTCACTTATTATTAGCAGATCTCCACTACGTATCGATAATTTTACAATCCTACTGGAATATTTTTAAGAGTAACTTTTAATTTACTCCCTTAAATCGTTACGGTAAAAGATTCAAGAGATGAAAGTTTGTATTCGATAAAAAGAATAATAAAATCTTGAACAAAATTTCTTGCTTCTTTTTGTAAAAATATTAAATATTTTGTTATTTTTTTCTTTTTCTAATTCTGCCTAAATATTTGAGAAACTGATCGATACGACACTGTGGAATGTTTCATATTGAAATAGTACAACGAAAACTTTAATTTTCACCATCGAGCTTGCCATGGGAGAAGCGCCAGCGCGATGAGAATTAGAGAAGTAACTATAATAATAATTTTCAAAGAAAAAAAAAGGTAAAAGAGAAACTAGAAAACATGGTCGGTGCGAGGGCGTCGTCTTGAGCTCCGTAGCTTGTTCATCGCTCAACGAGCGAGCGTGTAAACTCTGTATAGCTAGAACTAGCCGCTCACGAGGACGGAAATACCTCAAAGTCGGGAATAGGCCCGTTAATCCTTGCCCGATAAGTTCTCTCGCCCTCGTGCGCGTATCGCGAGCACTTTCACGAGCCTCGACTCACCCTCGCACCGTGAGCATATACCTATACAGCTCATCGAAAGCGAAAGAATGCTAAGAAAAATGAACTTTTCTAGGTAAAAAGAAAACAAATGAAAATGGAAGATTCGTTAAAATCTTTCGTCCGTCGAAACAATTTGTAAGATCGATTGGAACAATTTCCTCCGGGACAGCGACGAGTTTCTGTGAAACATAACGGTGTCATCTTCAATTCGTCGATACGGGACGAGGATCGGCCTGTTCCCCTTTGCTGGCGAACTTGATCGCAGCGGCAGCAATGCGGAAAAAGACAAACCCTCGATCACTCGATCTTCATTTCCCTCGCAATCTTGGTCGGTAGCGACGAATCGGTTCCCTTCAAGTATTCCCATGTTACTTCTGCAATTTCGATAAGTTAGTTTTTTTTCTTTCCCTCGCGTTGAAACAACCAATTCGTTCGTGGTTATAATACAGGCGGGAATGAATTTTACGAGCGAGTCTGCTCGGGCGGAGCAAACGTCTAAATTTAATCTTTAAACAGGCGTGTGATACGTGCCCAAACGCCAGGATACATCACATCGCATCTACGCCGTACCAATACATCTTTCTCTAGGTTTTTCTTACTCGTGCGAACGCAAAAATTCTTTCCAGTGTGGATTATTAAACGAATGTCGATCGTTATTCGTGATTAATTGCAAATACGTGGATATCTGTGTTTTGAGCATCTTGATTGGGTAACGAGTGTCGATATTATTCTTATTTCGAAAATCTTACTTGACGAGAAATTATCGAGGGTCAAAGTTTTCTCGATATTGTAACGAATATTGCTCGAGCTTCGCTTCTGGAACAATCTTTATTTTATATTCTATTCTGTAGTATTACTATTGTTTATTTTGATGCTCGAAACTTGATCTATTTTTATAATTATTAGTATTATTAATTATATTTGTAATAAAGCGAAAAAATCTGGTAATTAGAATTCTTAGGCGGGACATGGGCGAATACAAACGTTGGGTTTGGGCAATTTTTCTAATCGTATTAGTAGAAAGTGCAGGATTAGGTCAGATGCGACCAGGGAAAAAGGAAATACAATAATATCTCAATAATATACAAATAATTTCTCAAACGCTTATGCGTGGTAGTCCAACTTGTTTTCGGCCACGATGATTTTACGATTTCGCAAGATAAAAATCATTGGTAAAATAACGTTCGACGATTAATTTAGAAACTTTTGAGATATTTTTGTATTACATTCGTACAGTATAGAGAATTTTGAGGCTTTTGGTCAAAAATCATCTACGAACGGTAATCATAGATTTTCAGATTTATTCACGGGGGGGGGGGGGGGTAGAGAGAGAGAGAGGGAGAGAAAGAGAGCGCGAATCTAATTAGATTTTCCAAGAAACACTCGACGATGCTTCGCATCTTCGCCGGACAACCGGATGTCTCTTCCTGGCAGCTGCGTCGTGCAACTTCTGTTCTAAAGTACAGCTCGTCTCTTTCTCATAATAAATCTCAAAATTTTCCTACTTTTTCATTATTTTTGCGAAATCGGCCGAAAACTGTCTAGGAAATAGAAAAGTCTGACTATAACAGCTTTTTTCCACTTAGATTTCGCTATCCCGGCGTTTTAGGATTTAGATTAAATAAATTCGCCTCGTTTCTCTTTCCACTTTCGTGAATTCAGTCGGTTCGATTATTTCTTCACGGCTCGGTGAAACGAGTAGTGTGCAAAATTTCGAAAATATTCGCCGGTTTGTTTATTCGCTACTGGCAGCAGGCCTCGAGTCGTAAGAGAAAAAAAAGACCTGCGTTACGTTCCGCCATTATTCTTACAGACCTCGTTTCCTTCGTTTTTGTTTTGATTGAGATGAGTCAAGTTAGCTCCGAGCTAGAAGCAATCTCAATGAATTATATCTCAAAAAATTGCTCGCAATTTGTTCATCAAGAATATAAAATTGATCTAGCGGTAGCAATTATTAAAAAAAAGTTATTAAACAATTTCGTAACAAACACTAATTTGACGATTTCTAAGTTATCCGAGTGCGAACGGTAACTTTTCTGGGCTCAAAATATTGCCCTCAATTTCCTCATCACTGCCCCACCTTTTTATTTGCGTTTTATTAACGTTTTTTGAATTAAAATCAATAATTAATATTTCGATGTTTTAAGCCCTGGGAAAACGACAGTAGCGCCGCTAGTTTTTAAACGTGAAACTAAGGGTCCTACTCAAGATCGCGTCTTACTTTTTGGGCCTAAGCTTAAGTCACTGTTTACATGCATGGTCGCGAATTTAGCATGATCTTTAGCAATAGCCAGAGAAAGAAATTTAAAAAATAAAGCTTGGTCTAAGGCCGGACTACGGTTAACCGCGGGCGGTTTTTACCCGCGCGATTTTGTGATTCAAAGAAATCGATACAAGCGGCCACACTGAGGGTATTTTGTAGTGCGAGAAATGAATATTATATAAGGTATTGCTAATATTAATGGCAATAGAAATAAAACTTCTCGTTGAAAATGCGTACACAGGGTTTCCACAACTTTGATAAAAGTTGCTCATTTGATTTACAACACTAACTTGGCTGATATCTCAGCGCTTCCTAGTTTCATGTTTCAAAGCTAGTGGCGCTACTGTCGTTTTCCCAGGCCTTAAAGCAACGAAATTTTAATTATTAATAAAAGGCAAATAAAAAGGTGGGGCAGTGATGAGCAAATTGATGGCAATATTTTGAGCCCAGAAAATATCCCGTTCGTACTCGGATAACTTAGAAATCGTCAAATTAGTGTTTGTTACGAAATTGTTTAATAACTTTTTTTTTATAATTGCTATAACTAGGGCAATTTTATATTTTTTATGAACAAATTGCGAGCAATTTTTTGAGATATAATTCATCGTGATTGCTTCTAGTTCGGCGCTAACTTGACTCATCTGACGAATTCCATTCTCGCAGTAGCTTGTCCTCGCCAATAATTTACAAATGATAAACTCGGCCTCGTTCTTACCGTCGGTGTTGTTCGAGTTGCAAAATCGATTCTCTCCCGTCGCTAATCGAATTCGGAAAAATCAACACGAAGCTTTTCGCACGTCGACGCCACGTGACGAAATAAACGATACTCGTTTGTTAAATCAAGCAATTAGTACGTATTACAATTTTCAACCATACTGAATGTTACCGAACGAAAAGTTTCATAAATCCATTCCCATTCCCGGTTTTAGTAATTTTCAATCCAAATTAATAAAAATAAAAAAATAAAAACAAAGTACAAAAGAAATTGACAAAATTAGAGAAAAATTAGAATTATTTCGAAACTCGGTGTTTCTCTTTTCATACCCGGAAGTCCTCGTAGGGTTGTCGCTCTACTTTGACGGCAGGAACGTAGAAAAACTTTGACACGATTTAATTTCTTATTTTCTTTTTTTTTTTTTTAAGTTTCTTAACGCATGATAAAGTAGTAATCTATGTTTTTTTTTATAATTGTAATTCTTTCTCTCGTTGTTGTTTCAGCGTAAATGGGCAATTTAATAAACGTGCTGATTCTTTTTTTTGTTCTCGAAATGTAACGAGTGAAATTTGTGAAAGTGCGAGGGCAGACGATTCGTGGCAAACTGACTCCTCCGCGGTTTCATTCAAGAAGGCGTCGGCGGTTGTCGTCGGAGGCTGCTTCGAGACGCTCGCGCACGCGCTTATCGACACTCCTTGTTTCCTCTTTCCTCTCCTCTCATGGCCGATTTATTTCGATTCATTGAAAATATCCCGCTCACAGTTTGCGGGACGTGCCGCGGAGAAATATCTCACGTACCTCCGCGTCACCCCGCCCCTCAACCCTCACCCCCTGTGATATATTAAGAGGGCGCTCGACCGCTTTCTCGTTTCCGGATTTCGTTTGAAAAATAAAGAATAAGGCTTCTCCCACTCATCCGGTCGAAGATTCGAATTACAAGAATTCTTCTTTTTTTTTCTTCTTCATTATCTTTCGCATCGATGCGATACGGTACGACCGGATGTGGCGTTAACTTTTGCGGATATTAGGATGGGTACGGGTACGAGTACGTGTACTAAACCGGAAATGGCCAGGATCGACTCCATTTTGTATAAATTCTTTTTCGCCTCTAACGCGCAGAAATCGTATCTTATCTTTTTGCGTTTCACGAAAATATGCCTCCGGACGTTTTGGCAATTTTCCAGGCTCGCTTGTAACGCGGCAATATAAATATTGTCCTGCGATCGTGGAAGGGAAAATAGTCTCGTTTAGCGTCCTCGCAGAGGAATATTTGCAGTATTCTTAAGTAGTGACGTCATACGTTTATGAACAACGATAATTTTATTTATGAATTTTTGAGAAATTAATAGAAGTTAGATATTTTTTATTTATTCATAAATGATCGAATATTGTTTATGTGTTATTTCGAACGGTCGGTATAGTATGTTTGTCGAGAAGGATGAAGCGATTTTTTTTCTGAATTACTCGGATGGTAAATAGCTATTTCCGTAAGAATTATTGAAGCGGGAACATGTTAGAAGAATCGTAGCAACTTTTTCTACAAATGGATAATATGTAACGGGCGTTTTATCGGAGAGATCGAGAATCTTGGTCGAGAGGTGATAGGGACTCTCGTGGGGGCGGATCGTTCTATTCCGGTAGACGCGACGCTCCAAAATTAAACGACTCGAGACGTGCACAAGAACACGAAGCTTATCCGCCTCCACTTCTCGAGGACCTTATGGGTAGATTCGGCGTTAGCGAAGATAGAATGAGATAGAGAGAGAGAGAGAGAGAAAAAAAAAGAGAAACAGAGAGGGAAGATAGCAAGCAACTGCTTCGAGAGTTTCTTCAGCGCATAACGAGCTAAAACGGCGAGCAGTTTCGAAAGGCACTTCTTGCTGTAAATATACACACCCACCTCGCTTTCTTGGTGAAGCACGAAATCTGCAATAGATGCTTGATACGACCATTTCAGCGGTTTTCAATTAGCAGCTGCATTATCGCCAATTTTGCTACGAGGTTCGTGTTTTTTCCGAGGGATGGCAGTATCGCGCCTCGGTCGGTAATCGTAGAGGATCTTATCGTCGCTAGGGGTCAGCACGAGCGAGAAACACAGGTGCCTCGTGGGAAGCCACCTGTCGAGCGCATGCGTAATCCCCTTCCACCTTTCTTGTTCAGCGTTACGGAATGATGAAAGGAAAGCAAAAAAGAAACACGGGGAAAAAAACAAATCCCCCTCCGACAAGTCGCGCATTCTCGCGAACGCTAAGCATCGCCCAGCGGAGCTCCGACAGAGAGTAGTGTCTTTAAATCAAAATGGCGAGGGAAGTGACAGTCTGTGACATCGTCGATCGCAGACACGTTTCTCGCGAGTCCACGCGAGTCTAGCGCTTTGTGCGAGTCGCGAAAGTGATGGAAATAAATAACAACCCTCGTCGGCCATCAGGGAGACAATCGTCAGTTTGCCTGGAATAGAAACATTTCCTTTTATTTTTTCAATTTTTATCATCATCGTCGATGTTGTGATTATTATGTGAACAATTGGAACGAAAAGTGTCGCGACGTGTTCTCGACATAAACGGTGAGAATTTTTTTTAGTTTTTCATTACATTTTTATCATATTTAAAACACGCAACGATCAGCCCAGCTCTCAATAGATACGGATACGCCTGATGTTGTCATAAAATACCCCTAAACGATTGTTACAAGCGTGTATAAGAAACATCAAAGATTTCGCGTAAAATCTTCTGCACGGAGAAAGTATCTTCGATAAAATTCTGTTGGCGATGAAAGGACGCGCTAAAGAATACCTGAATTTATTAGAAACTTTTATCGTCGGACGTGTTTGTCGTTAATGGGATAATGAAAATAAAGAGTGCCCGATAACTTTTAACATGGCAAACGGACGTATTGACATCCCCACACGCTTATCGTGCTAAACTCGATGGTTAAACGCATATACGAGGAGGAAGCGTGTGTATACATCGAGCGGAAGCTCCCGCAGACCGCATCAGCTGACCCACGTTTCCGACGTATTTTCCATGCAAATTCAACGATGAAAATTATCGAGAAAGCTATCAAATCACCCAAGCGTTGCACACGTTACGAGATGCCCTGCGTTCCCTTCTCTCGTGACTGAAGTCTCTCGTGCGCCTTTTCCTCCAAATCCGAAAGTGAAAATGTAAACAAATTGTTTCTTTTTTTCTTCTCCACATTCTGAAACGTTTCGTGCGAACCGAGAGAAAATGATGGGAGCGTGCGTGACATATTTACACGAACGAACGTTACGTTATTTTTCGACGACACGAGATCGTTGAACGAAGCAAATAATAAATGAATTTAATTAATTTCACTCGTCTCGAATATTATTCGCGCGCTATTTCTACCATTTTGACGGTAAAATAGGTATTAATAAATCGTATTAAAAATATGAATTTTTTTTTAATTGACGGATGATTGAAAGGCGACTTCTGGCTTCTGGTTCTGGTCAACGATAATGCGATCGTGATTCCCGCGCGATAGCAACGCGAGAGAGCATGAGAAGCTCGTGTTGGGTCCGTGTGTCGTGACCTGGATTTTCGTGCCATAGTCTCGCGTACATACTAATGCCTGGCACTATATTCTACATATTGTATTGTAAACCTTCATCTCGCTCCAAATCGCTCCGTACAAGATATATTACCAACTACTTATTACACGAATTAATTACGCGGTCAATCCAGTCTATCCTATTCGTCTCAAATATGATCAATTTTTTCAAAATAATTTAACAAATAAACGTATTATTTTATTGAATCCACAATAATTCGATATCTCGCATAAATCAACGAAAAAAATCCTACTCGACGCGAAACGCTCGATCTCGACCGTCGGATCCGTTTAGATTTTATTAAAAAAAAAAAAAAAGAAATGAGAGAAAGTTGTTAATTTCGTATACGCTTATGCGGTTGCGAGAATCTAGGGTTAAAAACTTGGAAAGTTACAAGTTCATTGACTGACCAGTGTTTATCAATATATTCCTCAGAATTCTTGGGAATATTCGAATGAATTATTTTCTACACCACTCGTATAACGAAAGTGATTCGAGCGATACAACATTCTTCAAGATTGTATCATTTCGTTCGAGTATTCGAGATACGCTCGGGCGATTTGTTTCGTCAATTTTTGAATTAATTTACAAACTTTTGCGATCGTTGAATATAACGAGAGATTAATTTATTCGTAAAATTGGAATATTTCGTAACGAATTATCTATGAAACTAATCTTCTCGGTTATTTCCATAAAAATTGATATCCAGTTATTTTTATTTATTTAACGTTTTTATTTCATTTTTCATTTGATTCATTTCGTAATCTTTTATCTTGCGACTATTTTCGATTTTTTGTTGGGATAAAAAAAAACACACACACACACACACAAGTAACTTTAATATAATTTTAGCCGTCGATTAAATCGTATACGTGTGGGACGGTAAATATAAATATACGCTTGCGGAAAAGGAGTGCCCATAAGTGAGATATATAGAGCGCACATAGTTACTCTTTCGACGTCGTTACATCGCTAAACTTGTCTCTACCGAACAAGGTCACTGACGGTCCTGTCCATCCGCCATGACGAGAGACGGCTATTAACGCATGTTTTTAATCATCGAAGCCAATTAAGACGGGAAAAGGGTATTTAAAAAACAATTAGTTAGAAACTCATTTTTCTTATTCATCGTTTTGAAATTCATTTATCAGAATTCTTTTTAATCGATCAAGATGCCCTTGAATCAGGAGAAAGAAATTATTTTATTTCCGAAAGTTCTCATATTAAAGAAGAAGAGGAAGCAGGAGCGTGTCCTAACCGAGTTCCCTGCCAATTATTAAAAAATCAGATTATAAATACCTGCGGCTAATGAGCTTTCTTACGAGCTCTCGAAGATGGTTGTTAGTCTCTTTAATTTCTCCCTTCACCCAAGTTACAACGAGATACGAGAGATACGAGATTGTTAGTCTCTTTAATTTCTCCCTTCTCCCAAGTTGCAGCGAGATACAAGAGATAGATAGGTGTCTCTTGATGAAACCAAAAGAAAACTCGTCGTCGTCACCCTGTACAACGATCTTTACTTCTACATAACGGATGTCCCGTTTCTAAGAGACAAATTTAAAAAAAACACACCTCGTCTTTCACTCCAAGAAAATATTAACGATACCAGAGAGATGCAATCATTGAAAAAGTAACTTAAATCTCAATTTTTCTGATTTTAATGTCTTATAGTTGCCTCTTCATGAAACCAAAAGAAAATTCGTCGTCGTCACCCTGTACAACGATTTTTACTTCTATATAACGGATGTCCCGTTACTAAAAGACAAATTAAAAAAAAACACCTCATCTTTCACTCCAAGGAAACATTAACTGTACAAGAGATATGCAATCATTGAAAGAGTAACTTAAATCTCAAATTTTCTGATTTCAATGTCTTATAGTTGCCTCTTCATGAAACCAAAAGAAAATTCGTCGTCGTCACCCTGTACAACGATTTTTACTTCTACATAACGGATGTCCCGTTCCTAAGAAACAAATTTAAAAAAACCCACCTCGTCTTTCACTCCAAGGAAACATTAACTTAAATCAATCGAATCTCCTGCAAAATAATTACCCCGTAATGAAAGTTCCTCAAGAACATAATCTCTCCAATTCTTCAAAATTCCCATTGTAAATTAGTAAAAACGTAATTGCGAATTTGTAAAAACGTTTATAATCGCAACTACGCACTCGATAGTTCTACGTTTTAGTTGGATTACGTTAGAGACATGCCCCCGTTGATATATACGAGCAACGCAGTTGAAGTTTTAGTAACATTTACCCCGGTACATGAGCGCACAGCCTACGTGTACATATGCACCGATTTAACGACGGCGCGAAGCCAGCCCAAGATATACGTATACCTAGATACATTGCGACATCGTCCTGTCTCTCGTTCACCTATGGTACTCATAATACGCCAGTATAACATATATATATTTATGTATGTATATGTGAAACCATACTAATACTATAATAGCCTTGAGTGGCCCACCAACACGAGAACGTCGCTCGTTTTAACGAGTGCAGCGTTCCGTGACGCAGCAGCACCAACAGCAGCAGCAGCAGCAACAGCAGGGCGATGCAAAAGTACTTGGAGAAACTAGCTATTACATTACCGTCCGGGAGACTCGTTATTATACACCGAAACAAAAAAGAAACTACGCTTCGCACTACTCGAGGTATCCGGGAATTAAAAAAAAAATAATGATAAAGAAAAAGGGTAATAAAGGATCGGTATTTGTCGACGGGATCGAGATAGAGCGATGGTGTTTCGTTGCGAGGTTCTTATAGGTAAGATCGTCACGAGGGACGTAGACACCGAGACGACGTTAATTAAATCTTAATTTTCCGTCCAGCTAAATTACAAATTACTCGACGGTTGCACACGCCAAACAGCTTTTGCGTTACTCGACCGCTTTACTAGAAACTACGGTGTACAGTCCGGATTTAAACGAACGTTATAAAGCGCTTGGATCGAGGAAAATTTTGTATATATTTTACGTAGGCTTTTGCTATCTTGTGGAGTGGAAGGATGTTATCACGATTGAAGAGAATGTTGAGATTGTAACGTCGGTGTTGTTAAAAAGTTGTTCATACAGCGTATGGTAGGAAAAGCAGGAAATAAAATCATTTACGGTTTTAATGAGAGAATTTTGCCAGTTGAATTGTCGAGATTGCTACATTTTCTGTGGATTTAACGAAGAATGAAAAAAAATGGAAATTATTGAAATTCGTTGATTATTAAGATAATGCTTTTTTTATTGGGAAATTATCGATTGAGGACCATTTTTAAAAATAGTGGAACATATGTACAATTATTTCTAAAAGTGTGCGGATCGATAACGTGAAAATTGTAACGTGTTTTAATGTTTGTCTAATCGAGGCTTGTAGTACATGATAAAGTTGATTAAATGCGACGATACCAGGTAACGTCGCGACGTCTTTACTCGGTTATATTTTATCAACCTTTGGGAAGAACGAACAATAGGCGTATTAAAAAAAATTAGATTTCTTACAAAGAATATTTCGTAGCAATTTTCGCAAGAAAATTATAATTCTTTATTTAATAAATATCGCATGATCTAAGCGAGAAAGAGAGCGTCGTGTAATTGAAATTTGCGCGTTGCTTCCTCGTAACTTTCCCTCGTTTACAGGCCTTCGTCTATTTTTGAACCTCTGAAAAAGGAGAGCCTCGATAAACCAGTGAACATTTCAAGGTAAATTCTTGAATTACAACTTGGACGAAAAAAAAAGAAATGCACATGTTTCCACATTAAAAATCCAATGAACCTTAGCAAATTCGAAAAAAGAAAAAATAAGACGTAAATAAAAACTTGCAAATACCTTACTTATTATTTTTTTCCAATTCAGAAAGATTTCTCTCCCCGAGAAAAACTTCGCCAACAAACTAACTTCGCCATGAAGATTCTTATCAATCGACGCGTCCAATAAGGAAGTAACCCGGGAGTTTCCATACCCGCCCCTTTCTTTTTTATCAATAAATTCCCGTCTCTATTAATTTCATTCCTATGAAAAAAAAACGAAATAAAAAAAAAACGATTTATTCGCATCATGCTCAATCTTGCTACGTATATCATTGTCCCGCTATCACAATCATCGTAACACAAGTGTTTCGCGAACGAGCGTGTGATAAAAATTGTTGCGAAAATTCGTTCGATAAGAGGTTTCGAGAAACGGCGTGTATTCGGCAAACGGGAAATTGTCCCGATAGCAAAAAACAAAAAAAGAATAAAAGTCGCCGAGGTAAAACCATCGACACTCCTCCACATAGCTCGAGGCTTATATCACGAGGGAGATCCTCCCGTGTGTGTCACCTCTGGGCTTGACTCCTCTTTCAGTCCCGTTGTAACTCGCCGAGTTGTAACTGTACTTTGACCAGTCGAAGTTGGTCGCCAACATCCCAGTACATTTTTCCATCTCGTCGCTTCTCCCAGCTCTATCGTTGTATCTACCTGAAAATCCGCCTCGTCGAGACAACGATAGAGCCTCGTTGAGTCACGCGATGTAAAAAATTCTATTTTTGTTTTATTTTTACATTTATTATTTTTTTTTCGGCACTCGTGAGTCAACCGGAGAAACCATACGAGGTAAATAAAGCTCTCGAATCGAGACGAGCTATAACGAATTTATTGTAACTTCTTGTTCGTCGTTCGACGAGGAAAACTTACGCCGAATATTTCTTTACGTTTGTTTACACTTTGAATTGCGTGCGAGAATTATGCAACGAGGTAAATCACGCAACCGCGAGAAGATACTTGTATGCATAGGAGCGAGTGCGTAATGATACGTTAGAGGATGATAATGAGATACGGACCTAGACCGAGGGAGATAGTAGCCGGTCGACTATTTACGTCGTACATTATCGATTATATCGGTGACGATGATATTTTTTCTCTTTTTTTCTTCTTCGATGTTTTAAACTGTGTCATTTTTTTTTCTTTCCTCTTTCTCGACGTAGATTGGAGATTACGGATGACGCGATGACGCTTCATTGGTGGATGCACTGGTTCTGGGTTACCGCACAGCTCGCTGGTGAGTCATTCTTTTCGCGATAGTTCAGACTCGATTCTCGCTTTATATCCGATTTAGAGACAATTTAATTAGGGACCAGCTACAATTATACATCCGACGTTACGAGAACGGCGGATTAATCCAGAAGCCGACGTTTTTTTTCATTCTTTTCTGGAATTTTGCTTAGTAGGGGAAAATGCTCGTTCGTATTGTGAAGTAAACGAGATTGAGTTTAATTAATACTCGACGTTCATCTATGCGAGGTTTTGATACAGATTTTTCTAATGTCCGAAGACTTTTCAGTGGATAAAACGGATTGTGATAATCCTATGTGCGCGAGGGTCGGATTCTTTCGAATTTTGTTTTCTTACTATGTTATCCTCGGTTAATCTAATTTTCTATAAATAAAGAGAAAGAGACCGTACAAATGGAAAATTGGTCGAATAGTTTGTCGCAATTCTAATGTTTTTAGGAGAGGGAAAAGCTGAGGTACGACGTAGTTTTGAGTCGTTTAAGAAAATTAAAATATAATACAGTCTGAGAGACTTTATGGATGGTATTATCGATAACAGAACGAAGGTATCATAGAAAATACAGCGCAGTTTAAATAGATAGGAAATTCACTCGAAGCCAACGTCAAACATAAATTCAAGTTTCAATATTCATGAACAAACTTTTCGATAATTGCTACCAAATGGTATCGAGATTTCACTTCCGTTACTCAGCTCATTGGTAATTTATAAAATTTGTTCACGACGGACATTAAGATTTTTTTTCCGACTGGACTAGTTGAAATATTTCAACATTCGAAAAGTGCAAGAACGTTCTCTAGGAGAAAGTAGTCTGTAAGATGTATGAAATAAAAAATAAGAAATATTTCCTACGTAGATATTATTGAAATGTCGTCAATATTCATCTTGGTCTCTTTTCGCAGCGATTCTGGCGAGCCCATTACCATCGACGACCGAAGAGCCGAGAGTAGTTCGAAGCAACGTCGAAACACGCGAAAACTTGACTCTCGACACGATGAAGATCCAGCAGGTATTATCGAGCACGAGTAACGATCCTCGGATAATAATCGAGAACGTTACCGCATCGCCACCGACGAGACAGCACGACGAGGAAGAACAATTGTCAGTCTCGTCGAGAACAAGTTTTCGCGTTGCCAAAGCTATAGCGAGCTCGTACGATTCGTCGACAAAGACAAAGGAAGAAACGTTCGAGACAGCGACGAGAAAGCCCGCAGCTCCCTCGATTGGAGAAACGTCACGTCGTCAAGAAACAATTTTGCCGACCCGTACGAGTCCGAGCAATATGATTGCGAGAGAACGCGATGAGCCGAATGGAACTGGCGCTGTTTTAGCCAGCAGTCCGATTAAGCGAGACAGTAGAATAACTTGGGTGTTAACGACGAGCAAAACGCCCACGGTCGAAACGAGTAACGACGACGAGGAAACGAGCCGCGGGGATATTATCAGAAATTTTAGTTCGAGCGGTAACGGCCAGAACGAGGAGAAGGATCTTACAGTTTTGCCACTGAGACTCGAGGGAGCTAGATTCAAGCTCGTCGTCAATAGAACTAGGACAATCAGCACCGATGGTTTTAGTACGACAACATTCAACGGTTCCGAGGACATTGAAATCGATCAAGAACTCGCTGAACCTAGATTGTCCGGTACCGCGTCTTCTATTTTGCAAGGTAGATAAGATACACGTTATTACATCCTAATCACGAGATTGTCATCGATACGGTATTTGTAGGAAAATAATAAGTTTTGTACCGAGCGAAGCAAAAAATAAATAAATAAGTGTAACGAACGCTGGGACGTTTGAGATTTTCTTACAGGAGGGATAAGCGAATCGACTCGACTTAGTCGCGCGAGAAATGCCTTCACGAGTGATTTTCAACGAGATCGTGAGGAGGATCGTTCTTCCGAGGTTGACGTAGACGATATTCTCGTTCGGACGGACGAGCGCGTAAATTCTGAAACCGACACTTCATCCTCACCGTCCGTTGTCGATATTACCGCTATAACAGGAAGTTGTTTCGCTACAGTCGTTCTACTGAGCACCATGGCCAGTATCGGTTTTATCACGTACAGGTGAGTAGCGGGAGAAATTTTCTCTTTTATCCAATCTTTTTCATGCCGAGGAAAAGAATTTTCACGTGCGAACATTTTTCTTTCCAGACGGAAATACCTAAATCCACCGCAGACTCTCAACAGCGACAAATGCAGCAATCCCGACAGTTCCGGCTATATCGACGACTCGACGATACGCGTAAGTTTACGAATGATAAATTTCCTGATACGTTTTTCGTGCATTAACTCGATCGTAAATTTTCATTTCTTCAATTTATTTTAACGCAGGATAATTCAGAAGAAATGTACAGCTTGGACAATGACTCGTTTCTAAACTCGCTCGAAGCGATGACAATACAGAATTATTGGACCGATAGTGTCAAGCATACGAAACTGTGACAGCACGCGCAGAAGCGTCGAGCGATGGAAATCGCTCGTGCGCGAGATTACAACGTATCGAACAAAAGATGGACTTTTCCTAGATGCGGGCCATATGCAGATGGTTTAGAAGAGATCGAGGACGAAGAAGAAGAATGTGAACACGAGATGGAAACGATTACGCGACTCGTTGGATAAATCTGTTGGGGTGACGAAAAAAAGCTATAGTATTAGCAACAGAAACAGATAGTGCAATAAATCGATGTACTTAAAAATATTATTATATACTATTTAGATTGCGCGTTGACGCGAAACGCCGAGAAAAGCCAAGCGAGAGACGGTAATATACATTTTTAGTATGTACAAATAAGAGACTTTTTAGCCGTCGACTTGTTGGGACAGCGATGATCGAATGATGGACGTTCTTAATGTTGATTAATTAATGAAGAAAAATGGATGTATAAACATATGAAGCAAAGGATGATAATGGATCGCGTTATATTTTATGTTATTTCCCTCCAGTGTATCGATCGATAAATCAATCATTTTCGCTAAACAGATCGATCGTTATTTCCATACGAATATTTCGCGATTCCGACTGTTTAATCGGATGTGAATTGCTTCTATCGTAACACGCGTTATTATACTTAACTATAGCATTATTATATATATTCGAACGTTCCCATCCGCGTATGTCAGGAACGATTTATGAAAAAAACAAAACAAAAAAAATTGAAAACATAACAAAATTTGAACCACGCAGCGTGCCAGAAGGGGATGCGTATAGTTGCTTCGACCGTCAAGCCTAACTAGTATTATATAGCAATCGTTCGGTACGTGGGCGATTGACAAAAATTCAATTTCAACAAGGAACAAAACAAAAAAAGGAAAGAAAATGTTTGTAAAGAGAAATATCGGACCAAAACTTATGTAGAATGTAGCCAATCGCCTTTACGACATATCCAGCGTTTTAGTCCATAATTGATTCGATGCTCGAAAGCTCTCTTAAAGCTGTATAGCATCCAGGGCCGCATTACGTACTTCCTCGTGGAAAAAGTATAAAAAAAAAAAAAAAATTGAATTACACGATAATTGTATTCTTTCATTCCCCGAGCAGGTGTGTCAAATTCGCGATGCACTTCGTTAAACACACGTGTGTACACATATACTGACACACATACACCCACACACACAGACATACTCATAATAGCCCTAGAATTATTTCAGATTATATTTCTATACGAATACCTGATAAGCTCTAAGATATATGGTATGCTACCGGAAAGAAGTAATACATACTATATCTATATTGATAGGATTATAAGAAAAAAGAGTGTCCGTATATTGTGATAGGGTGTGTATATATCTATATATGTATATGCATATATATATGTAGATATATACATATATATATAGGTGTTAAAATGATTTTATTTAAATAAAGACGAAGATCGTTGCTGACTCTTATGGTAATTATAGTTTGAAATGGAAATAATTCGACCTAATATTTTCGTGAAGTTCTGCATCTGGAGTTACTTTCGTCGCTCCAATGAAATAGCAGGTTTCATACCAGAGATAATTCAGAATCGGCTCTCCCATTGCCTAATGCAACCGATAATTTTGTTGTATCGGAAAATTTGTTACTGTTACGATGAGTTTGGGGTCAAATGAAAATATAGCATCGGAACGACCCATGCATACGACGCATCGAGTGGACAGTACACAAACAGACGGTACTTAATACAGCATAGCGAAACGTATACACGAATTACATAGAACATTCGCACCACATGCATACAACAGCATGGGACATGTACATAGCACGATATATACATAGCTGACACAAAGCATATAGAACATACGACAGCATAGACCGAGTCGTTTGTACCTATCGTGGCTTTAGAAAGTGTAAAATTGTAATTTTCTTCCTCGTGACCTTATCGATTTTATTCGTCACAAAAAAATGAGGTTGCTGAGAAATATGTGACGACGTGACGTTAGCAAAGTGGCTAGAGTGACGGAGGAATTAAAAATTTGTTTTTTTCGTAATCGGAACCGTCTACAATCACGGAGATCTGTCCGTTGCTGGGCTACTATGTCTATTTGGTGCGTTTGCCGCTCCTTATGATAGTGTGTCTATGTGTGTCTGCTGTTGTACGTGTTATGTGCCTTTTGTGCGTGTGCTGTGTATCCCTCTGTATGTTTTGTGTGTTTTCGTTATGTGTAATATATTTCTAATGATTCGAACATAAATGTATAATAAATATTGAAATTTTGACTTTTTCGATAAATAAATAAACAGTCGCGTTTATCAACTTTTTTAACCATCCACGTCATTCGCGTCGGTGACCCGCATTACCCCGCTCAGTTCTAAATTTGGATACCTCTTGAAACCTCTTTAGATTTTATATTTTCCTAAAACAAAGCGCGTTCTTGTGGATTTGGCTAGCGAAAATTGATTTATGTATCAGGATAGTATGATGTCGACAGAGGTACAAGAGTCGAATTCTTCGATGATCATGTCACTCGGATCCAGACGGAAGGCTGAGTTCACTTCAAAAAATGTCAGCGAACATAGAGGGCAGAACTGTACGACGTCTTTTCTCGAAGATAGATATGAACATCGAAGCCGGCGTACTTCTGAATTTCGTCTTCAATGATACGCGTTGTACGTTCGACTGTTTCAATCGGAAATTCTTAGTTTATCAATTGTTTATCGTATTTTGGATACTATTGTTTCCATCGTGCGATTGTATCAAATAAAAAATCCGTGAAGCATCAACAAAATGTGCGCCACGGTCTCATCGCCCTCGGTCGAATTGAGCTCATACCGTGATCAACATTTTAAGGTTGGAAAGCTGTTGAACTCAAATTGTCTTTTCTCCATTATTACTAATAATCTTCAATAAAAATCATTATTCGACGAATAGACAAATAATACTTTTTTATAATCCAAACTCAGGGTTCGCGTGCTGAGCAAGATAGGCTTTTGCGAAATTCTACCACTCTATACATAGGTAATCTGTCCTTCTACACGACCGAGGAACAGATATACGAATTATTCTCCAAGTGTGGCGACATCAAGCGCATCATCATGGGTCTCGATAAATACAAAAAAACTCCTTGCGGATTTTGCTTTGTTGAATATTATCTCAGGTTAGACGCTGAAAATTGTATGCGATACGTCAATGGTACGCGTCTTGACGATAGAATAATCAGGACGGACTGGGACGCTGGTTTCATAGAGGGTCGACAATACGGACGTGGCAAAACTGGTGGTCAAGTGAGTATATTTCAAAATCTTTATTTAAACATATATTTACATGCGCGTTAGGTAAATAAATGGCAAAATTATGTATCGTACGTCTATCGTTTCATAAATATAGGACGTTTTTCACAAATTGACAAAAAAAAAGCATAAAAAGAATGGAATTTTTTCTTCTTCCGTTTATTTCAGGTGAGAGACGAATACAGATCTGACTTTGACAGTGGCAGAGGCGGTTATGGCAAGATAATACAACAAAAAGTGACTCCTTTGGAGGCAAGTGCATTTGCCATGTGAATCGTATTCATTATTAATTGTAATAGCGAAGAGTGTCTGTGAAAGTAACAATGCGATTATGAATAATGCAGCGCTTATGGATAATTTTTATATGAATATTGAATCGATGCAAAGTCTTTTTGCGCATTGTTGAATGGTTAACTGCCCGGGTTATTAATCCATCGTAATTAACACAGATATTTTCTGGGACGAATCTTGATCGTGTTTCTTTTGAATCGTTCATCTTTATCGTTTGTTGACGTAAGATCATAAGCAATCTTGGAATATTCGAGCGATTCGACTTATCATTCTCGTATCGGCTTGACCAAACGACAAAGCGCAGTTGTCGTAAGAATTATTGAGTAGAAAAAACAAAAAACAAGGATGAGAACGTACAACTTTTGACATAAACGATACGCGAGATGTCACGTGTCGACTGTACCATATAGATATTTATGTCAATGACTAAGTATAAAACGTATCGATAAAATAAACTCGATAGCAATTACAGAAAAATGCATATATTTATTTTTTTTCATCCGAGAAGCCAAGGATCTCTCGAGGCGCGCTTTTAGCATTTACTTCAAATATCCATTGACCATTCGGTCCGAAATTATTTAGACAAAGGTTAACGTCTCTTCGCGAGCGATGATAAGAATTCGAATAATCTTACAATTAATTTATTTCTATTACACACATATATATATGTGTGTGTGTGTGTGTGTGTGTGCATACGATGCGAAACAAATATTAAATATTTACACAAATAGTAGCTTGTTTCGTATGGAAAAGGCACGAGGAATATATAGATAAAGTCTTTGGTTAACGAGTGTTCTTGACCGTTTCTCTCGAGCAACGTTCAATTTTTTCGTTTCTTCTTGTTTTTTTCCACGATACACATAATTTTCGTCGTGGTGTGTACGGCCTATCATAGTATGCAGCATAATTTTCTCGAAGGTTTCTTGAGAACGGATCGTATCGCCTCAACGAAAACTTCCTCGAGACCCTCCTGCTTCATCGACGAGCACTCAACGTATTTCGATGCTCGAATTTTGTCACGCATTTTCTTGCAATCTCGCAACGTGACTACATCTACGCTCTCGTCGCTTCGTAGATCGCCCTTCGTGCCTTTAATTAGGAAAATATATATATATGAACGATGAACCATCAAGTTTTCTCGGAGGAATTATTAATGGTACGATTGAGCAATTTCGTTATTAATTTGAGGTAATCTTACCGACGAGAACAATAGGCACGTTTGGACAGTGAAATTTAATTTCCGGATGCCACTTGCTGGCGACGTTTTCGTACGAGCTTCTTGAATTCACGGAAAAACAGAGCAAGAAACAATCCGTCTGTAAGAAATACGAAAATTAAATATAATGCGTATAATGGGTTTAAAGAAATTTCAAACACGAAAACAATTTGCACTGCCTCTTATGAGAATGACCAAAATTTCTTTGATACTCACGTTCGAATACGAGAGCGGTCGAAGCCTTTCGTAATCCTCTTGGCCCGCTGTGTCCCACAGTGCCAAGTTGAATTGTTGACCATCCACCCATATGATGCCTGCATAATTATCGAATCTGGACAGACAAAATAAAATAAAATCTAATATACGTTTACGTATGGGAAAACAATATTGAAAAAAAGTATCCGAACGAGAAAAGAATAAAAAGCCAGGAATAAAAACGTTGAGAGAACAGTTGAGAACTAGTCTGACGTAAGGTATTTTAATTCCTGACGCTAGTGTGACCAGTTCCTGACTTTCCATATGAAAATGTATTTTCGGTGGTCAGCAACTGGCATAGCTACTTTTATTAAATAAGACGAAAACAAACAAAAAGTATGTAAAAATGTGCACACGAGACTCATTGTTGTAGATGGGTGAATAAATTCTCTTCCTTAGTAGATACTCACACTGTTGGTACGTATTCAACTGGAAATTTGTTCGTTGTATACGTAATGAGCATGCAAGTTTTTCCGACCATACCATCGCCAACAGCGGTGACCTTTAATGGTCTTATCCGAGACGTCATATTGTCCTGTTCTGCAACTAATTAATTAGCACATAGTAAAAAAAATATGATAATGTAAAAATGTTGGAAATATATTTATAATATATTTTAATAAAATTCAAAATCGAATCTGCCTGACGATTAAATCAAAATTTACTTACTACCACTATTATAATGCATTTAATGCCTTTGCACAAGTCTTTCTATTTTTTATTTTCATTAAATCAATACTTTAATTATTGTTCATAGATACATAATTGATCGTTGCTTCTGACCATGATAAGACGAATGAATTTTATCGAAGACATTGATTTAAAGACCATTGCGCCCTCTATCATTCGCTACGTTGATTCGATGGAAAGTCTTACGAGAACCCGATCGACTTATAAAGAGAAACAATGTGGCTGAGGTGGTGATATGTTCATGAATTCGCGTCGTTTTCGTTGGGCTGAAAAGGAGGCAGTAAGAGCATCCGGCGACGACTGTACGCGGACAGTGATCATCGACTAAACGGCACCACCAAGGCTATCCATGGTGGTGTGTCGAGAAGCTCATTGCTGTATCGCATAATAATGAACCTCCTTGTGGTTAGCTGCATTTTCATGACCATACGATACAAGGACCCGGGACAATCTCTTCGCTCGTTCCGCATCGACCCTGCCATGCTTCGTTGTAAAATAGATGTAAAAAAAAAATCGCGGAAAAGGTAGGTATGAATTTATAATGGATTTTTCTTCTTTTTCTAAAATGATAAATGTACTACGCAGAGGAACGCGACTTGTACACGATTGTGACGATTGGTAAAAAATACCTACCAGTAATCGTGTAAAAAATGAGTCAACCGAAAATTTAGCCTCGGACGATGGTTTATCGTATTCTGTATTCACGGGTGGACTACTTTCTTCACATTCTCATGTTTCATCGATATTTCAGTGTCGAGGGCATAAATCATTTCTAATATATTCGTTTTACGCTGTACAAACTCGCTACAATAATTTCGTATTATATACGTTTCTGTCGTCCGGTAGATTTCTAAATATTGAAAAAAATGTATGCACAATAGACTCTGCATACCTTTACTATTGTTACCCACGCACATGGGACTTTGATTAGAGCCTGTCGAGCTCGTACTTATTGGCAGTGATTGTTTGAAAAATATTTGTTTCGTGGTTCTTCGCTAGTCGGAAGATCGTTCGATTGTGGACCTTTTTATCGTAGCTTTTGTCCTCTCGCTTGACTCGTGGTACGTACGAAGTATGTAGTAGCTTTTATCAAACGAACAACGTGAGCTCCTATCGAATGCTTCCTCCGCTCTGGCTGTGGTAAGCTACATGGTACGGTACCTAGAAATAAAAATGACAAAAATGAAGTAAAAATTAAATTAAAATCGTACGAGCGATAGACGTACATGGTACTCTGCTAGAAAGAGAAAGGGTGTTTCGATAAAGAATAAACGATAAGCCATTATCGTCGCGCGCATTGTCCATTTTGATATGGGCACATTCGTCCGCAATGCGTGGGCGACAAAGTTCTTCACCCGTTGACTAAGCTTCTGTTATATCTATTGAATATTTCCATAAGGGTATTTTTTTACGAGTGAAAACTTACGCGCGTACTCGACGATACGTTAAACTTTTTAAATTGGCCGAAGAAATTGAAAATCGATAAAATTAAATTTAAAAAAATGTGAATTTTAAAACAATGGAAATGTGTAAAGTATTCGAGTACTTTTTGAAACGCTCGGATGACTGAAAACAGTGGCGTTATATTAGTTGATACTGTAAGCGATATATCGTACTTCAGGTTTTGATCTCCATCTAAAAAAAAAATAGGAATTTGCGTTTGTTTTTCGTTGAGATATACACCGGCCAACGACGAGAGTCCTTGCGAATTATCGTCATCGCTTGGCAACGTTCGATGAAGAGCTTAACGAGGCGATATTTTCTTCTACGTATAATGCTTCTAACGAGCTCGGGCACGATTCTGCTCAGCTGCGTTCGTATATCTGTAACGAATACGCGCGTTATCTATCTCTTAAACGAGTGGCTTTAGAATATATATATATATATATATATATATATATATATATATATATATATATATATATATATATATATTCTAAAGCTCTCTATTCTAGAGAGAGAGAGAGAGAGAGACTTGGAACCATCAGTAACGATGCATGTATAGTCGAATTGCCCGTAATGTAACGATCCTTAAAGTTTTTCAAGATAACAGAGAATTATTAGACAGAATTATTCACATCCAGAGTCAAACAGTAGCGAAGTGGATATAATTTTTAAAAAAATCCATCAAGAAAAATTGCACTCCGTGATTTTAACGCACTGACTAGTGTCACGGAGTTATTACAAATAGTTATGATTAGTGACTCTACCTCCGGATAATTTCAATCGAACAATATTCCTCTCGGGAGGATTTCAGAATGTCTTCCGGATAAGATCATTCAGAACGTGGCCGGAAATTAAGAAACTGGACCAGTTCGTGCGAGTGTTTGTATTCTGTATATACGTCGTATTCTGCGCTCGAGCGATACGCCCTCTGTGTACGGGTATATGTACTTTTTAGGAAAAGTTACGAAAGGTCGGACTGTGTAGAGCGATCGGATCGAGAAAACGATAGAAAGACAAAGGGAGAGCTGCTCGATTATTAGAGAGTGGTCGCGCGTGCTGAAAGACGATGATGCAGCTACGATACGAACAAACGGTTTTGAAAAGACACGCGTCGATAGTCCCGCCATCTATGCTCGACGATAACTTTTTGTCTCTCGTACAATCGGTATATATTGTCAGTTGCGTGCTTAATTACACATCGGTGACGAGGATGCGAAGCTCGTCTCGATTTCCGAGAGCCGAGGCTACGGATACGAACGAGAGAAAAGGAAATGAACGTTACGAGGGTTCGAGTAAATTGGTTTTACGATTTCTCGTACGTCGTAAAACGAACGCGATCGCGGTATAGTAGACTCCGTTGTCACATGGAGGGAACGTTATTTTTTTTTTCTTTTTAAAACATAAATTATCGTCACGATTGAAGATGCAAGGATAAGCGCGAAGAGCTATGAATGAACCAAGCGGTTCGAGACCCGGAGAGGGGGCGCAAGAGTCGCTACTCGGGTCAAGCTAATTAGTACTTTAGCCATCGCATGCCGAGATAACGAGACGTCACGTGCATTATGTGTATGCCCATATATATACACACACACACACATATATATATAGTGTTATCTGCAATAGGGCGGGGCACGAGGGCGATGGATGAGTCGTCAAGGGATGTTATTCGAGATCAATATTATGTATATTATATTTCCATCATTAACGACAATCAATTATTTTAATTATAATTACATCGTTAGTATTAAAATTGCGAATATTATAATTTTGTATTTACCACGAAGCTCGCGATTTTTTTAAGATATTCGAACGTTCGAGCGAATAATTCAATATTATTGTAATTTCATCTTAAAAATAATTTCGCTCGAGCGTTCTTTAGTAAATTTAGAAAGAAGCAACGATATATTATGCACGCTTCTTGTTCGCTACAAACGTTCACCTCGATGGACTTGAAGCGGTGGGAAAATGCTGACGAGGCACGCGCAGCACACGTCTCGGGGAATGAGACGAGAGGATGCCCTTATGTTTACGATCGGTACACGTACGTACGTATGTATGTGCGGCGTATGCACAAAATATAATAAATGTATTATATATCAATATATGGGCGAAGATAATACCAACATTTATGTGCGTTACCTATCGTACTATAGAGGCGCATCTCTCGTCTCGTGGCCGGTTCGGTCAATTATTTAATTAAAACACACGCGTCGACGCGAGTGGCTGTGGCAAAAGCGAGAGTTATGCGTTTCCTTAATTCGTGTGACCGACGAGTAAAGCCACGCCGTCAACCACCCACACGCTCGAACAACGTTGTGTCTCTCGTGGGTCATTAACACCAAAGTCCACCCCCACCGGCAGTTTGTACGCCGACCAAGAGACTCCAATTTCTTCCCCCGTGTTCATATCAACGCCTCGTCCTCGACCAATATCGGCTTTTGCTAACCTCTTCTATGTCCGACGATCTCGACGTAGATCGGTTTGAAAAATGTTGGAAGGAAAGAAGTGAATAATTATCGTTGAAATTGTCGATGTTTGTAGAATTGATTAATTCCTTGGGACGTGTGGAGTAAATGATTGATATATCGGTCGAGTATATTTTAGTGCAAACATAGACCCGTATTCTTTTGCGTCGCATTTCCGATCGAAATTCAACGCCAATGAGACGCAGAAACCTGATGCAGCTCGACGGAACGGATAGCAATGACATCATTATAGTATTCCGATGCGATAATAAACGCCGAGGTCTTTTCATTTCGCTTTGACAGTAGGTCGTTTCTATATGCCATCGTTCACGATGCGCTACAGCTCGTACGATTCTAGGCGAGCCGTTGGTGCCTCTCGCGTTGTTAGATGTGACCAGCGAAAACAACGAGCCTCTTCACAGATGTTCACGAGAGGAGATGATATCTATCTCGTACAATTTTACATTCACTTCAGTGCATTCACTCCTGGCTCTCCACGTGCCACATTCCTAATGGTCGCTTTATCGCCTGGGACGAATATTTCGCAAACTTTGACAGCGATCCGTCAATATGGATCGCCGGAGTTTGGATTTTTGTTACGATCGTCGATATAAAATTGTAATGAATGGAAATATAGAAAGCGACAGCGATGGGTAAGCGATCAGCGTGCGACTCTGGTAATGAAACCGGGTTAAGCAGCATTTCACGCTGCCACTACTTGGTGCGGTGACCGCTTCGCCAGCACTAGCTGGCCGCATCGAATAAGCGAGGGAGGAAACAACAATTCTTCCAGGCATTTCCTGTAGGAACAATGTTAAACTTTAAAAGAGCCCGACTGTACCTGACACGAATCTTCTGTAATGCTTTCCGTATCCTAGGCGAATGCGGTACAGTGTAGAAAGTCTAATCTACAGCTACACCCGGAAAGTTAAGCTAGGTTCGCGAAGTGTGAGTAAAAAAAGGATTAAACAAAAATGAAAGTCTCGCAAAAACCCGAAAGGTTCTACGATGGAAACAACGAATAAATAATGAATAATGTTAAAATTGTATACAAAAAGAGTTACATACGCTTGCGCAAATTGTTTACTATGCCGACATTGTCTTCTACGACCCATGCGCAACGCGGCATGCCGATGTTGACATTCTCCGATTAGATCGCAGGTGCATGCTGCGGGAGCCGCGATATTGGAATGATTATTATCCGTATGTGGTGGTGAATCCTATATACGGCATACGGATGCTCGTTGGACTGTCCCGTATAGACGCTCGAGAGGCTATTTTTACAACGATACAATTGACCCGATGGTTCAATCCCGTACGACATTTTCTTCAACTAATATCCGGAAGTGGTTTCTAAGAACTTAGGTACGAACCACGCGACGTTAGAACGTAACGTATTTACACCGCTATCGTTTTCCTCGTGTTCGTTATTATCAAAACCGGAAGTACGAGGAATATCAACGGAATAATTTCGAGCGTCTATTTCTACATGACGCCTCTTCGACTTTGTCGTCTTCGTTGTTGTTGTCGTTTTTAAATATCCGAATTGCAGGCTATGGAACCGCCGGGTTTCGACGGGACTAATCCTTTGTATGGAAACTGCACGGAGACGGGCGAGACTCGGAAACAGCTTTACTACTTGCATGAATAATAACTTGATGGTGTATACGGAGAGACGGAGGAGTTTGCTGGAACTGTCGTAGCTGTTGTAAAGTGGGTGGCGCGTGTTCGCGTAGGTTTCGTAGGTATCGAGGGTGTGTCGTTGTGTGTAGCTCTACGTCGAACAAAGCCTCCCGCAACCACACCCTTCGATTCGTCTTTTATTAATTTTCTCATGTTTTTTTTCTTCTTGTTTCCTCTTTTCTTTGCCTCGTGAAAAAAGCGATAGCGCAGAGAACGCAACGCTTGGGGCTCTCTCTCTCTCTCTCTTTTTTTTACTCCCATCATCGTCATCGTCAACGAAAAGTTTTCATCATCTTTCACACGATACTGAGAGACGCGCGATGAATTTTGTGTGGGCGATGTAAACACTTTTCGAGGGACCCCACATGTGTTCGTTAATGCTCGTCTAATTTAAACATATTGAATTACGTCGAGAAACTCGTTGTTTCATTAAACGACCATGTTGGTGAAATATTTTATAAAAATGCTAGAGGGTTGTATAAGTAAAAACGCTGAGACACAAATGTAAATAATGCGTCGAGTTTGCTGTATAGATAGTCGAGGGATCGAATTAGCTCAGCGGCTAATCACGATTGTCTCGTTCTCGGTGGTTTCCATTAAATTTATTAAAAAAAAAAAAGAGGACGAATTCCGACTCGAGTCGCGATACGGTGTTCTCGAGAAAATGTGCTCGTTACTAATAAAAAGATACAAGAACGAGATCGACAGTATGCGGATTTTGTCATATCCTCCGAGTGTGGCTAGTCACAGGATAAAAGAATAAGTCCAAGCGCGGTCGTTTTTATCAGTCGCCCGTCCTGTTTCGTACGAAAAGGCACGATATTCCAATAAAACCAACACATCGCAATGGCAACGTATACGTAGATTCATATGCGAGTGTAACGCGCGAGCCCCGCGTTATATATTAATGTAACATACGTTTTCATTGTACGATGACGTTTCGGGACAAGTTCGCCGAATTCTCCCGGAAATTAAACGAAGGTTTTTTTTAGGGTCGAGGTCTCTTTCACTCGACTGAGAAATTCTCTCTCGCGGACCAGTCGATTCGTTCCAATTGAGATTAAAATGATAAAAATGCGTCAGTTTTACTTCTGCGAAGTCGAAGTACCCTAGAATTTAATAAACGTCGTGAATTATATGCACGCGTCTCGTTTCAATGACCATTGCCTAGTCGGTTGGGTAACAAATTTCTTCTTTTTTTTCCTCAACGCTCTTCGAAGTTTCAAACTGGAGAGTATTTACCACCAGGTTGATTTTGTCTCGATGATTTATTTTTCTTACATCCGTTCGGTGAAATATCGAACTTTAATTTAGTATTATGATTTGCGGATTATCCAGTAAATTATCGAGACGAGAAACGTGATCGTTAATTTAATCGCTGAGAACATACGCCTATTTGGAGAATTTGCATACTTTATAAAACATACGGAAATAAGCATGACTCTTCACCGTTCTCGAGTCTTCTTTCACACGATCAATCTTTATTACCGACGATGGTAATTTTTTTCTTCTCGATTCCCTACAAGTTTCATTGTAATCGATTTTTAAGGACGCCAAGAGAAAACTCGTCATCCGTTTCTCTTGAAAACATTTTGTTTTTTATGGTTAGAACGTGTGCGTGAACGTTTGGCTAGGATACCGGGGCAGAGTACACGTAATTATTATCGGTGTTTCAGAGACGAGCCGTTCGCGAACAATCATGCGACCTCCGTTTGCAACGAGGATCGATATATCTATAGGCCAGAGTGAGGAAGATCGTTAGGCCTGATAAGAGTCGAGATAAGATAGGACCGAAGCAATGACAGCCATTACGAGGAAATCCGCACTCTTTGTCAGGGATCTCAATTTTTTTATAAGGGTTTTTCCCACACAGAACGCAAACATTTACTTCCATTCGTCTTTGCGTACGTAAAGCGACGAGGAGGAATTATTCTTGAAGTATCATCGAATTAAATTCGATGGAAAAGGGTGGAAAAGGTTTAAATATCGCGGTACGAGATTTACCGAGAATAAAAAACGAGTGAAAGTATAAGGATTTTTATTATGCGCCTATGAAAATAAGTGTAAGAGTATAAAAATTCATATGATTGTATTTAATAAGCATATTGCATAGTCGATATTTTTATATTTGTCGTAAATAGCATGCTTAATTTTAACCTCGCTACGAGAGTTTTATATTTCTTTAAAAAACATGGAATATATTCTGATTTGTTCAATTCTATAATCAAATAGGTTTACGAAAAAAACATATCGTATATATATCGAACTTACCGCGAAAACTGAAGAAACATCGATGTTTGGATTTGGTCTGGTCACTGACAGACGAATTGTGGCTTTTGTGTCTCTTCACACCGGCTTAACTTGTGCGTGTTCTGTTTTCTTTTTGTTTTTCCCTAGTTTACGGTTAAACACGTGTAGATCGTCGAACCCACTGATCGGAACAAGTTAATGGTCAATTGCCGTATAAATACGTAATAAAACTCAACCGGGAGAGAAACTAGAGAGAGTCGCGAGAATCTCGTATCGATGGAACAAAAACGTGCGTGCGCGTCGTACGAGTAACGTACGAAGACTGAATCGGAATCGAGGTTCTTTCGCGCGCTGACGACTACAATGCCGCTCGAAACACGTTTCTGTGATAGGGAGCCTTACGCGCTACCTCGGGCAGTGACAAACATGTTTATACACGTATATATACATATATATATAAGTGCACACTAGTGATATGACATATGCGCGAACGACAAGGCCCCCACGTATAGTCAGAGAATTGAGGAAGCAAGCCCACGCACCCTGATGCTTTGCCTTTTCTCCCCTCTCCTTCCCCCCACCACGAGACCGGAACTCAGCGGCTGGCCCACCAGCACGTCTATGTTCACGTCCGTAATCTTCCTCCGATTCTTTCAGATCTCATGAAAAATTGTCTCGTGTATGTGGGAATAAAGTTTTTATAAGCATTTATTTATTTTTATTACGCCGCAAAATATTATTGAGGAACAATATTGCGTTTCGAAATTTTTTTATTCTTGTGTACAAAAGTGGCGGTATAAGTGTTGAAAAAGAGTAATAACGCGTGTAAACAATCATCGCGTATAAAGCGATGATGCTTGAAGGCTTGAGTGACGAGAAACGAAATATTTCGGGGAATTTAGGGTTTACACGCGACTTAAACACTTCCTCTAGCACGACTCTATTTCTAGATGCTTGCAAGATCGCCCATTCGAGCCTTCGTAATAATCGTGTCGGTCATACGTACCGGTCGTTCGTTTCTATTATGACGTGCCCGTGTGGTTTGCCGAACTGCGTTTTCAAAAGCATCATTCCCCAGAGGCCCGCCAAAGGAAGTCACTCAATAATATGAGCTTTTTTTTATGCGCGTTCCAGCGCAATCGATGACGCAAATGCACCGAAGGCTCTTTGATATCGGTCCTCGCGGAGCAATGCGTTTTATATCCACCAAGTCTCCGTCGACTTTATTTTCATCGTTTTGTTTGACAGATATGGTACAATGGCTGTAATTTGCATCGTGACTTCAGGGTTAGAAGATATTTTTGGATAGTGGGCCTGTCTGTGCCCTCCGTTCCATGTTTTCATAACGGCAGTTTGTTTTATATACGTTTTAGAAATTACATAAAAGAATGTTTACACTCCTAGAACGATTTTTCACGAGAAAGAACAATAGCGCGAAATCTTTCAAAATAAGAATTTCAGATAGAAGTTCGGTAAAAAGCTGGTGAGATGGCGCCAGGTACTGGGTATTACACCTGGTGCCATCTATTGATTTTTCAACAAACTTCTATGCGAAATACCTGTTTTAAAACATTCTGCGTGCTCAAATATATGTGGATGACAGGCTTTGTAGTAAATTGTAGTACACAATCGGGTATAAATATAGGCATGTCAACAAATCCAATATGTAGTTTATCGCCAGTGTACAAGGTCTGAAAACATAGGCGACGCGCAACTTCTTTGCCACCCGTTGAAATCGTGAAATATCATAGGCTCTCCTACTTTGTTTGTACTTCTTTTGTTCCCGCCATGAGTCGCGAAGATAATAGCAATAATTTCGAGAATAATAGAACGGAGAACACAACACGATCAGCCATTGATGACTTGATCCAAGAAGTAAGTGTATGAAAATGAATGTCACGATTAAGGTACCTTTGCGCGTATTTACCGAAATGCGCCATCTTTCAACAACACTTTCTTTATTATTTACTTCTTAGAATGCCAAATTAAAATCTGCTATCGAAGCTTCGCAATTATCAAAGCGTAAATGGCAAAAATTAGGGATGATTGTACGTAATAGCAATTGGAAATCAGAACTTATGGTAAGGAAATTGCGTGACTGGACTGATCATCTTGAGAAAGAGATTGCTGTGAAATTAGAAGAGAGTCGAAAATATCACGACGATTGGGAAAAGTACCAAGTTCGCAACGTGCGAGAAGCAACAGAATTTTGGTAAGCCCGATTAACATTAATATTCAATGCTCTGGAGCTATAATTTTCATTCAAATGTAGTACGTTGATGTACACATAATTGATAAATCCCTAGGACACATTTTCAAGAAGAAACACAAAAGTATTCGCACTTATTTACCAATGCTCATATCGAATACGTGAGTTCTCTAATATTTTAATACATGAAAAATCGTTGGCGGCGTTTTTATTGATACTTAATTATTCCTACAACAATCAGAGCTCAGACTGCTTGAAGCAGGATATCGCGGGATATCGTAATCAATGTAAAATCGTGAGTGATGCCATTGCCTCTCTCGAGAATGAGATGGATGATCTTAAAGCTAAGTACGGATTGGCCGAACTTGGAACGAACGAACAGGCCAATTTGTTGAAGGATATTGAAACTGCTAAGAAAATCATGTAAAATATGTTTATGGTTATTTTCAAACAAACTAATATAAAATTAGTTAGATTTTGTTTTCTTTATCTGATTATTATTATAGTTGTTGTTGTTGTCGTTGTTATTCTTGTTAATAATCATTCCGTTTCAGATTCGACGATAATCACCTACTTCAGGCTACTAAATCGGTCGAGGATAATATTGAAATATTGAAATTGAGAATTGCACAGAAGAAACGCAATATCGAGTATCTTCAAAACAAATCGAAACAAATTATAAAGTATAAGTAATGTCATGTTACTTATATCGAACCTTGAGAATAAAATATTTAATATAATATACGCAACAAAGAATTTGCTCATACTTGTCATTCGAAAGAGATATCTGTGTATACAAATAAAAAGGATTATTCAGCTTCTATATGTAATGTGTGAGAGCGCGCTCTTTTTTATAGTGGCGTCGCGGTACGGTGCTTTGTGGAACTACTTAATCAACCCAGTCGCCGGTGGTGTTGGAAAATTGAATCCACAAAAGCCGGTTACTGTAGAGGTATAATAGTTCGGTCCGTCTGTACGAGAAAATACACGTTTTATTTTTCTACTGTGCATTGTTTTAGTCTCTTTTCGTTGTTTTTCGAGGCAATAGAATGGAGCTCGAGGGTGACAATTTGATCACACTGAGCCAATATCTCAAAGCAACTCTTAGTCCTGTCGTGGAAGTTCGGCGACCCGGTAAGTTTTAACCTAACAATTCGTGAATTTTTAAATTTACTTCCAACTATCGCTTTATAATTTGTATTATTCCTTCCGCAATGAGAATAACTTAGTTACGATGATAAAATTACCGCGACTAAGAAACCTTGCTCATTTTTACGTTTAGCTGAAAAATTTCTCGAGTCCATCGAGGTTAACCAAAATTATCCGGCTCTCCTGTTGCATCTCGTTGACAAAGCTGAGATCGATATTACAATCAGAATAGCTGGAGCTGTTGCCTTCAAAAATTACATAAAAAGGAATTGGAAAGTGGTTAGTACTTTTTTTTGTATTCTGAAAAATAAAATCTACTTTACATATTTTCTATTTTGGCAATTTCGTATGAATTTATATAAATTATTCTATTTTTTCTCGATAGGAAGAAGATGCGATCGATCGTATACACGCCGTTGATCGTGATGCGATAAAAAAATTAATCGTTAACTTGATGTTACATTCTCCAGATTCGATTCAAAAACAGCTTTCCGACGCTGTATCGATTATCGGTAAACATGACTTTCCCACAAAATGGCCAGATCTCATAGATCAAATGGTGGAGAAATTCAACACTGGAGATTTTCATGTGATCAATGGCGTTCTTCATACCGCTCACTCATTGTTTAAGAGATATCGCTATGAATTCAAGAGTCAGAGTCTGTGGACGGAGATCAAATTTGTTTTAGACAAATTTGCAAAACCACTGACCGACCTCTTTGTGGTAAAAAGATTTTATAATTTCGATAACTTTCAGCTATCTTTCTTCCTAGAAACAATAAAAAAAACTAAAGCATTTTTTTTTTCATAGGCTACAATGAATCTAACCCAAGTTCATGCCAACAATGTTGAAGCATTGAGAGTCATATATAATTCGTTGGGAATACTTTCCAAAGTATTTTATTCTCTGAATTTCCAAGTAAGTACCTAAAAATCCTAGCTAGATAGTATTTCGTATTCACGATGAATTTCTACGTAACATACGCGCTCGCAGGATCTACCAGAGTTTTTCGAGGATAATATGGACGTGTGGATGACGAATTTTCATACGCTCCTAACTGCGGACGTTCCCAGCCTGCGAACAGGGGTAAATTCAACCGCATTGACAATTATAAGATAATGAACAAATATAATGAGAAGATTTTGAAAAAAGAAAAATTCAAGCGACATAATTTAATTAGAATTGTTTGCACCTTTGTTCAGGATGACGAAGAGGCTGGTATTATCGAGCAATTAAAGTCTCAGGTGTGCGACAATATTGTTCTGTATGCTCAAAAGTATGACGAGGAATTTCGAAAGTACGTTCCGCAATTTCTCGAAGCTACATGGGCTCTTTTGAATGCTACTGGGCAACAGCCCAAATTCGATGCTGTGAGTATACACTTTAATAACATAATTACTCTCATTAAAGATTCGCTCAGGCGAAATTTCTTTTAAATACCGTTTCTGTTTGCTTTCAGCTTGTGTCCAACGCTTTGCAATTCTTGGTAACAGTCGCCGATCGCGATCAGTACAGATACCTGTTTGAAAAGGAGGAGACGCTTCAAAGCATTTGCGACAATCTCATAACTCCTAATGTAGAATTTCGAGGTATATCGAGTTTTAAATGAACTTACGTCCGATAGAACGAGTTAACGAACTTTTTGAATTCCCTTGAACAGAGTCTGACAACGAGCTGTTCGAGGATAATCCAGAGGAATACATCAGACGTGATATTGAAGGCAGCGACGTTGATACGAGACGCAGAGCAGCTTGCGATCTTGTCAAAGTTCTTGCCAAGTATTTTGGAGCCAAGATAATGGATATTTTGGGTCAATACATCATGGTAAGCAGAGAAAAAGTTGATCGTTAATATAATTTTTTCTCCGTCAGGATTTAGGACAAAAATTCATTTTATCTAATAAAAAACGGACCCTTTTAATTCGAACGCTACGAGTAATCGCATTGATGTATTTAGGCGAGGTTATCCGAATATTCGGAAAACCCGGCAGAGAATTGGCGAAAGAAAGATGCGGCGATCTATCTCGTAACGAGCAGTGCGAGCAAGGGTCAAACGCAGAAACACGGGGTCACGCAAAGTAACGAATTCGTCTCGATCCAGATGTTTGCTGTACAACATATCGAGCCTGAATTGGTCAATCCAAACGGTATGTATGACGAGAGTCGATAAATGTTTAAACGTAATTATTTTTTTCTATTGCCATCAAAAGCTTAAAAAGTCCAAAAAGGTAAAACATCGATGTTTTTTTTTTCAGTCAATGAATTTCCTGTTCTGAAGGCAGATGCCATAAAGTTCATCATGTCGTTCAGATCAGTACTGCCACCAGCATTGGTGGTCCGCAGTATTCCTGAATTAATAAGACTTTTGTCGGCTACGAGTCCAGTTGTGCACAGTTACGCTGCGTGTGCAATTGAGAAGATTCTTACCGTAAAGAATTCCGACAACGTGCTGATGTAAATCTCGTTCCAAAAAATCGACACTTGGATAATTATCTTAAGACCGAAAGAGTCGATCTAATTAATATTATTTTTGACAGAGTCGACGGCAAGGAGCTGAGTCTATTGGCACCCGAGTTGCTCAAAGGTCTTTTCGGAACGTTGCAAATGCCCGGCTCGGAGGAAAATGAATATTCCATGAAAGCGATAATGCGAAGTTTTAGCACACTCAAAGACAGTGTCGTGCCGTTCCTCGGCGATCTTCTGCCAATACTGACGGAGAAATTGACAATGGTCTCGAGAAATCCGAGTCGTCCAAACTTCAATCATTATTTGTTCGAGACTCTCAGTTTGTCCATCAGGATTGTGTGCAAAACTAATCCGGGGGCCGTAGCATCTTTCGAGCAGGCACTGTTTCCAATTTTCCAAGGAATCTTGCAACAGGATGTTCAAGGTATGTCGAAAAGCTCCATTCTTTATTTATTTTTCATATCAAATCGACATCTCCATTTTACAAGTTGGTCTTGTCGTGTTGATCTTGTCTTGTCGATATTTCATTACAAATGGTTTATTTTAATTACAATTATATTTACAGAATTTATCCCTTACGTCTTTCAAATTCTCGCTCTTCTCCTCGAATTGCAAACTGGATCGGACGTTCCGGAGCCTTACATGGCCTTATTTCCGTGCTTACTCGCACCTGTTTTGTTCGAGCGTCAAGCGAATATTCATCCACTCAATCGGCTTTTACAAGCTTTCGTGAGTCACGGTTCCCATCAGATAATCGCTCAAGACAAGACCAGTGGTCTTTTGGGTGTCTTTCAAAAGCTCATTGCTTCGAAAGCGAACGATCACGAAGGCTTCTTACTCATACAGAGTATCATTGAATACTTTCCACCGTAAGTAATCTCCAAAAAGGCTTCGCCAGCTTCTCGGTGTAAACAAGTATTAATGAAAATTGGGCGATAATTTTTCATTACAGAAACGTATTGGAATCATTCATGAAGCAGGTCTTCGTGATACTATTTCAGAGGCTTTCGTCGAGCAAAACGACGAAATTCGTAAAAGGTCTTATAGTATTTTTCGCCTACTACGTAATAAGATATGGTGCGTCAAACCTGGTGACCATAGTAGATTCTATTCAGCCGCAGTAAGTAATTATTATACAGTGTCGTTCGAATGTTTTATGCAGCCGACAGAAAATATCAATCTTTCGATTATTTTACAGAATGTTCGGAATGGTAGTTGAACGTGTTATAATAGCAGATTTACAAAAAGTCTCGGGCGAAATTGAGCGCAAAGTTGCAGCAGTCGGAATGTCAAATTTGTTGATTGATTGTCCGGCAATGATGGAGGCACCGTACAACCTTTTTTATCCGCGTCTATTAGCGGTATTGGTGGAATTTTTTGAGTTGCCACAAGATCAGACAGTATTGCCCGAGGATGCGTTGTTACCAGACGTCGAGGACTCTACGGGTTATCAAGTTGCATACAGCCAGTTGATATGCGCCAGAAATCCGAAGAAAGATCCTCTCCAAGGTGAATAATGATGAACGAAAACAAGTTTTGTAAACTCAAATTACAAATTTGTGCACAGTTTGCATAGCGAAAAATCTCATGCGATGATTGTTGTATTTCCAACAGAAATCGGTGATGTCCGTCTGCACTTGGCTCAGGGTCTTGGAAGATTACCACCAGGTCAACTTCCCGGTCTGCTCGGTCAAATCCCAGAGCCTAACGCCAATCATCTTAGGAATTACTTGCGATCCGCGGCGATAACGTTGCAAAATACGGGCTTGACGTTCGGAACAAACTGAAGATTCACCCGATGGCGAGAAAGTTCAACAACATTGAGCTGAGCAATTTATTATAACGGACGATATGCTCGAAGCTCATTTTTTTCTCTCTTCTTTTTGCTATAAAATAAAGGAATTTTGGTACCAGATTACAAATATGGAACGTTCTGTATCGATATGCTATAACACTACGTCAACCTATCCTTAGTGATACTCGCTACAATCGTATTTGTTATCTCTTTCAATCGATTGGAGTGTAAACGCCGAGTTTCACCTATTACCCGACAACGCAAAGCTCATTTTGTCATTCTATTTTTCATAAACAAAAGTAGAAGAAAATGATATCGATAACGTCCGAGTTTCCTAGAATGAAGTAAAATAGGCGTAAGCTGGAACAGAGGGGGCCGTAAGATATGTCCTAGCGGCAACAGTCGAAATTTTTATACCGATAAGGATTCGGGAAGCATGTAAAATAGATCTTTTTATGAAGAGACACAACTGAAAGACATTTCGTTCTGCGGACTTTTTATAGAAAATGCTGTATCAAAAGTTTCCGGAACAACCAAAAAAACTCTTACAGTTTGTGCATGCTTACGAAAAGGCCTGTTCAGGGATAGCGATGAATTCATAAGTGATATGTCAGATTTTTAATGTGTAATATTTCAAGAAAATGAAGGAACGAAGATAAGCGATGTCACTGAAAAGTCTTAAATATTTTAGCTAATATCACAAAAAATAGTACCGATGTCCGAACGAAACAGCACCGTACTTTTGGAATGTAAAACAAGTGAATTTTAGCAGAACTCATATTTATTTTCTGCATCAATGTTTTTCGTAAGTTTGTTTATGGAAATTTTGTGAAAATATGTTGCGAGCTGCGAAAAGTTGGAAGCCCTTGATTGTAGAATTTTGTACCGTGGTTGATTTATTAAAGCATATGTTGCTACACGGCTGTATTCTTTTGCCGCCATTTGGGTCTTACTCAGCGCATTCCCTCGTTTAACTGTATGTTGTCCGCGAGTCAAATTTCCGAAAAATCCCCCCAGTTAAGTCGCGAATTGCACGAGTATTTTGAATTTGTCAATGCTGTGCGAAACTTCTCAGTTGCAATGGCAAAGTTCCGAGATGAAGTGGTTCTTGTCACAGGTATCATATTTAGCGTCAACTTTAGAAATAGTTATTATCCATTTATCAAATAGTTCATCAGAAAGCATATTGAATAATTTATTGTTTTTCGTTAAATCGAACTTGTAAATTTTTGTTTTAAATTTATGACTCGTTCCTCAATACTATACAATACGTCGTTAGAAAATCACATTTATCCTTGAGGATTTATATTTTTTTGCTATTTTGGATTCAATGAACAAACATTTGCAACGTTAAAGCACAAGCAAACTTTAGAATATTAAAAACGGAATAAAGTATCAACTGAAACTTAAAATTATTTTATTTTTCTTCATACTCCATAGATTTTCGTCATTCGTGAAGTTTTCTCCTATTTCTCGAGCGCGAGAATGAAAATTTGTAATGATTACAGGTGCACGTGGTTTTTTGGGTCAGCATCTGGTCAAACACTTGCTAAAGGACAAATCGGTGTCAGAAATTCATGGACTGGATAAATTACCGAGCGACGCTGCATCAAATTTCGATGATGAACGCGACGATGATTCGCCACAAGTGAAAATGCATCGGAAAGATTTGATCGACATAGAGTCTTGTCGTGAAATTGTTAGAAACGTAGATGTAGTGCTTCACTGTGCAGCGCTTGTGTCGTACAATTATCCACCCTCAAAAGATGCTCTTCGCGACAATAACGTTTTAGCAACGGAAAATTTGTTGAGATTGTGCATCGAGGAAGGTGTGAGCCGTTTCATTTATTGCAGTACGACTGAAGTGACGCTTCAATCCTTCGTTAAAGGTGGTACATTCGCTCTCGTACTTTACGCCACGGAATCGAAAATTGGCACACCGGCGACGAACGATAGATTGATTTTTGGCGAGTACGCAGCGTCGAAATTGATAGCCGAGAGATTGGTTCTCGAGGCAAATGGAAAATCCTTGGCAAACAGTGGGTCAATATTGTCAACTTATAATTTAAAAGAAAACGTTGCATTCGTAAATATTGTCTGTTGCTTTCAATTCACACGTGCATTATTCGTTAAAATAATTATTGATATGTTACTGCGTGACTCCGAGCAGGAAAAGGTGTGTTGCACACAGTTGCTTTGAGACCATCTCTGCTCTATGGCGAGGGTGATAAAAGATTTATCACAAAATTCATAGAAATCGGTAAAAAACGCGGGAATACTATACCTCGCCTTGCCGGTATGGGTGGAAAGCAGCAGATCACTTACGTAGGTATGTATTCGCTCTATATCGATATCTTGTACGTCGGAGATACTACAATTCGACGCTGCTTACGAACACTAGCATGTTTCAGATTTCTTGCGAAGAGAAGCACGTTTGATATCACCGCGAAAACTAGCATGTTTCGACTTTTGACACGAAAACTAGCACGTTTCGATATTTGCCGCGAAAACTAGCATGTTTCGGGCATGCCAGTTATCGTGGCAGAAGCCGAAACATGCTAGTTTTCGCGTCGAATATCGAAACGTGTTGGTTTTCGCGGTGAAATTAGAAACGTGTTAGTTTTCGTAAGAAATTTGAATCGTGCTACTTTTCGTAAGCAGCGTCGAATTAGAGTCGATGTTTCGTGCTATATTCAAAGTTTCGAGTCATGATTGTTTTTTCCCTCCCCCAAAAGGTAACGCCGCCTGGGCATTCATATGCGCAAAAAACACTCTCAGAGATAAACCCGAATCGATTGCTGGTCTTCCCATAACCATCACCGACGATACTCCGATAATGGACATTATGCGTTTCTGCCAGAAAATGACGAAAGCAAGTAAAAATTGCGTAGGCCCATCTTCGTGGTCTATTCCATCGATAATATCCTTGTTCGTCGGATGGATCCTTGAAATCGTTGCCAGTTTTAATCTGGGATTCATGAACAAATTTTTCGTAAGAAAATAGTTTTTAAGTAAAAAATTGTTAATGAAATTCTTTTCGTGGGATGACATGATTTGTTCGATTAATTTCCATTTCAGATATCACCAAGAGGCCTAGTCGCTTACATGGGATCATTAATACTTTACGACCGTTCTCGAGCCTCGATTCACCTCAATTACGATCCTTACTACTCTGCTGACGAAGCTATCACTCGGGCGACTTCCTATTATTGCGATTTGGTCGATAATTGAATATGAACATTGTGTAATTAAGAATATATGCCTAAAACAAGTTTCGGGAATAATTTGTTCGCCGTATTGAAATAAAATGTAAAATTTCGAAATATATGATGATTGAAAGATCGCAGTGTAAGATCCAAATTAATAATGGAATTTTCATACTGCATGCTGGTTTTTCGAGCTTCTTAGACATCCACTTCGTCTTCCAGCAGTTTGACCTGCGAAATTAGCTCATTGATATCTTTCGCCCTGTAACAAACGTTATCGATGATTTACCGAAGAGAATTAGACGATAGCGTTGAATTAGATATGTCTCGAAATTATTTGACTTACATTTCACCAATATTCATTTTAATCGCTTCCTTTTGTTTCTCGCTAAAAACAAGTTCCTTTTGCTTTTGACACTTTTCCAATGTTTCCAAGTGTTGCGACTGGTTTTTAACTTTTTTCTTCAATTGTGCGAGTCTCACGAGGAGGTCCAACACCTTGCCGTCCATATTCTTTAATTCTTCTGCTTCGGCTCTTTCGGAGCTTGACATCGAAGGTTCCTTGTAATTCACGAGTTTCAATACATCCTTTGCCCTTAACGATGCAAATGACGATTAAATATTGCGAAAATATTATAATTTAATCTTACATATAATTATTTATTGTTTATTTTTAATTGGTATTCTTACCTTCGTGCCAATTCCTCTTGCGCATCCTTGATATCCTCGTAACGTTCGGCCAAGTCTTCGGCCACTCCTGTCAATTCCTTTCTCGTCTCCGACAGTATCTCAAGTTCTCTCAACTGATGAGTCTTCAAAGCTTTCAGAGCTCGAACCTTCTTCTTGATCTCGTCCCGTACTTTGTCGTGTCTTGCAAAATGTTGATCGCGAAACACATGAATAGCTCGATAGAGTAGCTGAAAAAATCGTTTAGTGTTTAACGCGGAATAAACAAAAATTGTATCCTATAAAATTGCAATAATATTCTAATACCTCGAGGCATTCCTTGGCTGTGATCTTGGAACGAATACCCAGTTTGGTGATCGGCTGGGATGTCGAATCGTGTTTCAGCAGGTTTCGTATGTGCGTGTCGAATGGTTCTCTAGTGACCTTTGGGTAAAAAAAAAGAAAAAATGATAAAGTGACACCAAAATTATATCGTGAAAGACGTGATGCGATAAAAAATTTATTTCCCTCACCTTTTTGCTAGGACTACCGATCAGTGGTGGAGGGATCATACGAGGTAAGTAATCCAGATCGAAAACTGAGAGATCGATTACTACTCCAGTATGGAGCAATGCTATTAGAATCGGACAAGGCTGTTGTAATAATCCAAAGCCAAGAACCGGCGTGGCTTCCTCGGTTCCGGTATGTTTAGTACGCGTACACGCGAGATACTGAGAACTCGATGGGTTTAGAGACGATTGGAATGCTGACAAATAAAGATCCGTCTCGTCTAAAAAATGTTATTTGAATTAATACGATCGATATAAGAGTTCAAACGAGTAGTGCCCGAATATTAACCGAGACAATAACAAATTGTTCAAAATTTTATAAACCTTCTGGTGCTCCGACGTATTCTTCCAGCTGAGATACCATTGGCAATGTTATAGAGTGAATGCCCGCGTTGTGTGAACAAAAATACCTTGGAACAATAGAAAACCCATGAAAAATGTACAGATTCGTTGATAAAAATATTTATTCAGAATTTAGTCGATTTTACCTCGATTTGTTACCCTTGTCGTTGTGCAAATTAATAGGACAACTGTATTTTTTATCTTCTTCCGAGAATAAGAGTCCGAGCTCCAATTCAACACACTCGTAGACGAAAAGTGCATCCTCCGGTGTGTGGAGACTGTAGGTTGAGCCGTGGACTGAACGTGTCTGAAAAAATATCCTTAATAAAGTAAGAGTCACGATAGATCAATGATAAACATGTGGGAGTTTATCAAACTGACCTGTTGTTCCTCGTCTTCAGTAGTGAAATTATCCTTGAGGAACAGAGCATGATATATTTTACCCGTGCACGTTGCTATCACGACTATCGGTGGTGTCGTTTGGATACACATTATCGAGCACGAGTCTATACCATAATTGTCATCGGCCGGTGGATACATCGTCAGAGTCCCCAGAACAACAGGCTTCGATAAACTACAAGGAAAATCGTAAAATGTAAAAAATAACAATGCTATTTCTCATCATCACTTCGTACAATTGAATTGTTTCGAAGAGATTACTCACTTTCCCGACAAAATATTTCCACGAACGAGGAGTACGTTACCATTACCACACAGTACGAAAATGGGCCAATCGATCTGATTCCAATCGTATTTTTTATTCTCAGTTTTGTCATCGAGCTTAAGCGTCGGAGTGGAAAAATCAAAGTCCACCGCGGTTTCACCGAGGGATTCGATAGTTGGGATGTATTTGGAGGGTGAACCCGATGGGGTTGGTCCGACTTTCCACGTTTTTATCAATCTCGGGATATTGCCCAATTCGCACTCGTAAAGTCTGCAGTCGCGATAAAAATAAATTAACGATTCTACCTTGGAGAATTTCGTGTCTCAAATCTGTATCAATTTACAAGTAAGCCATAAAACCATTGAAAGATTCTCAAATCTCTCAATTAAAAAAGATATATGTAATTATCTTTACAAGCGTTAATTGTAATATATAAACCAACATTGAAACAAAACACGAAAACTTACTGAAACGCATTTTCCGACGTAAGAACCAATAGATGGGAATCGTTTGCCGAACCTGGATGCCATCTTACGCGACGTACTTCTACCGACGAAAGCTGCGAGCTGCACTCGTTCAGATTTCGACTCCTGTGAAAATGAGAGAGAAAAAATAGTGTCTCGAAAAAAATTGTTTAAAATCCTACGAGCTCTCCGTTCCTCGACTACATATTGCATATTAGTCTCGAATTTTTCCTCTCTCTTTCATTTCCACGCTGGGGAGACTTTTCGTTGTGTCGGTACGTATATGTATTTTATTCGTACGAGAACAGTGCGTCGTTGCAAGTTGCAAAAAAAAGGGAGCAGACTGCGGGGATATGGCCAGGATATATAAAGGGTCTCGCCGTCGAGGAGAGAACGAGGCTGGCTGCGAGAGGTCCACGGGACGAGGATGGTTAACTCGCGGACGTTATTAATGTCTATGTATACGCTCGTATGATATATTGTTCGTTGTGACTAGGTAGCCTCGGTTGCAGTAGAGTCCTAACATATATGCTGCAAACTCTATACGTTACTGACTATATAGGTTTATACATATATACGTATATACGAAGGCGAATGGGGCGAATTTGCCTCACACCGCGTCGTGGGTTCTTAATAATTGATAAAAATGTATGCAACGCGCTAATTTCCGCGGAGTTGGAGAGGCGTTGCGTATCCCGTACGTGGATACAGCGCCTGGGACCTCTGTATGGATATATATGGGCCATTTTTTCAATACTCGCCACCTTTTTCGACGACCCAACCGATTTGTCTCTCACCCCCAAAAGCCCAGCGCACCTTCGAACACATTTAACATTTTGTTTTTGCCCAATTTTTCAAAACCCTTTACAAATTCTTTCGACCAAGCTCGTATATTTTCAAGACAGTTTTTAGAATAATTATAATACGTTTTCTTCTTTCATACGTGGTAAAACAAAGCTGAATAAAATTACAAGAAATTTATATTTTAATGTGAATTTTTTTCTTCAAGTATTTACGTTTTACAGTAAATACTTTCTGTAGAAAAAATTGGAGCTTGACAGGATTGTATCCTTCGTAGAAATTATGATTTTTTTGAAAGATTGGCGAATTATTTTTCTCCAGTAGAATCGCGTTAATGAGAATTATTGTTAAAATTTGGTGTGTGACGGTCGAGTTTTTGCAAAATCGCCCATATGTCCCTGCTCATTTTTCTATACAGATGTGGGAAGTAGTTACAAGAGTGGGTAGTCGAAAGCTCGAGGTTTTCCATTCGTCCGAAACGAGGGAGAGTCTCTTGGTCCACGAGTCCGGACGTCAACCTCTCTGGCACCCTCGTCGAGCGTATCAACCGTGCGCAACACATACACACAAATACACGTGTATTCTTGACAAAAGCAACGCGATTTATTCGCACTTTTCCAACGGCGTTCGTCGCGGTCGTCGGAACTGTATGGTAGACGAGCCCGAATTTTTCTTCGTTCCGTCATAATGTTATTTCTCTTTTTTTTGTTATTTTAGTTTTTACTTTTTTCGAATTATGAAAATAAATGTACGCATCGCGCGTCTATGGGAACAGCCTGCTATAGTCACGCATGATACTCCGTTTCGCAGGTGTGCACTTGTCTTTTATTTTCTTCTTCTTTTTCTTCTTTTCGTACGCTCCTCATTAATTTTTCGCATACCGGAAATATATTTTTTAATGAATTATAGACAATTGTTTTCCGCCTACATTTTCCTTATTTTCATATTTTTTATGCGTATATATTAATTCGATAGAATTGTCAAAATTATTTCAGAGCTTGACGAAGCAAAAATTTGTTCACAGTCGCTTGAAACATTTCTCACGTGGAAATATAATTTTTTAGGGTGATATATCGAGGTAATAAATTTTTGACAAATTAACGGGTATCTTCGTCGTCAATGGGCTCGTTCTTTCGCACGGAAGAAATTCGAGACCGTGCAACTTAAAAAAAATTAAAACATAAGAATTTTCTCGTTTGCGTCGTACCAAAGGGAAAAGAGTAAACAAAATTTATTTCGTTTTGCGGTTCGCCTCGGTTCGCCTCTGCCACGTTCACAATTCTCGTCTTCCTGTCCTTTTGTACCGCGAAATTTGTATTATCATCGCTAGCTCTACGAACGACGAGCGTCATACATACTTTTATGAAGGGTAACGGGACACCTTTTCCTTTCTCCGTTTCGCGACGTTTTTCTTTCTCTTTTTTTTTTGGGTTCTTTTTGCAAGAGAAAACCACGTGGCGACAGGAGATGTATGGCAACGAATGACGACGGTACAACGTGTGTGTGTGTGTGGTCACGTCGAAAAGAAAAAAAACGTACCATCGCGGTCTAAGGTAATTAGAAATATTACTTTTCTCGAGTTAAATGGCCCGTTACGACGATGATAATCGTTTCCCCTCTTTTCGTCGCGCCGTTAACATTTTTACGATTCTGTCTCTTCGTCTTTCCACTCGTCTCGTTCCAACCACGAATTGCTGATATCGCATTGATATCGAGTTGCTGCTTCGCCAAGTACTCATCGTTCTATGTAAAAATACATTTTTCGTTGATTTTTGTCAAATAGAAATTTTCATTTATTTCAATGATTCAATTTTCATTCTCGAACCCCCGATCAAATTTTTCTTCAAATTAAATATTCATTACGTATAAAATCTCGATAAACAATTGTCATAAATTTATCGATAAATTCTATTTCAATTATCGAATCAGAATTTCACACGAAACGTCGTTAATACTCGAATAATTTTCATCTACGTTTCGCTAGTAAATTTAATTCGTGGAAAGTTCGACGCTTAATGTCGCAATTATTTTTCGTACAAATCGCGAACGAAAGAGGGCGTTGGTGATCGCGTACCTGTAATACGTCATGCTCGGGACACGGGCGTAAAGTTTTCGGGTTGGAAAAGGAGACGGCCTGAATCTAGAAGTTGGTCGCGTATGATACGTGCGAAGGATTCGCGACTTTCGTGTTACGCCACTTGTAGTTTATGTCGTTTTTAACCCCTTATATATACACGAATGAGCAGTAGAGCGATTACTCGAGCCCCATTTTCCTCGGGGTGCTCGACTTTTCGTACTTCCTCTCTCTCTCGCGCGCGCCCTCTCGCGTCTCGCACCGTGTACTACGACGAGAAGTGCACAGTCTGTCGTGAGACACGAGAGGATAGAAACGACGACAGTTGCCAAACTTCGAGGTCTTCGCGTATAAGGCTCTTGGGATAAGCACCGAGCTGCGACGTAATATTACATTATTTAGAATATATAATACGTCCACGTGAAATTACGAGGAAGGGCGAGATGCGACCGAGATGAAAAGACAAAAAAAAAGGGAAAAGGAAAAGTAGACAGAATTTAAAAAAAAAAGAACCACGAAAGAGAACTACGAAGAAAAAAATAAATCGAGAGTATAGGTATACGAGGGTTGTCTCGTCGAGACGATGGGAGAGGATCGCACCCTTCGGGCGAGTGTAGAGCTAGTTTTTTTTCTTTTCTTTCGCACGGGGATGATTTCTCGTTCGTTCGCGTTCGTTTACGCAAAACGACGCGACGAGAGAGAAGCCTCTTCTCCCGTTGGGGACCGAGGGAAACGATGCGCTCACGATATAACGATGGCCATTATGATAATCCGAAGGCATAGATTAGGCATAACTCGTTAGCCCATCTGTGACCGACGTGGAAGCTTTTTATCAATTCTTTTTTTTTTTTTAATAAATCTTATCTCTCTCCGAAGCGATTAATCGTGGGATAAGACGCGATCGATCGTATCTCGATTAAGGCTTTTACTCGAGACAATTTTCTTTCCAGAATAACGTCTCTATTAATTTGTTTTTTTCTTATGTTTGAGAAATACGAAACATTATTGATACGACGAGTTTTTGTCGAGGCGTCGTTATAATAATCTCGCGGTAAGAAGAGATTTCACCTGGTCGTGAAAAGAGAACCAGGGGAACGAGGTCTCGTCGTTTGTACGGTTAGCATTGTTCTGTTTTTCCGAAAGGCTCGGTGGAAACGACGACGACGACGACGACGACGACGACGACGACGACGACGACGAAGACCCGCGAGAGAGGAACGGAAGTTTGCGCATCCCGCGCGACTTTCGACCCCATAAAATCGGGATGTTGCGCGCAAAATATAATATACACCCTCGATGTATAGATATGTGTAAGTGTGTAGATGCGGTTGGAGAAGGGAGAGAGAGAAGAGGCTTCTCTTACTGATAGCCCGACGCCTCGCTCGTAATTCATCCTGGGTCCTCTCTACTCTGGCGCTCTTTCATCGTTGCTCTACCTCGTTGTAGACGCGTGTGCGGACGACTTTCCGCGCACCGACACAGGACTCTCTCCTCTCTCTTTCTCTCGCTGCGTTCACGTGCGCGCAAGCCGGGATGGTTCCTTGCAGTCCTCCCTCGGGACACTTGTGCCACACTGTAACTAAGACCGTTAATTCTTGGCCCCGTGTGTTAAACCCCCTCGAGTTGTGTTGTCGTTATTGCGACGAACGTGTATATATATATGTATTTATATGGGCGAGAGGTTTTCGTGGAGAATTATCGTCGGCTCGTATCGTAATAATGTTTATATCGAAAATAAACAGTTACCGTCAAATAGGAGTAGTTTGAACGGGTTTTGAAAGATTTTTGTAGGTAATTTTGTTTTTTTTTAACATTCTAAATTCTAACTTTTTTTTGCTTCGAAGGATTCTTTTGTTGAAACTAAATTCTTGACCCTCCCTCCTGAACCCTCAAGGTCCCGAGGAAGTAATTTAGAAAAATCAACAATTATGTCGACGAAGAATTATTTTTGGAAAATACAAATTGTTTGTTTGAGGTATTTTGGATATTGTGGAAATAAATAAAATATAATTTTAAGCGAGCGCGAGGTTCAAGGTGAATTATCGTCGGCTCGTGTCATAATTATTGTTCACATCGCCATATTAATGACGAAAGCGATGAAAATGGTTTTTCTGATAAAATTAAAATAAATTTTTGGCTATTTAATATTATTGAAAAAAATATATACACGATAAGAAAATAAATCAAATAAATTGTCATCGCCCAAAATATGATTAATTTTTCTGTTATATTTTAATATAAAACAGTAACTTGATTAGAAAGCATCGAGCTGAAGAGAGGAAATAAAATTGATTTGTCCTGACGGAAATCGGACAAGACACGTCGTTCCCCGGGCATAAAAGTCTCGCCCAAGGTTTCAGCTTGACCCGGGACGAAATTATAAAGTCTTCGGACGTGACGGGAAAGGTGTACGATACATACGTATACGTAGAAGGAGTTGTTTCGGCGTGAGAAGGATGTGAAATACGCGGAGAATTTTCTACGAAAGTAGAAGAACGACATTTCGTTGCTTCCGCGTAAGCACATATATATATATAATGAGAGTGGTGCTCGAAAGGGTCGGGAGTAAAATGACAAACACGACAAAAGGATCCTGGACAGACGGTGGTCCAGGCTTGCATCACCGAAAGAGAAAAAGAAGAGCGAGCGAGGACGAGAGAGAAGAAAAGAGAAAGGTTTGCAGCAGAAGAGACGTCGTATCCACGGTGGTGCACACGTACCGTTGTAATTAAAAGAACCGACAGATGTCTCATTCGCCGTCGGGTTTTATTTCGTTATGTGGGTGTACGCGTGTCTCGGGTATTTAAATATTTCTCGGGCATGGGCTACCTCGAGGTTGGCTCGTTCCTGCTGCTGCTGCTGGTGGTGCTCGAGTCGACGAAATTCTTTGATTACAAGATCTCGTCCCCGCGGGGAAAAAGCTCTTGTCTCTTCTTCTTCTTCATCTCTCTCTCGCTTTCGCTCGCTCGCTCGCTTTCTAGCTGCGAGAGCATTCTCGTATTATACTTTCTGGCTCGCGACTGCGCCTTCGCATTATACACCTGTACGTAGACGGAATTGGAAAGTGACGAGAAGGCGCGGAAAAAGGAAGCGTAGACCGAGACTTTGTCGGCTCTTGCGATATCCCCGTGCCCCGATGCGACAGAATATACAACCGGGAAGCGCGAAACGACGGGAAGAAATGCGCTAATTTATCATGGACCTCGTTAAGACGTCGCGAATTAACGGACCTGGCCGAGATGCGATATATATTTTCTTTTTCATCGTTATACTTTACATATACGACGCAGGATCTCGGCCGTACACAAGTATTCAAAAAAATGCTCTTCTTTATTTACTGATAAAAAAAGATTTTCACGCGAGTGTATTTTTAATGAATTTTATTATTTTACACGACGCGAATAAATTAATGCAATCAACGTTTTTTTTTCTTTCTTTTTGTTACATCGATTAATTAATTTAATTACGCGGAATAAATTAACGGGATCAATATTTCGTATTAATAAAAATTCTTACTTTTCTAATTTTTTAAAATTATTATTGAAGTTTCTCTTTTTATTAGTTATTTTTTCCAAGCAAAGATGCGAACTTTTTTTTCGTCACATATTCTCGAATAAGGGACGATGAATTCTGGATTTTATTTCTCTCTTTCTTTTTCCCGATTACACGAGACATCGTTCATAGTTCATAACGACCTGTAGAAAAAATCTTTCTGCTGCGTTCTCCGGTTGAGTACGCCAGCGAGGGGGTGGAAGCGAGAGGTGTAGGAAAAAGGGGGGTTAGAAGGTCTCTACGTCCAGAGCAAATTTACGACTGCTGATCGGCGATAATCGTATATGGGCTGCTAAAAGTCGAGAGTGAAAGAGCGAAAAAAGACTGGCCCGAACCCACGGCACGGTGGATACCGCGCGGGGTCGCAAGTTTTCACTGTTTGAACTGGCCGAGAGAGAGAAAGAAAAAAAAGAAGTAACGAGAGGACCGGCAGCACACGGGTAAAATTTCACGGCGGTGAGAGGGTGCAAAAGGGGTGCGGGAGCGCGGTATATGGATTGCCACGCGAGAGACCAGAGACGGGGAGTATCATATACGAGTCAACCGCGTGTGGTACTACGAGATTAGCCGAGGCTTTATATCGGGATTACATATGTATAACCATTAGGTTAAATCATTTTTTTAAAATAAACACCCTCGTCGTTCGCGACAACCGAGCCACGAGTGTGTTTGTGTGCATGTGTGTGTGAGAGAGAGAGAGAGAGAGAGATGGACTAGAGTGGAGTGGAGAACCGTACGCGTGCAGAAAGTGAAATACTTATACACTAATATAGACTCAGTGCTCGTATACAAGGCGTTCCGTGTAGATTAGACCTTGGAGACGAAACGTTACATTCGATGACGTCTTAAACCACTTTCGATAAATAATTTATACGTAATTATTCGTATTACGAAAATAGATATAAATATTTATCGATTATCGATAAATAATTTATACGTAATTATTCGTATTACGAAAATAAATATATATATTTATCGATTATCGATAAAATTATAATAATTATTATATCGAGAGTAAATGAATTATTTATGTTTTTGGTGGAATTATGTTCAATTGGCTGAAAAGTAATGGTGTTTCTGTTGTATGGATAAATCTGAGTGTTTGTGAGAGAAAAAAACTTAATTAATTTTTGGCCAATCGAATTTTATTCGTAATTTTGAAATATTTATTCGAATTCGATTCTCCTCGTGTATTTCTGCTTAAACTTACGACGGGATATAATTATTGCAATTTTCGTGAAAATTTGATATTCTCAAGGGTTAAAAATTCGATAATAAATTTAAAGGCCGATTCGACGTCGAACGGCCCATATATGTTACATCCAACGTATACGCGTTGTACGTACGTTATATAGAATCACGAATAAGTGAACACCCTGAGAGGAGAGGGCCTGTTCCCCGCTACTGCGATAAGAGGGATTTCCGTTTTGCAAAAAAAAAAAAAAACAACAAAGCCTCGATATATACATATATACACACGTAAACTCTTTATATATATAATATTTATTACGACCGAAATTTCACGCTTTTTCTCGTATGTCCAGTCTCCGCTCGATTTTTATCATCCGTTTTCGTATACGTAAATTATTATTTTTGTTTCGTTCGTTTTTTTTTCTCTGCCCCTTCGTATACGATTTTAACGAACATAAATTTGAGCCGTGGCAACGAACGAAGAGGAAAGAGAAAAAGTGTGTAGTCGTGTGTAGTGTGTAGTGAGTGTAGTGTGTGTTCGTGTGTGTGTGTGTGTGTGAGAGAGAGAGAGGGAGAGAGGGGCGAGAGAGAGAGCGAGAGGGGCACGCGACTACGCGGAGGTGATATCGCGTCACGGTCGCGATTCCATATCGTCTGTTGAATATACCTCATGCGCTAACCGAGCACGCGTGTCATTCCGAAACGACGGGGAACGGATGATAAGTATTGCGAAAAAAAAGGAACGAGAAAAAAAAACATTGAATATTTAAAAATCACCATTCCCGTTCGTACGCGAACGCGATTGGTGCCCACCGACGGTGCAAATATTATGAAATACTGTTTGATCGCGCCTCGATGTCATCGCGTTACTTTTTGTCCCGTTTTTCTTTTCCTACGCTCGAGACTTGGACGTTCGGTCACGTACGATTTTTTTTGTCCCACCACGATACGTCGTATCGAGTACGCGGGTTGGATTATCGTTCGAAGAGGACGAGGGAATTTATTTGGCGGTTGGACGTGAGGCTATGTCCGATCGGTGGAATTTGCCATTTTGTGTAAAAATAATTAGAAAATAGGATTGAGAAAATATGAAATTTTTTCCACAATTGGGAAAAATTTGTAAAAAACCATTATACGAATATTCAAATCGCCAAAATATATATTTCGTGTGGATCAATCCGTGTATAAAAGACAGAAAGAATCACCGATTAATTTTTAGGCTTACCTAGAGGACATTTATCACATTTGCAAATCGGTATTAAAATGTTTACTACCATTTTGCACTACGTACCATTTGGGTACGTTTTCGAAAGAAATCTTATAAAATCGAAAGAAATTTTGAAAGAGAAACATTTAGTTGACTGGGTCCTCGCTACAATAAAGATATGGGAAATTGTCGTAGACCCTCAATGAGCATTGGCTGTCCTAGTGGGGTTGAAACCGAGTACCGACAGTATATACGCAGTTCGTACGGTCGTGGCAAAAGGTGAGAATTATTCATAAACGTAGGCTAGCTCGAGGGAGGGAGGTTGGATTTCGTGCTTCGCCGCGCAACCGCTGAATTCTACCGAATGTTATGGGATACTGCGGCGCTACGAGAGTGAGATGGTTTTCGCATAATAAACACATAACGGTAATCCTTAAAACAATAATTAGCTCGGAGTGCTACCCCCTCCGTCCCCGACCTCCCACCACTTCTCTTTCGCCCACCTCTTACCATGGCGGAAACGACCTAAACGCTGGCTTCTTTCTACGTCTGTGTATATTTATATATATACGTTCACACACGGGAAATGATCTTCCCAAAAGCGTGAGTTCGCAATTCGTTGTCGAATTAATACGTACTCTCGACGATGCACGCACTCTCCTCCATATCCCCTAACCACTGTCTTTTTGGAACGGAATATTATGGCTCGAGTGGGAACCCCACGGTGGAAGGAGTTTACGAATTCGCAAATGTTTTCCGACCATTCTATAAATATGTAACTGCGTATAGGGACAATGTCTGCGGTCGAATTTATACAGTCGGCTGGAACAACGATAATAATATTTTTATTGGCCCGGAAAGAGTATTGACGTATCCTCTTGTTAATACTCTGTATTAATTGTAAAATGGAAAAAGTTGCAAAGGCAGAAAGGAAGAATTGTGATGTTTACCATTTGTTTAGGTAGATATTTGTATGGAAGTTTTAACCGGATTATGGACAATTTTTTGAATAATGAAAGTGAAGAATTTACGACCAATTACTAAAAATATTAGTAAACTCGTTTTCTGTCGGTAGGCATAAAAATAATAATATCAGCCAAATGATCTTTCTTGAACACTATTATGATGTATGCTCCCTTTCTGGCCTACTTATTGCATCTCCCACTCTCTCCGAGTGCGAGCGCGCAACGGCGTCGCGCATCCCCACCATGTATGCGCGGCAGTCGACTCTCCGTGAAGCGCGAGCGCAGGCCCATATAGATATATTAAATGTAGAAGGATATGCGACAAATATAAATATCAATAGACGCCCGTATCCACACGGACATACATTTTTGCAAATTTTCTTGTCCCCGTGGGTAATGGGGAAATTTATCTAGATAAAATAAACGTATAGAAGATATTTAATTATATATATGACTCTGCAGTCTGCACCCATCGTTAGATCATAGATCTGACCCATCTATAGTATATTCATCGTCCCTTTCGAATGAAACACCCGGTATATTTCGCCTTCCTTCCTCCGGAGTGTCGTACATGTTAGAGGCCATTTTTTTATCATCCACACACACATATATATATATATTCGTATATTGAGAAAGCCGACGCGGGCATTGTGGACTACGTGGTTCGCGGTAATAGTTTTAATCCGGTGTCTTGAAGTCAGGATTTGGTCGGGGCGAGCATTGCAGTTAGCGGGCGTTTGGCGATGATGGCGTTGGTGGTACGAGCGCTTGAACGAAGCTACTTCGCGCTCTGATATCATAATCCGGAATAATCGCCATTATTGCCGCCATTTGCTTAATCCGAGAATCTCGAGGCCGCGAGACTCTCCCGGCCTGGTCGGCTCTCACTTGCGACTCGAGCGAATATTATCTACCTTCTCGGCTATATTGTACATACCGGCTATGTATAAACTGCTGCAAACTACTATATTCGATAAACGCAAGCCACCCCCTCGGTATATCTATATATTTAACACAGTATAAAAATTCGTATAATAATAAACATTTTTTGAACAAAAATACAAAAATAAAAATAGTAAATTTGACAAAAACCTCGAAATTTGAATTTGTAAGAGGATTTTCCATCTCACGACGAAGCTTTGCGAATAGCTCAAGGAGTAATTCGAGCGAGAGACGAAATGGCGAAGAAATGGGAGCGAGAAGAAAAATGGCGAAGAAGAGAGAACGTGGTCGGGTGTAAAAAGGATGAAGTTGAAGGCGTCGCGATAACCCCGGTTTGGCCCGCGTGTCGTAAAGTTTTACCCTCTCTCACTCACTCGTGCCCATCGTGTCCAAAATCTTCTCGCTATCCTCGGTCTTAAGAGAGCGCACAGTTTTGTACGTACATAATATAGTACATAACGTACATAGCACGGAATGATATATAAATATATCTATATAGGTGAGTCGCGATACGAAACGGGCAAAACGGGGAATGAGACGAAGTAGACATTAAATCCCCGAGATTCGTTTTAATGACCGCAACTTGCTTACAAACTGGTCGGAGACTACCAGCGTGCTCGCTATACATTTTGCCTACAACGGACTCTTCTCCCCGCGCGACTAAGGCCCGTGATATACAAGCTACAAATAGTACGCAGGACACACGGGACTCGGAGAAATGTAGTAACGGAAGGTGGCGAGAAAGCGGTAAAGGGTATGGGGCCATGATGAAGGAAGTCGACGGCAAAGAATGCCTCTTAATAATTACGAAAAGTTCGTTCTCTAAATCTTCGTGGATTCTCTTCTTTTTTTCTTTTTCTTTTCTTTCTTTTTTTTCTTTCTTTCTTTTCCGACCAAAAGTTGGATAGTTCGTTAGAAGGGTGCAAATCCTGGATGTATTAAGGAGCTTCCATGGGGGGTAGCGTCGGGTCTTAAGGAAAATAAAACGAACAAACAAAAAAAACGTGGAAATATTTTAGTATTATTCGTTCCAAGTCTTTTTAAGCTCGTAATTACGATTATAATGGGATTTGTGTGTGTTCGAGTAGTTAAAAGGGCGCGTTCGATCGAACGAGGTGATGAGAAAATGTGAAAATTATTATGGAATTGTCGATTAAATCATCGATTACTAATCACGATCGTTAATTACAAGACGATGACTCGTTGCTTCTTCCCAACGAAGATTGCTTCATGGAGGAAGTTTTTACCTTTTCTTTCACTTCCATTGCAACATTTGATTAAAATCTTATGGATTTTTTTTCAATCAATCGTCATTTTTACTCACCAACGTAAATTCTTAAAGTTTATAAAGAAGATACGACGATAACAAAAGATACGTCCCGACTATTCACGCCATATAGGTACTTGTATAAATGGATGCACACTTTCGCGTTAGAAATTGAGAGCAACCTGGGAAACTGTGGTAGTCGACGATTACGTAGAGTTTCCCATGTCTTCGGTAAATTCAGGGTGAAACTTGCTCTCAGCAACTCTACCATCCATAGAAACAGAAAGAAAGAAAGAACGCAAGAAAGAAGAGCGGGACAGAGACAGAGAGAAAGAAACAGAGAGCTAGAGAGAGAGAGAGGGGTAGGTTAAGGGTTTACTTTGACGCCGCAAAAAGCTCGCGCATGTTCCCGGATTCGTGGTAGGATTTTCGCGAGTTGAAGATTGAAGGGGGGTTTGGCATTGGGTGTCTAGTTCTCCTCCATGCGCAATGACGTTTATCTCTAATAATAAAGGTTTCATAATTGCCCGACGTTATAATCACCCGTGAGATTGGATGGCTGAAGGAAAATTGGGTAAGGGGGTTGGTGGTTTTCGGCAAGTAGAGATCGAGCTATATACGCGAAAACGAAAGAGAGCGAGACATAGAGAAAGAGAGAGAGAGAGAGAGAGAGAGAGAGAGAATCGTATAGTCAAAAGGGGTGTCGAAAATGCAGAGGTGCTTCTGCTGTATACTCCAGGGGTAAGGGGGATGAAAGGGAGAGGAGGGGATGGCATGTGTTGTTGATGAGGCGGTTAGTATTCAGCGTTGCGTATCCCCACCCTTTCGTTCGCTCAGTGCCATGAGGAACCTCGTGGAACTTTTGAAAACTAACCGAGTAAAGCCACCTTAATTCCATAAGAGGGAAACGCGAGCGGGTCTAAAGGAGAGCTCTCGAGTGTCATCTCAGGAGAGCTCCGTTTAATTACCGGATATTAGGGAGAAGTCGAGTCTTGGCGAGAGGGGGGAGGGGGGAGGGGTAGGACGCGAAAGGTGCGCGAAACCGAGAATGACGAGACGAGATTTGAAGAACGAAATATGTATAAGTTCGTATTTATAAATGTGCTTCACTGTACCGAGAAGGTAAAGAATATTCTCGAGTCGAGGAATTTAATTATTTCATAATTATGGAATTGTGTGTGTGTGTTTTTTTCACATGGTGAGAAAGAAGGAAACGAGTTTTTTTTATCGATTAATTTAGATCAATAGAATATACAAGTATATTTTATTTAACGTTTTTGAAATAAAAATATATACTCACACGCAAGAAACGACCTCTTTGCCTCCTTGAAAAGCGTAATCCTTGCCCCATCGTCTCGGCAATTCGACGAGTACGACCCCCAAATTGCCCCAAAGAGCGAGCTGCGTAACGGTTTCATTAACGAGTAAATTTGTGATTTCGAATATCGGCGGATCTGTTGGTTGCAACGTCTGAAAAACAGTAAAGACGAGATGGTTTAAAGAAAATTTAATGTTAAATAATGAAAATACTTTTTGTTTTCGAGTACAAAACTCACAAAAATAATAAAATACTTGATTTAATTATTTAAACGACGTATTAAACAAAATAATACTATATAAGAATAATAATAATAATGAGGATAGGATTAATCGATCGATAATTCGGTGTCTTTCCATTAGCGACGCGTGACTTATCGGCTGATAAGATAGAATACCGGGATTGCTGTCGAAAGAGCCAAGAGAGAGAGAGAGAGAGAAAAAAAAAACGTGCCATCGTACGTTTACGTAACGCGGAGACTTTTCAAGAGGCTGTTTAAAAAGTTCTTTCCCCTCATTAAGACCTACTCCCCTGAGGTAGGTCGAGAGTGTACGAGTACAACGGCACTAAGCAACGTGTACGTACATATATATCTATATATATATTTTTGTTTGTTTGTATGAAACATATACACATATATAGGATTCAGTGGCAAAAGCAGGAGGCGAAGCGACCGTGGCTCCCGGGCTGCCGAGAAAACACATTTATTAACAGGGGCTCACCTCGGCCCAAGTGTAAACGGAGTTTCTCACTCTCTCTCTCTCTCACACACACACAACGAAGCACACTGCCGACAAGAGCAGAGACCCTCGTTCACTTTGGTTATATAGGCTGTCTGCCGCTGTCCTGCCAGTATGCCCGCGGAAAAAAAGGAAAGATAAAAAAAAAGACGTCACATTGTCGACGCCTTATTAATCCGGAGAACGGGAAGGGAGCATGGAAGGTTCGAGGGTGCTCGCGGGCTGAGACACATGGGGTAAAGCAGAGGGCGAAGGCTCTGAAGAAATTAAAAGAACAGAGCGAGTATAATGCGAATACATCCATCCCAGGAACCGACCAACGACCGACTCTTCTCGTTTCATACTCTCGCCTTGTAACAGTTCTAAATATGCTCATCCAAGACATCGCTGTGAGGGAGTGAACGCGAACCATTACCATTTTCACTCTGTGAGTTTTCACTCACACCCGTTTCGCGAACTAAGTACCAGACGGATAGACATCTTGAGTCTTGTCAAGGGTTTTTTAATCCGCGATGTGAATGTACGGTGTGCATTCGTGTGTCGTTTTACGGCGATAAATATTTATAATAATAAATGAATAACTTTTGTGGTGGAAATGGATCAATCGCGAAAATCGGGGGATAGGGATAGTCAATGATAATGGTAAAATTGTATTTATTACGAGATTTGCGTCATGAATTACGTAGAAGTAGAATTTTCTAGGTGTAGTATGTAGATAAGATTCTATGATGATAGGAAAACGACGATGTGGCGAATAAATACAGTGGAGATTTATTGAAAGTATTTGTTTCGTAATGGTAATGAAAGTATTGTATCCTAGGCATAGTCTCTCGAATGACGTACGCAAAGTGCGTCATATTAGTGAACGTATAATCGACTGGTGGAAATTTCTCGACACGATGGAACGATCGTTCTAACCCCAACGTGTATTTCTTACCTATTGATTACTCATTCGGGATATTCCGTCTTCCCTCTCCAAGATTTAATAATCTTCCGAACTTTCCAGTATCCACATATTTGCCTGCGAGCTATGACTTTCAAGGACAAGTGTGATCCTACCGAGCAAAATTCAATTACACGGATGCCAATCATATTTTCGAATGAATACAGCATCGAGTTATTGTCTATTGCGTGAAGTTGGTAACGCTCGTGCAAAGATCCGTTTCGAATGAACGACGCGCGACTTTTGTCTCTATCGGATGTTCGTGGTACCGCTAGATAGGAAAGAGACGAGGGTCTACCAGGGCTTTCATTCGGAGAGCACGCCAGCATCACTCGCTGCTTGGAGATTGCGGGGAGTGGGAGAAAGAACTTGATGCACGGCGAGTGCGTTTACTTTTTCTCGGTTCTCTTCGGAGTGCTGTTCGTGTCGTTCGATGAAATGGGTTCGGAAATTAAAAGTTGTTACATATACAGCGACGATGTATCGCAATCTGCTATATACCTAGCGGATCAAACCCCGGTCATCGTTGGCAGAAATATTGAGTCGAAAATAACACATCCAAAATGCTCAAGAAATCAAGGTTAGTTTCCGTTTTATATTCTCAAGATCCGGCTCCCAGCTGTTTGACCCTTGTTATTTCGTCCTCTACGTAACCTCGATATGATTCGATATAACAGTCGTTGTTTTTCGAACTCCTCGAAATTTGCAACTTGTCAAAAATAATTATAAATACTTTCCGCGATAATAAATAAGCTGTCACGCGACCTTTGCAACGATCTTTTTTGTTATCACTTTAGAAAATGATACGCTCCATATTTATAAGTTCACGAATTTCAAATTGTGAAATGGTTGGTTTTTTACGTTTTTACGTTTTGCTAGTTCGTCTGTACGCTTCTTACGCGCATCAATCCGTATTCGTACAACAATTGGGCCCTCGCCCATGCGGCATAAACGGTTATAAAACAGAGCGCGGGACCAAATTCGTTGCCAAGCACGGTGACTGTTTGGAAATCTTGTATGGGATTCTCCCTTATCGAATCGAATTCAATCCGCCCCCGAGTCAAGATAAGAGTCCAGAGGCGACTGGAAAAAAGAGAAATCTGTTAGACTCCGATAGCGAAGAATTTGAAACTCGCTCGCTGAGAAAGAGGCCGAGGAGTAAAAACGCGCCGGAACAAGGTCAAACAATCACTAACGCGAAGAAAGAAGATCCTTGCTCCGAACAGGAAGAAATAGGTTGCTTAGAAATGAAGAGCGAGAGCGAGGATTCTGCAAACGCTATCGAAGACAAGTTGGAGGATAAAAAAACAGTGAATTCCATGGAAGAATCCGAAGAGAAGGATCTACCGCAAAAAACAGCCACGGAATCGTGGGAACAATTGGAAACCTTGATGATATACACTCCGCCTGGTGTACGGAGTAGAAAAAAAATTGCCGCTTATGATATGGACAATACATTGATTAAGACGCATTCGGGCTCCGTTTTTCCCAAAGATCACAATGACTGGCAAATATGGCATCCCGATGTACCGGGAAAATTGAAAAAATTACACTCCGAAGGATACAAAATAGTCATATTCACGAATCAGGGAGGAATGTTTTTGGGGAAAGTGAAGCCGAGCGATTTTAAGCTCAAGATAGAGAGGGTGGTCAAGAGACTAGGAGTTCCTATCCAGGTTTTCATAGCGGTCGGCAAAGATATATACAGAAAACCACGCACCGGGATGTGGGAAAAATTATTAAACGATGTAGGTACAGAGTTTGAAGAAAAAAAAAAAACCGGAAACGATTAAATTCGCTTGAGCAGGGGAAAAGTTATAATTATTTCGTTTGATTTTTTTTCATCGTAGAAAAATGATGGAGTACCGATAGATAAGTCGCAATCTTTCTTCGTCGGTGACGCCGCTGGACGGCCAAAAGATTGGGCAGCGGGCAAGAAGAAAGATCACTCGTCGGCCGATCGTTTGATGGCACTCAATTTAGGACTTACTTTTTACACGCCCGAGGAATATTTCTTAAATCAGAAACCAGCTCACCACGTTCTTCCGGATTTTAATCCGAAAGATTTGACGAAAAATATGCCACTCTGCGAACCTCCGAATACCAAGATGACTTCTACGCAACGAGAGGTAAATCGAAAGAAGAGCGATGTCTAAAATAATTAAAAGATATAAGAAAAATTACGAGTATACGCTAATTATTGTCGTACAGGTGATTATAATGGTCGGTGGACAAGGAACAGGCAAATCTTTCGTGGCGAAAACATATTTGAAAGATTATCACTACGTTAATCGGGACAAACTTGGTTCTTGGCAAAAGTGTGTCGCGGCAACGGACAATGCGCTATCCGAAGGAAAGAGCGTTGTCGTTGACAATACGAATGGCGATGTAGCGTCGAGAAAGAAATACGTCGATGTCGCCAAAGCTCACGGGGTGCCGGTGCGCTGTTTTGTCATGAAGACGGAAAAGAAACACGCTATGCACAATAACAGGGTAAAAGTTTGCATAAAAAAAAAAACCAAAAATACGAAAAAAATCGAACAATACCAATGTATAATACACTTTGTTCTGTCTGCAGTTTCGAGAACTTACGGATCCGAGTCACATAACCGTCGGCGATGTCATAATAAATACATACACGTGAGTAAAAAAAAAAAAATTAATATCGCTAATCTTCCACGGAAAGAAATGAAAAATGGTCATAAAACGACGTGGATATTTAACCTTGTCGTATTCAAGTTTACGCTCATTTCTGATATCCATCAGTTTATAATATTAACCAAAAAAATGTTATTGTGGCGTTTTTTTTTTGCAAAAAGAGAATTATTCAAATGCTTTATAGAATACGATTACGCGCGTATAACTGTTCCGTGGAGATTCGTCATTAATAATGCATGATCTCTTTTACCATCAGATTGGTCGGGGGCACGGTGATAGTCTCAGTCATCAAATTAATTCGTTGGAAAAAAAGATTCTCTTTGAATTCTTTGAAACGATCCTTTGCAATTGTCGATTGAAAATACATTTTGTCGTTAGCTACACCAATTCTACCCTGCTCTGGCGTAGCATGAGATTCGTCAAGTTACTGCTACTCATGTGCCTCCGGCTGTTCGCTGGCACTCTCTTCACCAATGTACAACCTTACAGACAGAATTACGTCGCGCCGAGGAAGGACGAGGGATACGCCGAGATAGTACATATTAATTTTGTACCACGTTTCAAGAATGAAAATCATCGGAGACTGTACGAAATGTATCTTCTCGAAAAGTAGCCGAGTAAAGAAAAAAGAATTCAGCGTTCACTCAAAGCAACAAAAAACATCCTCGAAGAGACGAATTTCGACATGGACGTAAACCTCGCACAGTATTTATACACGATTGTCAATGAAAATTCGATTTTTATTCCATTTTTATTTCTCTCTCGCTTTGGCTATACTTTCATATAATTTCTCCCTGGCTGTTATATTAAGAGAAGAAAAATGTAATTCTCATGGTAAATTTTCTAGTCTAACAACGAATAAAATATTTGACAAAAAGATGGAAAATCTACGAAATGATTCGGTAGAATTCTTAGTAGCCATTCTCCATCGCGAGTAATGGAAAGGTCTCGTTGGGCTTGGATGATGCTCGTAAGGAATCTCGAAGTTGAACGAGGATAATGTACGACGCGGAGGAGGTTGTACGAGGGACTGGATGGGTCGAGATCCGGACGTTGAACAAATAATGCAAAGCAAACTCGCTCCGAGACGTATAGTACGGCATTTGTCCATATTAAAGTGCCAACGTTTCCGCGAAACTCATGAGCGTTTTATGCGTTATCGGTGTGATACGTTTCTCGTACGCGCGTGTGAGAGATCATCGCCGAGAACGAGCTCAGCCACGAGAAGCCTATGGGTAAGAGACGCGGGAGAATAATACGGGTGGCATATACAATAATATAACGTAGAGTGGCATCGTCGACTTCTATCCCCCTATCACCGTTATTATTAGTCACCTCGCGAGACGCATTCCTCGCGATAACTATGTGTACCTTGAAGAGAGAGAGAGAGAGAGCACGGGAGAAGACTCGCGAAACGCCTTCTGCCGTTATTACGTCCCACTTTGTCACACTCTCGCAACTTTTGCCTCCTATGTTACACCCTAAATTCGTCTTTCAATCCTCGTAACGAGGTAAAATGACTCTTTTACTTTCGCATCGTAGAAAACGACGATTACAAGAATTTTACAAACTTTTATCCTCTCGATTTTAATATTTCGATCGACAAACTGTAAAAATATGTTTCATCACGGTTTGATTTAAAAAATATTGTTAATTAATTCAAAGAAATTTAGACAGGGATCGATGAGAAACGATTTTGAAATATTTCTCATCGATCTGTCGATATTGAGTTTTAATCGTTGTTTTGTTGAAGTAAATTATAGAGAATTTGGAGGATCGAGGGGTGAATGAGAAGGGAGAAAGTTTGTCGATTGGTATCACGGACTGTTTATATATCGTGTCTCGTGTCCCAAACGACTCTGGGTTTGGAGCGTTCTCTATCTACGTTTCTCTTGTACAGTGCAACTTTATATTAGGACGAAAACGCTCGAGTTTGCAAACTAATAAGCCCTCACACTGCTCTCAACGAGAAAGTGGCCAAAGGATACGAAGTGTCTATAGTTTCGCTTAGCTGCATGCAACATAGAGCGAGGGGCAGGCAGCTCGCGAGGATATGCTCTGGCAACGAGAGTGCCTCGAACGCGAAGCCGATTACGACGTCGATCGTATATACGCCGAGAAGCACGCTTCTAAATTGCCGAACTTTTGGAAGAAACGTGATTACCCAAGCTTCATCCACCTTCCACAGCCTGTCCTCGCTCTGTTTTCCCTGTTATCCACATACGGCAGAATACTCGAACGAAATGAGACGATGAGGGTCATCGGCTGTGCAATATTCGGAAAAGTATTTTCTTCAAGAATCTTGGTATAATAAAAAAAAAAATTACTCGATATATCGGTTACAAAATTTACCTATGCGACGATAATATTGGAAAGACGAGTAATTTGTGATGATAATTTAATTTTTTGTATTTTATTTTTTTTAATTATTTTGAATTTCGCTAATAATCATTTGATATGGAAACAATTGAGAAAAAAAATAGCAGGTTATTACGAAAATTGTATTTCATACTCGCATCCATTCGCTTTAATTATTAAATTTCATTATTGTATTCAATGCACGAGGGCGCGAATATGCAATATGAAAATCGCATCAAAATGCGATTTACACTCTGATTCATTTTAGCCCTTTTTACCCCGTTATACGTTTATAAATTTACGAAAACGATATATATATATATCGCAATATTTGTTGGAGATAGCCACCTATTCTCTACCAATCTACGTACTGCGGCAAAAGTTAGAAAACAAATAAAATTTCTAATGATTTTAATCAAGAGATTATCGGATTAAAAATTAATGCACACCGATGGAAAATACTCGATATCGATCAGAGACCAAAGATAATAATATTCATCCCGCATAAACCTCGACGAAGATATTAAAAAATAAATAAAAATTTATTTTATTACCGTCTCGATACGTAGTCGACTGGAATATTCGGGGAAAATGAACGTTATCCATTAAACGCGACACCCCTATACGTGTATATTCGCGAAAGTCCGGAATTTCGGGTTTTCGGGTCGAGCCACGAAGTCAATAGTTTCCAAGCGGCCAAATTCGCCACGTGGAGGGGTTACGGGGCATAATTTAGTGGACAGTTTGATATACAAACAATCTTTAATGAAATTCTTGGTGTTCATTAATAACGCATTACAACCTCGCGTATGTATATAGCTGTGGTGTTGCAAAGGCCTGCGCCTCTCTTCGGCGGCTCTGGGGCTACATAATAACTGGCACTCTCTTGCACACCGCTCGACCCGAAAACCCTTCTACTTCCGGTATATATATATATATACCGGATGTATATGCCCGCCTATGGGATTTTGCAGCTTTCGTTTGCCTCTCGATTCACGGTAAGACACTTTAGCCCAAAGATATCGTTCTTTAAATTATTGCGAGGGGTGACATTAAACGTAGCCATTTAGCATTAGTGAGAAATCCTGCAAGAAGCAGCCCCTCAAGAAGATCTCGAAATATGCAAAATTTGAACGATTAATTCACGCTATGAAAAATTTAAAAAATGAAAGAGTCAAGAATTTAATTGTTTCTTCATCTTCTAATCGAACGATAAAAAAATTGTAAATATTAAAAAAAAATATATAATCAGTTGATGATCATTTTTTTTTCTTTTACGTTATCTTCGGCTTAATATTTAAAGAACGAATAAAATAGACAGGAGCGGCAGCGAGGTGCGCCGAGAGTGCCAGGGTTCGTTTATTAGTTTCGTATATGATAAAGCATATTATATATAAATATGTATATATATATATATATCTATATGTATACACGTGCAAGTAGATTTCAACGCGTGTACGAGACCAAAATTGGCGTGTCCTCTCAGAAATATTCATGTCAACGACGTACCGGTGTTACGGACACGTTATATCAGTTATATTAGCGTGTATATATATCAACCCCAACCTTTCGAGTACGCAACTGCCGCGCTAATTAGGTGTACATAATTAATTAAATGATTCGAAAGCACGCGTTGGAGAGTGAGAGCGAGTGAGACAGGGTGAGAGAGAGAGAGAAAGAGGAGGGGGTGCAAGCTTCGCGAGCAGATCTATGTGAACCATCGGTGATAAATACGAGCTCTATGGCTAGTATGACGAATCACACGAAATGCGGTGATTTCATAACTCAGTACTATCACGCCGAGGGCACGCATTAATATACCACTTTCTGCCCCTATATTATTACAGATAATAGGTAAACGAGCGATATACATACAGATTAGGTATAACACAGACACGCGTGTACATTCATAGAGAATGGACATCGAGGGTGGTAGAAAAATTGAGGAACGTGTATAATTCCGTTTTATCCTACATTTTTTCTGAACGATGTAAAAAGATAAAAACTTGGTTTTTGTTGTTATTGTTGTCTCTGCTGATATATATATATTTATATAGATTCAAGGGTATCACGACTCGTGATAACATATTCTCCAAATATCATGAATAGGGACCACGCCCAACTTTTTAGTGGTTTGACACGTGGACTTCTGGATTTTAGAGCAGATAAGCCACTACATGGCGTATAGTTCCGTGGATCCTTCTGGTACGCTCGTAAAACCATATAAGCGAACGTCTCGTGGGCGTATTTGAAATACACGCGGGAGAGATCGAGGCTCTAAATTTACCAAGAAAATATGGAATATACAAAATTCTCCTGTTAATCGGACGTTAATACAATACGCGAAAATTTACGTGGGCATTCGTATACCAGAGGTGCTTGAATTTTTGCGCCTGTGAAATTAATCATACGCGCGATTAATTATCAATTTAATTAATAATTATAGAAATAAAAATCTTTGCTCATTCACGAAATGATCGTAAGTAAAAATTTGCATCGAAGAAAATAGCTCCCCCCCCCCAACCCAGCACGTGTCACATAATTGTTTTTATCGCATGATTCTATGATTGCTGGCATCAAGATTGATTAATTAATTTCTCATATCGTTATAATAAATTTGTCTTTCGAAGATAGTGAAATTAGAACGAGAAGTAATGAAAGTTTATATATGTATATGGATGCCGGTTTTATCGTGTGAGATAGGGACTCGAGGATAGCTAATAGAGTGAGATGTGATCACGCAAAGTCCATGCACGGGCTCGACCATGGATGAGACCATAGAGTACCTATATATACCAGTTCATACGGCACGACGTATTATTAAGTATTAAACTCATATTAATATACATACATTCACGTATAGGTCATTCGAGCTTATATATACGGCCATTATGACGTATGCGTGCCTACGCGAATGTCGTCGAATGAGCCGGACTGAGCAGCGATGCGAACTCTCTGCGTTCCATATACATTGTAAAGTAAAGATCGGTGAAAGAGAAAGATAGATAGAAAGAGAGAGGGAGAGAGATAGAGAGGAAGAGGAAGAGGGTGAATGATAAAGGGTAAGAGAGAAAGAGAGATCAGAAACTATGAGAACGAGGACGAGAATGGAGCTCTCTCGCGAGGAGGAAATACAGTGAGAAAGAGAGAGAGAGAGAGAGAAAGAAAGAGAGGAAGGGGTTGAAGGGTAGGTGGAAAATGGTGATGGTGCAGAGGTACGGAACTCGGTAATACCGCAACGGACAGCCGGGCGTGCACGGGGCGATATAGAATTTTAATATAGTGGTTTACGAGCGCGATTGTCCGCAATTTTACGGGGCTCTATGGGACGGCCATTTGAATTCTTAGATCTGCATACTTCGCGGAATTGCGTGACTCTCTCCCCACCCTCGCACTTGCGTCCGAACGATAGAAGAGAACGAGTGAAATGACGAGAAAGATGTCTATATACGTATATACGTATATAAAGTGAAGCGAGAGAACTGGCTGCTGCGTAGCGTCAAGCAGCGACGGCCACAGGACCATGAAGCATCGAGCCATACTCCCCTATTACCATGGAGCAAACTCGACGGACGTTCAAATATCTCGACTGTCACTATTCCTTCCTTTCTATACATATATATATGTGTGTTATGGGTTAATAAAATAATAACGGTATATACCGGTCATGGCGAAAGACATTTCCGTATATAAGTAATATAGTTAAATATATATTATATTTTATTGTGTTTGCGATGACGGGGGTTGATTATCTTACAAATTCTCATTCGAATATTTATGTACGGAGATCGACGTTTTAACGACGAGACAATCTAAATGTCATTTTCTTTTCGTAGGAATTATCCTGTTTTCGGGGATGATTAGAGCTTTCGTTTTAATTAAAGAAATATTAATTAATATTTTTCGTATTTAATTGTAAAATGGGATTTAAACACTGGCGAGCAAATAATGGAAGAATTACTTTTGGTTTCGGAAGATTTATAGTCTCGTGTTTACTTTTCTTTATTTTACTGGAAGACAAATATACTTTTCGACGTATTATTCCAACGTGTCGAAATATATCGTACCGAGACTCTACATACGTGGTACCACTGGAAGCAAATTCGGCATCCGTCGGGCTAACGCAAAATGAAAAAAGAAAAAGAAGAAATAAGGGAAGATCGCTATACGCGTACATCAGTTTCTCCCTTAGTCTCTCGGAGAAGAGTCGGCATATAATCATCCGGACGAGTTCTCCCCGCCGGCTCGTGTATCTCTCCCTCTCTCGTACACTCGTCCAAGTTGTATCTATACGCGGGCTCTCGGCGCGATATAAGCCCCGCGTATCAGTTATAATTTACAATGTTATGGCGATTTTATGTATATCTTGTCTGGTATAGCTCGCGTTCTCGCGGAGAAGTATTATTTAAATTAAACGGGGGCTAAACTAAGCGAACGGAGCATCGAAGAGTGGTAGGGGAGGGCGCGATGGAAGAAGAGAGGAGAAGGCGTCGGGGCGTAGGTGCCGTCGCGGTTCTCTATGCAAATTATTATCGCGGGGCGATAATTTAAATGCATATTTTGCCTCACTATATCATTTTATTATTGCCAGGCCAAGTTAACTCGGGAGTGAGAGCAATATATGTGAACATCTATATATATATATATCTGAATATATATATATGTATGTATATACGAATTCTATGTTGCTCGAAGGCCTGTACAGTCTGCAGAATCTACCGTTTAGTTCGTGTGCGCGGTTTTCGCGGTCCGAGAAACCTGCGGTTCGCATTTACTGCGCGATACAAAATAGGGAAAGAGAAAGGGAGAAAAGCCCTAGACAAGAGTGAGACACTTTATCCAATTCAACATATGTATATATATATATATATTGTATTAATCTATAGGGGTAGTTTTACTTCACCCTTGTATACGTATATCTATCGTTTGGTCGCTTTTCTCACCGTGGTAGGAGAGAGATTCTCGAGGTAAGCACTTTCTCAGCTTTATTTCCTAAGATATTTTAATCCTTGGAAAATAACGTTATATGTATATTTATATATAATGTACCTAATCGCTGGAGATAGAGGGAAAGTTTATGCGCGATTCGACTGTGATAAATTCGGGGTATAGTGGAATCTTTGAATAAATTCGCAAGGATGAAGCAAAAGAAAGGTGGTGGAATATATGGATGAAAATTCGAACGGTGATCGCATGAAAAAAGTGGAAGAGATACGCGTTTGGTCAGCCCGAGCAGGTTCTATCTTGTGTTTGCATTTCCTGGACCGATCTACTTATCATACGATGAAAGAGAGAGAGAGGGAAAGAGAGAAAGAAAAAGAGAAAGAGTAGGAGTAGTCAGAACGATCCGAGTCGTGCGGATGTTCTGTGGTAGGGTTGGTACGATCGTCGTGGCTTCGAAACGCGCGAAGAAGGTCTGCAGGGGTGGAGTCCTCCTCCCTGCGTTCAGTATTTTAATTCCCGACCGTTATCGCGCTGGTAGAAAGAGCGCGACCGCGGTGGTGGCACGGAGGGCTCCAAGGAACGAGGGGGAGAGGGTAGGTACGGTCCAAAAGGGAAGTGGCCAGCATCTCGCACCAGTTTTCAGGACACGAGTTTGCTATAGCGTGGCTATACTCTTGTGGCTACTCGCGCGGGGGTCAGTGGTAAAAGATACATGTAAGTTGACCCCGCCCTCGGGACCTCTCTGGACGCTTATGAATATTAATTACGCCGACCGCGAAAACGCAGACCAACCCCCTACCACCGAAACCCTATTCTCTTTCCACATGCCGACGAGAACAAATTAGACCTTTCCTTCCATGCATTTCCCTTTTATTCGATGCCGAGGCGCTTTCCCGCGCGCGAGTCGAGCGAGCCAGAGGCTCTTAAACTCGGAAAATCCGCTGGTCTTCCTGGTCATGCTCTCTGGCATATCCTTCGGACCTCGGACTATATGTATATAGATATATATAGATATGGGTATATGTATGCATGTAACGGACAGGCGTGTATGCCGTGGTTCACGGGCTGGTTCTTCTGTATGCTACCCTGCCCAACCTTTCCTATTATACGTAACTACAGCGCAGGCGGAATAAGGAACATTGCCATTTCCATTGCCTGCACTTTCCTCCCCACCGTACGATCCTTTCTCTTAATTTCACATACCAGCCAGATCGTTTCTAATCAGAATTCTTCTTTTTCGGACAATAGAGTTTTTTGGTAGACGTTTCGAAATAAATGAGTGGTTGAGGTATCGAAAATTTTTCGTGCAACCCTAATATCATAGAGGCTGATCTTGATTTTAGCGATTTTTCAGTCTCAAGATGAAAAAAGAGAGATTTCGCTTTTTTTCAGATTTTAACAAACAAATTGCATCAGACCAAAATTAAAAATGTGATATTTGGGTTACCCGGGAAATTTTCGACCCTGCAACCACCAATTACATACGAAGGATGACAGAATCATAGCTAAGCATGGTTTGAAGTGAAAACTAATGTTAATATATAATAATTTTTAAATAATAGTTCGTCGGCGTTTACTTAAAAGATAAAATTATCTTCACAAATAATTGTCCTGTTTCATTATTATATACATGTATTATTTCACGCATAGAAGATGAACAAGAACGAAGTTTTTTAGGTGCCAGATCTATAGCCACAGTTTCATATAACTGTACGCACAACCGAAAGTTAAAACCGCAGCAGCAGTGTCATATCTTAGTGGGGTACTCTTGCTCTTATATACATCGTAGCTTCCGTAACGCCTCTTCGCTGCTTTCCTTCAACCCGCTCCAAGCGCGGTTACCTCTAGCCCGAATCTTATTATCAGGCCAAAATCTCATCCCCCAAAACAAGAAACTCACCTGGGCCGAGCGAGAGAGATTTACGGGATATCCCGAAACTCCTACTGTTTGCCTTGTATTTATATTATTATCTCTTCTCTTATCTCCGGACTCGGGGATAGTTTTGGACTATTGCAACGAAAGTTTCATCGAAAAATCTCTACCTCGCTTTAACTCGCCCGCTCCTGTCCAACTTTATCATTGACAAGCTTGCATAATGGTCGTACGAATAAAAAATTCAACCTCTTATCTCTATTTATTTTGTGCCTTTGAATAAACTAATAAATACATAAAACAATTATGAAATTGGGAAAAAACATTTCTTTTCTTCTTACCGGTGCGTATGTTTGAGTACCCGAGATTTTAGGAGTTCTCAGCTCTCATCCACCAAGGGTACACATCCACCTACGCATTACCCCTGTGAGCTGTGTATTACCCCTACGGTACATATACACACGTATATATGTACGTCTTGCATCGTAAACTCGACGCGAGAAGTTCCACGTGTCTGAATTTCATTTTCTCCCTTTAGAGTTTCGTGCGCATGGACGCGATGTTTGCGGTTAGCGCTAACGCTGATGGTCTACGTGTGTGTGTGGCACACGTAGTACAGGGGGTCAGAGTGTGTACACCGTGGCTGACTTAATGGATTTTGGTTTAATTGTAAAATATCTCGCAAGTTCCTGTGCAACTGGGATGGGCACATCTACCCCTCTCCGCCTTCCACCCCTTCCTATATATACGTGTGCGTTTATGAGAAGCAAAGCTTTTGGATCCGTTTAATTTCGCAGGGATTTCTCGCGTGCAGAGGGCGATGTAGTGAAGAAGAGTTCAGCTACGCCGAAGGATTTATACATTAGGCACGGATTTGCATTAAACGGTGGACAAACACGTTTTTGGGATTTTTAAGAATGGATGTTTTTAATTTTTATAAAAAACCTTACTGCGATTGTAATAGGCGGAAGTGACGTTGAAGGCTCGATTGTCTGACGTTTCTTTCGTAATCAATCTTTAAAATATCGCTCGGTTCGTTGAACTACGATGACGGGATAATATATATACGTCATGGTGGAATATTCGACAGCGGGTTGGGGGAAGATTTTTCCAGGACACAATGGGGGAGCGGGGCTACGACGTCGATATAGCGCTCTCGGGGATGCTCGATCCCTTCAATTTTTATTATCCCCAACAGGCGTGAGTGTGTCGTGGATATAAAGATAACAAAAAAAAAGAAAAAAAAAGAAAATGGAATAAAGCAGCGTGGGTAAAGTTAAAAAAAGAAATATCGAGGGTGCTAATGCGCGGATGTCACGGCGGTGCGCATTTTCAAATGTCTTCCTATTTGTCTCACCCGTCGCGACACATCTACAAGATATATGCGGAAGTCGTGGGCGTAGTCGTCATCGAGACGCGTGACTCGTCATCTTTCTCCCGTCCCATCCTTGCAACGACGAGAAAAATAAGACCTACGTTGACACGTTGTAAACAAAATCGATCAGTTGAATTTTCGATAATTATTTTTAAAAAACGAATAAGATTAATTTACTCGAATTTCTTGTTCTTTTCGAATCAATATTGTTCATAAGTAAAATCAATTTGTTTTTCGCGAACGAGAATGTCGTTCGACTTCTGTTAAACTCTTCGCGATGATGTATCGCAGTTCTCGTACGTCCTACAGAAAATTTTACGAGTAACCTTTTGAAGAGCCCGCCGAGCACTAAACAACCAGCCAAGGAAAATCCGGATAGCTCAATTTTTGTGGCCGTAACGGCACTTCGAAAATCGCAATTTTCAGGGCCACATGTCCCTATACGTGAAAAAAATGGCCTAGGATGGGGACTAATTTTTTTTTGCTCTGAAACGTCTATAAACCACCATATTCATGTTACGTGGGAAATTTCCGATTCCAAACGGACCAAACAAAGTATTTTTGGTGAAAAAAAATTTTTGACTCCCTCGGACCCCCCAAAGTCAGGTAAGTAAATCACGAATATCGACTATCGGCACCTGACGAGGGTCAACATTTTTTTTCTCCCAAAAATGCTTCAATTGGAGGTTACGGAATCGGAAATTTCCCGCGCATCAAGAATATGACCATTACAACCTCGATAGATCGCAATTTACAGAAATATTCAGTTTTTCGACTTTTCCAGCGTTAAAATAGCCCTAAAAACTGTCAAAGTCAGCCGTAATGTCAAAGTAACCCCGTTTTACGGTATGTTCTATAATATTGAATTCTTGCGATACAAAGCTTCCTTAATCGCAAAAATATCCGAGGAAAGAGAGAAAACAGAGCGAGAAATGATTGAGTAAAGCGCGATGGGGATGCGATGGAACAAGGGTAGATATATATGTACACGTAGCTATAATCGAAGAAAACTTTTTGTCCCCGAGACCCTCGCGACTGATCGCAAGCTCCGTACCGACGGACTATCTTTGATTAACGACCACGACATCGGATATAATATACCTTATATTTCGAGTATATATATGTATATCTGTATAAATCGTACTTCGTGGTCGATATACATTTAGGTATATTTCTATAGAGTTATAGACAGAGGGCCGATCAGGACTCTCAGATGCACTCACAGATTCGCCGTCTTCGCCAACACAATAAGAAATCTACCGGGACGATGGGTAATTTATAACCCGATAGCAAAAACGATCCAGAACCGCTGGATTAATATATAAGACCCGTCTATATACGCGTATAAGAAGCGCAGCAGCAGGGTTCGAAAGGTCTCCACCGCATGATTATTACGAATGGCTCCCATTTATTTGCCATAGAGCACAGTATTAATATATATACGTAGCGATTCGTGCCTTTTGCAACGTTCGAATCAACCCCTCGTAAGCTTTGTATACGAAATATACGAGGGAGGCTTTTTTCGTCATCGTTAATTCATTTCGTCGCGACCTTTCCGAGCGCGCGTTCATCCATGAATCTCTCGACAAATTGAAATATCAATTTTCAATTATTGGCGAAATTTTATTGACTTAATATTACAGAAATATTTAAATAGGGATTGTTGCGAATAATCGTTTGTCCTGAAATATAATACAACGGATTGAAAGAAATTGTTCGAAATAATTGTTTGCGCGTTCAGAGAACGGGGAATAAGATACGCCTTGTATTTTTCGTTCGAAATGAAAAATTGGGCTTCGAAGGGGTTGAAGAAAATAAATCGAGTAAAATATATTCGTCGCTCTTTTTTGTCATTTCGAAAATATCACGAGCACGAATGGGGTGAGCTTGCGGTGGTTTCGCGCGATATCTGACATCGCGACAGAGAGAGCCCTTGCTCGACTCTCGGTGATACATTGTCGTCGTATTCGCGTCATATTTCCGTCTGAGAAGAGCCTCGCATTTATATGTGAAACACATATATATGTACGCATAGATTTATACATGGAATTTTGTATATGTATGTGGTAGATCTAATGTGGTTTGTGTATATATATGTATATAGGAAAGAGCCCAAGACTAAATTGTGAATATGATAATGCGAGCCTACAATCCGATTCGGTATTTCAACGGCGTTTCTCCGATTGCTCGGCCCATTTGTTCGCGCGGAGATGCGAATTTCTTATTCCCCGCTCGCGACAGCCTGACGAATGAGGGATATATCCCGCTGTCTCTCTCTTGCTCTTGTCTCTGACTTTTTTCTCTCGACTTCTCTCGTTCTATAGACGTAGATACATAGCAATTTAACGTGGGTGCCAAAAATACAAATTTTCATCATCATTCGCGTACCGGGAATTTTCATTCATTCGATATTACGTTTCATCGTCCATTAAAGCACGAAAAGGAAGCGATCCCATTATTTTTATAACCAGTTTCATGAGATTTTATAAATCTAAAATCATATTACGATTGTATCGGGCATTCTGTGCCAATTTCAATATAATATTACTGTCGACACTTTCATTCGTGGCTCAAACGATTGTGCATAGTTATCGAAAATTAATGCGTAGAATTGTATTTAAGAAACGCTGGATTAATCGAATCGAAATAAAATTGAACAAAAATTATCTATACTTTTTATAGATCGGATTATAAAATAGCTTATCGAGCTGATGTGGAATTCCCCATATATATTACATTTTTCGAGTAATAAAGATCGGATATTGCCGTCGAATTATTCAGGATAATTTAAATTGATGTATCAATTTTTTTCTCGCCTCTTAAGGGTGCCTTTTCCCCTATCGATAAAACCAGAGAGCCGAGACGAGCTCATCTTCATACCTATATAATACACACTACCACGAGCCCAACGAAGACGTCCATATGGCCCTTCCTCACCAAGACGAAGAAAAAAAAACAAGGCAGTAAATTATTCACAGATAAGACACTATAATTTAAATTATTATTCACGTTCGATGGAAAAAATACGAGAATTTTATCTCTCGTAATAATACGGTCAACGCGTTCGTCGTAACAAGGTCTCGTATAGTACGGAACAATTTTGGGTAAAATTATATTTTTCGCAAGAAATAAACACATGATAAAATCATCCCTTATTCCCTGGCTGGTCTCATTAAAAGTTTGTATACGCTTGCCGAAAAATATAATATTACATACGATCCACGAAACCCGGAGTTCGACAAGAGAATTGCAAAAACCACGTTTTCTACACAAAAGTGTCAATCTTGCCGGTATTTTTCTCCTGTTGAGCGAGCCAACGAAACTGAATAACGAGTGTCATTATTTTTTCTTTTTCCAACGCCCATCCCGTTGTACGGATACAAAGATACGCGTGTCTACTGTTTGGGTTTGGGATCGAGCGAAAAGGCAGAGCGGAAAACCGAGGAAAGTCAGGAGTCCTTCCATCACTGTGAGAATTCACGCACGTCACTATATATACAGCGAGATACACACATGTATATGTATAAGGATAATATGAGAATCGGATCTGGCATTACGCATGATATATGGTGGGTACTCGGTAGACACCCTTCACTTCCCCGCACTACCCTTGCGTGAGAGTAAAAGCGAGAGAGGCGATCCACTTGTTCTGAAGAGGTGAGCGTTTGTGTTTGTGTGTGTGGTGTTCACCCTGACGGAATTTCGTGCTCCGTATATTGATGTCGTTTGTCCATCGCCGCGAGCCCCGGTATCACTGGATTTTGACTCTCTCCATTTTTATGCCTATACTTTATATAACTATATACGTTTACGCGTCTTATACGTATTCCTTGCTAGAGAGGATTTTAGCCCCCGAGCCAGTCCGATCTATCTGTACTTGTTTCTTTACCCCCGAAATACAAAAGAGATCCATTCTACCGATTGTCTCGATATTTGACCTTCGGACGTCCTTATTGTTAAGAGATAAGACCAAAAAATAAAAAGCTGAAGCAAAATATATGACGAATAAATATTTTCTTTTATATTGTTCTGATAAAAAGAAAAAAGATTGTTCGATTGATTGAAAAATGACGTAGAGAGGATTTTCGTTTGAAAGGGATCGAAATGAATTTGTGAAGAATTTTCTGTAGGTATTAACGCGTGGAAGGATTTGAGGAGAAAGTCCGAACGACGCGAAAAAATGAGCGTGTTTTGTGGATTCGTTACAGGAGATGGCAATAGTCGGCTGGAACGAATCGTCTGGAAAATATTTTGGGGCGTTTGTATAAACGATTGTGGAAGAATTTAATTTTAGCTGGACAGCGAGACTTGATGAATCGAATCGAGGGATTCGTCATCGACGAATCGTTCGTTCCTACTGTCAAGGATTCTCCCCTCACGCACTCACTTACTGCGGGGAGGGGGTAGGTGATTGACGTTCTATTCTTTCCGAAAGTCCGTACAATCGCTCGTATCTCGCGGCCTCTATTGCGCGAAGGGCGCGACCATAAATCACGCGAAACGAGAGAGAGAGAAAGAGAGAGAGGGAGAAAAAAGGAGAGGGAGAGAGAAAGAGAGAAGGTCCTCGGTGAGCAAAGTCTGGAATCGTGTAATACCCCATCCCTCGCAGAAACGATTTTACCGCCCCCCCCCACTCCTCACCCTTCATCATCGTTTTCTTCACATCTGGAAAATTCGCAGCTTTCGTCTCCAGCCGTAAGACGTACACGCCGCGCGTTATTTTACCTTTAATTTGAATCGTTTTTGATTTCTACCCCATTCACTTCCCTTCCGCTTCGAGTCCAAAGGGTTGTGTTTCTGACGTGAATCGATGAGCGGTTATGGGGAGTTTAATGGTCCTCAGCCTTTGAATATCGTTCATCCCACCAGGATGAAAAATGTTTCCGTGAACAATATTTTCTATCTTGGTATCATTTTCAATGAAAAATTAACAATATTTAAATTGTCACTGATAAATAATTATTATTTATAAATGGTACGAAAACAAAGAGCGTAAGAATTTACGGGGTCTAACAACGCTCTTATTGTTATTAAGGGTTGAATGTTTCGAGATTTCCCGCAGGTTTCCAAAACGACGCGATACATTCGCGTGCATTACGAGACACTAAAGATGACACTCGGGGCGTGACTGGAGGATGGTGAGAGGCGGGAGGAAAAAGCAGCTGGTAAATAATCGCGTTTCTAAATTGTTAGCGTCTAATATCTTTCAACAGGATGGAGATAAAGGGAGCGAGTATGGAGGATGGGGAGAGATTCGAGGCTTGATTAAAACGTGATTGGATTATCCGCACAGCTTGTTGCTATCCCGTGCGTTTCGTCGCTTGCAAATTAGAGCGTACGTCCGTGGGACGAAGAGCCTAGGATACAGAGAGAACGGAGGATAAAAACAAAGCGTCGAGAGAGAGCGAGAGGGAGGGAGGGAGAGCTAGGGAAAGAGAGAGGCAGAGAGAGAGAGAGAGAAAGGAGAGAATAAAAAAAAAGAAAGTGCTGATACTATACACATTGCGTAGAGGGTGTGTGCCGGGGTGCTATCGTTCGCGACTGGCACGGGGTGTAATGGCCAGTGAAACGGTCCGATATCGGGAAAGGATCATCACCTGTTGCATTCGAACGATGGGGTTCACCGAATGGTCCATGTATATGGATATACGGTATTCACGAGCGAAGGAGTACGAGGGTTTCACTCGCCGGTCATATACGAAAGCCATTCATGGAATTCAGGGTTGAGAAACCCATATAGGAACCGCGTGGAAAACGGACGATCGGACTTTCTCGCACCACCGTTCGTTCCGGGGTCAACGACGAAAGTTCTCGCCTACGTATACGAGATTGATCGACTGGGACGCTTTGCTCGCACCATTTCACCTCCCATTTTTCAACTTCCACCGGGCAATTCGATATTTTATACGAAGAGAGGAACAAAATATTTTACCTCGTGAATATGGACGGATAAAAATAGAGATTATTTTTTCTCATTGTTGGAACGATAAACGATTCATAATTCTATAATATTTAAATACTATTTTGGGGTGGTAAACTTATTAAATAATTATAGAAATTGTATATGATATTTTGTCAGTCTTATTTATCAGTTTTATCTTGCGACGTGACAAATGGACGAATTTTCGTCGAAAGTAATAAATTCTGGCTTTCAATATTGTCGTACGTTTCGATAACAGTATTCATTGCTTTCTCCATTCTGAGAATCTGTCAAAGACGTACGTGTTTGTTTGGTTTATCGGGGAGTCTCGTGTTCGGGTACATGCGAGGCAAGAAACAGTAGCGAAAGAGGAGAGTGTCCGGTCCCTTGGTTCGACCTAAGGGTGAGAGAGAGAGAGAGGGGGTAAAAGGATAAGCTGGCGGGATGAGAGCATTATTATATACGTACGTATAGATATGGTAGAGGGAGAATTCTTGTGGGATACTAGGGAATGTGACCGGAATGCCTTATGAGAACTCGCAAGGGGGTCGAGCGACCGTCCCATCGTCCGTCGCCTTATGGTCAGAACCCAATGATCTATTACTCGGGAAAACTGAATTACCGAACCCGACATCAAACAATCCACGAACAACCCGCCACAGGAGCTTTCGCGTCCCTTAGACCTCTGGTTCGATGCCAGAAGCTCCCTCACGTGCTCGCCCAAGGAGAGTCACTGTTAGTACTCGAATATAATGTGTATCTATCTCGAAATATCCGAAATTTCGCAATTCGTTGAACAACGAAATAACGAACAAAATATAATATTACTAAGTAAAATGCAGGAAGAAAATAAAACAGGAATACATTTTCGACGCCGGTTACATTAACACGAAAAGCCCCATATGTTTAAACGTTTTCACGCGCAACCCCTGCATTCACAGTAGAGTTCAACGAGAATGTGCGCATTAAGTGAATCATCGTGTCGTGCATTAATTCGAGGCTGCTTCGCGAATGGACGTCGTATCGAAAGGGATAGAGAAATCCTGCATCGCTATCGACGATCCACCTGTTGACTATCGATACGCGTTCTCGCTCCAACTTACCCTCGCGTCTATAACATCGAACGTCTGCCCTCTCCCTCATAGCGGACACTCGACGATCGTTCGAATTACGAACGTGGCCGGAGGCGAAGGACAATTATTATTTTAGCCTCAACTGGCTGGTATAGAGTGGACGTTGGTCCAGGACCAGAGAGTGGTAGACTCGAACTACTGATGTGCTTCGAGAGTTCTCGGAAAGTCTGATCCGATGGATTACTGTGACAGAGAGGGGTCGAAGCTTGTTGAGGTATTCGGGGGTGAAGCGAGAGAGAGAGAGAGAGAGGGACACAGGGAGGAAGAACAGGAGACAGGAAAAATTCCAATAGCAATGGTCGTGTGTATATGCGTGGTTGTGGGGGAAAGAGGGACGGGGGGAGGGAGAACCAAGCCCATTTTGATAATGGGACTCGCCGTCTCTTTTCATTTTCCTCCCCTTCGGCCTTTTCTATATATTCTACGATCTCGCGTGTAGATGTATGTGCACGTCTATCTGTCCACCCGCGTTTTTCTGTGTGTGAGTGTGTACCTATATATTTTCATATATATATACAAGTGCCATGGGGAATATATATATACAGGGAGAGAGAGTGAGACAGAGGTTTTGACGATTCTCTCGAAAAGCTCTACGGGGATTTAGCGGGCCATCGTCACCCGTGAACACTTTCACAGAGAAGGAACGTGTATCGCCTATATACGCTCTCGAGTTCGCACTCTATTGGCTCACCCACATGCGCGCGAACTCATAATTCGTTGGAACGGAGAGACGAGTTCAGAAATATATATATATATATATATATATATAGAGAGAGAGAGAGAGAGGACATGATATACGTGTTGAGAGAATGTCTTCGGAGCTCTATTTTTTCCCCTTTGAATTATCGACTGTCGGATTCGAAAGAGAAAAATCGTCGGCTTACAAACCCCCCTCTACAATCGGTCTCCTCGCCGGGGGTTGAAAACACCTCGCACTTCATGCTGCTTCGCGAGATACAAGAGACACTTTGGATATTTGCAAGGGGACGAACTAATAACTGTATCGAAACTTATATTTTTGTTTCTTAGATATCGATATTCGCTGCTGCGTATTAACAGTATCGTTGAAAATAATAAGTATTCTTTAAGTAGTATGATTATTCGAAATTAATACAATCCGTTTTTAACAATCGAAAAGATTTAATTTTGACCACTATATCGTTGCAGCATAAACCAAAAACGAAAACGTGCTACTTACTACTGCGCCGACAGCAGAAATTGGTTCCTCGTACTCGTAGAAAAAAACGGTAGTACCGACTACCGCAAAGTGTCACCCGCTACTATATATACGTATATAACTACCCTTAACGTATAGTTGGTGTTACGTGTACGTGTACACTATGGGGTAGAAGTGGTTACTCGTTCGCGGGGCTGGGATAGTTAGTTTTAACGAATTCAGCGAAGCGACGAAAGAGGCCCGGGGTTTAACAGGATAAGCTAATTGTGGGGTATTGGCTAAGAGGTCGTCGAGAACGAAGAGCGGTACAAGCCTGTGAAAAGAGCAAGGAACCGCGAGAAAGTGAGAAAGAACCTTCTCGCGAAGCGTAAAGGCGTCGAGGCTGTATATATATATGTACGAGAAAATTGCGGCGAGGGAGGGAGCTAGGGAATAAAGCCACCAAGACCAGTCTTGCTTAGCTTCGTTTTCGCATCCTACCTTCCCTCTCTTTCTTTCTCTCTCAAGCTTTTCGCCATTTATGCCCTCTCGTCGTTGTCTATAAGCTCTCGGGCCACCGGCACAGAGCAGGATCGTTAGCAGCTTCGTAGACGACCGGAATCTCAATGCTGCCTCTTACGAGTGAAATATACGCTCGCAACGTTCCGATCCTTCCTGTTGGTCTTGTCTCCGTTTTCCAGATGAGAATCTTGTCATCTCCCGGTAGACATTTCGATCTCCTCCCCTCCTGATCCCCGGGGCAAATAATCGTGTATGGATTTTGCTTTTGTGAGAAACTATTCTTTCAAATTTGTTGAAATTTCATGAATTCATTTTTCTTCTTGAAAGTGGGACGGCGAATATCTGACGATCATAAAAAATCGCCGAAATCAAGATACATGTTCGGGTGGGCTAAACAATCTTGGAATAAATTCTGATCGGATGGATCGATGTACTTAAGGAAGAAGTAGACAAAAGTGCAAGATGGTTTGGGAGGGATAAAGTGGAATGAGGGAAAACTATATAGATTATCCTGTCATTTATCATCGTGGCTATGTTGGCTTGTCACGAATGGGGGTTCCTCTCAGGGGTCTGGCAGACGTAATAGGTATTACGCTCGAAGGCTCGACGATGGCAGTTGGGGAACGGATCTATTCGGGCACGAATACTCTCTAGGAAACGAGAACTATATGGGACAAGACAGTGTCCACCTTTCGTACGAATGTTAGAAACACACGATATTGTATAGTGGATGGTGAGGACGACTATACGTATGGTTTGACATTTGGGAAAGATGGGGAAGTGGGAAAGACAAGAGGAGAGGATGTTACGGCTACCGTAATGAAAGCGTTGTTTCATCGAGTGAATGACGAGACGAGTATTGTGTTCACTTCTAGCCAATTGTTTTATTCGCGTTCTCTGAGCATGACGCGATGTTCATCGAATCCATATGGTGGAGTTACGACGTACTTCGAGACGAGTAGAGAAGGTCACGTTGGATAAGAGTAAGTCTTGGACATTCAACCCCTTGAGGTTTAAGAGATTTGCGAAAAATGATGGATCGCGATGAGTTTAAGGTTTGGGGTTTCTCGAATTAGGAAGACTACTAAACTTCGAGTTTGGACCGGTCTTCCAGAGATTCGTGGCTATCCAATCTATCGTTTGATTCGAAGCGATGAATTATTGATTATTACGTTGCTTTTATTATCGTTGCGAAACGTATATTATCGAATGGAACAAAAGTATTTTTATACGAGCTGAATAGCCGAGGGTTAAAATGCCAACGATCTTGCCTATAACGACGGATGTCACGGAAAAATAACTCAGTGGTAAAAGCTGGTAAAGAAATGTGGGGGTGGAAGACAGAGGTACTCCGGACTTTCCCATTGTCGCTTTATTGCCGAGGCTTAGATTAAGTCCACGAAGAAAAATCTATCCAGTCTCGGTTCCGAATAGAACGGACGAACGAGAACGAACTCGGGGCACAGGGGGTGGATCAGTGGAAGTTGGGTTGGAAAAAAGCGCAGCAATATGGCTGTTGTCCCGGGGTTGGATATTTCTTTCTCTTTCTTTCGGTGACGACGAATATCGTCCTGGCTTTGAGGACGAAGGGTCGGGGTAGTTCATCGGCCTGAGATATCCGAAGACTGTGTGTGAGTGTTCGTATATATGAGGTGCTAGGGTTCACCGCCTACGACGAGGCGGGGGCCGAGGAGTATATTGCTACTGCGATGGAGCACACGGTGGTAGGAAACTCCTAACTCAATTTAGATCGAGTGGCGGACATTTGTTAGCCGGGCTCGCGCCTCTCACTCTTGTATACGCCCAGGGTCGTACCAGCTACCTTATCCCCGAAGTGGGTTTTTATTTCCTATTATTTATCTGGATAAATAAGTCACCAAAGGGATGAAGGGAACAAGAAGGAAATAAAGAGATGGAACCGAGGCTTGACTATTCTTCACGACCCCCCGATGCTGAATGCTGCCAATTCAAATGATTGTTCATCGAAATAGCTCGAATATAAAACTGTTCCAATCCCCTGGGAAAACTTTTTGTCGAATTGAATTATACCTCCAAAACTCGAATTTGGGTAAAAAATATACAAAAAAACATCGCCAAGCTGAGAATCGTTGAACAAAAGAAAAAATTACGATAGGCGGAATACACGTACGCGAACTTTGCGATAAGGGCTGTCACGAAAGGGTCCTCTCCTAAAAAAGTGTTGGACGAGAAAAGGGTTGAACGATTCAGCGAATCGCCCGTGGTATACTCCGCTACGTTGAGAGAAAAACGAGAGAAAGGGAGAGAAAAAGGTAGGAAGAAACGAGAGTAACAGACAAAGCAAAAGGGTGTTCGTCGTGCTAGAGGGTGTAAATGCCAAGTGAACAGTTCGAGTGAACAGCCCTCGACGAGAAGCAGTTCGGGGGTCTCGACGCATTACCGCCGCTGTTAGGACTTACGACGATGACGACGATGACGACGTCAACGAGTTGGTGCCCTGCCCCCCGAACCCCCTGCCTCCCGACCTTTATAATCCCGGCATAATTACTGGGCGCACACATAGACACGGACACAGAGGGTGGTCGGTGGCTCGCAGTGGTAACGTCGCGTCCCATCGTTCCGTTAACACGTGTATTACCTTATACACCATGTGCCAACACGAACCTTGTATGAGTGCCCGGGGTACATAGGGCCGTATACGCCACACGAGAGATTAATTGTTATTAATTATTTTCCCGTAACTGACGGTGGAAAGAGGAAGAGAGAGAGAGAAAGAGAGAGGGAGCGAGAGAGAGAAGGGGGATAATTGCGTCATCGTACGACGGCAACCCCGTTTAACAATGAGGCCAACCGCGCCCCTTTCACGCGCGACCGGAAGCGCTTGCTCCTCTTGAAAACTGCACAATCTGCCTACTCTTGTCCCGCATATCTCGACTACCGGTAGCCCGCTCGCTTCTACCTCGCTCGCGACTTCGGCTCAGATTCTTTCAATTGTACTTTTGAACGAAGCACTCGCTCGTTGCTGAAATACGTATAAGCGTGGGCACATGCAGCTACCACTGTCTGGGTGTGATTTTCAACCGTCCATTGTTCTACACTCCAGACTTCGTGCGCGTTGCTGCGGTTGGTGACCGGTCCCCAGTTGACGATAATCGTCGGAGTACTTTGATTAAATACGTAAGAGATTGTTCGGCGACACAACGCGTTTTGCAATTATTTAAATTTATTTATAATCATCCGAAATAAAAGCATATTTTAATAATTTTTTGGATCCCTGATCCAGTTAGAAGTTTTCATTTTCGTCAGATCGAGATAAGTTCTCATAAGATGATCGAATGAAAAATTGGTTAAAAGCCCGGTCAAATGTTACCGCGTTTCGTTAGTACGGATCTTCTAGTAATCATAGTTGATTTTTGCACAGGGACACTTGAGGCTGATCGCTTTCCACGTAGACGAAGGAAACCTAGGAGGGATGGTTGTACAAGTTGTACATTTTACTAGCCATTCGAGGCTCCGCGGAGACTGATATACCCTTCGGTTAGCTCGTTTCTAATTGCCCTAGAGTCGTTTCGCTAACGGTCAAACGACCCGGTAGTATCGCGTAGACACGAGCATCACGTGCTAGGAGTGTGAACGCGTGAGTCTGCGAGTATCTTACGACAGGGCAACTGGTGTCGGAGGACTATAAGGGGTGATGTTGCATTGCTTTCGGGGATGGGAACAATATACCGCAAGGACAATCGCGAGCTTAAGGGTAGGTCTCGCGGTAGGGGAGATACGTTTCGTTCTTGACGACGTTCGGCCACTATTTCGGATTGTTTGCGAGTGAGGTGGGTGCTATACTCGTACATTCTTTCGTACCTTGCCTTATATTCTTCTCTACAGTTTGCCCGTATTCTCCACCCTAGTAGCGCATATGTCGACTTATACGCTTTTATAACGCTTACGGAGCACGGTGGCCGGTCATCGAGAAGCCCTCGAGACCCTCTCCTGAAGTCCACAGAATTTAAGGGTGTCCAGGGTGCATTCGGTCCCGTTTTTATTTTCCCTTGTTCTTAGCGACGTTTCAAAATAACCGTCAAATGACTACGATAGAGAAACGCTCGATTCTACCGTGCACCAGAAGAAATTACTTATTTGGGGTGAAAATGTGATACTTTGAATTGTAATTTACATTTTTTGTTCAATCGTTTGCGTAATATTTTACGACGGTTGTACAACAATTTTCTCGTTTGACGGTTGTGGAGACGAAGAAAGGAGAGTTTTAAACGCGAGGGGGGTGAGTGAGAGTGAAATGCACGGCGAGTGAGATTGAGTACTATGAAAAGAGACGGAGAGAGAGAGAACGGAGCATAGCACGACCACACGTATGTATATGGAATGTGGCTACGTTGCACAGAGGGAGCGAGAGAGGGAGTGAGAGAAAGCGAGAGAGAGGATATGCGTCAAGAGAGTAAAGGGTGAGGAAGAGCAACGGGCGGGGGTAGCCAAGCGGGGCTGTCCGCAATTAAAATAATTCCCTTTCTGCCTGCAGCCGAGCGGAAAGAACTTACCAGCACCCTCGCGGTGTACCCCGGGGTACGGGAGAGAGAGCGCGTCCGCGGGTCCTCACCCCTTTGCCGCACAACCGCCAACCCCTTTTTCACCCTCTCGCTTGCTCTCACTCTTTTCATCCCTTACGTACGTATATGAGAGACTCTGGTAAGCATAGCTATTTTAATTGTGTCGCGGCGATGTGAGCATCAGAGAGGAATAGAAACAGAATGAGAATATAGGTATCTATATGTATACAGGACGAGACGCGGATATGCGACCAGGGATGACCAGTTGAACGCTCCCAGGATGTACGGAATGAGAAAGCCCTTTTCGCTTATATACACCTCTTGAGAGCGAATCCACGATTCAACCCCTCGAGTATGTGGAGAGAGAGAACGAGAGAGGGTGGGTTCTGGAGATGAGACCGAGCGCAATGTGTATTTTGTGTTATACTCTCAGGCGAATTGTCTGGATGCATCTCGTCTCCACCTACCGGACACAGGGAGTTTCCCCCTGGTTGTCATATCGGACGAGACAGGGATTAAATATGAATAGACGGTAGCCATTTCACCTCCATTTTGCACCTATGGGGGTGAAATTGAATTCTGATGCGTCCGGTATAGAGTAGGAAGGTGACACCTCGTTCAAATCATGGAACAACACAATAATATACAAATTATTGTTTGTGATCCTTATTAAGTGTACTAAGTTAATATTTTTTGAGATTTTCATCCCATTCTACTTTCCTTTTGATAACTTCGTTATTTTTGTTGTTTTGAGGGTCCGCATTTTGTCTGTGCAAGTAAGTCGCTGCTCACTACGTGACGCGGAAGTGCCCGAATCAACGGTACAAAAATTCATGAAATCAAAAGAAACGAGGAGAAACGTAGTCGCGGTGACGCGATCAACCAACCGCGATGAGCGGAGCGAAGCGCGGACCGTCTCGAGACGCAAATATAATGGAACCGGGAGTGTCGACGGTTTACCTGAAGTAGCTCGAAAGAAAAAGAGCATTAGAGGGAGAGAGAAAGAGAGAGAGAGAGAGAGAGAGAGAGAGAGAGAGAGAGAGAGAGAGAGAGAAGCGAGATGAAGAAGCAAAGGACGATGAAAATGACGGCAGAACGATGGAAGGAGTAACACGGATAAAAAAAACTGTAGAAACGGATCGCGGGCTGATTTTTCGTCTTCTCTCCGGCGCGTGTATCGCAACGCTAAACACGAATAAAAGCGCTTTGTGCAGTGGAATTACGAGAATTATTGTCAAAGAGAATATCCGCTTGTCTGAGCCCAAGTTCTTCGCGTATACGCGCTCCGCAAAGGAGAGACGCGCGAATACATTTTAGTTTTAACACTGCTGCCAATAAAAGAAGAAATTTCGTCGTCCGACGACCCTACGGGATGGCATGCTCGGTTTTGATGTAACGAGAGGATGTGATCTTCGATGAGAAATAAACGTAACTGGCCCTGCCAATTTACTCGCAATTATAGGAGGAATTAAAAAAGGTCCAAAAAGTAAGATCAGTCATAGTGAATAACGAATAGTAGCACGTGTTATTTCCAGAAATGTCGTTATTATTATCACGCACCAATTAAACGCTCGCAGTTGGTCTGCCAAAGATATTAGAGGTGGCGGAGCGAGAGAGAAGGAGAGAAGGTGGAAGGTGGAAGGTCGAGGAAAAATAAGTAATTAGAAATACCGCATGGATAATATACGGTGCAATTAAGGCCGAAAGAGGGCCACCTAGCCAGCGCACAGACCGCCATCAGCATATCGCGTTCCCACACCCTTCGCCGCGATCCTTTTGTGGAACGTGTGTGCGAGTGGAGCAGACCTCGGGTTCATGGGAAAGGGAAAATTCGAGAGAATGATAGAGAAACCTCTTCCCCCCTCTGCATACCCATTTGTACATACGTATACATACGTAGAGACATCTATAAGCACAGAGAGAACCGGGAGTATCCACCACCTCTCTGTACCGACATCGGCGGACCTCCTCCGCATCCGAGAGCAGCGTCACTCCCGCTAGCTGTTCTCTGCGCTTCGTAGCGGAGGTGGAGCCTCCACCGGATGCGGATTCATAATTAAACACGCCCTTAAAACAAAATCATTACGGCCGTGTCGGTAGCGACGTTGGCGTCAGGGTGGAGGTAGGGAAACTAGGATATAGGCGATGGGGAAGGAGCGTATACGGTTGAGAGAGGGGCTGAGGGGGTGAGCGTGAACGAAGGCAGAGGTGATGACGAGGGGTGGATGAGAGGTTGGAAGCTCCTGGAAACGATGTCGGAGGAAGGCTAGTTTGCAAGAGGGGTAACCCACCCCTACCCCCTGAAGACCATCCCTTCTTTTCCAGAGGCGGAGGTGATTCTACACCCTACCCGAATGTTCTACAGGGGTAGGTCCTCTCGCATCGCTCTGGACATATTCATTGCTTGTCGCTTTCTTCCATTCCGTTGCCCGCTGGGTTTTTATCCGTGTCATCTTTCGAGATACGGGCGATTTGGAGAACTGATGATTTCGTCTCGTTGATTTCGTTACTTGGTCTGAAATCGACCATTTGCCTAGGTTTTTTGAGACAGGGATTGCTGCTTTTCCAGATGCGGAATGGACGATCGTTTCGAGAGGGATGATCGACCAATGTTTAATTTACTGATTGATTAGTCATATTCATACTGTTGTATACATTGGACTCTTAAGTGCGTTCAGTATTTTCCGTAAAAAATCCAATGATCATTATACTAATTTCTATTCAAGTTCTATGACTGGGATGAGGTTTTCGGGAGATGGAAGCTGCACCTACATGCGTCTATGACAGAGGTTGTACGAAGCTGTGACCAGTGTCTGTTCGAGTTCGCGATAGTACGAAGCAGTCAAGCGTTATATCGAGCAGGGGTAGGACACACCTGGTGCACGATTCCCGAGAGTGGGAGAGAACGAGAGGGTAAGTACGGCGGTGGGGTGTGTTAGAAGCATTGGTAGACGAAGCGTGGTGGCTTTGCGCGAGATGGGGTTGGGCACGGGAAAACGGTGCATCCCGCGAATTCGAACGGGTTCCACCCACCGAGTCCATCGCGCCGGTCCGGCCAGCCCGCGAGCTCTGACAGGAGAACCGAAGCAAGAGAACTTTGCTATTTTCTCACCCCGCTTGAAAGCATGTGTTGTATATATTTTCCCCGAAAATGCTATCTCTGTACGTAGATCGCAATAACCCTGCAACTTCTTATTTCGCCGAAAACTCAAACTAAGATGGACACGAAATCGGAAATTTTCCGTGCAACGACTTTTTTTTTACGATTACCTGGTCAAAAGATTAAAAATCGGTTTTATCAACTTTTGTCCCGCAAATTGTTAAAACTCAGGTACAAATATATTGTATTCGCAATCTAAGTGATGGCCCTTCCTTTTTGCATTACATTGCCTTAGTTGAAGAGTTTGACACAAGACGATTGCAAATATATCGGAAAATATGTGAAGTAAATTTGTTTAAAGAAAGCAATGCCGACTCTGGCCAAAGCGTCTGTGAGATCACGTCGTGGCCATTGGCGTTAGTCAAAAGCCCTGCTGGTAGTCATGTATATATGTTAGCTGTACAAGAGATGTATAGAGAAGACGCGAGGTGAGAAGCGAGCGCGTCTCTGTGGATTAATATACGTATACGCATATGCGAGACCCGACGAAAATGTGAAACGTTCGCAAACGAGTCACGATTCTCTAATTACGAGAGGCTAAATACCACTCTGACCTTTTTTTTCATATATTCCTTTTTGTCTCTCTCCTTCTTTTGTCTACCCGGTACGCCTGCCGTTGCAATATTATCATATTTCGTATGCGCACTTAGGGACGCGGCTTAAACAAACCAAGTCTTTTTTCGCTCCTGCAGTGCCTGAGACCCTAAGGTGCACCCCTGGAAGCAAAAATGTTCACTGGCTCGTGAAAAAGACCAGTTGTTCCTCCGGTAGCTCGAACTTAATAGCCAAAAACTCGAAAAATGGGCTAGATTAACGCTTTTTCGATTTTTCATTTGCAAATTTGTACGTCAGAGGAATACAACCAACGTATTCGTCATACCTCTCAGCCACCTGGTCACACATAGTTACATACGAAATATATCGATTAATCCAAGAAAACCAAAATAGAACCTTGACGAGTTCCTGGTTTTTTAACAAACATCGATTTGCAGCGAAAGAAATGATTTATTGGATTTAATTGAACGTTGAACGTTATAAGTGAAATAAAAACTGGTCGAAGATGTCGCGATAAATTATGCGGAGAATGTGACATTTTCGTGAACGCTGTAAATTCGTCCAACTGTCGCGAATCGAGAATTCCGGTTCATTGCAACGTGAAATGGAGCCACCGGAACGCGTTCGATTCGCACTGCATGCAGCATTGAAGTCTCTGCCAATTCTACCCTTCCTTTTCACCGCTTCTTCGCAACGATAATCGTGAAAACATCGCATCGCATTGTCTACGCTCGATATATCATCGCTGGATTGAAATAAAACCGAATATCGAAATGCGCAGCAACGAAAAAGTTATTGTCACGAGTTGACAAAAATGATGTCGCTCAATCTATCGAAATACGAGTACGATTAAATTTAATTATTCTTTAAATTTACTATAAATTCATCGAGACGTAAACAATTCTTGAATTTCAGAAATTCCTCGAATTATCTTAACGAATGAAAAATAATTTTTTAAACGCAATACGAAGGCCGATTAATCTTTTCGCATCCCAGCAACCGTTGAGATTATGTATAAAGTTGGCGAGTGTCATAATTCCTTCGAGGATTTCGGTTAGTTTTCTTCCAGGCATGGAAACGTAGAGGTTGTCTTCCCGGTGGTCGGCGCGGAAGCGGTATGAAGGACTGCTAAGAAAAGTTTTGGCTTCCGCGGTGGTTCGAGGGGGTTAAAGAGGTAGATGCCAGGCATCGGTGTGGCAAGGGGGGCGGGGGATGAAAATGGAAAGAGTCCGGCAAGCGCGGAGGGCAAAAGAGGGAAAAGCAGCGCGACGAACTATGTACGAAGGAGAGCGAGGTTTTGTCCCATCTTCCTCTTTCTCTCTTCCACTCCTCCTCCCACGTTACTATAGCCTCATGCCTATGGTGCACACGGAGCTACGAGAGGTTCTAATTTACCGAGACGCGGGGACTTTGCGTCTGAGACCGCGTCGGAGGCTAACTGCTAATTTAAGGGTTAATTCCTTGGGAGACAAGTTGGCAGAGTTACGACGAAAATATTCATGGCATTATGCATACGCTTAGGCGCAGGAACTGCCGCGGCCACCGACCACCCGGCGTCGCTAATAAAAATTAAAAAGTCTAATTGCGAAAAGCCCACGCCGCTCTCGCGCTATTTCGCGTGGCGCGCGATGATTTCTTTGATATTTTTGTATTAAGCCGCATGCCGCGTAACGCGTAAGATTTTTCACCCAAACTTTGAGAATCGTTTAACTCGAGAAAATTGTACTCGGAAAGAAATAAGGAAGATCGTTTTTCCAATATTTGTTTTTTAGGTTGCTGGAAACTCTCGCGTATATTTCTGTACGATATCTTCCCTTAACCCCCGGAACTTGGATAAATTACGTCGCTATTCCCTCCGGGCGCGAGGAAACAAGACAAAAATCCTAAATCGTCTCAACTCCCCGCCCCCGTACCTATATTTCTCACGTTTTCTTTTTCGCACGAAAAGACCGAGGGTGGCATCGAACTGTAATTTAATTTACGCTCCTTGTTCCGAGTCTACGCCAAGATTTTCACCGAATTGACAATATTGAATTCACGAAATGTGGATAAATCTATGATACGAGGTGGAGAGAATATCGCGTAGGTGTACATACTGCACAGTCGGGCCTAGCGCCTCGGGATAAACGGTACACGAGGGTGATGTTTCGATAAAATACTGCCGGCGATGATCCAATCTGCGTCAGTTATCGCATACATGGTGTCGTATACCGTACGCGGGTTTACAAGGTATAAAAAAACTCAGTCCTACCAAGTCGCAGGGGGAAAATACAGTGAAAATATTTTCGCAAACTTTGAGATCGACAACTGGAATACTCGCTGCAAATATTTTCAGCGAACATTGGATACGTTTCGAAAGTAATAGAACAAAATCCTTGGTGGTAGATATTTTGCCCTTGAAAATAATCATTCATTGTCATCGAGCAAAAAAATAATTTTAATTTTATTCTCGTCAACTTGTCGAGAAATGCCAGAAGTCAAATTAGAACGAATACACTTATACATCCGGTATAATCTTACGTGACCGGCGGAGTCGTTCAATGAAAAGTACGTAGTCGTGCCGACAGTCGAAAAGTAAATGAGTAAAAAGACAGAGAGGCGAGTTTCTTGAAATCTTGACGTCGATTGGCCGGGTCTCTCCGTGTCGTAAGAAGGGTAACACTCGTTCTCGTTCTTTCTTTCGGGGCACGGTTCGGTTGGAAAAATAAAGAAAATTTATTTGCGTAATTCGAGTGAGCGAACGAAGAATCGTGGAGCGGAGATGGGGCGGGGGGGGGGCAACGAGAGGTACAGAGCGTATGCTTTCCGAGTCTGCACAATCATCCCCCTAGCTGCGTCGTAGGGAGAAAAAGAGAGAGAGAGAGAGAACGACTGGCGAAAGTCCCTTGTCGTCCTCTTCGTCCCCTCCCGCTGCTCACGTCCCGCATACATATACACATAGCGACGCGAACGTGCAGAGTCAGTGAGAGGATAAAGAAGAAGGAAGTATAAGAAGAAAGAGCGAGGGAGGAGGAGGGGCTGAGAGCGAGGAAGGGTGAGGGGTTGAGAGTTGAACGTCGGAGAGTGGCAATATAGTTTTCCTAATGGCGCTTAAAAAAATCTTAAAAAGACGATATTAAGGATGTGACTACCGGGTGAGAGGGCAGGAAAAGGCACCGACGGAACTAGAGAGAGAGAGAGAGAGGGAAAGAGGGGGGGGAGCAAGGACGTTCTCTCGCTCCTGTTGAAAAGAGGAAGAGGAAGAAAGAAAAAATGAGGAGGAAGTGACGGTGGATGAGTAGGGTGGCGAAGGAGGAAGGTGAGAGTGCTAGGTATGGGACGTTCCAGCTCTGGTTAATCGCCGTAAGACAACCGGAGAAATGAGCGAGCAGTACCTACCACTTTGGGGTGGGAAAAAAGGGAACACCCCCGTTGGACTTGTACGAGGTGCGAGAGAAAAAAAACGAAGAAATGGCAAACGCTTGAGAGGGAAAGCCAAGGTAGAAAGCGGGGGTTGATAGGAAAGACAGGGGGATGAGAAAAAGGAACGAGCTACCGAGTCGTCCGTCGCTGTACGAGAGCGAGAGGGGTGGAGGAATTTAAAGAAGTGTCGAGGAAAAACGGGGGTGGGTTAGGAGCGAAAAAAAACGGGCAGAAATTAAAGATGAACCTTGAGTGAAATGGGGCTCGAGTTTATAAGGGCCTTTCTCTCTCGCCTCGTCGGATATACCAACCATCCCTCTCCCTCCGCCACCTCGATCTCACCCCTCGAACATTTTGTGACACGCCCGTGCCACACTTCACTCTTTCCCACTTCTTCGTCGTCGATCTTTCTTCTCTTTCGCTCTTCCTCCTTCCCTTCGTCTCTTTCCGTTTAATCAGACTGCTCAAGGATCTCTGTGATAGGTCTTTAACACCCTCAGGAACGATTAGGGATTCCGCGAGGTAGAAAAAAATGACTGGGATATACGTTATACGGAGGAGAGTTTTCGTGTACGATTTCGTTGGCACGGAATGTTTGCACGAGTTAATATATTCGTTGATATACGAGGATCGAAAAAGGTGATTAGACGTAGCGATTATTAAGAATTTTTACTACAAAAGTAAAAAAAAAAGAATAAAATTATAACAAAGGTATTTGTCACTTATCTTGTACGAAATTAAATCTTTAACGACTTTGTCATAAAATTCGAGCGTAAATAAAATAAAACGATAAACATAAGATAAACGTTGTATATAAGTTGGAGAATATCAAACCAAGATATTTTCGTTTAATCGATCATCGTCTGAAAATGGCAAGAATACGTGTCCTCTACCCGCACCTTCCTGTCTGCAACGGCTTGATTTCATTGTCAGAAAACTCTCGATCTTTCGGACGAGTTCCCACTCCGGTTTTTTCGCCCGCACGACATCTTAAACTTGTCGACCGTGTCTTACTCGGGTTCGCCCACCCCTCGAGCTTTTTCCAGAGGGAGGCCGCGATAGAAGGGAGAAAAAAGAATGAGAGAGAGAGAGAAGCGCAAACGAGAAGGAAAGAGAGGTGATGCCCTCGAGCTGAATACAAAGTATCAATCAGTCCTTCGGACGAGGGAGCTTCGGGTAGCTGCGCGAGACGTGAAAAATACTTGGTAATTACGACACCCCCTCCTCTCTCTGTCGACCCGTTAAAAACTTTGGCACAAATATACATAGCGTAGTAGGGCGACTCGCACACGGTAGTAGCTGCGAGCTTTCTCTCTCTCTCTCTCTCTCTCTCTCTGCACTCGCATTCTGCACTCGTTCTCCCGATAAAAGCCCCTCGAGTATATAGTGACGGGGGATAGATCGTCGCAGTATATATAACGTCTCGCGACCTTAAATCTTGATGAAGATGTTAAATTTCATGAGACGAATTGAAAAAGTGCGCCTACGGAGCGTGGAAATAAAAAAGAGATTGCGAAAGCATTTGAGTATTAAATTTCGCGACTCGACATTGTATTTATCTTTTTTTTTAAATCGTAGTTTCTTAATTATCATCATCGTAGCTCAAAAGAGGTAACATGAATTTTATCGTTGCAAAAACGAAAATTGCGTACCAATTTAGCCGATAACGAAGACGATCAACGTCGAAAAAAATTTTGGTTCTAAGGAATTTTACGGTTTCGAACTTTTCGTCGCGACGATTTTTTAAATTTTCATCTGAATAAAATATAATTAATGATAACGTTGAGAATGTATACAATTTTATAAAAATATTTTCCAAAAACTGGTAAGACAAAATTTTCTTTCATAGCCGATTTTAGAGCGTTTTTTGTAGTTTTTTCGTTTCGTAATTCAAAAGCAATGGGTTATGCAAGTGCGTGCTCGACGCGAAGGTAAATTTACTAAAATAAAAAGAGTGGTATGAAGAGAGGGAGGCGAACGAAAGGGGGGTGGTTGTGGCATCTCGCTGCGCGCTAGTTTCGTCGTATACACTCGAATACCTAAGTATACTAAGCATAAAGCCAAGCGCGTTGGGTTCGCGGATCCGTGGAGAGAGAGAGAAAGAGAGAGAGAGAGCGTGAGAGAGAAAGAGCAAGATGCGAAGGGTAATTACGAAATTCAAATTAACTCGAAAAACGAAGCGGTGGTGCTGGTAACGGTATGCTCTTTTTTTATATATATTTTTAAGGATCTCCTTCGTTCTCTTTTATAAGGCGCCGCGAGACGAGCCGAGACGAGGCAGATACGAGAAACATCAAGACTTCAGCCAGCTCATCCGAGAACATCAAGCAGGAACTGGCCCAGTTATTGGCCACACCTCAGTGATTCGTAATCTCGCTAGTAAATCCCCTCGCATAAAACGAAAATTTGGTTTTATTTTGTATTGCTCGCACAGTTTCGACAAATTAATTGAAAATATTTTCGAAACATGTTCAACATTGTGTGGTCGAATAAATTCTATAAATTCACTATTTTCTCGAGTCGATAAGGACGTCGATTGATCAAAACGTGTTGAAATTTATAATTATTTTTGGGATTTACGGATTGTCACATCGACTGGAATATTTCGTCAAATGTCGCCGAACTTTATTTTCAGATATAGAAATTGTTCAATTTTACGAATATATTTTTTCCCCATGTACGTCAATGACAGTTTTCTTTCGGCTTCTTAGCTGGCCAATCACTACCATCGCTCAACTCAGCGAACTACTTTGCGAAGCCTAATATACTAGACCGGAAACGAGAGAAGTCTCTCGTGAGGTAGAAGGACGATAGCGAGTGTGCTTGCTTATATATATATATATATATGTATAGAGAATTCTCCGCTCGTGTACCGGCATACAGCAGTCGGAGAAAAGCAAAACAGCAAAAGCTCAAGGTACTGAGCCCCTCTCGGTGCTTACCCTCTCGTTCTCTGATATATTTACCTACTCAGAAAGCTTTAATTATACTCGACTCTGCGGATAAAAATAATACCCACCTATCTAATTAACGTCGTTGCGGCTCTCGGCGGCTTATTTTCCCGGACCACTCTCTGTCTCTCTTTTCCCTCGCGTCTCGCATATATACGTACTCCGTAACTGGTAGAGCGTCAAATTCTGGCTCGTTTTCTCTACTCGAAAAAGCTTTATTTGGAAAATTCTTTTCTACTAATACTAGGTGAGAAATCGGCTTTCGAAAACTCGCGAATTTTATATGAAAAAAAAGGTCTAATCCAAAGAAAATCGTGATTTACCATTGTATTTCATGGCTACGTGTTCTATTATGTACTCACTGCTCTGAGTTGACTAGTGATATAAGTCTACGCGCGTACATTAAAAGAAATTAATCACGTATGATTTTTCGTAGAAAATAAACTGGAAAATGACAATATCTTCCTACCAAAAAAAAGTTATCAATAACGATTTTCTATAGATTATACAATTTTTATTTAAATTTCATGTATGCAATTGGTAAAATTCAAGTTTCTATTATATTAAAGAAAAATTCATTTCGTATCAGCTTATCAAATGGGCCGAATAACAATTTCTTGAAAAAAAAACGAACTAATCCATTTTTCGTCGTTACAGATTAATCTTGAAATTATAAGTAACGTTTTCGAAACGCGATCGTAAATTTGAATTTCGCACAATCTCTCTGTGTCCGTTGCACCGCGGGACATCAAGTATTATGAAACCGGCACTAAGGTCTGTTTCTATGTACGTAGATATGCGTGTATATATATATTAAAAGCTCGAGATATTTAAATTGTCCCCTGGGCAAAGGAGAAGTTACGCCGGGTTTCCGGCCAGAAAACTCTCTCGGTGTAGTAGAAACTCACGATGTCGTAAAAGAAAAGCTGCTTTTCCACATACGAATCGGTGAGATATACGACTCGAACTGACTCGATACGGGCTCAACGCAGATGAGATTCCGAGTTTCGTAACTGTGGCGCACATTGTGCGTACGCGTGGCATTATATACGTGTATACGTATGTATACGTACACCGTACGTCGTTCCTCAACGATCTGTCGCGTTACGAGCGACATAAAAAGTTACAGTTACATTATAATAAACCGGCCGAGGACTGGAGAAGAGCGAGAGCTCTCGAGGGCTGTCAGTGTTCTCTTCGTGGAGGATATGTGGCCACGAAGAGAAAGACAGATAGAGAGAGAGAGAGAGAAGGGTGAGGCAAGGAAAAAAGAAAACGATAAACAAAAAAAATGAAAAAAACTGACAAAGAAGTAGGGACTTTTAGCGTCTCGCTTGCGACTCCCGTTGGAACATATAAATTCGTACGTAAGCGTGTACCGCTCCTGCGCCAGTTTTGCCTCCGGTCTCGTGTACGAATAACGCTTATGTGTTTAACGTAGGAAAATAAAAAAGAAGAGACGATATATTCTTCGTGTTACTTGAGACGATTATCTTTGGCTCGGTTTCGTATATTTTCTTTCCTTCTCTCACCACGAGAGAAACCGCGCGAGGTTGGTATGGTGTTTTAACGCTGATGACGTGGTATAGGAGGCGGGCGAGGGCGGAATGGTCGCTGAGGTTATACAAGCAAAAGTGGGAAAGAAGAGGAGGAGAGGAAGCAAAAAAAAAACGAAGCGCGTTCGGGCGAAGGCAAAGTCGGGATAAACGGAAATTACTGGGACCATCTTGTAATTATACGGCTAATAGGAACGTAATTTAGTGTCTCGAACTCGAGTTACCGCAGGAGCGAAGCTCTTTGGACGTATAGCAGAGCCAGCGCGCTTTCGAGAGTAGCCAGCATCGCGAAAGATGCGACGGGGGAAATACGCGGACGATGCCGAGACGCCCGTTTCGCGGCCCGGCCATCCTCCTCCTTTTCTCTCTCTCTCACTCTTCGCCACCATCGCGAAGCTACATCGGCCAACATCGCGGAAAATTAAAATAATAAACGGCATCGTTAGGATTCATCATCCGATTTTAATTTCCATTTCGAAATGATTGCGCATTATCTCACTGTGCCGTAAACCTTGGGGAATTTACTGCTGCCAACGGGCATTGCCGAAGAGAGACGGAGACACGCTTTTCCCACTGGTCGAATTTTGCTTAGCATTATTTTTAGCTGTTTCATTTTTTTTACTCGATCATTAACCTCGGGGAAAGCATCGAAAACGCCTTTACTTTTTGCGACGAGGTAATTTCTCACTGGGTGCAAAAATGGAGAAAGATCTGCCTGAACGACCATCGGGGTAAACCTTAATTGCGAGAAAAATTTATACGCCCGAATCATTATCCGGCAAGAGAGTTGATAAAATGTAAAACGTTAATTATTTTCATAAAAAATTTGAAATAATGACAGGATTACAGTTTTCGTTTCAATTTGCAAAAATCGTATTTTTAATACGCTTTGGACATTTGTACGATTTGAATTTATCAATTATTGGGGTAATCTTTCCTCCCCTTAAGGAATGCTTGTAAGGAAGTACTCGCGTTGTATATAATTTCCTGGATTCGCGAAGGAAGGGCGAGGGATGTCTTGGTACAGCATCGCGTGTACATAATAGGATGGCCGTTGCGCTTCCATCCACCCTGTGGCGGCGGGTGTCTTGCACGTTGCGCTAGCTCTCCTCAGACGATATAAATCCCGCCTCGTGCCATAAGCGCTGGCGTCTTGGGCCCCGAGATCTCTTCTTGGTAAGGCGCGGGAAAACAAGGTTTACCGAGAACGAGCTACGGTGTTCTTCACCGATAAATAATCTCGAGACAATGGACACTGTCCAAAACACGGTGGATCTTGCCTCTTTAACTTAGAGCCCCTAGTGGTGGCGTCATGGTACTACGCCGATTCTCAAGACTTGACTCGGTCCGTTCCTCCTTCTCTTATTCGCAACGAGAATTTACCAACCCTCGCTCCACTTCCATACACTTATAGCACGATGTTCCTCGAGATCCCCACTCCAACGTCGACCAGGACCATCCACCTTGCTTTGCCCAACTACCGTCACGTGAAATTATAATGTTTGTTTCTAACAAATTAACATGATAATACCCCCGAAGCGAGAATCTCGAGAATCGCGAAAACCCCCACTGTCTTTGGTATACGTAGGAGACTGAAATAACGCGGATACCACAAAACAAGTCACTGTTACGTGGCGAAGCTTCGGTGCAATTGGTACCAAAGACAAACGGTGGGGAAACTTCGGTTTTGGGGATCGGGAACGAGAATACGAATGTTCTTTTTGTTGTAAAATACGAATTGCCGCTAAATGATGAATTCGGGTACATTTATAAACAATGGCATAGGGGATACCATTCATCCTCTAGCCTCTACAGATGTAATCAAATTTTCCAGTAGTTATGACAGAGTAAATGAGAAATCTTAACCGTTTCCGTTACGCGAATGAACATGAGCGCATCCCTATTGACAAATCTTGACGATTCATCGAAAGTGAACAATGTTCCTTGCCCGCGTTTGTCATAATCAGAGAAAAAGTCGAAAAATTGCGAAGGAAAATGAAAAGCACGAAACGCGTGAGGATTCACCACGCAGATGAATCCAGAGCTCGATATGTATGTAAGCAGTAAGCAAGGAACCCCCGCTGGGTTCCAAAGCACACTTCCTGGCGAGAGTACGTCGTGCTTTTGGCGTCGCGAAGTGGGTTGGCATTGCGAGGAGGCTTCAAGAAATTATTAGATATGCAACCACGACGGCTTTTGCCCTCCTACCGGTGTGTTATTAAACTTAGTTATGAATGCCCATTAAAACTGTAAAGGAAATGCATTAGCTTCCAGGCGCGAAGGAAGAGCCCACCCTCGAGCTGACAATGCTTCTTCTCCCACTATGTGGAAGCCCCCATAGTGGCAGTGTACCGTTGGTGGCCCTTGCTTCTGGTTCTGTCCGGACCTTCTTCCAGACGCCTGGAGGGAGAGCCATCATCCACTTCCATGGCAAGGAGCCCCTCGCATATTCAACACCACCGGAAGACAACTTTTCCACGATAGAAAGTACTGTACCTATATATCTAGGAAAACTACTACTGGCAATACGCGTTTGATAATCGTCTCGAGAATATGTTGGGTTCTTTCGTGTACTTTGTGCTATCGACACTCGCTATAAAATTAATTATGTACTCTAAAAATTGATCAAACGCTAATTGAAAAATCGATCTTTTTATCGAATGTTACTTACTTAACAGCTGCGCTAAATAACTTATATCTTATTTTTTGAGAGAAAATGCTACCAAATATTAGATTTATCGGGATCTTCCATGATCTTTTCATTTTTATAGACCTTGAGACTTGTTATCTCATTTCGCTGCTCCGAGACACTAAAATACGAATGTATTACTCGATTTTATCACGAGTATATGAGAACAATTGGAATCGGTCCTAGTCGTTAAAGTCTACATAATAATTCTAAGAAATTGCAGTTTCCCTTGCTCGCGTAAAACACGAGACAATTGGCGTTCCGCGTACACGCTATACATACATTATATAACACCGTGGAACAAACAAGGCCCTTGCAAATTTCTCGACTCCGGTAAGATTTGGTCACGGCGATTAGTGGAAAATTATTGCCACTGGTCTGCCCATTTGCGACTCGGAGATCCAAGGATGGTGGTGAAAGAGAGAATCGCGCGACTTACTTGGCCGCGGAGTTATACCGGCCTGTTTCTTCAGGGGGTGCGGGTGTAAGGGCGTTTTCGTGTATTTTAACGGGCAAGTTTGACAATGGGCAACGAGAATGGGTACCTACCGTTCCATAGGCATGTACGGAAACTGACGGGGTTCGCGATAGAGATAGAGGAAACCATCGCGCATTCTCTCGAGCAAAACGACCGTATAATACCTACCACAATCTTATGAGTCCTATTCTTGTACCACGATTATTACACGCGAGACGGACGAACAATTATCGTCTTTCAGAACTTCCTCATCCTATTTTCTAGCTCCTCGAACATTACAAAACACGTTTTCGTACTCACCTTCATTTTATCTATGTCTGTACAAAAATATGTTTAATTCAAAAGCTGTACAAACGGCGATCATACAATATTATGCAATAATTAGATTCTCTATTTAGATTATAAACTTTAAGAAATATCATCCCTAAATATTTTTCCTTTTGTCATTTGGCTCTTCGCGCGAGGCGAGAAATTTCGAAATTTCTTCATCACCTTGGATATGCACTTCGCGAGGATACTCGTACACTAAAATACCATCAATCTTTCCGCATATGTAGAGAGCGATTAGTTAGAGGCGTCAGCCGGTAAAAAAATTACTTTTTAATTATCGTCGAGTGAACGATGAAGCTACGTGTGTGCGTGTGTGTATGGATGTGTGCGAGGGAGAAAGTGGGCAAGGGAAGAGAGGGCTCATTATGCGATGCTATCACGAAACTCATATCCCGGTGTCGGTATAGCGTCGTCTCGTAGGAATCTCATGGGCTATATCCACGAGGAATTTTCTATTTCGTTCGCGACGCTGACCCTCCGCGACTTTCCGCTCTCCTTCGTTTTACTTCCTCCCGTCCCTATTTCTCGGGATCTTTTTTTCTTCGTCTCGCGCACACGAAAGAGATTCCCCGAGTGCGCGACACTTTGCTCTCTCTCTCTCTCTCTCTCTCTCTCTCTCTCTCTCTCTCTCGGAGAGTTTTAATTTAGATAAGGCGCGTACCCTTCGGGCTGGACAACTGGAACGAACAACCCCCGCTAGTAGTAAAGGGGTTGAATCGCCCGCGAGAGAGGAGATTGTTCTCATCCGGTTTTTACACGATGGTACTTCAGTGACGTTCGCCATTCGAACGGAAAATTGTTTCAAATATCAAGATAATAATTGCCACTTCGTTCTAAAAACAATTTATTATTTATTTACCGACTCCGAATGTATCGTTATTTTTAATGATATTGTTTTCGACCAATTTCAACAAATTAATACGAATAAATAAATAGTAATGATTAATTGCAACGATAACGAGCCATTAAAGTTATAATTAACATTGATTAAGTTCACGGATTGTTGATTTCTAGGTATTCTTGATGAGATTCGTGATGAAGTAACGACGATTTTTAATTCTCAGTGCCCGGACCCCGGAATGAATCTTCCGTACCGATAAATCACCGGTTCATTCCCGGAAAAATAATTCTCGCTCTACTATTCTCAAACGTGTCCGCTTGCGCACTTTTCTCCGGCGAGAAAGAGCTAGGCATTATTACTCTAACAGTCGCTCGGTCACGATAACCACGAGGATTACCTAGTAGACAGCTCGACGGTGCTCACTCCCGTACATACCGTACTCTCGTCGTCCTTTTCGTCGTCTTTAGCGGTCGTGTTCGTTTGCGAACGCGGTAAATTTCCAAATTAAAGAAGTTATTCCATTTGAGGGTAGCCAAAGGGGTGTGAACGCTTTCGCGTTCGTATTATCTCTCGTCTCGTCGGGCGCGAGAAAAGATATAGAAAGTCGCGGTGGACGTCGCGGCTGACAGAGAAAGAGACTCGGTAAAAGAAAGAGAAAGTAGAGAAGGATAGATAGAGTCAGATAACGTAACGGTGGGTAACGGAAAGAGAGCACGGCCAAAAAGGCCGCTGGTCGAGTTAAAAAGGCTATAGGTGTATGGGGTTGCGACCGTAACGAGAAGGGGTGAGTTTTGAGAGTGAAGAGAAAGAGGGAGAGAGAGTGCCGAGGGGAGAGGAGGCGCGGCGCGAGTATTCCCAGCGAGAGAAGAGAAGAGGGCGAGAGAACGCGTTTAGACGTTCGTTCCGCTGGTAACAAAGATAACTCTATGCAATAAAAATGATTCAAAGTTTCCCGCGGCGGATGGCGAGTTCCGATGGCGGAGTCGGCTTGACAATGGCGCGTCTTTGTCTCCCATTCCCTCCCCTCCGCGCCGTCACCCCAGTCACCCTGCCTCCTGCCCCTCACACCCTTTCTTCCCATCGCGTTGCACCGTACCGCGGCGTTTGGCGAGACCCACCCACCTCCTCGCCCGTTGACTCTCCCTTAACCCCTGCCGCGGTACTCGGTGACACCTATCTTCCGGTTTAAAGTCCAAGGGGTGGATGGAGGTAGTGGTGGTGCAGAGGGACGTGGGGACGGGTAACTGGGGGGGGGGCGATGGGGGGTTACTGTCGCCTATACTTGCTCACACTACCGGGAGGAACCGCGACGCCAAGTTTTATTATTTACGGCTGATATTTCAGTTGTGCCGGGGAACCACCACTTCCCTTACCCACCGCTGCCCTTACAGCACCCCCGCAGTCCCGCCAACATCGCCATCGCGGAGTGCCTTTTCCATCGTCTCTGCGCGTATTAACGCCCTTGCCGGAAGTCGTATTATCAAGTCCAGAAGAGAGCGACACGGACGAGGGTAGAAGAGGGAGGCGGCACGGGCTTGCGCGGGAGGGAGGGGGGGGGGGGGTTGTAGTCACCTATCATATCATTCTACTCGTTCCGACGAGGATCGTTCTCTTCGTACTTGGCGGAATACTCTTCGCTACTTCGAAACCGATGTGCCCTATAATACAAAATTCGTAATCAGAAATATCGCAAAGAAATCAGACGTCGCGATTGTTCAAATAGATTTTGAATTGTTTCGTTTACCTCTTTGGAAACATAACGAGGTTATTCTTAGATTCTCGGAGTTGAATTGTGAAAATTCTGAAAATCTCGAAAATAAGGAATGAAAATAACGAGGCTTTCGCTCGTTTCGATCCTCTTTCTTTTCACAGTCGTGGAAAATATAGCTGCCTTATCGAATAAACGGTTGAGCGCGGACGATGATCAGTCGGTATGTTTGTCTGCGCGCGTCTCTCTCTCTCCCTTCATATATATATAATATTAATAGGTAGTAGTAGTATAGTATAGTATATATGTCGTAGGTGTTGGAACTCTGTTTTCGTAGCTTGGCAGCCCCTCATCCCCATAACTAATACCAGCACGATTTTCACGATATTTATATGTGTATATGTAGTAAAAATATATATTATGTGATATATATACGTATATGGCATATATACATGCATCGCCCATCTAAGTGGACCTTACACGCATTCGCACATATAGACGACGAAGCTGGGAAGGGTCTGAATTTGCATTTTATTCCCAGTGTGGTCCCGACCAGAGGAAAAGGTCCGCATGCAAGTGTCAGGGTGCGAGAGCGAGAGGGATAGAGAGGGGGGAGGGAGAAAGAGTGTCCTCGTGGCTGGACCGAGGACAGAGAAAGAGAGAGAGCGAAAGAGAAAGAGAGGGAAAGAGGACGCGGATTGCGAGAGCGCGGACATTTATTTTAATTAAATTACTCCGGAGCGTCGAACAACCCATTTCCTATAAATTATCCCCTTACCGCTCTTTTCGGTGAGCATAGAAAAGGGTATGAGCGGAGGGAGGAGGGTTAAAGGACGGGGAGGCATTAATGTACTCGCTGATCCCACGCGAGCATTGCCATTGAAATGAAATAAAAGCACCGGTGCGAACGAAACGCTCCGACCCGTCCTCGCGTGGTTCTGGATTCCGATTCCACTCTCTCTCTCTCGCTCTCTCTCTCTCTCTCTCTCTCTCTCGCCCTCTCTCTTTCTCTCTTTCTCTCTGTCGGACCGCACACATTTGTTCTCTCTTCTTCTCACCGTGTGACTCTCCTATACCCTTTACCCAACCGGCTTCCCTTTCATTTACCGCGTAATCATTTTCCAAGTGCGGCTTTCCCTGCCTGCACTTACCAGCCACCTACGTATATTTTATCGCGACAGAGAGTGTGAGTTTTGTGTTCGGGTAAAGAGGTGGGATGGGAAGGCCCGATGGTTCGCACAGTGCCAAGTCAATTTTAGGTACATTGGTTTTCATCGGAATTCGTGCGCGGCTTTCGTTCTCTCTCTCTCAACGTATATTCGGGTCGGTTCGAAGAATCGTGTTTTCGGCATTTTTTAATAGCCGGGGGGGAATGTATTGCGTAAAGTGGATTCGTTGTTATGGATCGTACCGTGCACGAGGGGAATAAATTATTTTATTTAAAAATGTCTTCGGGTCAATGGGATTGATCGGATCTTAATTATATTTATGTGGTCGAGGCGCTATGATTCAATTTTTTTCTTTTTTCATTTTAAAGTAATTTCGGTTTTGATCAAAATCCTCGATGCATATTAAATTTAGGGTTGTATTATCGTTCGGACGATCGTAGAAGAATATTTGTTGACCCAACAACATGTTACTCCATCGATAACGTATTGACGTCCGCTCATATCGATTATCGATAAAACAGATACTGTTGCGATGATAAGCGAAATATTTCTCGTTTCTTCATATTTGTATATTGAATGTATCGATTAACGTCTCTTAGAGAGTAAAATACGGTCTTCGAATTTCGGAATTTAAAAGGAAAAATATTATTTGCAACAAGAGAATTTGTTTTCAGAAAATATGAAATTAAAACGAATGCAATATCTCGTACTATTATAGAAATTTAATGGTGATTGATACAGACAACAAATTCAAACGCTTGGTAATTGAAATAGTATATTAATATAGTTTGTAAAAGAGAAAATAAAGGACAAAAAAAATGTCATAGAAGTCGTTTGTATTTTATCCCGGCATCTTAGGCAATACGAACGACCAGCTCGCGCATGCGTACACTGGCCGAACGCCAGAAACCACGAGGTTACGTATCACATAAAGGCGGGCAAAATAGCATTGGCGATTTTCTCATCCACATAATTATTACGACGAGTACAAGCGTATGAGTCTTTGTTTTGACAAAGGGCAATTCTTACGATGCTTATTGATCGTACTTTAGAGAAATTTCAATGTTACTCACTTGGTAAGGAACATCCTCGCCGGGTTTGCCGCACGTCGCGGCGATATTGAGCGCGAGTACGCAACACTCGTCTGCATTCCAAACGTAAAGCACGTCGTCTCGTATTTCGAGAATATTTCTCGTCTCCTTGGCACTTTTCGGCAGACCATCCTTAAGATGTTTGAACAGTCGATTTTCATTCAAACGTAGAGGATCAGTGCACGAATCCATAGTTCGGATATTACTTTTTTCTTGTTCACTCTTATGGCAGAAACGACACACGATCGGACAACACACGGGAAGGAACAACAACGAAGCACGCCGCGAGACTCGACAGCTGAGCGGCGACCTAGGGCTGCCAACCGCGCAACGCCATCTTGCCTCGCTGCGCGAGAATCGATGTGGCTCATATCGATATATGACACTTCGATATATATCGATATACTCGTAGGGATAAAAAATAATTATAATATTAAAAAATGGTATTTATCACGCGTGCGCAAGTGTAAGAAATATTGCAAGTCAGTAAATATAATGAGAAAACGGAGCAATGTATTGAATTTCAAAAAGAGAAAGCGGATACAAGATTCGTGGGAATTGAGTTGTGATGATTCGCTTTAGGCCCCGGAGGGATTCGAACCCTCGATCTCCTGTTTACTAGACAGGCGCTTTAGCCAACTAAGCCACGGCGCCTTATTACATTCCAGTGAAAATTTAGCTGTTTTTAATGGTCGTGTTCAAAGGGTTTCTTGTTTGTTCATATCAAAGAATTTTAGGGATTTTTAAATATGTTGATCCACGAACATTTTCTGCTAGACCTACAAATTTTCAGATCTCCTTATCGGTCGTTTTCAGAAAATGTGCAACGTCTAATTTTACAATTTTAGCGCAGTTTTTACGGAACAATGATAATTTTTTTGTTTATGGAACTGTCAGATTTCCATTAATTACATAAAGTAAATGGTCTAGGGCAAGTTAGATAAGAAATTTTCAATTATATATCAGCACAACTTGTCAGTCCATTACCGCTCATCAATGAGAGTCCGAGTGTTGCAATATACGCGAGAACTTCGAATACGTATCAACATTTGACTGGCTGCCGCACTTATATTTCACCTGTGCAAACGTATGACGTATATTATGTAAAATCAAATGAAACAGTTTTGACGTTATTCACGATGGCAAAAAGATTTACCGACTAGCTCATTGTACAATAAAAAATGATGATTATATTGTTACAAAAAACGTAGGTTACTCGAAGTGGAATAAACTGAGAATTAGTCTGATCGCGATATTAGTATATTTCACGACACCACAAAAATTCATCGTGCGATAGCACCACATCTGGATAATTCTGCGAATTAGACAGTTTTGCTGAATATTATGCGGTTTTCAAGTGAAAACATTTTCCATCAAAATATTTAAAAATAATCGCCCCCGGGTGGGCTCGAACCACCAACCTTTCGGTTAACAGCCGAACGCGCTAACCATTTGCGCCACGGAGGCTTCTCTTTGAGCATGAAATATTTGCCCATAAGAATCGTACGGCATAGAAAACTACCCTTAAAGTCGATACGAAACCCCAATGACCGTTAGAGGTGCAAATGTTCTACATCCTGCTTTCTAGTGTGAGGAACATTTCCAGGGTCGGCACAAAACCCTTTTTTTTAACAATTTAGCAATTTATTTTAACTGTACATAATTTAAGTATACTCTACTTTTTTAGTTTTTGTAACCCTACAACTATTTACCGCTGTAGAATCTTGGCATCAGTTTTGAAAAAGAAGCTGAAATAATTTCCACAAATTTATCGATTCTCATTTCGCAATCTTGATAGAAATGCTTGAAGAACGTACACGTAGTAAACAGGCTCGTGAAGATGCTATACGCGTGTATATTTATACGGGGTACTACGATACTATAATAACGTTGCTTCCAAACACGAGAGGAGTTTAGGAATGCCGACACTAACGGCCTGCTTAAATTGCTCCTTTAATTACAAGTAAGAGACATTCGCGACAAAATTTATTGGTCACTGTTTACCTTGAAATCCCCTTCGGTCCTAATCTATGCGCTGTACCAATGTATGTGTATAATTCGTGAACCCCTGATATATACGATACTACGATATATATATATATATATATATATATATATATATATATATATATATATATATATATATATATATATATATATATATATATATATATATATATATATATATATATATATATATATATATATATACACATGTATTGTGAGATCCGCCCGTATAATTCTCCAAACCGCTTTACCCAAGGTTGAATATTTATCTTAAATTGACCCAATCTTTTGAAACATTTGACCTTTTGACGAACGGACTGAATAGAAGTCGATCCCTGAACGCAAAATATCCTCCATTTTTTAATCTTCGAATTAACTTGTTTACTTTGGATAATTTTCGGTATTTCATCTCCATAAATGTTATTCGATATTCTATGTATAAAATGATAATAGGAATACAAAATCCGTACTGTTGCAATTACGAGAGTTAGCACAATCAAGCCAATGGAGGTATAACGTATGTCCTCGTCATCGTGGAATCACCTGTCTTTGGTATCTTATCGAGCCGAAATTTAAGCCTATAAATTTCATCGCTGTTCCTGAGATGCTGGAATCTTCTCGTTCATTGTACGCTTACATCTTCTCCGTGTATAAGGACCCCTTTAGCCAAAGAACCTTTCGTCCTTCCCCCGAATGGTTTCACCCCCGATATCATAGAGAAAGCTCACGCTAATGCCGCGTCGATATTTTACGTGACTTGTCAAGAAGAAACTTTTTGGATCAAAAGTTATTCGCTCAATAAGTCGTTTTGGTATAAGCGGAGACAATTTTTATGACACTCAATATTTTTATATTCATTCACATATTTTTTCATTGTAGATTGTTTATTTAACAGGAAAGAGATAAATACTAGAGAGATAATAACATTTTTATTTATTCAATAGTATGGATAATCAGTTGATATTATTAAAGTATAATGCACCGAAATGAATGTCATTACTTCAGCATTACTCATTGCTCATCGCACTCGCCCTTATACAATTGTTTGTCCACAAAGATATATAGTACAGTATGTTTTTGCGCATGATTACATTTTGCACCAGGTTTATTATATTCTGCGTCTTCTGATTTCTGGCCCTCTATTTAATGTCGTTCATCTGGATGGCAATAGAATTGGCCGGGTTCGTAAAACGGTGGCACCATTCTCACTCCTGGGTACTGGACGCAAACACCGTTGTCACAAACCTAATAAAAGGTTTCGATAAAATTTGAGTTTTTTTTAAATATCAGTGAACAAAAAAAATATCAAAGTTCGGTCTTAGATGGCATGTCGTTAAAGAAATCATTTGTCGCATGACTGAAAAAAATGAAGTGTGGAGATACACATTCTGCAAATTACTTCATTAGATTGTCAACCCATTAACACAGATTCTTCTAGTTGACGGAAACATTGTGCAGGTAAGAACATAAAAGTCCTTTCGCACGTAATGTTAAGCGAAATGCTCACCTTATTTGGCGCGCAGACCGTCCCATCAACAACTTTTGGAAAACGTAGGATCACGTATTTATTTGGATGGTTTGGATGGCGAAGTGCGCAAGCAAGGAAAAGACATCCAACCTCGCCGGAGAATATGTTTCCCTCCTGATTGATTAAAATCGAAAATTGGATTAACGAAAGAAACAGTTGAAACCGAAATAATCGTTAGAAAATTCTCTACGAAATGGGGGCGCGGGGTAACTTACAGTGCAAGCTCCTGCAACAGCTGAACCGCCTCGAGCTCGACATTGTTCATTAATATTCATGCCACAATATACCTATATTTGAAAAAACAAACAGATGAGCTTCTGAATCAATGTGGTAAGTGCAATAAATTGTGAAAATGATTGTTCATTATACCCGAGAAGGAGCTCCCATGCTTTCCATTGTGGTGGAAAGAAAAATAAAAATTGCCAGAAAGCAATACATGAAGTTGAACATTTTAGCTGAAACGAAATAGGATGAAATAAATTATCAACGTTCAATGTCAACGTAGTTAAGAATTTTCGTAGCACAATTTTTAATGCTTATTATTATATTATTTAAAAATCTCATGGTTCATTGAATCTTTTACATCGTGTCACGGTTGATTTATGTTTTCTGAAAACTTTTGACCGACATTGGGAATTTCATGTATATTGTTAATTTACCTACCTTTGATTAAATGCTGGTGCTGTGAAAAAACTCGGTAAAAAGCGTTTTGTTTTTTCGCTTTATATATATATGCACATAACATGCATTTTAACCGATAGCACTAATCTCATGGTATTCGACGCAAACATTCAACGCGGAAGTCTGGAACGCTACATGCGCCAGTGATATCCTCCAAGTGTCCCCGGTTGTCCTTCCAAATGGCAATTTGGCTGAACGATCACATTATAAAATCGCTACAAGACTAGCTTGCGCACATTGAGAAAAACTCGCGCCTCTCATATGTAAACCTGGAACTCAAGTAGTTCTTACAAGTAATACAATTAATTAGAAATTGATAGAGTCTTTCTTCTGAATCTACTCCATTTATCATCTGTATTATCCATATCTCATTCTCCATAGTTTGTAAAAAAATTTTAACTTCCGGATAATTTAATTTTTATATTTAAAAACAATTCCTCTCATTTAAGGAAGCATTTTGTCTAATTTTCGAAATATCTACCTGGGACAAGTTCGTCAATTGATAAAATTGAATACTTACTAGATACTGCAATAAAAAAATGTTCATATTTATTTGTATATCTAACATGGTTGATTGAAAATTCGCGCTGCGGAAGAAATTGATGACGTAACGGTTAATTTTTTTGGTTTACATGAACCTCTACCGACACGACCGTGAGTCATTTCTCAGTAACGATCAAGTACAAGATTACTTATCATTTCGTCACCGTTCAAGTAGCATGTATTTTGAAACGGCCGTACATTCTATATAATTGATTCATGCGTGATGATTTATAAACAGATTATCATTTCACCGTGGTAGCTTTCGAATTTGAAAATAATTATTTGATGAACTTTTTACAGAACAATGATTGATAAATTTAAAATAGAGAAAACTGTACATTTGCATTTCTTCAAAAGTCACTAGTTTTGCAACACTCGAAGACAACATTCAACACGGAAGTCTGAAATGCTACACGCGTCTGATTGTGGGTGATATCCTTCAAGTGTCCTCAGATATTGTTCGAAGCGGCCATTCCGTTAACGATAATATTATCAAATCGCTACAAGAATAGCACATATATATTGACGACACTTTGCGTCTCTGGTATACGAACTCGAAAATAAATTCCTAGAAGGTGTAAAATTTATTGCAAATAGATAAAGTCATTTTCCTCATTGCCCTCGAATTTCGCTATCGAACTCGTGATCTGATAGCACGAACACTCGTCCAACAGAAAGAAACCATGGTCTTTGTTGGAAGAATTATAAACAAAAATTAATGCAAAGCATTGTTAATGTACGATTTAATAAAGTGTCCAAGTGGAAGGACGAGACGCATAAATACGAAACAATATAATGCACTCGAGACATACATGTATATCACGAATCGTTTTTCTCGTTATAACGAGAGCAAAATAATTAGTCGTGTATTGCCAACGTCCGTTGGACGAATCCACGTCCACGAAATTCATAGATCATTCCTGGCCTAGTTGAAAGGGAAGTAAGTTATAGGAGCATTGGGAATTGCCAGTTTATTATCAGATAGCACGTATAGGAAACGGCAAGAGGGCGAGAGAGATGCCGAGAAAATATGGGGGTTGGGCTAAGATCAGGGGTTGCTGTTAATTCTCGCAACACTCAGCTCCCCGGAGGAAACGAACGAGTACGAGAGCTTGAAGATTCTTGCCATGTTTCGCCGTGTGAGCTTCTTCGGTCCTCTCCCTCTTCGTTTCCACTGTCGCACCTTTTCGCACAGCCTCCCGTAACATCGCATTCTCGCAGAGGAACCGCCACGAAGAACCTCGTTCCAACGCTCGGCCAAATCGCTGGTGCTGTTAATTAGCAAATACGTATACCTGTGTATATACCCTCTTTCGCGTTATCAGCTGAATTCACAAAGGAGATATTCACGGCACCACGTTTTATTTTGCGTCGCGTGAGAGAGAGAGAGAGAGAAAGAGAGAGAGGGAGTCGCGATAAGAAACAGATGTCGAGAAATTCGTATAAACACACTGAATTAAATTATTCGACGATAAGAATTCAACGATGGAATATTTCTCGAAATGTAATTTTTATGAAAAGCGGTACTTTTTCGGACTCCTAGAAAGCGTAGAAATTTTTTATAAACGAGTTTGAATTAAAACAATTTCGATCAAACGATCAACGTATTCTGATAATTCGTTGCGTCTCGGACGAATCGATAAATTCGGAAAATTAATGATCTTTAATATAGTTTTTTTAATCGTGCGATTTAACGTTTTGCTGTAAATAATCGAGCGAGCGTTAAAATTAAACCGTAAGGGACTTTGGATGGAAACGAGATTTTTCACTTTGACGTATGGATCTTGTCGGATACTGGCTAAAACGGTATGTCGTCGATTCGTCTTCCGCCGTGGAGGAATGCTCGTGGGGGCATCGCTTCTTCGCGAAACCTCTTCATTCCCCTGTGCTTTTCAGCTTCTCCCCACACACCCCGGCTTCGTTCCCATCGCCTGTCGTAGCTTTCCCATATCCTTCTTCTCATGTTTTGCTCTTTATAAATTGAGTCTGCATGGTCTGCGAAGGGGCCTGATAGATTGGATAGGTGAGATGTGGATATATATAATACAGAAGTATATATGGAGGGAGGAGAACCGCATACTGTACCTACGTGGTCGTACCGTCGAAAAGCTCATCTATATCTGTTCGGTTTCCGTTGGTCAAATCCAAAGCCATTTTCCCGAAAATAACGTTTCTCTTTGCGTTAATACGTTTTCATCTTATCCTTAAGGATCTTTTTCATCGAGTAACATTGAAAAAAATACAACGTTCATTCTTTGAACGTTCGTACGTTGACGAAAAGTGCGCAGTATTGTTCTGGACAAAAGAATAAACACACGATATCAACGATGCTAACGACGTGCAGAAGTAATAAAACATCGACGGTGACGTTGATAACCAAGATATACATTATTTTTTCGAGCACGTTTCATACGATTGCTGTGCTTTTGCGCCTCGGATTCCTAAATAATGTAACAAATGAAAATAATTATTGAAAAAAATAAGATATAATTTTATATAAATAAATATTCTCCTGAAATTTATTATTTTTATTGAAATAAAATCTAGATTTATTCAGTAAATGAACCCACATTTAATTTCAGTAAAAATGAAAGCATTCGCGATAATATTCAAAAGTATCGACGTGACAATTGAACGTCGTGTATCGTAATAAAACTGAAGGTGTTTTGAATAATAACCGAATCACTTACAATTCAATTAAAGGCGTTCAATCAAATTGAAAAGAATTCTTCACGATTCGAATATAAATTATCTTAGAATCGAGTGAATGTATCTTTTATTTTTCATGACGACGATCGCAACTTTTAATTCCACGTCTCGTCGACTTGAGAGTTTTTGCACGTGGCACGTTAGCTCCGACACGCTTCTCAAGGGCTGACTGTTGTAGAGAGCACAGGGTGCAAAACCTTCGCTTCTCGCGAAGAGCGAAAGGAGCAGGTCGACGGGGCTAACTATGCCGATAAATCAACGGCCTTAATGAAAATGTGGTTCTATCCTACGTTGCGCTCCGAACGAAGCCAGAGAGCGTTGCGTTCATCCCTGCCCCGCTCGCCCTCGAAAAACCCACTGTTTCTCATACAGCGATGCTATACATACGTCCATATATAAGTCATGCCACCTTGTCCCTCGCCCGCGACTTTTCTCCCTGTCCTCTTATTCAGCTAGCGACGATGGTCCGTTCGTTGTTTAAATTAAATGAAAAGAACGTGCGGAACAGTGGAAAATACCCTCCTAAAAATATCAAGATAAGAGGGAGTGCATTCGGTGCAAGATAGAAGTGTGAGAAGGGGTGAGTTGACTACGTGGTCGTCATCTTATCGTGAAAAACAGTGCGCAATTATACGGAAAAAAGAAAATCGTTGATAACCCGACTCGAGAACATGCGAAATGACATTTAGTGGCAGCCATTTTTTTTCGCGTAGCATAAATGCACTGTAGGATCAATTTTTGAATGTACAGAATTGTCGTTCGAAGCAAAAATTTGTCGCGAGATGAATATACGACGATTTTCGAAAAAAAGATTTTTTGGATTAAAAATTCGGAAATTAAGTTTAAAAATTGCACACCTTGTAATGGGGTAATCTGATAGGATTTATTTCAGTTCGATGAATTCTATTTTATTTTTCTAGTCGATTGTTATTGTTATATTAATTTCGTCATTACGATTATAAAACGAGATGATTACTTAGTTTTTAATTTTTGTACACATCCATTAAGATTGTGAATTATTCATCACCGAAACGACCCTTAAAAATCATGACTGCCCGTTACGCCATCTGGCATGATCACTTGATATCACTCATCTTTCAAAATCTATACAATGATAAAAGAAAATTATAAAACGGTAGAAAATCAACTATTCACGAGCTCGATCGTTCTTCATTCCTCTCTCGAATAATTAATCCATTTAAATATTGTACAAGTCCGGCGAAGGTTGACCGCGTGAAATAAAAATGTTAGTGATACTTTCTTCTGATAATTCCTTTGTCTTTCGTTGCCGAGTGTGGGGAAAATAAAAAAGAAATTGTTTAATCAGTGTTGCGTCATTGCGACAGTATCGCTACGGCTAATTAGGGTAAAAGAGGAACAACCGAGTACGTTACTACTGAGTGTATATAGAGGCCACGTGGCGCAGATTCTCGCGACAGATAAAACGCTTTTGTTATGGCCAGTTTAGACGCAATCGTTGGACTTTCGTTCTGAGCTTTAAAAAAAAGTGGGCGAATTCACTCGTCGGGGTGACGTGGGTCGATCTTTTATTTTTGTCTTAAGGGGTGAGTCGTTTTCCGAACACATTCTAAGGGGGGCAATCGTCCACCCCTACCCGCGGGGGTTGATCGACGAGGACAAGGTCACTTCGGTCGGCTGATCGCGCTTCCAACTCGACGAAAATAAGCCGTACATTTCTCCTCCACCGACCGAATTATTATCTTCAACGCGGAGCTCTCAGGATTTTTATCGTTACCGTTATAATTTTAATTATTATTTTTATGCATGGGATTTACACATCGCGCTTGGTCGTATAGCGCGCGACAAGGTTGAAAAACACTTCATCAAATTGAATGGATTTGTTTGTGCATGGATAAGAATATAAGTATAATCTATGAATTAAAGCGTGAGAAATTAATGAGTTTATTCGAATCCCGAGATTTTTTGGAATTATAGTGCCAGATCAAATTTTTCGTTTCTAAAACTCTTTCGTATCGATATATTTCGAAATTTATCCTAGATATTTAAAAAAATGTAGAGCTATTTTTCGTAACAGATAAACCAATCTTTGTACTCATATTTTTGATACTGCACTATAAAATGTTTACACTGGAATTTTATCGAAAATTCTTGAAATTATTCAAATTGAAAAAGAACTTTGCCGTGGAGGGAGAATGTCGGAGAATCGTTCGAGAGAGAAAAAAAGTGAACTAAGGGGTTGGAAAATAAGAACGAGAGGATAAAATGCCCGGACGAATGGGTCGACGTATGGGACGGAAGTTGGTATAAAAGGCGTTCATGGTGAGGCTTCCGATGGGTCGTATTGTGCGCGAACCTGAAAATGCAATTCACGAATATCCAAATGTACATTGTGTATAGATATATGTCGGAAAGTATAAGGAAAACGGAAAGGAGAGTCGAGACTTTGCGGTTTCGTGGAAGTGCGCGATATGCATGATGCCAGTAAGGGATTCCGCCCTCGCTATCGAAAAATTGAAAAACTTTTTCTCACCCCTTTTTTGCCATCTCCCGTTTTCCAAAGACGACGGTACTACGACTACCGGTCTTTGAGTGATTCTATTCAGATACATCCAAGCTCACCGCAAAGGGAAGAAATTCGGACTTTCAACGACTTTAATAAAAAAAAACTGACTACTGCAATAAATTTACCATTGTTTCGTCGATGAGGTCGTTCGCAAGTGTGCATATCAGAATTCTTCAAAAAAATTAGAAATATTGCCACGATTCGAAATGTTGGAGGACTCAATAGTCTGGCTTTGAAAAAACTCTATAAATACTTCAAAGACCCTATATACGATCGAGTGAAACAAATTTTGTTTCGAAATTCAAACCTTTGTTTTGGATACTGCCAATATTGGTTCTGTCAATGATAACGAGATCCTCGATATGTCCACAGCGTGTACGAGCTAAACATCTCCATATGATACTTTGAAATTGGTGCGAAAAAAGACTATCCTATAGTTTAAAAAAAGGGGGAATGCTCGTGTCCAGTTGCAAGCACTCGGACGGTCGTGATTCTTCCAAGCGGAAGATAAATAACGAGAGGGTTGCGTACGTAACATGTAGATCTGTATATACATGTATATTTAGATGTAGGCGAACACATATGAATATGTGTACGATACTCGAGGTTGGATTTGCTTGGTGGCATCGTTGGTGGCCAAAACGTGCCGAGCAGGTCACACAACACTGTTCACTGTTCTTGTGCGACGACGAAGCGCTGGTGTGCTTCAGTGCGCGAGAAACGATATAGAGAAAGGGGGTGTGTGTGTGTATGTATGCGAGAGAGAGAGAGAGTGAGCACGAAAGGGAATGGAAAAAACTCAAGCTCTGGTCTGGGGAACACATTTTAACGTCAACAATTAAAAATATTATACATATATTACCGGTGCGGCCCTACCACCCCCATCGCGCTCCACCCAGGGCTCATCTTTCTCCGCAGATGAGAGCTTACCTACATATATCACACACATGGGCTATTCTACGTCGACGAGACCAAAACCTTCGAACTTCCCATTTCTTAATCTGATTATTTTTCACATCGTAGTTTCAAATATAAATCGAACCTAACGCTCGTTAATTCTCCTCCCGATAATTAGTCTTTTTCTGATTACGATTAGTTGGAAATTTGAGGACAGTTGCTAAAACGTGGTCCCGTTTATGGGCTTCAAAAGAATTTACCGAATTATAACGTTGTACTCGTCAATATTTCTGTAACATGAAAAAAAGACAGATTGTTTTTCGAATGAAAACAGTAACAAAAGATCTAACATGAGATGGTGGAAAATAATTTTTTCAACTTCGCCGTTGTCGATGGGATGGAAGAGATGATGTAAAAAATGATAACTTGTTGAAACGAAGAAGGTGAAGTTTGACTAGTTGGCTAGTTTGAATAGAACGCCCTATATGTAAGCTGATTTTACGTACGCGCTCTTTTGCCGAGTACGAGCATTGCTATACGCGATAACGATACGGCGTTGGTATACGTCTGCCCTCGACTTTTGCTGGCGTGTACATCCCATACAAGCAAACACATACGTTCACGGTCCAACGAAACCCGGACCGTCCCTTCCCAACGTTTCCATCCTCCGGTGGACTTTACGCGTTCACCGAGAGCATATTCTTTCTCTATGCTGTGATGCAACTCGCGCTATTTCTAAACGTCGCGCGTGCTTTAATCTTCGCGCGAACACATACCGCGAACCTACGGGTATTCTCCGATTTCGCGTATACGAGAAAAAAATTGTTTACTATCCGCCTCGTTGATCACAATTAAAAGCCCGTGTACTGTTTTGCATAATAGAACCCAAGTTATTAATCTTACTCTATCACGTTGATTAATTTATCATTAATGATTTCATCGTTAATATCACCGATCATTAATCACCTAATCAAATACTTCATATTTTTCGTAATACCTATAGCGTATTTTAATTTACATCAAATTAAAACCAGTGAACTTTGATGGAATTTAATATAAATTAAAATTCGTGCAACGAAACCCAATAAATTTGATAATTTTTTTTTTTTATAATTCGCTCAATGTGAACTCAACGAACAAACGGGCGATGTTTCACATCGATATAACGTGCTGGTTTGAAAAATATAATTATTCTCATGCTCGATCGTTTGATGTTCTTATTCTGCAAAAGTTACGATCAAGTTTTATCTTCGATGAAATTTCGACATGAAATTCGGAAATGGCGCGCGACGAATATCTATAGTGGCACGATGCGTGAAAATACGTCCCTATAGTTACCATGGCTTGTTCGTAGCGTATATAGGTACACGGTCCTAGCGTTCGTCTAGGGCTTAATGACTAATGACAGTCGGGGCTACGATCGAAGAATATTGGTATCGTACGTGACGTAACAATGTCCCGTATATATGCAGTTTTCTTTATATAAATGAATACACACAAATATGTACATATATATACACGTACCGTATAGTCCCAGGGGTTGTATTTTGGCCAAGGGAATACGAAACGCATTAATAGAGACGTTCGTATATAAGGTGGGTTGTCGCGGACGGAAACAAATGGGACATGTGGCGACGATTGATCGATTCATCTCTCGTTCTCTCTCACCCTCTTCACGAAAAACTAACCCCCCCGAGGCACCTAAACGGCCGCCGCACCCCATATATACATCGAGCGACGTTCTCGTCTACAATATCCTGCTCTCGAGCCTCTCCCTCGTTCTTGCGGAAAATAGGCCGAGAAAGGAGGAGGGGGAGGGGGTTTAATAGTGAATATGGAAAGCCCACGATCTATCCGGGCTTAAAAGTTGTTAAATTAATAGAAGTTTAACATATACAAATTTCTAGAATATCAAAATGGGTACTCATTTTAAAAAAAAGATTTAAAGTTTAAAACTTAAAAATCACATTCAAAAACACCTCAAATAATTTGCCTATATATTTTTTTTAAGGATATTTAAAATCGAACATGTTCAAAAAACAAGTTTCAATTTGGATTATTAATAAAGAAGTTATGAGCACACAGCCAAAAAAGAGTGATTTTTTTGAAAATATCGAAAAAGATAGCGGATTTTCAAAACAATCGCTCTTTTTTTCGCTCCTTAAAGCGGTGTACCAAACCCAACCAGTAGGAGCAGATATATCGGAGATTACCTGTTTTTTAAGATGGCGGACGAAGCACAAGGACATTTTGTTGGATTCCGGCGGATTTAAATATCTCCAATTTGGCTTCTCCATCCGTTTTGTAGAAATCCGCTACTTTTTGAGCTAACTATCTTGTACCAATAATGGATAGCTTCTTTTCTTTTTTTTACGGCTTGCGACTCCGTAGTATGTTATTCAAGAGGTTGCGCGACGGGGGATGAAACTGTTTTTATTTTTATTTCCTCGCAAGATTGTCGAGGAAAATTGACGTAATTTGACGAGAAACGTACGAAGGTATCGACGAGTCACGTGTTGTTTTGTGTATCATTTTTATGCCAAAAAATGTTAATTCATCGAAGTTTGATCTTACGAGAATTGAATTTTGTTTCGCTGGATGAAATTTTAAGAAAATATCGGTAAATGGGAGTTTTTAAAATATCAGCTTGAGTCGAAATTGTGAATTTTCGGTGTTAATATTTTTTAAGAATCTTTCTCGTCAAGTCAGCAGTCAGTACGTGTACTTGATCGTCGTCGGTAGTGTAGACTGGCCGGTAAGAGACCTGAGGGTTTCGTACTCCGTCGCCACCATAATCGAGAACCACCCCTTTCTTCCAGTGCACAGCAGAGCTTTCAACCCCGAGCGAAGCTCAGAGACCGTAAGGGTAGCTAAAGCTTTCTCTCCTTATCGACCGAACCTACCGCGACACGGGGATGAGAATACGGCTCGCGAAATTCCCGATAGAAAGGGGTAGTAGCGACTACCCTTAAAATTATGGATTTCGACAAAATGTCGTAAACAATTTATCGTCGCAAAGCGTGGCTTGTATTTTTCTAATTAATTTTGTATTTCGATGATTATCGTTAAAATAAAATTGTTTTCGCGTGATAAATATTTCTTCCGGAAATCGTAATAAAGTTTCGCGTAGGTAAATGAGATTTTAGATTTCTTGTAACAAGACGGTGTGTCAAAGGGTGAGAGGGAATGAGGGTGAGTGGGCGAGGGATGTGTGCATGTTGCCGTAGTGGTGAGAACCAGAGCTCGGAAGCCACTGAACTCCTTAATATCGTTTGAAAACCGGTAATTTCAAAAGCACATTTACAATTAATTAATGTTACCCGCCTAATGTGAAAATGAATTTATAAGTGAAGAAGGGTCGCGAACATCGTTGGGTGAAATATCGCGATCGATGTTTTTTCGTTTTGTACCATAGCAATAAAGTTTTTCCTTTTCTCCTAAAACTTTTTCACGTTAGACGGTATAGGAAAGCGACTCGAATATTGAATAATTTGTTTTATCATATCAGCGTATGTAGAATTACGGACACACCACCATTGTTAAAAAATGGAAAATAACTCAAAGTAAATTTGCAAAAAAATATCGCTACAAATCATTTTTTTGAAAAATATAATTTTTTATTCGTACAATTATTTTGTCAATAATTCGATCATTTGCTTATCGTAATAATACTTTTTTGACTCCTAAGTTTGTAATTAATCTGCGTTATTGATATGAAATATCAAATATAAAAGAATAATTACTAAAAACTATTCGGGAATTTAAAAAAATTAAAAATTAAAACAGTATCGCCCTTTGGATTTTATTTGAAATTTCTTTTTCGCAAAACTACTGTACGCCCGTTACATTATAGAGCAAAAGATCGAGTGAAGCGAGGGGAGGGAAGCTAACTGTGTTCAAGCTTTCGCGACGGATCGAAGAATTTATCTTGCAAAAGAGTATGTGCATACACGTATATGTATAAAGGGAAACTGTATTTCCCGAGTATTCGCATGTTTCGTGACCTATCTTCCTTCGCGATTGGATATATCAATGAAATTTGCATAAGAATCTATACGCCACACGTCCAACAACGAGAGCGGTCAACGTGAGCGACCAACGTTGTACGACATTATATACGTATATAGGTATATATTTCTTTCCAGGCTTTTTGCAATCCTTAAATCGTGTGACGTGCGCGCGTGTGTTGCTACAGGGCCGGTTCTCTCGACATTGCACTACTGTATTAAAGTTGTTGATATTTAAAAATATTTTTTTACTTTTTTCACTGAAGCAGTTGAATTTTTCCTACACCCAGCCAAACGCCATCTATGAACGCGTATGATTACTTCATTGTGTATATGGCGACTTTAGTGTATAATGTGTAAGTATTTTTGATGTATGTATTTAGTTATATCGTTTTTATGTACGGTGTACCGTGCACGGTTAGGCTAATTAGCCCCATGATTCGCGTTAACACTTTTTCACGTCAGCCGGGGCGATACGTTCGAGCGATACATCATTCCGATAATTGCAGCCCACGATCTGAGATACGACTTTATACTCTGTTTGCGAATAAATCAAGGGTAGTCGGTACGATGAAAAAGGGGGAAACATTAATCCTGAAAAAAACTTTTGGAATTAAATCCAGGCTGCTCGTGATTCGAATAATGTCGGATAATTATTCTCACGCAATGAATGTTACTAGAATAATTATTTATCCTTATTTCGTAAAAACAAAAACAATCATTTGAACAGCATTATTCGAGGAATTCACAATTCTGTTAATAATTATCACTATTCCCGCCCTCGGATTGTCGACCTCGTACAAAATTTATTAAACGATATTGATGTAATAAAATTAATTTGGGCTATGAAAAATTTTGTCATTTTTCCAACCTTTTCTCTCGTTTGACTCAAAACAGTAAACAAAAAATCAATGCTGTCGGAAGAGTCGATTGGTATCGTCTTTTTTCTTCCGCTCGTCTTTTTTTTTCATCCCGCGATATCCCTCTCGCGGTTATCTGGTTTCTCTATTATACTCGAAGAAACACGTGTCTTTTTCGACGATTTACATTCCGTTGACATTGAGCCGGAGATTCTCGTCTTTTGCCACGAAATTTCAATAATACACGAGGGTCCTTGGTTCGGTTCTTTTTCTCTCTGTCTTTCTCTCCACGTCCCTGTCTCTCTTTCTCTCTCGCTTTCTTCGGCTCGCTGAAGTTTCGAGAATGCGGAATTCGATATTACAACGTTATTCAATACGGCATGTCCTCCAAACTCCGGGGTACGTTGGCGTGTGTAGCTTTCTTCCCATATACTTATTTTCATACCGCGATATATTTTCATATGTATATGCAAGATACTGACGTACGTCTGTCGGCAGAGTTTCTACTGCTTTTACCTCCTAACTGCTTTTTTCTCCCTCAATCATAGAGAAATACGTCAACATCACCAGACATTCTGGGATCTTTTCCAATGAAATTTTTTCCTTCGCTCGTGGCTGCCAACAGGGTAGCTTGTATAGGGCGTTCTATACCACCTCGAGCATTCGAAAAAAGAAATATAAAATATATTGTTGTTCTTGACGCATATCAGCCCAAATCGACAAACCCGATATACGGTTTCATTAATAAAAAAACAAGAATCACCTTGAAAGTTTTCAGCAATTTCTCGATTTACGAAAATTACACAATTCCAACGTTTTCTTATAGATTTTATATGAGAATGTCCGGTGAAAAAATTATAAACTAGGACACCTTATACATATCATGAAATCGAAGAAGTTTCGGGATACCAAAGTCTGACAGCTTTATTTTAATTCCTTTCTTGAGCTATGTGAGTGCATACATATATATATAGATATGGTATATATCTACCTTCAAGCTTATTCATATTTATCCCTCGATTTCCGTAATGCCAAAGTAGGCGAGAAAGAGAGTCAAAGTTTTGGAAATTGAGATGAGAGTTTATCGTGAAATTGGACGCTCTGCAGGAAGAGAGAGGGAGAAAGAGAGAGAGAGAGAAGTAAAGTTTTCGTCTCGACTGCTGCTGCTCGTATTTTCATCTCCGATCGAGACTTCGATGTTTCATTCGCACAGCGGAAAGAAACAAGGATCGTTGGTGGTGGGGATGAAGATTTTTTTTCTGGCGATCAGAGGGCAGAGCGAGAGGCAGTGAGAAGGGTGATGGAATATCTCGCGAGGGGGAAGAACGCGAGATGGCGGTAAATCAAAGAGGAGCACGTTAAATTATTGACTGGCATCAAATTAAAAAAGAAAACGCGCTGGAGTTTGCGTTTCGAGAGGGTGGAGGGGAAGAGGCTTTCTTCCTTCCTCGTTTTTCTTTTTTTTCTCATTCGAATAAGGTACTTACGCGTATCGCTCCGCCTCGACACATACACGAGTTTTCCCTATCAATTTCAACAGCCACCCTGCATCCCCGAAAGTCGAATATCTTTGCTTTTTTTTTCTTCGTCATCCCGGCGTTTCCAATTCACCTCGTCGTATTATAAAATATTGACATGTATACCTCTCCACCTCACACCCCTTTGCCATAGAGATACTCGAGGTGACACACGGAGCTGCGAATGTTTTGGGGGATGAAGAGAGGGAGAGAGAGAGAGAGGAGAATGAGATGGGGCGCGAGAGAGACCCCACCCATCGAACGATCGAGAGGGAATAAGGAGCAAGAGCTTTAATAATGCAACCCTCGATTTTCGAGTTTTCTCGAATTTCAACTCTGCACCACCATCCCCGTATAATGTATACCGCACCTATCTCTCTCTTTATCTCTCTCCTCGGCCCTTCTCGATTTTAAACTCCACGTTCCCCTTCACTCCAACTTTACTATACATTGCCATCATTGTAAAACGGCGAGAGAAGACTTCGTGGCATTTCGCGAAAATGCGCAAAGGGACTTCGATTATTTCCGCTTGCCCGGAGACTTCGAGTTATTGGTAGTTTGTGTCGCAGGATGAGGTGCTCGGAAGGAAAATGCTTCTCGAGGCTTAATCGAGGGTTGAAAATTGTTCGGTGACGAAAGTTGGAGCGATCGGTCACTCTTTTCGGGGTGTAAAATGAATTATGAAAAAAGTAGTCTATTATTCATTTTAATTTCTTTGTTAATTCGAAATATCAATATTTGCAAAATATTTATTTTACGATAATATTCCGTGAAATATTTCTCCCTCGAATTTACGGTCAATTAAAACGATTCAAATTAGAAAATTCGTCCTGTACCTATATACAAATATATTTCTAACAAGGCGATTATTTCGAGTCATTGTCGTTCGAATAACATAAATTCCGGTATATTCTGTTGTTAAGGCAAATTCTCTAAAACACCTGGAATCCGCATCAGTGAGTTGAGACTAGCCGGTACACGCGTAGTTAGGGGTAAAGCGAGTTCCCTCCAGGCTAAAGCCTCTCGGTCTGCTTGGCCAAAAACACTCGGCCGTGGAGACCGCGGCATTGGAGAGTCGGTTCCGCGGCTTGGAACCTGAGAGAGCAAGAGAAAGAGAGAGAGAGAGAGAGAGAGAGAGAGAGAGAGAGAGAGAGAGAGAAAGTGAGACAGAAGAGAGAAAAGGAAGGAGAGGGAGAGTGATAGAGAGTGAGCTGGTCCACGTTGGCTGATTTCGATTGAATAATTTATGTTTCATTACGGGGAGCACGGGCTTATAAGCGCCTTCCTCCGAACGTCCGCTATATTCCGTACATTTAGAAAGCGCCTGTGCACACACAGTGGTCCCATCCCGGTATTCTGAATCTGACGGAGTGAACGGCGAGGGCTCCGGTCGCTTTTCACACACACACACACACACACGCACACACATACATATATATATATATATATATGTATATATGAGCCACGTGATATTTCCTATAGTCTCCATTCAGCGGGAGTGAAAAGAATTTTGTATCGAGGGTATTGAGGGTTCCCGACCGACCGATACTACCGAGAACCCTCGTGAGTGAGAGAAGGTCCCCCTTTGAACCGTCCTCGTAGCCTCGCCACCACCACCGACCGTACAACGTGATCTTTTTACACGTTCTCAACAAGTACGTATCAAGTTCGAAATTTTCGCATTTTTTTCGCAATTGTTTTATTAGAGATTTCTGGGCTGAATATTCATTCTTTTTCTTCATGATTGTCCAATTCTTCGAACGCGAGAAAGAAATGTTTGCACAATTTCAAAGATATTCCGGTTCTACGTTCGACTGTCGCAATATTTTTTTAATAGCTTTTTTTATAACTATTGCGAGGTTCATTCTCTCAATGTCGGAAGGGGTGTATTTTTAAATATTTCTATTTTGGTTTATATTTTTAGTAGAGTAGGGTAGGGAAAACTTCGTCACGAGACGGACTGTACCTCGTGCCTGTTCAACTGTCCCATATATTTCTTCGTAAAACCATTAAAATCCATCACTTTTGTGGTCGATTTTACGATACTGTTTTTCTTTCTGTCCCGTTGATAACGAAGAGGAAGATTAAGTATCACGAGACGGTAGGTAGGACGAGCGACGAGGGATCACAGAGAGAAGCACCCGTTATTATATCGCAGACGTTGTATATCACAGTGTTTGTCGTTATAATTGCTTAGCAACGATACGAATATAACTCATACGGAATGTCCATATATATACATATATATATAGACATACGATATTTCACTATAAAATGGTTGATGTTGCATTAATTATTGAATCAGCTATGACCGATAAAGAACTCGGTGAGTGAAAAAAAATGTTGAAAATGAGAATCGAAAACGGTTAGATACACGGCATAAGATATAATTGCCGTTTCCTACGTTGTAAATTTTATATATTCTTGTTTTTATTTTTTATTTCAGTTTTTTTTTCACCGGAGCTCGATCAACCGACGGCGATAGAGCGCATTATATTGCGTGTTCTATCCATTGTAACGCATTATATATCGCTTTTCTCGAGCTTATCATCCCCTTTGTACGTTTTTTCCCTCTCTTCTTATCCTTCTTTAGCTCGGACCATACACCGATGTTTCGTTCCTACTTTTACTCCGCTCTTCTCAATTTTCTCTCTTTCTCTCTGTCTGTCTGCTCACCCACTCGGCCTAACCCCTCGAAGCTCCTGGCAAACTACCCGGTTATCTTGACACGGGGCGTTCCTTGTTGACTGGTTCACTTCCGTCGGTTAATTTTATGAATGTTTTTTTCCTCATACATGTACATTAAGTGTTGTTTAGAAGAAGGATTGAATATATTTATATTTTTCGTTTCGTGTTCTACCGGTTATCGTGTCATTTTAAGAGAGCTTAACGAAGTTCGAAAATATGAAAATATTCAATTTTCAATTCATTTAACATTTGATTTTGCTTTCGCATCTATCAATTTTATAAAATGTTTGACAATAACGTATAGACAGTGACGAAAATATGTAAGTAGAAAAATTACTATTTCTCGATTTTCCCTTTTCCTCCTGTTCGTGTAAATAATTTTCGAAATAGAACATTCTTCACGGTATTGTCTCGCATGATATCGAAATCGGTAAATGAGGAAAAGGTGGTCAAGCCATTGAGTGAAAAAAGAGGCTCAGTTAGCAAGAGGTGGCCCATACACGTATCCACGAAAACTACCCCTGAAACCTTGCAACCTTAAAACGTTATACAGAGTCCAGTGTTAGCTGGTGGTTGTAGTGGTGGAGGAGGATGTATATAGTCGAGAAAAAGAGAGAGAGAGGGAGACGGATAGAGGGAAAGTAAGTTGAGTGTAGTATACACTCCGCCACGGACCCTCGTTTCGTACTTTATGCTCTTGGTCTATCGTTCGATCACCCCGGGACCGAGCGACAGCTGGTTGTTAAAGGCGCGTGCACACACCGGCACGCTACTTAATTGGCCCCTGCTGGCCCTCGTCCGTTCACCAAGAGACACGTAAACACATAGAGAGAAAGAGAAAGAGAAAGAGTGCGGCGTGCCACACAAGCTCGACCTCGAAATATTTTCTTACGCGCATTATACGTACGCGTTAATAAATGCCGCAAAACTGTGTTCTACGATTAAAGCTCGATAACTTCATTCGATCATTCACCTGCCCGGGATTGTAACGATGTAAATTAAGAATAGACGATTTTGCTGATGGCGACGATAAAACGAAGCCTTGACTAAAGTTTTCTTTGCCACGAAACGGATAGGTTTCCGAAACAATAGAAATATTACGCCGTCGAAGCTATCGCACGATGAATTATCGGTGAATTAAATTCTTTTTTCAACCCTGAACTTGCGAGAAGCGATTGCAATTAATGCTCGTCTTGTCTCCCGCCCCGCTTCGACTATTATGCGACTATACATCGTTCAATGTATTCCCCACTGCATAAGGATGAGATTGCACCCACGCATACGTTTATACATATATGTATCTGGTGTATATACATACACAAGAATTTCCGGGCAAACTACAACTCTACGTGTATATGCCCGTGTGGGAGCAAGAGCCACGCGGATATATCCCTATACAGAGATCCCTTGACGTACCACCCGATAAGACTCGGATGGATCGTTATACTGGCCCGGGGTCTATGATTAATAATTACTCGCATGCTTTTATCAGATGCTAGACGCTCTGTGGCAGCTCCCTCATAGCTATACACGTACATCATATACATATGTGTATATATGTATATAATATGTATCTATAATATAGAAGGTAACAGAGCATTAGAGATCCGCGGGGTTATACACGGACACATAATATAATGCGTAATCCGAAGCCAGGCAAGGGGGTCGTCGTCCACTCCGTCGCCGCAATCCCGTCACTCCATCTGTGATAATTAAATGGCTCAATGGATTAAGGGGTATAATTAATTATTATAATGACGATAATGAGGATATACGCACGCTGCGATGTCGAGAAACTTCCGGGTACCAAGAAAATTGTGCCATAAAATGAAATGACAGTTAAGAAAAAATCGTGTAATTTTTACTATTTTTTGAATTCCAGAAACGTTCAAAATCTTGTTTAGCAGGAAATTACTGTATTGATTTATTTATACCATTTATATTTATTCATTAACTTGCTATATTTAATAAATACATAATAAATAAATTTGGCAAGTTTGTAGAGGATGATCTCATGCGACGTCTTCATATGCATTTTTATAGATCGCTGTACACATATATACATATAAATATATATATATAGTGAGGTGTCGCGGTGCACCATTTCACCCTTGTAAATGCAAATTTTATTAATAACGACTTACTCGTATTTCTCTTGCGACGTTATGGGGTAAGAAAAGAGTGTGAGAGAGAAAAGAATTTCGCACCGCGGTACGGATAATCGCGTGCTCACGAGTCACGCAGGTTGCCACGCAGCCCTGGCATGTATTCGTTATAACGTGTACTGTTCCGGTATATATATAGTACATCGTATCTATATATTTATATATATACATATATATGAGAGGGCGCAAGAGGTGGATGAACGTCTCGCACGGCTCGGCCACGCGAAGGGTCGAAGAGCCGAAGAGCCGCTTCCTCTGCCACTTTCCCCACCCCACTATCACAGATTGATTAGCTCCTTGTATCTTTGATCACACGATGCCTGACACGCTTTATCGTCTTGGCATTGATAATACTTGATTAATCGTGCGCCCACGACGTGAATATTAATCGCACAAAATACATCATGGAGGAGATTGGCCCAAGAAACTTCCGGCGTTCGTGTCACCCCCGTTAATTCCAAAAATTTATCCGGGATGCGTTCAGGGATGTATGAAAATTACTTGAAAAAATTCAATGTAAAATACGGCTCGAAAACAGAGAGAGATTAATCGGAACCTCATAATGCGAACTTTCTATGATTTTTTACGTTTTATGATTTTGTTGTTCATGTTCCGTAAGAGAGGAGAATCAAATATTTCTGCAAATCTCTATAACTCACCTTAGCTTGCCTGGCTCCAGGCTTGGTCCCAGCTCTGTGAAGGAAAACCAGCGGATAGCTGTTAGAATAAAGTGTGATTAGGACGATATTTATGACATTTTGTATCATAATTCGGTACGAGGGGAAATGAAGCCTAGAAGGGCTGCGTATTCTCCAAGGTGTCGTTACAGAACGAGATGAAAAGCTCACGGGACAAAGCTCTTGTCGGAGCTTTCGGTTAACGAATACCTTGTAGTCGTCAAAGTCGTCATTGTCCCAAGCAACAAAACGAGAGGTGTGTACGGATCTTTGCGATGTCGAGCACCGCAACTACACCGACGGGGTTTAGTTTTTCTTCGTGGATTTGCGCCACTGCAAGTGTACTCTTAACGTCTTACCGAGAGTCCCCGATGACTCGCGAACGATTATTATAATCTCGCGACCCCTTCGCTTTGCTTTGGCTTTATTTGCGCATTGCCACTACGAGCTCCCCAAAATTTTCACCGCAGCTCGATAGACGAACTTTTCACCCTTGTTTGAGTTACGTTTGTTTAAATCAATAGATCTTGCAGCCTCTTGCTTTCCTCGAAATTTTCTGATTCTAAATAAGAACTGGGAAAATAAGACGAAATAAAGGAAAAAATCGATCATTCAAATTTGTAAAAGGTATTTTTTAATCTATAAATTTAGCTATAGGACGAGAAAAATAATAAAATTCCGATGACAATGTCCGATTCTCCTTTCGTCCAAAGTGTAGATTCAACGCGGGTCTTAAATTTCTCTCTAGGATTCCCAAGCCAACCCACGTCTTTCACGGAAAGGACCGACCCTCATCGTCCTCACCTCGGCACTTTCCTCGACTTTCCACGTCCCTTTTGTCTCTCTCTCTCTCTTCCTCCGATTCCGGTCCAAAACCGGAATCTTGGTAAGAGACCTACCGAGATTCCCTCACGGGTTCTCGGAACTTTGATATTTCTTCGAATCCAGTTTCCCCCCGTAGCTTGCTCTCTCCTACGTTCACCCAGCTCGCGGAAGAGAGGGACAGCTTATGCAGTACTGCTGGGAATCCGAGCACGAACCCACCGAAGACGGGCCGAGTCCTTCTACCCTTAACCCCGAGATTTAGGGGTTGTGTGTATCCTGACATACCATAGATTCTCGTGCGTCCTCTCCTTTCCGAAGCTCGGTAGAAGGCACGTTTCTGTCCCTGGGAGTCTTCCTCGTAATCGAAGTTTACTAGAAAGTTAATCAATCGATCCATGGAAAAGACCCCGTGAGAATTGACCGCGGGAACGGGCATCTGGTCGTTCTCAACCGGTAGTTTGCCCGTTGATCCTGCAACGATCGAGCTTGTCGGTCGCCCGTATTTGATTGTTTAATTAGTAAAATGACCTCGTCGCTTTCCCTCGGGGACGATGCAAAAGGAAGTACTGGTTTCTCAACTGTACGCCACTCTCGTACGATTCGCGGGTTTCTGGTTGGCGAGGGTGGAGGAAGATGGCGATTGTCGTTGAGGGAATAAAACGGACGGATGGAACGATATAGAGAATCGGATAGTGGAATTCCAGGAGACAAGGGTAGGTGTTGGTGTGGGTTAGAAGACTCGGGAGGGGTTCAAGGGAAAGAACCCAGGGAGACATCCGGAAAGACACAGGCGGGGGAATGTATAGGATTCGCAGGACGATACGTACGCCAGATCTCGAGAAAGGGAATACAGGGTGGTTTGGTCTACGGGAGATCTCTCGGTTCCTTACCCTGAGGAGGTAAGAAACGGAGAAGGACGGTATTCGCTCGCCAGAACAGCCGAAGAAGCATAGAGTTGTGTGTAGCTACGGAAACTGGGAAAGGAGATAGAACGTGGGCGAGTAGGCAGGCTGAATTTCCGGTGTATAGGGGTATTAATCCCTACCCTCAATTACCCTTTGTCTTGGGCACAGCTTGGTCCACTTGTTAAGACACCGCCACTGTTTGTCTTGAGTGAGATGGAGCCAAGAGACGGTGGAACGGAGGCGCGGTTGGTACTCTCTCTCTCTCTCTCACTCACTCTCTCTCTCTCTAGGAGTAGGAACACCACCTTACCTTGTGCGTTCGTAGAATAGGGGGAGAAGGAAGGGCAAGGCTCTTCCCAAAGCGGTCGCAGAGCTAAGGTTGTTTCTCGGTGGGTGCTTTACATACGTCTGTAAACCGGAGACGAACTGCTACGGGCAGACTACTGATCGTTGTGGTCTCTGTCTCTCGATCCACACTTCCTTCATGTCTGATGTTCCTCGATCCCTTTGCCTCGGCTTTGGTCTAGAGCTATCTCATGTCTTACCATCCGGTTTACACCTAATTTCAGGAGTTGTCGAAGCGACAGTTTCATCCGTCAGCCCACCCAACCCTGACTAAGCTCTGATGTTAGCAAATTGTTCTTGGATCGAAGAATCACCATTATTCCAGTGTCAAAACAGTCGACCAATCGGTTGGGATTTACTGGTAAAGCAAAGGAAACCATCGTTTTATCGACTTGTTGATACAAAACAAATATTTACATTTCTCAGATTTCTCAACTTTCGGCCATTGTCAATGTCGCAAACCCATCATGGGGGAGTTTTTAATCTGAAGCATGAAAGATTGATGCGACGGCTAGGATTTATTTTCTTCTTAGACGCTTCGAGTTATGAAAGTCAGGTTGTTCTCAAGCTGTACATGTACATTTGGATATCCTACTCGGTTTTATATGTATGTACAGTTTCCAGTGACGAAGGATCATGAGAAAGAGAAAAGTGAGTAAAGACAGAGGAGAACGAGAGAGAGAGAGAGCGGGAGCGTGAGGGATGGGGAGTTGATAACCGTGGAAAATCCCGTGTAAACATTTGCAATGGATTTGCGAGCTATTCAAACGGTTAAATTCTCTTAAGAATTTGGTTTGTATAGGGGTGTGCCACCAGCACCATCGTCGAAGACGCCACCGTGCTGTTCGCCCCTTCCTCTCGACATTTCTATACTTTCCTTTTCTTACCCTCCAACACCGAGACTTCGAAAGAGAGCACCCTATCCTCTGTCCCTCTCTCTCTTATACTCCGCCTCGTGCGGACTCTCACCCTTTGTATTTCTAACAATTGATATTCTTCGCCTGTGCAAAGAAAAAGATTTCACCCCTCGTCGATGTTGAACAAATAATACCGCGTACTGGGGCGGTCGGTGGGGAGGGAGTGGGGGGGGGGGGGGGAGGTCTGGCGGTGAGCAGAATCGGGTTGGCAAATCTGTGGAAAATCGGCTCTCACCCCACCCTGTTACTTCGCCGTACTGTTTCTCTGCAATTCTCACTTTTCTGGCTCAAAATCTACATCGGAGTGGCCCGTTGGGGTTACGGCGGCTCTTGATCAGACATCACCGTCTTGAATTCTTCGAGCATCGTAACGAAGGTTCGTAACTGAAAGATTCGCCCGTTTTATACACGATATACCATATATTTTGTCCAACTTTTGTTAAAAACTTCCCGCCAATGACGCTTATTTGCTCAGAATGGGATTTTATAACGCCAACACTGGTATTACCTAGCGCATTAACGCGAGTGTGGCTCACCGCGTACCCTTTCCATTTACACACACACACACACATACACACATTTATATATAGAGATGCTAAGTTAGGGACTGCGAGAGGGTTAGGGGTTTCGTCTCTTTACTATACACGTAAACGGGTATTGCGGGTGTACAATTCGCACGAAAAAGTATAATATGGCTTATTTGCGTGCCGGCACAGGAACGAGAGACCACGGCGTGGGGGGGGGGGGGCACAACCGAAAGTTATCATTTGCTCATGGCTTTCCTCGCGTTGCATGTTCCACCCATTAATAATTGCTTCACAACTGATTTTATTTTATTTTCAAACTGGGTGCAAATCTCAGTCGCGATATGCCCGCCGCTGCACCGTTGTGTGCAATGGTTTTCTCGTAACGAAAATATAAATTCGCAATGGCTATCGGCACGCGTTTCAACCTATTTACCTTGCCTTTGATGCAGCTCGTTAATTTTTTTAGCTAACTTTTTTTTCACACGTGAACATATTTTATTCTACCTGTGCACCAAAGGGCGAGATTTATTATAAATAATTGCATGATTTTTAATCTTCTCCATTGTTCAAAATATTAAAAAAAAATATGTTCTCTTTTTTTTAAAGATAATTCATAATTATATTGCGGTGAGATCATTTTTGTACATTTTCTTTTTTTTCGAATAACGTTTGCGACCAGGGTAGCAGTGAGAGAGAGAGAGGGAGAGAGAGAGAGAGAGAGAGAGAGAGAGAGAGAGAGAGAGAGCGAGAGAGAGATAAGGAGGGAACTGAATATTTCGCTTTTGGGCAAATTGTGGAAAAGGGGCGCCAGTTCGAGACAAATGGGCATGCATGGCCACCTTAACGTCCCTCTGGCCTGCTCTACGTTGTGGGTTTTGGGAGAGACAAGATTTGGTGCTGGTGTTTCATAGCTTACGAGAGTTTGTGGCCGGACCTCAGAAATATGTAATTCAACCTTGCGCTATCGCGAGAGCACCTTGTATACCGACGATACCGTCTCGTATCGTCCGCGATAACTCTCGAACCTTAGCCCCCCCCCTCCCCAAGCCGGCTTCCCAAAGCTACTAAATGCTGGATTCATAAGCTCCTTGTGGCTTTCATTCGTACCCTGCCTCTTTCGTCTCGACGCTCCGATCTATTTTCTTCGTTGGCTATTTTCTCCCAAATTCGAGTTTCGTTCGAAATAAAATATTACGCCCGATTGCGTACACGAAGAAGATCAAATTTATATTCGATGAAAATAACACGTATGATTCCCTATCATTTATTAATTATTAGTATTTACGTTTCCTTTTTAATTTCTTTTTACAGAAAAAAATTATTCCGCTTAGCCCTTAACTACAAATTGTTATATTTAGCTAAAATATCAAAAAATAATAAATAAAACTTGAATTATTGTGTTTTAACGCCAAGGTACATTCTTGCCTTATCGAGAGCGGCAAAATCCGCCGTGCAAAATATCTTTATAGCGTTGAAAAAATCATGGGAGAGACGAGGGTGGTGGTGAACATATCGTGAACAACAACGGTGTGGTGCTGCATGCCACACGCCCTTGGAAAGTTTCGCTCGCTGATCGGTGGATAGCGTGATGGCATCACCTTTCGATAAGCCCGAAGATAGATAGGTGTCTCGATTATATCCCGTTCTTCGTTTGTAAAAGGAGATTCCCCGGTGTGTTCGTACGTATAGATGGTTGTAGAACAGAGGGCAAAAATGTATGGAGCCGTCGCCGTTCCCCTCGCCCCTTCGTCAGACTATTTCGACGCGTGACGCTACAAGAAAGCGAACGTTAATCTTTGCTCTCGTTTGCTTCGATTCCTCTTTCTCTTTCTCTCCCTCCCTCTCTCTCCTTACGTCCTAGCAATCCTTGGAAATTCTCTATTGGACACCGACAGCTGATACACCAACGCAAAACTTGATAACTTATTAGCATTCGAACAATAAGCTATTGCACGATATATTTATGTCCATCGGATTTTCCATGCGAACTAGAATATACGATTAATTCGAATCCGATACGTATTTTTTTCATATGAGTGATTCGTTCTTAAAATGCATTATTTTTTATTTCATAAATCTTGAGTTTTTGATTAAAATAGAAATTACCGTTGATAATTTGTACTCTAAAAATCAAAATCAAAAACGCTCTCGATGGTAAAGATTTCTAGAAAATATTTGCGAATAAGTTTTTATGAAAAAAGAAATAAAAAATGGGAGTTATCAGTTTAAAAAAATTAGTTTCGTTGAAATTGTTATATTGATGAAATGAAAGTTTGTGTCAGTTATTAATACTCTCGACGATCGAGTTAGCTAACAAATATTTATGTAACGATCGACGAGTCGGCGAGTTATCACTATTGTTTCGATTGTCCATGTTCATTCGAGCGACCCTCTCCCCTTTACATTGAAAACTGATATCGGTCGACCGAAGGTTTACACGCCTATATTTGAACTCTGTGTACAATTTTTAATAGCTAAATTGGGTCTATCGATTATCACCGAAATTAATTTTTCTCACCCTCTCTAATTAATTTCTATCGTGCAAACACCCCTCTTTTTCATCCACCCTTAAAAAAACCAATAAATACGAAAAATTACACAGAAACATTAAAACCGCGAATAGTCTTTCATAATTTACCTAAAATACGAACGAGCCACAGCGAAACTTTATTATCAGGGAATATATTCGATTTCCATTGAACTAAATTTCAGGAAACGACCTCGAAGGGTCTGCGCGTGTTGCGAGCTCCCGGCGGAGATTTTTTTTTTCGTCAGATTTCGCGTGTTACCCGTTCCGCGAGGCAACGGTAGCGACGTCTCAACCCGTTTCTTTCTCGCAATCAGAATCAAAGGGAAGGTTTTGAAAGAGACGAAGGGGATAGTTCGCGAGGAGTACGGGCAGACCGTAGAAGGCGACCGAGAGCCGTTTATATCCGGCTGATAATTACGTGTTACCCGAAGAAATTCTTCGTCCGCGAAATTATTGCAATATTCGCGTCACGATACAGTTATTATCGACATGAACTTAGTTTCCGTGGCGTATTAAAAAAAATAGAACGGACAGAACGTCTCGGTCTACCTTGGCAAATCAACTTACAAACATTTATAAACACTTTTTATATTAATTCGCGGGGCCGCAACGTTGATATCGTACATTCCGAATATTTAATATATTTAGTTTCGTGAATTGAAAAATTCCAAGGTAAAACTTTCGAAGCAAGAAACTCAAATTCCACGACTGATTTACTCGTTGGATGTTTGTAAAAAAAAAGTAGCGGTGTCTGCAGTGAAATGTAAGAGCAGTAGAGGAGGGAGGGGGAGGGGGGAGCGTAGAAGAACGTTAATAATTATACTTAATATAATTCAATATCACGAAAAAATGTAAATAAAAATAAGTACGATGAACAATGAATGAATAAATAAACGATCTTCTAATAAGTAACGTACGTATGCGTTTATAAATATCGATATGGCGTTGACAAATTGATATTTGAATTTTTCGAATAATTCATGAATTCTCATTGCGAGAACTTATCGCTGGAGATGGGCAGGCCCGGCGCCATACAAGAGGATGCCGTAGGCTCGATTTGCTTCGCGTCCCAATCTCGTTCTCCGCTTTGAAATTCAATTTTACCCGCGTGAAATTGACCGGAATAAACCGCGTTTTGTACGCGTCTCGTTCACTTCTTGCGGTTTATAATATATACGCGCGTGCGTGTATAGGTACATCCGCGTTGTTCCGCGACGAGGAAATTCGGACAAATGTAAAATACAGGGAGAATGGCAAGAACGAGAGCGAACGAGATTGGGACAAGTGTGCAATTTCGTTATTCACGCGCGCGAAAACGCTCGCGGATGCCAATCATGACTCATTACCATTGGGTCAAGTGTAGGTATACCTCCGATCGAGAATTCGAGCGTGAACGAGGAGAGAGAGAGAGAGAAAGTAAAACACTAATTCATAGAAAAGCAATTTCCAAGCAAATCGTGATCGTGGGTTGATGAAAGTTATAAAAAACTTCTTTATTTTTTCAAAGCACAAGAATCAAATCGACTATTTTTTGCGTTTCGAGAAAGTATATGAAAATTCTGATAATAAAATAATAATGCACGGGGTTCGAGAGAACGAACCCGTCCGGTGGCGTCGCCATGCGGCGAATGTGGCAAGCTCCGGATGCCCCCAAGCGCGGATATCGCAAAGGGGATGAAATTTTCGTGGTCTCCGCGTGTATGTGCGAGCTGCTCGTGCTCGAGCCGGTGGGTGGCGGGAGTTCGAGGCGGTGCACGATGGAATTGGTCGTGCGGTGGCGCAGCAGTAGGGATTGCCTCTCTCTTCCGAGGGTGAGACGAAGGACCAAGAATGAAATGGTTATCGGGGTGGAGGAGGAGAGGGAGGGGGTATCGCCCTTCCACTCTCTCTCTCTCTCTCTCTCTCTCTCTCTCTCTCTCTCTCTCGGTTCTTCTACCGTTCTGCGCTTTTCACCCTTTCTTCCGCCCGCTCCCACCCACCCCCCTTTCGACCCCCGAAAACCACTACGAGGGTTTCGCGAACGGTGAGCGCGGTAGGAGAGCACGGGAAAACGAGTATATAGTGCGCCAGCACACTTTGCGATACCACGTCGAATGACTAATACGTTGAAACAATAGGCTGTCGTCGACCGGGCTACGCTCGATGCGCGACGACGGTGCGGTGATGCCATATAGAGGAGGTGGAGGGTAGCTTGAAGCACCCAGCAGACTCGTGAGATTGAGGGGCGAGGGAAGGGGCGTAGGGTGAGATGGGGGTTGGAAAGGAGAAAGAGAAGGCGGAAGGGGAACCCCAATGCACCACTCGAGCGTTTCTATAACCGTTTTACCTTCGGGTTTTCCACCTCTCCTCCTGTTTCTTCTTCTTCTTCTTCTTCTTCTTCTCCTCCTCCTCCTCGCCTTTCTCTCTATATCGTATACGCATAGATATGGATCGTACGAATGTACGGGTATCCAGTACACCAAATATACGTACCTTGGTAATCACAGTCCGAGCTTTTATAGCACCGTGATTATACCCGTTTTATATCTCGAATACCATCATCCCTTCTGCTCTTCGTGGCCTCTTACACATTCGCTCACAATCAGTGGCCGAAATCACTCAAAAAGTCGACGTTCGTCCGAGTGTCGAGGAAAATAGGGAGGAAGGAGACGAGGGGATGAAGGATCAGCGAACAAAATTACCCGAGTGTCCAATGATGCGCACGACTCCTCGATATTTTTGCTTCGTTCTCGTTCGTCGCTTTCGTTTCCACTTGAAGGCTGAATCGTAGACGTAACGAGTGACAGGTCTACTTTTTATTTTTTATCGGAACATTGCTTCGTGAATCAGGAGATTGGCTTACTACTAACGTACCTCAAATTATATCCAGTTTGAACATTTTGCGCCAGAGAAATATGTCCGACATAAAAAAAATGATTTCCTTTATTCGTTCGGAGTTTTATAATGACATTTGATTATCTTGAATGCATGATAAATAAAATAGTGGAATCAAATAAAAGACGAATAATGGCCGCTGAGAGGGGAAGAACAAAAAGAAAAAAATGCACCTAACGCAGGGCGGAGGGTGACCGAACCTTCTCATCCCCACCGAAAGAGCTTCCATATCCCGAGAGAGCTTCCATTACTAATCCATGCAAAAACCGGAATATCTTTATCCCTTCCCATTCGCCGTCGCGGCTCCTGGGGACGTATTTCCGGAATAAACTCACCCCCGCTTTTCCATATACGTTCGCATTCACCGTTATAGTGTTTCTCGCGGTCTCTTCCCCTCTCTCTCTCTCTCTCTCTCTGTCTTTTTTTTCTCACTCCTTCTCTTGATCGCTACGAGAACGCGCGAGATCTTTTACCTACCCTCTTTTTTGATATACACCTTCGAAGATTGTGGCCGAACTCGAATTTGCCATTATCGAGCTTTACAACGACGACGTATACGGCGATGCATCGAACACAAGGATTAATATTCCAGCAAGTTCGAACAAAGATATATATTTGTTCTTTCCTCGATCGCGTGCAATGTATTGTATTTTAATCAAACGCATTATTACAAGTCGTAAGAAAATGATGTCATCGTCAGTTCCGTTAGATAGCACGATGTCGTATTTCGAAAAAGCTACTGCGTCCAAAAGAAGAAATATATCTCTGCGGCGATGCGGAGGGCTGAACGTCCACCACGTTCGAACGTGGCGGTGCGGGGGTGGGGGGAGGGGGACTGGGGGCAGGGAACGAAGCCTGTGGTTTAGAAAAGCTCGCGAGCGAAGAGCTCTATGTGGAAAAGAGAAGCGAAGACCGACGGAGATGGAGTGAGAACGAGGTGGGGAGGTAGGGTAGGAGGTGTGGAATACGAATATGAGAATTAAACCCGTCGAAGGAATTAAAGCGTATAAACCGTGGCAGGGCTCTCAGAGCGGATCTCTGAGAGCTCCTACTCTCCCCCCACCCGCCAACCTTCCAAAACCACCCCCCCCCCCCACCCCTCTTATTCGTCCTGTATGTGTCTGTACCGTTCGTCCATCCGTACGTTGGCACGAGATCGCTATGGAAAGAGGAAGGTACGCGGGAGAGAGAGAAAGAGACGGACAAAACGAAAAAAGGGACGTATATCTATATAGACTTTTCTCCCTTCCTCACGTGATTTCTCGTATCTTTCTCTATGTATGCCAAGCGAACATATACATATAACAGATATGTATACATATTCTATCTTCCTCTTAGCGTACAGTAGCACGCTCGAATATCGAGGATCGGATCGGCTTTCCGCGACCGCTCGACTTTCGCACTCCCGGCGTCCTTTTTCTCTCTTGATCCCTCGGGCAATCCCCTCCTCTATTCCAACTCCCTCTCCCCACTACTTTCACATCCGATTTCCAACTTCACCACACACACTATCATCTCCTACTGTATTATATATATATGGCAATGCTGCTGTTGCTGCCCGCAGTCATCCTTTTCGCAAAAGTCGGACCGTCCGACCAGAGAGGGAGAGAGAGAGTTTTCCCTCTTTCGCTCTTACCATCTTCTTCTCGTTCTATATTCGCCAAAGCGCTCACACATACACACGCAACGTCCCTCCATCGAATCCCGTTCCATACGCCCGCGACGGCTCCTGCGCGCGATCTCATTCCCTCCTCTGCCGGCTTCTCGTATCTCATTAAGCTGGCCAGCTCCGATAATTTCTTTCTCCTAAAGCCAGCCAGCGGCAGACATTTTTTTCAATGCTCCTGCATGTGTGTGTTTGTCTTTGTGTCTAGGTATGTGTGTGTACGGAGGTGTATGTATTGGAAAGGTACTTTTACGTATTGGCGAACACTAACCCACCCTCGTCCTTCGAATCTCCATCTAGCTTTTCGTTTCTAAAAGTCCAGAGAGCACTCTTTGAGCATTGATTATTCCATTCGAGAATCTTTTTCTCACCGTTCAACCCTCGTCGTCGCTGCGTCCATCATCCTAATCTCATCCCTCTTACACGTGAGATTCGATCCGAACGTTATTTTCCCATTTTCATTTTCTACAAGCTGAATATGTCGACGGTCTTAAAAATTAATTAATCATCGAAAATGTTAGAATATCGAACGATAATTTTTTTACACGATTAATATCAATAGTCCTACAAACAAAATCTCAATCACGAAACAAAATTGGATATCGCTCAATTCTCGTTGCACCAATGAACGAAGTAAAAACCTACACGATCAACTCGTACGTACCGAGCAAAATTTCGTTGTTTTCGCTTTCCATAAGTCACCCGGGGGTGCGTGTTCGCGTCACCGCGAACCTTCCGTTAATCTCCGAATCGAGATGATAAGTGAGCCACAGTTCCTGGCATATATGCGCTTGGCCACGCGTGTCTTCCATGCGGTATATCCGTTATTTCTGTGATACACGCGCGTGCAGTGGAACGTTTGCGGAGACGACGAGCGAGCGAGAGAGTTGATTTTCAGCTGCGTCACCCTGGGTGATAGTGGTAAGGGGTTAGTGGAGCGGGGACCGAGTGGGATGGTGAGGAGGGTTAGAGGAGGGCGGGTTGCAACCGCACCGCGAGAATGCTGGATAGGATAGACAGATACAGATAGATAGAGCGAACTACTATATACGATCATTATACTCTCCACCATCGAGTATAGCTCGTAACAAACATATACGTACCTATGTGCACACAGGTTACAAGCAATATATACATATATATCGTAATAGTCAGTGGAACGTGTTGGTCCGCGGAATAGGTTTCTCTCGCGACGAGACGTCCGTCACAGAGTCAGCACTATAACCCCGTTGGCTCTCTCATGCCTGATGTGGAGCTGCGCGGATCCAGCTCGCGGTAGCGACTGCATCTCTATATCAATCATTTCGGATCGCTGAGCTACCCCTTCGTGTGTACGTGTGTGTTCTGTTAAGCTTTCTCTCTCGCTCTCTCTCGCTCTTCCTTCTTCGTCACCTTCCCACATTCACGCACTCGTCTCTTCATTCCCGTTCTACGGTATTCCCTCTCTATACGCCGGGTGCGATGTCTCGCTACGCTGATGCTCTTCGACCCTCGCACCATGCAGCATCCGTGGACATCGGGACCACAAATGTTATACTACTCGTATACACGTGTGGGCTTGTCGCCATTCGACCAACTCTGCGTAACGCCAAGAGCTCGTAGACGAGCTTCAAACGTCCATTCGTATATAGCAGACGTACGTATCTGAAAGCGGTCGTGCGAATATCCAGGATTTTAAGGATAGATATATGGGACGTTTCGTGTTTATTCGAGATAATTTCATAAGAGCAATTAGCGAAATGAAAATTAGCGGACAAAATTCATGTACCGTGATGATGTTTAAGACTCGATGACCTTGGACTTTCAATTCAATGTCGGTTAATTATTTTATTGTTTTTTTCTCTTTTTTTTAAAAAACCCTTAATTCGTGATTTGACTTATAGAAGGAAAAGAAAAATGTTTATTTTTGTGGAAAAATATAGAAAATTCTTGGTTGGGTGATCCGCGTTTATCCGATTTTCGTTAAATAAGAACAAGCCGAGCGAACGACGGCCCGAGGGAAGTAACGGGGTAGAATAACGAAATAAAAATCGTAATGACGCCTTGCTGATAATATATATATATATACATATATATAACTATATACACATCTCTAATCGTCCGCCCGGTTTTTCCGAGAGACAAAGCCACCCGTACAAAGTGCATACACTTTTTTTATAATGCATGCGATATATCTACGTAATGTGTAGAAAGGTAGGAGAGAGAGAGAGAGAGAGACAGGGAGGGAGAATTGTGAAATATATACAGCTTTGTGCACGTTCGACGCGCGTTTTCTGACGAGAGGTTCGACACCGGAAACGCTCGACCTCGCGACCGTCGTTCATATACATATAGTTGTTGTACAAGGCCGCTAGAACGCTAGCAAAACGCAGGTTTTCCTGCGAGCGACCGTGTTCGTAAAATCTCACCCTCTCGCTCTCTCTCTCTCTCTCTCTCTCTCTCTCTCTCACCCTCTCCATCTCGCTCTCACTACCTGCCTGGGTGTTTGCGCACTGTTGAAACAAACAAAAAAAACAACAAGAGGCTCAGAGTGTACGATGAAGAAGAAAAAAATAATAATAATACACATAGTCGAGAAATAATGGCGCACGGATTCGCTCTCTTCTCTTCCTGCGTCTATACGCGAGCTTTCGCTATTTTTTTCTCTCCTTTCTTTCTCTTCTCTCTCTCTCTCTCTCTCTCTCTCTCTCTCTCTCTCTCTCTCTCTCCCTCCCTCTCCAGCTTCTTCTCTCTCCATCTCGCTCCTTTTTTTTCAACGTTTCGCTCGAGCGAACGTGCGAGTGTACGTACATTTTTCTTTTCTTGTTCGTTTTCTCTCTTTTTTTTTACGTTCTTTCGTTTCTTTATAGCGCGTGGCAGAACGAACGAGAAAGACGTGGCAAAATGCGTCAGTGGTACGAGGAGGGATGAGGAGAGAGACGCAAAACGCTTTGGCAGCTCTCAATTTTTCTTTCTCTCTGCCACTATTTATATCGTATAATATTTTTGCCCTTTTTCTCGCTCGAAGCTCCCCCCCCCCAACCCCCTTCTCCAACTTCCCCTTACCGTCACCCTTCCCATTTCCCCCGGCCCGTGCTTCGCCGAGCACTACCGTTGAAATTCCGTTCATATCATTAAAAATAGAGATATATTGACAAAAGACGAGGTCATATATCGCGCGAAACTGACGAGAGAAATGACGGTGAGTGAAAGATGAAGCTCGTTTCTCTCTCTCTCTCTCTCTCTCTCGCTCACTCTCTCCTCGCTGGAGCTTACACGAAAGCGTTGGCGGCATATCGCACAAAATCCCCGGAGGGGGCGTCTCACAGATCAATGGGAATATTGAACAATTGTCTCTCGAGCTACGGGTGAAACGAGCGACCAAGACAATCAGCCCTCCTCGAGAACAATGCGTAGCTTAATGACGTAGCGGCACCGTTTTCGTCGCCGTCCTTCTCCCTTCTTCCTTTACCTTCGCCATCATCCGACCAACCCCCCTTGGCAAAAGTGATGCTGTTTTCTCTCTCTCTCTCTCGTTCTCTCTCTATCTTTCTCTCTCTCTCTCTAGCTCTCTCGGTGAATGCCAAAGCGCAGCGTAACGCGCGTCTCGTCATCATTCTCGCAAACTGCAATGGAAATAAATATAATTGATATTGAAGACACAGTCTAGAAAAAATACATGTAGGTATATATAAATATTAACGGGAGTCAAGTATCAGAATTGTTTTAAATAAATTCGATAATCATAAAAATCTACGTAAAATATTGAATTTTTACGAGGTTGAAGCGTTCGAAATATTTTGATTTATATTTTGAAAACATTACAACAGGGTGAGACAGATCCTTTTCTTTCTTTCACATATAGATGTATATAGATTCAAGCGTATCCTTATAAGCAAGCCAAGAGGCAAACAGCATCGGGAATGGCTTCGGCAGCGTGGCAATGGCATTGCAGACGGCGCGTCGGTGGTGTTTTAGAGATCAATAATTTATGTAAATGTGTACGCGGCAAGGGCGCTACCTACGTGTGGCGGTGAGTTACAGCCTGGAGAGAGAGAGAGGAGATGAAGGGTGGTATAAGGAAGGGGTCGATTCGTGGGTGGAAGAGGTTGCCGTGGCGTATGGGAGAAGGAGGGAGGGTGGCTGATCGGGTGGTGAGAAGGATGGAAGGGGATGGCAAAGAGAAATAGGCGGAGGTGGGGGTGGTAGAAAGAGGGAGACGCGGAACGTGCGCTCTGGGAGAGTGGAGGAAGATTCGCGACACGAAGGGGTTTGACGTTCAACCCTTTCATCGATTGTACTTCTCTCTACTATATCTACTCTGTCTCTCTTTCCCTTTCTGTCCTTCTCTACTGCTTGGCTATCGGGGTGCTTTTCCATCCGCACCGTTCGGCCTATCCACCGAAAACCACCGCTAATGCTCGATAATGTCGCTTCGCCCTCTCGCCGTTCTTTCTTTTTCATCTCCTTTTTCATTCTTTCTTCCCTCACCCCCTCCTTTCTCGCGTAAGCAGCTATAAAATATATCGCGGAAATATAATCCTTTGATCTTATGTTACTGCACAATCATTTTTTTTTTGAAAGGATTGTTAATCTTCGAGAGAAGGGGCAATTTTGTTTTCATAATGTACGAATCGATATATCTATACATCTGTATATCTAGATTTTGTATATAATGGATTAATCGATTTATATTTTCTCTATACTTTTTTCCACCCTCTCTCACAACCTGTCGCCCTTGTTTATAAGCAGAGATAACATATATCGCGGATAATCCTTTGACTTTGTGTTCGCGCACACAGGCTGTTTTACTTTTCGTAACGAATAATTAATCTTAAAAAATGTGAATTTTTCTCTTACGTAATAATTCAATCGATTTATATACGTACATAGCTATAAATAATTTTTCATCAACGGCTCGAGGGGTACGAACTTCTCTTAATGGCTAAAATACGTGATAGTAATTCTAATTATCAAATTGATATTCTCTTTGTAATATTGGACAGTAGTAGCTCTTTCTCTCTCTCTCTCTCTCTTCCTCTCTTTCGTCCCGTTATGTTCGGGAACACGAAGAGAAACGCGATACATCAACCCTTATTCTCTCGACTACACCCTTCCCCACTTCTTCACCCTTATTGACGGGGATATGTGGCTGTTTCACGTAGTGGTAGCGTCATCCCTGTTGGCTTCTACCCTTTGATAAACCCCCTCTCCCCAATAATCAATATATTCTAACATAACTCTAATGGCCAACTCTCTCGCATTTGAATAACACCCCGTTCGGTCTGGACCATATATATATATATATGTATTTCTACTAAAGCCCCGGCACAATACCAATCATACGAAATATTCGGGCATCCTTCTCTCTGTATTTCTCTCTATACCAGAACGTTCCATCGTCATTTCTGTTCTTCCTACATATATATATATATATATAGTACGTATGGTTCGAAGGTCGACCCGAGAGTGGTATTAAAACTTCCGAGAGCAACGTACATCGTGGAGGAGACCCGCGGGCGTCCTTCGAGTATAACGTTTCGCCGATGTTCTCATCGTCTCTTTCTACTTTAGATCGTATACCATGTTATATACATATGTATCATATCGTATACTTTTACCGAAGTCAAAATCCAGAGTCCTCTTGTGAGAAAAAGCTGCGATTTAGCATATTTACAATAATCATAATAATCTTTTTCTGGATTTTCGTCACATTCAAGCTTTCTAGTTTACGTGGATAATCAATTTTTTATCGATAACGAAATATCGAATAAGGTGTGAACGGTTCAGTCAAGTTGGTACGAAACGTCTCATATCAGTGTACACACTGACTTCCGGGTTGTGGATTTTTATGCGTTCCACTGTACGAATTTCTTCTCGTTCGCTATGGTCTCATCTCGCGACGTACACATACATAGGTATATATATACGTTTAAAAGGGAAGAGAGATTCTTCATCCCTTAAAGTACAAACCCTTACCTACATAACTTTTCGTTTCACCCTGTACTTTTCTCCGATACACCACCAACGTTGCCCCACCGTTTCGGGGGTATTTATTTCGAACTAGCTAATAAATCAATTCCTTCGCGAAATGGAAAGAGCGAGAGAGATAGCGAGAGGGGATGTTCCTGGCGTGACGTTCGGTTATCCAGGTTGGTTTTTGGTCGCGAGTGCACTCGATCCGAAAATAAGGATTTACATATTCATGCGAAAGATAGAAGCGTGTGCGGTGAGGTGGGGTAAGGACGGCGGGGCTGGGTAGAGGGGTGGTTGATATAACAAGGCGGTGGATCTTTCTCTTTCCTCTTCTTCCCACCCTCTCACTCTCTCTCTTTCTTCGCGGTATAGAGGTCGATCTCCGTGCGTACAATTCGCCTGCGTCTCTCGTATAGTGAGAAAATCCGAGAGATGAGTCGAAACAACCGCGATCGTATCGGGGAATCAAGAAGAGAGAGAGAGTGAATAAGAGAGAGAGAGAGAGAAAGGGACGGTAAATTTGTATATCTATGTAAGCAAAGACGAGACAGAGGTTTCAGTGAACAACCGAGAGACACACGAGAGAGCTCCTGCGGTGAGAGGATAGTTTGTAATGGGATTTTCGGCAGCACCTCCTCCACCCCCATTCCGCCCTTCCCACCCATCTCCGTTGGGAAAAGTGGCGAGACTCTCTCCTCGTGACGTATCGACGCGAGACACGAACGCAACGCTCGAGACTCTCCGTTGCTTTCCTTTTGTCTCCCGAGACAACAAAATTTCTCTTCTGACGCCGGATACATTGCATTAGACCGGATTTACCTTCGTTTCCTCCTTCACTGATCAATTTCCAATTTCAAACAACTGTTAACTCATTTTTAGTGAACAAATGAAACGAAAAAGATAATTTATTTTCATTGGACGAGAAAGTTAGGATGAAAAATGTGACTGTACGTTTGGATATCGGTATAATTTTCGCGATTTGGGGGGAAATGTCGTTAACGTCCACGTCGAAGGAGTGTCGGTAATAAACCTCCCCAATGAAATTATATGTACGTGAGCGAAGGGCGATACCTGTTCTCTCTCACTTGAATGGCTCCTTTATTGCACCCTCTACGTTTTCGTACTGTACTGTATATATTTATTTATATATATATAGCAAAAAGCCCCGAAAGCACATAGCAGTATAGCAGTATTAAGTGTATGGGAATATCTATATATCGCTATCTCATAGCTAAAGTTTTCTCACAAATCGAGTGACGGTGAGTGCGCGGAGATAAAGCTGTGTTGTGTCCCTCAAAGCTGGTTCGAAGAGTGCTCGGGCACGATTCCACACTCCCGTCACGTGCGATTTATTTAAACTTTGCTTTTATCGTTGCCCATGCCGTACGATTATATATATATATGTTTGTGGGTGTGTGCGTGTGGGTGTGTATATCTATGTGTGTGTGTTGGCTAGCTACCTCTCGCTCTCGTACTTGCCTCGTCATTTGTTCTCACCTGTCCTTTATTATTCTTTTCCCTTCTTTTTCCCTACCTCTCTCTCTCTCTCTCTCTCTCTCTCCGCATTGCGCAGAATTTCATCCGTACACCCCCATCGGTATTATCTGTGCCGTGGGGCCCCGCCGAGAGTGCCGAGAGGCCGTAAAAAGAACGACAATTCCTGAAGTGGCGACGAGAACGACAACGGGACGGCTCTTCGGAGCACACATACGCGACCGTGAGTTAGAACGAGAGACGTACTCGTTGCGACTGTATGCGTGTGTTTCTGCAACGAGAGCGAGAAAGAGCAAGAAAGTGATGAGGTGAGACTGGGAAAAGAAACGAAGGGATGATAATCCGCGAGATGAAACAAAAGATACGAGACGTATTCTTCCATCTACTATTCTATACCTGAAAATAAATCATACTGAGTGTAAGAAAAAATGAGATGGATTGAACGTAAAATTAACGAATTCCAATCAAAGCCGTGGGTAAATAATTGATACCATTCCATTCAAATATAACTATTTTCGAACAATAAAATTGTTCGTTTTCTCGAAAAATAGGAATAGTCTCTCGGTGTCTATCGGGGAACGAGTCCATTTGATACATTTATACGGTATTAAAGTAGCCTCGAAACGAGTGAGGCGAAAGCATATCTCGGATGGTTTTACAAGGAAGAACGCGAACAGGGGATGACGAATCGGTAGGCACTTTTTGAGGGGTGGGTTTCGGTTCTTCTCGTCTCTTCTTTTACATACATATATATCCAGCTTGGTGTCTCAACCTCTCCCCCCCCCATATCCTCCTACGCTGTACTTCGCTCTAGCATTTTCCGCCTCTGTCTCTTCGTCTCTTTATCCCCTTTTATATACGTATATAGTACGTCGAACGGGAAAAGCGACGAGCGATTCCCACGAAGGATACCGCGAGCCAATCTTTCGGAAACCAGCCCCAAATCCAAAGGAGCGTGATATTTATAGGCTGGGTTTAAAGTATAAAGTCCTCCCTCCACCCGTCTCCCACACCCCAAACCCCTATGAATATTGGGGGGTATGGGGGAAATTCTCCGGGCCGAGACCATTCGTGATCCGTTCGCAAAGTCCGCATGCTCTAGCTCGCTCCCGAGACTCTTTCGTGTTCCTATTTTCTAAGAGACAATCGTAGCTAACATCCTCCACTCACCGATATTCCAACCCCGACAACGAAACGTCCAAGGGCGCGACGAGACCAAATCGTAAACCGGGGTAAACATCGCGTATCGGGCTTCGCAAGAGAGAAAGAGAGAGAGAGTTAGAAAGACGAGAGGAATCGAAACGCTTTTCTCCCGCAACCCTCGGGAACTCATCCTCCCTGTTCAACCCCTCTACCGCAAGACCCCACGACAGGACTTAAGGCAATCCGCATGACTGGATCTTCGAAAGGAAAAATAACGACGTCGCATGAACCGAATGTTAAAAGCTTTTCTGCGGTTACGGCTGCATCGAGATGTCGCGAGCTTTTTTTACCGTTGAACAAATTTCTCAATTTTTATTTATTTATAATGATTATTGACTTTCGCTCTAATTTTTTTATGGTTAAATTCTGTTCAACTCGTCGTGGTGCAAAGAACATTTTAGACCTTGCGTTTATAATTTATTGAATGAAAATTAGAATCGTACGAGATGGTATTCCTGTCGATTTTCGAAAGAGCAACGCGCCCCGTGTTGCACGCTTCCACCCATCGTCAAGTTGTCGGAAATCGAAGATGGAATGCTAAATAGCCGAAGGGTTGAACGACGGAGCGTGGCATAGCCGTCTCGTTGTCTTTCCCTCGCTTCTGCTCCGTCTCACCGTTTCAAGCGAACTCACCCCCCGCACTACTGTTGGGGAAAGATTCTCGTTCCATTCTCGATATAGGTATACGCATTTGGGTATACACTCGATGTGTTCTCCACAGCTTGGTGTAACCACACAGTGCAACCCCTCCCCTTCTTTCATTCTATCCGAGACTACCTCCTGTGTGCTACAGATGAACGCTGAGCCCGAGCTGCGCGCACTTAGATAAGTTAAACTATAAATTAGTCGGATCACTGGTAGCTAGTCGACGAAATGCGTTGTCAAGAGACCCGAATATATGCCTGATTTAAACAACGAAGCCGCGTGTATGATTCCACTTCTCTTCATTGACGATCGGGGGATGAACAGAGTGCGGATTAATATTTTCTCGAATAATGAAATACAATTAAGTCAATTCTTTAAAATTATCCTCAATATTTTGTTTGTTTGTTAATTATTTATTATTTATTATTTATTCACCATTTATTTTCCGAAGTATATAACATTTTTGTATTGTTTCGATATAATTAAATATTCGTAGTGTTGAGTCACTGTTTTGGTCCCTTGATCAGAAATATATATTTTTTTTGTAAAACTCTTCTCTTTAATTCATTACGTCAATAACGAACTCGGAATTAATCGATGGCCTGTGCCTGTACGTGAGATGCGTCACGCACATTGATTCGATTTCCGTCGTGTCCACGAGGGGTTTGGAGTTTGTGAGAAACACGAAGAGATCGAGGGGGGTGGAGAGCAGGTCTGACTTTAGGATTTAGAACCGCAATGGAGCGTGTGAGGAACGAAGAAGTATACGTATGAAGGGGAGGAGGTCGGATGATAGATATAGCAGTAGGTATGTCCCGCGAACGGAATACTAATCAAAGATACACAAATTCCAAGGCTAATACTTCAAATCCCCTTCAGCCGGGATCCTGAAATTAAATTATTGGATTAGACGGCGAGTGGCGCGCTGCTGTAGCGCGACGCGGCTAACCCCTTCTGCACACACCCCCCTCACTCTCTCTCGCTCTCTCACTAGTTTTCCCTTTTCGCAAAATTCATCCGTTCCTCGTGTTGATTGGAAATCATCCAGGAGCTCTGTTCATCACAAATCGATGCCTATAAATTATTAAATTCGAATTATTCGAAAATAATTATTCCTTCTCAACGAAAATAATAAAATTTTGACAGTTCATAAATTAAAAATATTTGTCGAACGACAGTAATTACGAATATTTTTTAATGCCGATAAGTATTGGAGACCAAGGTCGGATCGAGTCGATATATATCATTGGGAAAAAAAATTCTCGGCTCGATAAAGTCCATTCGTATCGTGAATAAATGATGATCCTCAGGCCGAAGGGGGTACATTGAGGCTTGTCGAAACAAAAGATCTTTTCCGCGCCTCGCATACATCAGCCGCCGGTTGTTCGGCTGGCTGGCCCCGTCGCAGAAACGACGGTCCAGAGAAAGAGGGGTGTGCATTTTGAGGGTATGGACGTTCTCTCGTCCGGGCGGGGGGTATACGAAACCGAGAAAGGGTCATATTCAAATATATACGTATATATATATATATATATATATAATATATAAGGGAAACACCATGAGAAAGCAGAAAGAGCAGGGCTATATTTTCATATCAATGATTTTATGACCGGTATCCTTTCCCCGCGAGCTCGCCGCTGGCGAATCATCCCCCTTTCGGTTCTTCGCCCTCACCGCGGGTGGTCGTCTCTTCGTACTCCTTACTCATCTCCCCGAAACTCTGAAAAACTCTCGCGCGTACCGGAGAAATCTATACTTTATCGGGCGTAAAATTTTTGCTATTTATTCGCGTATAAGAATTTAAATGTTTCCAAAATACGAGGGGTCGAGAGAGCGAGAGAGACCAAGAGAATAAAAAAGTAGAGAGGGAGCGAGAGGGAGAGAGAGAGAGAATACACACCACCGGGGAATAAAGCGAACGAGGCCTTCTCTACTTCCGCCCCCCCCTTCCTTTCTTCTCGGGCCGTAATCCTTACATGATTTAGATTCGAGGGATCGTTCGAAGGAAGGTGTGGGTGAACGTAAAACGATAGAAACGTGGAATGGAAAGTACGAAGGTGCGGGGGTTGTATAACCCGCACATACACACACACACACACACATATATATATACTTTCGGGGTTGAACCCGATGGGACAAAGCGGCGCGTAGATTAAGTTCGATTCGCTGGCATATTCTTGCTGGTAAAAGTATAATATCCATGGTGAAAAAGATAGAGGGGTAGGGAGAAAGAGGAAAAAAGAAAGAAGTGTACGAGCTGCGGGGGTGGCCATTGGCGCGGCTGCCACGCGAGATTCTTGGCTCGAGAAACGGGGCGCTTCCGAACCTCTCCCTGGAAAAAATATGATCGCGGTATTTTAAAATAACGACGCCATTAGTGAAACTCGTACAAGATGAACGAAGTAATGCCTCATTTTTGCATGGACCCAGAGAAAGAGAGAGAGAGAGAGAGAACTAAACCGGGGCTAGAGGGTGCTCGCATCGCGCCTAGAACAGTCGGGCCACGCTTTAAAGGAGAAATTTGTTTTTGATATTAGGCCAGGTACTCCGGGAAGTGCGTCGTTACATGCTTGAGCGGCGTGTGAAGCTTCGCCTGGCTCGATGAAGATGGTTTAGTCGCTTTCAGCGAGAACCTCTTAGCTTCCAGAAGTTCATGGCGTCTTGCATAATCTCCATCCCTTCTACGGTAGCTTGATGAAAAACAAAAATTCAGCCATATTTAAGTCAGAAATAAACAATTGTCATTTGACGTACGACGTTCCAGTATTTTCTCGAATAAGCTCGGGGCGAAATTATGATAAAGGAGAAAGAGAATGAGAGAGGCGTGTTAGGGGTTGAATGAAACAACTCTTCGATAGGTGGCGCCAGGCGTCCGATATCTAAAGGATAATTTAGCGAAAGGATGAAATAGCGGAACAGCAATAATATGGTTCGGTCACGAGGGTTTATATATAATATTTAATATATCTATATATCTATATATACGAACGAGCATCGGGATGCGCTTCGTAAATATGAACGCTCGCCACTATCCAGCAGGACCGTTACCGACTGCTCTCTCACTCTCGTTCAGTACTTCGGCACTTCATCCCCCCAGCCGCACGTTTCACGTCCTACACTATGTTGCTATATACCCTCTGGCACAAGCTATAAAGTTCGAGTTTACAGCGCGAAATGGACTGGAAAGCAAAACGAAGGAAAGAAAAAAACAAAACCAATGCTGCTGTTCCTCTGCTGTGGGTGGAAATAGCGGCGTGTGCCGTGTATGAGCTCAGGGAAGCAAAGTGTGCATGGAAACACAGGGCCAGAATGTGCAGAGAACGAATGGCGAATGCAGAAGAGCGAAGAGAAAGGGAGAGTGGAAAGTGAGTGCGGGGGGAGAGAACGTTGAAACGCGCGCAAGGGAGAGAGAGAGGGAACGAGATGGAGACCAATAAACAGAGATGGAGAATATCTCATGCACATCGCGTCCACGTTCCGGGAGGATGAACTTTAATTGGAATATGGATCTGTTCCGCAGTTTCACTGATACCACCGATAAATTATCGCACGTTCCATTTGCCGGTGAATACGATAAAAAGAGAAGAAACGACAAGAAAAAAAGAACGAACAAAAACAGGAATGGCAGCATACACCCGAAGTAAAAGAAATATGAGAAAACAAACGATGCAGGACCCACGGTCCATGCGGTAGTGTTATTCTCTCGTTTTATCACCATTCTCGTTCTGTTCGCACTCCGCGTTATTCGAAGACCTCGCGTGGTGCTGTCATTCTGAAAAAATATTCGGTCACTCTCTCGTGCTGCCATCTATCGATTGAAAAATGTAAATTTATCATTTGGTATTTTTCTTCGTTTTGTTCATTAGAAATATCTTATAATCGTGATTAAATCGTTAACAGCGAGGTTTGTAGCGTTGGATGAAACATTAAACACATGAGTGTCAGGAAAATTGGTTGATGACGTAATGGCTCGTGGCAACGGGGTTTGACAGCAACGTCGCAAACATTTGGAAGAGGTCTGGTATTTTCACCGTCGACAATTCCAAAGTCATCGGGTGTATTCTCCGCATTTCCTGATTGTTGGCTCGGTCGTGAGACGAAGTGGTCCAAAGTCTCGGGAGATGTTGCTCCCCGAGTCATATCCTCGGAGAAAGGCTGCCGCGGAGGGATATGATAGGTAGAGAATCGTCCGTTGGATAAGGGAAAAACGGGATATCCGTTCGGTGGAGACCGAGGAGAAATGTCCGGCATTAAGTTTGGGATGGCCGGCAATGGCGGAAGTTGATTCGCCGCGGATGCCGTAGGTTTCGCCCAACCACCCAGGACCATCACCATTACCACCAAGAAAATCATACGTACCCGTGCTGTATGTTTCGCGAACACAGCGACTCGATGCTTTCTCGTATCTTCACCGTCGATCCCCGTTGGTCTTATAGCCGGGAGCTGCAGGAGCCGCGAGTTGTTGCGATGTGATCGATGCAGGTTATATTCTACGCGTATGGTTCCGCGCGCCCCTAGAGCCAAGTCTCCTCGAGGGATTCCAACGTGACGTATGTGGCTACCTGACGAGAGAAAACAATCTTCGAGAATATATCGTCGCTTGGGCCAAAGCTGTATCTCTCTCTCTCTCTCTCTCTCTCAGTCTCTCTATCTCGACTTCACTCTCTATTCTCCACGTGTATCGGTAGCTGTGTATATACGTGTGTTTCTTGTTTCGCGATCCATTGCTAGGAAACGAGACCGATGGATCTTCGTTCGCCACAGAGGACCATCGGGACTCGGACGACTAAAGTGCCATTGGGCTTTCTGCAAATACGTACCTATCAAGCTATAATAGAAATGGTACTAGGAAATGCTCTCCGGATCAAACTATATATATATATAATTTCATGGTAGCCGGATAGTTTGAGTTAGGTAGGAAAATAGAACGATATTTTTGATAGCTTGTTTGTCTCATCGTAACTCGGGAACAGGGTTGAAAAATCGTTTGCCGTAGCAATTGAAAAGCCAAATGGGCCGTGTTGATACAACGGGTGTGAATCGTACGCGAGTTCGGTGGACTGCTCGAAAGCGTCGCCGTAGTACTTTATTTTACGAATGATCGGAGAGGGCGATAATAAAAAAAGAAAGGCGCGGTTCCCATGGGGGTCGGTGATTCGGCGTTGCAGTCGATGTTTCGGTATATCCCGGCTGCAGGCAAACGAGCTTACGGATCGAAAGAGTAAAAAAATATATGGTCAGCGGGAGAATGCGGAGAAAAGAGTGAGCACAGGGGTAGTTGTCGGGGGGGGGGTTACGTCGAATGGGGGGATGCCCGGTCGTGGTAGTCACCATGCACACCCTCGCTGTTTTTTCCTTTCTCACGTACACACAGTCGCGATCTCCCCAGTAACCTTACAACGTTGTTTTCCACTATCTGTCTTCGGGTAAACGCGTGCGGTTTAGCCAATTCGTCCCTTGACCGAGAAAAATGGCTATCGGCACTGGGAATACGTTTACGACCGTTCCGAGGCCGGTTATTCTATTACCGAAGGATTTTTTTTGTTTTTATTCCCCCGTATCGAAGGGCTCGATGGCCTCTTCGTATTTTATTCCATCTTTTTCTGTCCCAAAAGCGAATGGGTCGAGGAGTTTCATGGTCAACCGAGATCCCGCGTCGATCGTTCGTCTCTCTTAATAAGGTCGAGACTCCCGTGGTAACCGGAAAAAAGCCCGAACGACATACGGTATAATGTATAGCGCGTTCGACCCTCCTGCTTGGCCGAGAGTTCCCGAAAACACTGATTTTTATTGATATTAAGTGACTTCCAACCGTGGCGATTTATTTTGAGGATTTTCAGCGTAAACTCGGTAGCCACCCTTGCGTATGGAATATTAAGGGGGTTCGAAGCTCGAGGATTATGTCTTATCAATTTAAACGTTGATTTTTTTGCATTTATTACGTAATATATGAGTTTTATTATTTTCACCATCGTATGCATTTGTCTAACTCTGATTTTCTTATGTAAAATAATTAATTTTATATTAATCGATATTTTTAGGAACAACTGTGTCATTCTCTAGCATTCTAAACTACGAGAAAAATATTGTGGTAGAGGCGAATAAAAGAAAAACGTGAAACGAGCTTTTACACATCCGATAAGAGAATCGACGTTAGGGGTGGACAATCGAGAAGATTGCTCCGTAAATTCTGATTCATTGCCCTCGTTCATCCAAAGCGAACGCGGGCTATAAGAACTACGGAGAAAGAGAAAAACAATGAAAAAATGGCTCTAAATCTTGAGAAATAGAAGGAAAACGACGTACGTGTAGACGAAGGTGCGTGAATAATTTACTCAAGCTCTACATTCGCCTCGTATCGTATATCTACGTACAACTATATTCTTAAAGTGAGTGTCAATCTCCGCTCTTCTCGTACGAATACGGAGCGAGACGAAAAAATAAACGCGAAATAGAACAGAGAGCAAAACCAACATCCCCTCGAGAACAGTTTTTTCTTACTTTCATTTTTACCCGGCACCATCCACCACCGCGCGAGAAAGACGCGAGCGGTAGCGGCAGTGGCAGCCGGAGCAGCACCATCGCACACTCGATATCAAATCATTTGCATATTCTTTATGAAAATTCTATAGTTTATGGGGACATTCGTATGTATTATCGTATTAGCATATTCCAGAATACAGCAATCTCAATATTGGATAGAACGTTGGTTATATCGCTTGTTTACTACCCCCTTTTTTGCCCGAGCTCTATGGCCCTTGCGGTACGTTCGTCGCTTTTGTGCCAAACGCGCATCTACGCGCACCGCGTCGTCCTTTCCCTATATCGCTATGTGCTACTCTATCCCTATGGGGAAGCACACGTGTCTCATCCCTCGCATCTCTACCACCCCTCACTACCCCAATTTCTCGTGTTTCTCGTACGAGGCGAACGTAAACGCCTCGTTTTGCTCCTTGCTTCTTCGTATTCCGATATCAGCATATGAAAACAAAAAATGAGAGGTAGGAATAAAAAAGCGAACCGTCTGCACCGCAGACGGGGAAAACAGACAGAGGCATTGGTGACGTAGGCATTTACGTTGTTTCGAGTCTGAATGGTCTGGTCCATGTCTTATAAATTTACGAATGACGCTATAACAGCTATTTGGACGTGATTTGTATTAATTTCGTAAAGCTTCGGAGACAATTAGGATACTTTTTGACTCTCTTTTGAAGATTGTCTTCGGAATTATTAAGAGCTGAATTCTAGCACTCATGTTCCACTGTTCCACTGTTTTTGTCCTTCTATATAAAGTTGTTTCTAATTTTAATACGAGACTTCAACATTTTCTTTATCTCAGATAAGTAACATTCAGAAATTCTACTTCCGCGCCACGGACTCGCGTAATCAAATAAAGACGCGGCGTCATCTTTGCCGTAGCCGCTACGTACCGCAATTATGTACGGGCAAATTTTTCTTTGGATGGTAATGAATGAAAAAGAAAAGGGCGAAAGGCAAGAGCAAAAAAAGAAATGCGATAAAAAGAGAAAATGATTAAAAAAAAAGGAAGAAGCGTTTTAGATCCGCACCGAGAGAAAAGGCGGAACAATGAAAAGCCGACGGAAGAGAGAGCGTAACAACGCGACGGTTAGGAGGCACGTATGAGTTGGCTACACATTCTTTGTGTAGTCCCCTACGCACGGTAATTGCATTCGAAGGGTAGGCAGAGAAAGCGGATGAGGAAGAGTAAAAAAAGGAAGAGAGAAAAAAATGTAAAAAATTGAAGAAAAAAAACGAGAAAAATTTGCCTCAGAGACCGAGGAAGGGAAAAGACTCAGTGTACGAGGGAACGCAAGAGAGAGAGAGGGAGAGAGAGAGAGACCAGCGGCGGCGGCGACGCGAGCTCTGAGCAAAAGGGTTATCCGCCTCCTCCACACCGGCACGTCCAGTGTTTCATTTAGATGAGAAACGTTCCTCACCACCCTTCGATAGCGAGAGCGTATAATATATATTTGCTGAGGCTCTCTCTATCTTTCTCTCTCTCTCTCTCTCTCTCTCTCTTGTGACCACCCGTTAGTTGCCAGGCAACCCTGTCCTGGACTATGGCGCTGTTATCCGTACGAGTGTCTGTATCTGTAGCTCGTATGTGAAGCTCGGCGTTACAGGGGTGTGTCTTTCTTCTGTGGCGAACGGACTCATCCACGCTCCTCGTTCAGCATATCTACAATGCTCCATGAAGGGTTTTTCTTTCGCGCCTCCGACATCCTCTTTTTCTCTCTCTCTTTCGCGTCATTTTTTTATAAATAATAATAATTTATTTCCGAGAACTCTGAAATTGCGTTAAACAGAGGAAAAGAAGCCACCGTTATTACCGTAAATATGTATTCATGACTAGGTTTCGATTTTCCAAGGATCAGTAAATTATCCTGATGCGACAATAGGAAGGAGTTGACGTTTCGCGTAGTTTCCTTGCCTCGGGATAAACTTGTTCTAAAGGCAATATTCAGACACATTTTACGAACGTATGAGTAATTTTATCCAAGAACCGTTAGTGTGAAAGGTCCAACGTGGAGTTCTTCAGTGATCGATGATACAAAAGACGGGCGATAACGCAAACAGCGTCAACCCCCTATCCCTCTCTTCTTCTTCATCCCTATCTCCTTAAGTTCCGGTTTGTTCTCGCGAGAGGATCGATCCGCCAATTCCCATGGATCCTGGTCGACCGAAGTTGTTTCCACCTCGTCAACCTACTCGTACAGTACCCCTGCTACATCCCTCCAGCATAGTCCGCCCATACACTTCGGCTAATCAGACTAGTGCCGGCGCGCTGCTTCTAATTTGCTGGAAGGCATTTAATCTCGACAACTCGCTAACGACCTGACCAACCCACTATACATTCCCGATAAGCGAGAGAGAGCTGCAAGGAACGGAAGCCCTCGCGCAAGAAACATTCGCCGATACCCTGTGACGATACTTGCTCACTCTCCTCGCACCGCTCTTTCGCCTCGTGGCGCACGAACACCAATGTCTCATCGAGACTATCCATATCCTTGAAAGCAAACCATCGCCCGGTAGTTACCATTATTCGTCCGGTATTTGCACGATCGTTCCAGTGCCATCCGAGGCTCAATGCAAATCCTACATTTGGAAATAAAAACAAGACCCGGACAATTCATTTCAACGAGAAATACAGCTGGACAAATTCATTCAAATATCAACCCTCGACTCTTTCCACGTTATTTCTCCGGTACAAATTGTTTTCGGTCGGCGTTGAAACAATTTGTCTTTCGATCGTACAAATTTCCGCTATATTCGATACCGATATAACTTGTTTTCGATACCAAAAGTGTTTCGAAGTTCTATACGTTTCCAAGTGTGAAAATCCCGGTGGACCGAAGATGAGAACGGAGGCGAGCGGTTGTATAGCTTTTCCCGAAGCGACACAACGGGGTGGTTTGGCAAAGAGAGGTGGCATTAAGTCCGAGGGTGGTGTTCGAGCAGGGGGTTAAGGGGTACTGTGGAGGTGCACGTTCCTGTGCTCGTTGCCAGTTGAACTGTATCTCCATAGCGTTACTTGTCCCATAAACAGAGTACTATTCTCCAGTCGATGGTCTTCGGATACCCGGGGTGCGACGCGAGACCCTGTTACACCGTAACGTGTATACTGTGTATTTCGTACAGTGCCACACATATACACCGTGGAGTTTGCCGAACTAGCGCCCTGCCGCTCGCAGGAACGCCATGCCAACCAATTCAATTTAAACTTTGGTGGCTCGCTCACTCGCTATTCCTACCCCTATACATACCTCACTCTCTCACTCTCTTTCCTTCATGCCCTTATATGCATATGTATATATATATATATATATTTCTATATATCCGATATAGATGTACACACACGAGCAAACACGTTTCCTTTCCAACCCCCTCGCGTGGCTAAATATCGGTAGATATTACGTTCACTCGCTCTTGCCTATGTACCACCACTACCGAATCTCTTATTTCGCTATGTATATATAGATAGATATGTATAATGTATACAAAGCGCACGCGCCCCGCGCACTAAATCGCCCGAAATTAACGCGAGTTATTAGTTGACGGCGATAATTAGGAGGCAATTGTACGGAAAAGCGACCCGGGAGGGTGGCTTTTGGGATCGGTTTTCGCCCGTTTAGACGTTCATGAGGACCGAACGCAAAACGAGCCGAGTATACCCTTAGCGTATACCGGCACACCGTTCTCCATAAAATCGGCCACGGCGAAAGGGGGTGGGGTTTGCGAAACTCAATATCTCGTTTCTGCATTAATGTAGCCCAGTGCCTGTGAATGTCATATATATATGCTACGAATTGTTTAATGCAGTAATGTACGATCGGTCGAAGTCTTCGTTTTGCCAAAATCTGATAACAGACTATCCTTCCACGAAATAGTATAAATAACGCGTGAATATGGAAATCCGAAACGAAAGAAATTTTCCTGCTTACGATGGAACGAGATGAAAACAGAGAAAAATCAATTCGCAAAATACGCAACGTAACGGGTAAAAAAAACGGAGTGGATAATAAATTCGTATATTCGCGCGAGCGACCCCTGGGCTGCTCCTACGTTTCTCTCGTATATAAACGGGCTTTCGTGCTTTTTAGCATTTCATTGTTCGAAATATTGGATCTGAGTTGGGGTGTTTCGTATATAACAGTGGTTCTGATACTCCGGTGGAGTGAACAAGTTTCTTTTCAACCGCAGGAACGTGTATGCTTGTATGAATAGTAGAGTATCGTGAATGATGAGGGGGGATGGGGCTTGCGGAAACTACCCCTAGTATTTTCGAGGGGGTTGCTCTCGCGCGTGTAGAATTGGGGAGAACTTGGTGGCTCGAAAAGCATATTAGATACTTCGAATATTGGCTTCTCTCGCGATTGTCGTTTATCATATACAAGTATACATATATGAGAGTAAAAACGAGTGAAACTGAAGTTTTAGGGGGCCCAGCTCGGATTTCGTTCATATTCGAGAATGTTGCACGGTTCGAGATGACAGACAGATGAATTTGATGAAAATTCGAGTTGGCACCTGGAAAACTCTTCGGTTTCACTCTGTTATTCACATATATACTGTAAGAAGCGTCAAGATCGAAGAACTTTAAATTGTGCAATAAATTAATATTTTCTATCGGGGTATGCATAACATTTTAAATATCCAATCAAATGTATTCGAAGGAAAGGTTTCACCTCGTCTTTGATGCTGTATCGAGAAAAGCTTTTATCCCAAAGAAACACACCCCTCGTTAGTGACCACAATAACCCCGACGTCCCTGTGCGAGGCGAATGATTCGAGAACGCCACACAATACATTTATAGATATGCTATGTATATATATATAAACATGAGATTTGCATACGTGTACACATGTACCTACTCCGATGAGGGGGTTGATACGAAGGCATCAGCGTTCGCTTCGCGTTAATATTCATACGAAACGCGCTCATGAAAGACAGCAAACTGCTGCAGGATTCGGTATGTACCGAAGAGCAGTGTGTTATAGGTTACCCGTGTGGGCCTTGTACGCGTCGCTCGCTCGCGTCTATACGTTACAACCCCCGTGTATATGCTCTCGTAACGAACTCGCCCGCGAGGAAACGAGTATAAAGTATCGGTAAATAAATCATAATGCCTTATTGCGTATTTGAATACGTTTGATGGCTTTGGTGCTTCGGGGTGGTTGGAGGGTCGTTGTTCTCTCAGGAATATGAGTTTCATGCGTGACACATCGCATTCGAATGCCGTGAATATGCAAAAAAGCAACTATGACACGTGTGACCTTCCGGAAAATTGAGCAAAAAAATAAACGATGATAATAATAATAATTCTGTTCGTCGTAAAGCGTAAATAATGGGCGTAAACGATGATACTCGATAGCTCACCACACCTCTGCCATCCTTTCTGTTATTCTTGTTACGCCGTTACGAATTATTTTTTTGTCCTGTTATTCGCGTCAATGATCGTCTTGCAAATATCGTGCAAAATCCTACGATCGTGTGAGAACAACGTTTGCTCATTAGACTCGAACGAATATGAACGGTGTATGCATAAAAAATGTATTGTTGAAGTGATTGATCGCACTTGATGTTTCGATGATTCATACAGGGGTGAGTTTCACGACAGGGATAAATTTCAGCGAATGGCTATTGTTTGGGAAAAAGTAATGCGATACTACACATATGCGTGGCCGATATATCGACACGTGAAAAAAAAACATTCGTACGCATCAGTGGGACGAACCATTATAAACAATGCCAAGGGGTGGCTAACGGAGTGTCAGTGAATAGGTGATATCGATGTTTTAAAATACATATCTGCATACATATATATCGTACAATGTGAATATATACAGATATATAGCTTCGATGGTGGTCTTTTCAAAACGACCCTTCTCGATAAGGGCACGGTATTTAATGAGTCGGGAGAAGCCTCGCCATGGGTGACCAGAGGGGCTGATAGTCTCCGGAGTTATATCCTGCGGGAGTTTCGTGAGCTCCTCTCATACACTAGGGACACAGAGCATTGCTTCTAACTTTCTCGTCCTTGGGGTGTCCCCAGTCGACGACGACAGCGACGAGAACGATGACGTCGGAGTTGGCTTGTCATTGGCTATTCTTAAACTGGCCCGGTTCTCGGCCTTGACAGAGTCCACAACTGATTAGACAATATTCACCAAGATCGCCATTGTCATGAGAGAAACAGGGATAAATTAACCTTTAACTGCCGTCGTGACTTTCAGTCAAACCCGAAATAACGATTTACCCACTTAAGGTCGATAAAGTCTGAAAAATCAAAAACGAAACCATGATTTTCTTGTTGTACGGGAAATTTACGATCTACATAGGCTCTCAGAGCTTGAGAAATGATTAAAATTTATCGGAATGGAATATGGCCAATTTCGATGGGTTTCGCAAAACCTTAAAAAATAGACTTTTCCCGAGGCTCTATCTCCGTTCTCGTTCGTCCTACAACAAATTTTACGAATAACTTTTTGAAAAGCCCGCCGAGCACTAGAGAACCAGCCAAGGAACATCCGGATAGCTAAATTTTTGTGGCCATGGCGACACTTCGAAAATCACGACTTTCAGAACTAAATGAGATTTTCTCACAAAAATGATTTTGAGGGTCATTTTTGACAAGTACACGTCACAGTATCTCAAACTTACCTTTACGAAATCAATAATCTTGTGTAGATTAGTAATCATCAGGATTACCAGGATTGGCAAGCTCCGCCTGAACCAAGCTGCACATGGTTTATATATCCTCTACCTTCAGCCCAGACCGCGAGTATTATTATCAAAGTGTTAGAATTCGTCAAACTTTTGGAAGAAATAAAGGCAGACATATACCGAACGTAGGAGGGGATTGAACGTTTCAGAGACGGTGCGTCTCGGATTTCTTCGCGGGTCTTCGGGTACTAAGGGTGCCGCTGCTTGTGGTGGTGGTCGTGGTGGGCGTGTTGGTGGTGATATTGGTGAAAACGGAGGTGACGGACAAGCCCATAGCCCAGCGAGATGGCAGGCAGACGAGGAGCGGATGAGATGGAGCGAATAAACGAGCAGAGGGTGAGAGAAAGAGAGGATTCGCCATACCTCTCGTCCGTACAACCCCTATGGCATCTGCGGAAGAGAAAGGAGCACGGGTAGAAGCCGCCGTTTCTTCGGCGTAAATCTTGAGTTACCGGTTTAGATGGTGTGGCTTGGCACAGTGTCTGGTGAATGGCGGTCGGTGGGTGGGCGCGGAGGGAGGGGGGAGGTTTGAAGATGCCGTGATACGGGGGCAGGTGTCGCGGTAAACTCAGTTAATTAGACAAGAGGCAACCATCACCCCCTTATACCCCGTCTTCTCCGAGGCTTGTTAATAACGCGTAATTACCATTATACATGGCGATACACTCTTCCAGAAGCTCTCGCGAGTGGCGTTTGCCCCGTTTTCATTCTCGCAAACCCTATTAGATAAGACGACACCTTATTATACGCAAACTAACGTCAGAAAACCCCTGCTCGAACCCGGCATGGCTTCGTGACAGGCTATCGTCCTTGTAAGAAACTTTGCACGGGGACGAGAGAGCCTTTACGTCGTCACTGACTCGGGCGGAACACTCGAGTTCACCCCATATTCATCGTGCGAGAAGGGATATCGATAGTGGGGTGGTTAGGTTTCTTCTAACTACGGGGAATGAAATTTTAGGTACAGGGAAAATGTGTGATTGTAATATTACAATTTTTAAGTGAAAAATTAGTCATTGTCACCAGTAATCTTTCACTGTGTCGAAGACGGTGATGTGCGCATTAGAAAAAATAACGAAGATACCGTTCGAAAGGAACTTCCTGTATTCGTGTCTAGTCAGAACACCAGACGAACCGTGAATTATGCTCTTAGACGAAGAGTATTTAATTACAAGCCGCGGTTACCCACTCGTTTCTTACTTTCTCTGTCATTTCACCAACATCCGTGCGTTAACAAAACCGCAACGCACCGCCCCTCCCGGATTCTCTCATCACAGCCCAGCTTTCAAATCACAACCAAGCGGTTTTCTTTCACGATTTATGTCATAATCACCTGAATCACACAGCGATGAAGAAACGCGAGCGAAATTGAAGAGAGTGAGAAAGAGCGCATTCCCATCCGTCGACATTCACCCCCTGGCATCAAGTTACTCTCTCTCTCTCTCTTTTACTTTCTCTCTCTCTCCCTGAACATGTATGTAGCCAAGTGCCATTAGAGTTTAATGCGTCGTGTATCGTGCAAGGTATTCAATGTAACAAACGGCTGGTATGCAATAACTCGGCTTGCGACACGAGTCACGCACCTTCGCCCCAGAAGTTCCGGAATACGTTTGCGGTTGCACCCGCGATGCTTGACGAAGCAAAGAGTCGGGGCAACGTTAACATACATAAAATCACAATGCCCGTACGCCCCTGCAATCCTTTCCAGGTACCGGGTAGTGTCTAAATGCTAAATGCTTTTGCATTCAGCATTATATTTCCTTTTTGCTCGGGCGCAACACAGTTGCAGAAACAGAAGCGGAGTGCAGAAGCCAACGTCAGTGTCACGTAAGAGGGCTGCCGCTGGAGGCTGAGGGACACGACGAGGATGCAGAGCCACACGAGAGAGAGGGAGAGAGAGAGATAAAGAAAAAGCTGTAGATGGCTCGTTGGAGGATGAGGGATAGGAAAAGAGGATCTCTCTCGCCACCCCCGTTGTGAAAGCTCGCCCGTTGCTCTTCTGCCGGTGACTTTGGCCACCCACGAACCAACCCTCACTCGCCTCGTTCCACTATACAGTTTACGTTGTATACACACTTCACGAACGTTTATAATTCGTACTAATATACATTATATCTATGTGCGACACTCACCGTACTCACTCTTCTGTTCTACTGCAAGCGTGAGCTATATATTCATCCAATGTATGAGTTTATAATATGTATTACCCGAGTAAGGCTATATCTGGCCCAAGGTGACGTTATATAACGCTGGTATCATAGAGACAGTCGAGTGTATAAATGTATAAATGCGGGTAGCGCGACCGGGGGTTGGTGGGGGGATACGTCGGGGGATACTGTGGAACTGCTGCTGGTGCTGTATGAGCGCGTGTCCGGGGCGCACGCTGCTATAAACATGAAACAACATTATGAAAGGGCGGTTGGAACGATGTGGCATGAGTACAGCCAGCGAAGGCACGACGTCGGCGACGACGACGACGACGACGACGACGACGACGACGACGACGACGAGGGAGACGAGAATGCCGAGGAGGAAAGAGGACGCGACGAAACCCGCGACGATGCTACGCTTCGCCTCTAATTTAAACAAATATCACAAGTTGTTCGCACCGGTGCTCTGTCTCGGCTATCTTCTTTTTTTCTCTTCTTTCTGGTACGTATATCCAGGCAACTCCTTTCTCCTCGGTATCCAGGAGTCGAGAAGTCTGCACTACTTTTGGGAAGCACTCCGGTCGCTTTGCAACGCGAAGAGATTCGTCGCTCCGACCTGCTCTCAAGGTACGCCCCCCACCACTCGCACGTGTGCATGCTCTTTCGCACCGATGTCGCAGGTGTGACTAAACAACCTTTCTTTTGTATATTACGTAAGATACGCGGAGTACTATTAAAAGCCTTGGTCGAGTCGCCAGGTTGGGGTGTATAGTGGATGCATTGCACACGAGGGCGCGGAAGTGGAAGGACGTAACCAACGACACGGGAACTTGCTTCTTACGGTGGATTCTCGGTCGTAGGAAGTCTGCGCAAAAGGATTATATAATGTACGTATGAATAACGCTGAAACCGCGTATATGAGGAATCTCTTAATCCCATTCGTAGCGATTATACGACGGCGTGTCGTCGTTTCTAGTTTTCTTGGTCGTGTCGTAGTTTTTCATTTTCTTGAGAAGTAATGAAAGTCGTTCGTTTCTCATCGTGATTAATGGTGAAAGCTTGCTTAATTTATGAAAACGATGTAATAAGCGATGAGAATTTTCCGCATCAAATTTAATCAGCAACGAAATAATTAATTATTGAAAATAATAAATAATCGAATTTTCAATTATTAAGGTAACATTAATTATATATTAATATTAATAATTAATTAATACTGTCTTGTATTTAGGCATTGTTGTTGTAATTATGCAACGCTTGGACATGATTCACGAGTACAGGAGATGATTTTTTTAAATCGCAGATTGGTTATTATTGCAATAGCCCAGCGACCCATTTTTCTACATTGCAATCGTTGCTCATTAGCCGTATCTTTCTTGATCCATTATCCAGTTTATCCATATCTATAAATACTAAGCGAATGACATACGTTGAAAATCTCATTGGCTCGACTTTGCTGAGCTCCCGAGGGCAAACGAGTGCGCGCTAACAGTGAGCATTCTCTCTCTCTCTCTCTCTCTCTCTCTCTTTATATGTATATATATAACATATAACGTTAGCAACGTACGAAGTACATGATGTATACTCAGTGTTCAGTTAGAAGCGAGTTACCGGTAGCCCGGAGTGCCGCCCGGTCTCCTCATCCTATTCCGTAACTTATATATACACACATATACGCATACATGTGGGAAAAAGCTCCGAGTGACTGCAAGAGAAAGAGGCGAAAGAGCGAGAGAGCCATTTTAGACCTTTTCCCCGACTCATCAGCTTTGTGCTTTGCCGCTTTGGTGCCTCAGCTCACTAACACCTCAAACATCCATCCCCCCCTTCCGTACCAACCCACCCACTACTCCCCCGGTTTCTGTCCGGACAACTCCGTTCCATTATATAATGCAGCTTCGGCCAACCTCAAAAACACGAATTTTCACTTCAACTTTCCGTTAACTGCACATCTCGTCTCTTACTCCGTCGTTGCCTCAAAGGCACGCGCGGTAGCCGGAGAAAACTGAACTGTGAGCTTTATCCCGGCGACCCGCACCACCTAAGTACAAAGTTAATTTTTTTAATTATCTCCCGTATCGCACGTAGTGGTGAACGCGCGTGCGGTCTTGCTCTACGTTTTTCCCCTCAGTTGTGTGTCGACGACAACGACGACAACGACGACTTCATCTACACTCGCCAATTGAGAAGTTCGCGCTAGCCCGCAGGAAGATCCTCCTTTACGTCGCCTCGACGCATCGTTACCAGCACACATTCGTGCTAATACGACGAACGAACGTTCGCGAGGCAACCCCTGGAGACAGCCTTACCTCACTAGGTGTATATAAAATGGAAGGGATGACTCGTCTCGATCGGTTAACTTTTGCAAACTTACGAAACTCGTACAGACACACACCAGCCTATTTTCCTCCGCGATGAGTTTGAACGACACGTGGTCTCTTCCAAGATGACACTGGCTTCAGTCGTTTTCCATACGCGCGACGACGAAAAACAGAAAAAAAATTGGACACCGACGGGTCGGGGGGTCGAGAGGGAAAAATTAGCGACTCGTAAACAGCTTTTGTCAGGCGCTTCATCTCTTTCGTGTGCAAACGCCGAAAAAACAAACGACTCTGTGCGAGCGCATAAATTAATTATAAATTATAACGTATTGCCGAGTACAGAGGGTGTATGCGTGTATATATATATATATGTGTGTGTGTGTGTGTGTGTGTGTGAGAGAGAGAGAGTACAAAAAAGAAAGTGGAGGGAGTCGAGTGGAGTCGCGGCGGAACGATAGGTTTTAATTAAAGAAGAGGAAAAAAGATAGCGGGGGGTAGATTAACCAGAGAGAAGGAATGAGAGTGAGTGGAAGATAGGGACGCGATAAGAACGCGACGGAAGAGGACTGCTAGAGGGAAAGAGAGAGAATCAGAGTCCTCGGGATTCTCCGAGATAAAGCCGTTTCGTCAGTCGCGTCACGGTTATGCCGCAATGAGAACGTACGACCGGCCATATTTTAATTCTTCAGAGACAAGCCCGTCTCGTCCTCCCCGCGGCGTTAGAAAGAGAACGGGAGTGAGCCAGTGAGCTAGCGAGCGAGTGAGAGAGAGAGAGAGAGCGCGTGATGAGAGGGGTTAGGTCGGAGAATGGTAGAGTTGGCCGAGTCGTTCTTGGGCTTTTCGTCCCTTTCTTCGTCGTTTCCTTCGCTTACATGCCAGAGTGCCAGAAAAGTCATAGCGGACCAGCGGCACTGCCATCCCTTGCACCATCACCCCGGGTGTATTTCTACTCGAGAGTCTGGTGTAAGCGGGAAACGGACCGGCAGCAGCGAGAGAGCACGTTGACATTACCAGCCGGGCGCATAATATTTAATAATTATTATCATTAAAGTTGTAATAAAGTTCAGAATACTTTATTAATTTATAGGCGAGAGTGAACAGCGTGGCTTGCGAGAGGGAGCGAGACGGACGAGAAGGAGAGAGAGGGTTGCGTGAGTGGGGATGAAGCGACCGGTACAGAAATGAGCGATAGGGGTTGAACGTGGTTCGTGAATTTGGTCGAATTCGATGATTAAAAATGCAATTATTAATCCCCGAGTGATCATTCCTCGTATAATCAAAACGTGCTAATTTCATTAATATTCAATTTACATCAGCGACTTGCTGCGTGGTACCTATATTTAAAAAAAATGGTGTTTCGAAGTAATGGAATTTTCGTAGATTTTATTACCGTTGATTTTGGCTAACTACCCTAACAGAAAGTAACTCGCCATTTCTTGGGTTCGTTGGCACGCGAATCGGCACAACCCCTAAATGCAAACAGGGTTGTATACGCACGTAAAGAGAAAGACGGAAACATCCGCGTGCTTGTTCATACCATATTCATTCCAGTTCCTCGCCGCACCGCACTCCAATCGAGACGACGTTCATCTCCTCCCTTCCTGCTCCTACTGTATTTCCCACTGCATGCAGCTGTGTGTATCGCACTTATCACGTATATATAGCGACTGCATCGCGTACTCGTAATATACGCCGCTATACACCGAGACTTTCGAAGCTTTTTTCAAAGCTCGCGCAGTCACTTTTTCCGCTTCTTCTTCTTCTCTCTCTTTCTCTCTCTCTCTCTCATTTCTTTTTTTTCCTTTTCACCCTCTCGTAGGTAAATCCGCGCCTTTTTTCGTGTCTCTCGAGTATAATTAAATTCTTTCGCGGAGAGTGAAGAACTCGTCCTTTTCTCGCGTCTTTTCATGATTTATTTCATACGCAAGTTCCTCCGCGTGATCTCTCTCTCTCTCTCTCTCTTTCTCTCTCTCTCTTACTCACTCTTTCTGTCTCAAGCAACGCGTTCCATGTTGGTGCGGTAGCTTTCGCGTAGGATCCCGCAACCCCTTCGCGGTACGGTCCGTACGTATACAGTATGAAATTTACCGTACTATACAAAGTAGAATTCAGAGCTTGCGGGTCTGGCCTTGCGCGATTCTACCCGTACCGTGTAAACGGAAAAAAACGTGTACGGAAAAAGGCAGTGAGTGGCGGGACGGATGGACTCGTAGCGCGACGAGTGGCTGCGATAAAGAGATCCGCAACAAAAGCACAAGTGAATATTTTCTACCTGACGTACCGCCTGTTTCTCAACCCTCGAAGATATCATCGTCTTTTTATTTTTTTCTATTCACACATATATACATATATATATGTGAGTATAATTACTTTTGCCAAATGTAATTCTCACCACTCTGATGAGGACAGGATTAGCGCAGATATAGAAGAACAGGAAGCACCTTGTGACGAACTTGTGTATTTTTCTCGATCTCTATCGTGCATTTGATGCGTGTTATCAAGTATGGAGACCTCAAGCCGTCTTTCCGTCAAACGCTGGAAAATCTCATTGAGAAATTTTTTTTACACATTTGTATATATGTCTCCTTTTTTTATTTTTGTCGTTGTTTTATCCAGGGAATGGTCAAAAACCGGAACAAGCTTATACCTTAGACGTACCGAAACCTCCAACCCTACTTCATCGCAATGAAAGTATATTTTCCTCTACTCTTATTTTAACGTCCCTTTTCCGGGCTCTGCCTGATTTTCCCTATTTTTTTCCAACCCTTGTACCCTCCTCTCTTGTGTTATATACGAGAAGAACGATGCACCTCTGGTATTCGCGTCCGCCGAGTCTCGCTCCTTACTTGAATTGAAAATCTCTCTATGCAGATCTCTCTATGCTTCGCGAACGAGTGCAAGGGTGAGCTTTTCTCTTCGTTCTCCTATCTCTCCCTCTCGTCCGAGGACGACGACGACTATGGCTGTACGAGGGAGAGAGAGGGAGAGAAAGCGAGTGGGAGGGAGAGACACAGATAGAGAGATGTATGCAGGCTGGCGGCTGTAAGCAAATCGTGTTATCCTCAGAGGCAGGCGGACCCGGGCGGTACGGTCCAGCCCCGGTCCCGTACCATCTCTACGGTCCGAGAGGAATTAAAATAAATACATATCTTAATTAAGCTCGGGAGTACCGGGCGCACACGTAACGGGTGAACGCGCTGAAGCCAGCGTACGTGTGTATATAAGCTCGCCCGGTACAGTCGTTGGCATTCGTCCACCGATTCGCCATCTTACAGTGAATGGCTTACCGAGACCATTGGACCGATAGAGACAGAAGTATACCAATAACTAATGTTTTGTCATTTATCGAAGATCCAACCACTGAACCTCTCGTGCTTCGACACATTCTCGTATATTAGTACTGGTGGTGCACGTCGAGGAATATATCTTTCTCTTTTACTCGGTCTCTTACGCTCTCACACGATCGATCGAGGTCCCGGAAACTGCGCGACTTTGCCGATTGTGGAGGATGCGAATGGATTATAGATGTGCATTTTGACTAATTCGTGAACCCACAAGAGTATATTAGGTATTGTGTTTATTTTGATGAAAACAAAATTGTATTGCTGTGGCCTACTATCGCCAAATGCATAATTTCATTCAAAGTTGATCGATCGTTTCTTGCATCTTTCCATGATGACTTTTCGGATTGCAAAATTACCATTTCCAATCGGTCGGCACGGTCATAAAAATTATGATATTTATTTCTCGTTAGTCCAACGAGAATGAAGTATAGCCCCTTAAAACTCCGATTTTTCGCGTTTTTGCGAAACGCATCGAAATCGCAAAGTGTCATATACGTCAGCAGATACATTGCGTACGACAAAAATATATCATTCCTGATGTCGTTTCAAGTAGTTTTTCGCTTAAAAGTAATGTATCAAAATTTCGACCTATACTGACCAACGCTAAATCCCGAGACTCGATGTTCACCCACGACGATGAGTCTCAGAGAGGAATTTATTTTCAATGTAATTGAATTTTAACATTATTTTTTTTTTGCAAAAAACTCTTATATCGACTGCTTCATGATAATATAAAGAATATTTAGTGAGCCGTGACGAGCCATCGTGTAGATCCTAGCAGAAGCTTCACATATACATTATACATATGCCACGCACATACACGTACATCGTGGCCATAACCCCGTGCAGCAGCTTTATTCCTCTTTATATGCACATTCGAATATCCGGAGGCTGCATCTCAAACTTGGTTCCCGCGGGCCCTCCCGCTCTATTCCACTCAGCCCCGAGAGTTAAGCGTGAGGTTATGTGCTATACAAACACGATATATACACCACCTACGTCTGCGTACCTTAAGCACACACACATACAGACACACATATATATGTATGTAGCGTCAAGAGTTTTTCGGCCTTTTTTTCGTTGTTTATCTGCGCTTGCCACCGTCTCTCCCGTGGCGTAGCGGCGTCCACTCGGAAAATATGAAAAAAAAATCAAGTGGTTCGCGTGCGAGGTCTGAACATTTCGCTAGGACTCTCTACCTTACTTTTCTCTTATGGTTTTATACCCCATATATATATTCGCGACGGTATAAAGGCTGCGTATTACCGGTAGTGAAATCTGAAAAACCCTTTTCGAGAAAAAATAAAAGAAAAGGTAATTCGTCGGTCCTTATTTACTTCTACTTCATTACGGAACAACCATTATTTTCACCTTCATTCACATATTTGCGTTGCTTTTTGTATTTTTATTTTCAAAATTCATTATTTATCGTCTTTGTCGAGGACGCCATTTGTTTTTTTACAAAACTCTGCCATATTTATCTCGCAATCTCACCCAGGAACGAAATTCCAGTTTATTTCGAAAGTCGACTCGAACTATTTATCGAATGCGAGACGATTTTTATCTGACGGTCGCCACAAAGAATTCTCACAAGGCTTTCGTATAGGAGCGTCTTCTTGACTCGTACCAAAAGCCTGCATGTCCTCATTTCGGTACATGCGCGAGTGTACCAAGGGGAAAACGGTTACTTTTGCGTACTACATGGTATATGGAACGTGGAAACAGGACAGGAAAAGAAGAGCTCTTCACTCTTCTCTCTTTTATCATTTCCTTTGTCCATTTCGGGATATTCGCTGGAGTAACACAGGCTCGGATATTCCGAAGGTCGAGTGAGGGTCGAAGAGAAGGGTAGTGGGGGATGGAAAAAGGTGGATGGAAAAAGCTACCATGTAGCTCTGAGCTTACAATTATAATTATTATTGTTACTACTACTACTACCACTATTACTACTACTACTACTACTGCTACTACTACTACTACTACTACTACTACTACTACAACTACGAATAATAATAATAATAATATTTTACTTATTAATATTATTATATTTTGTTACATTCCTTTTGGACCAGCCAGCCATGATGGAGGTTGAGATGGAGGGGAACGTACAAAAGAGAGAGGGTAGAAAAAAGGAGCTAGAGCACTGTAGAGAGTACGGGATTACATTTTCCGTCGGACGGCGGGGGCACACGCGCGATATGGGAACGGGTTGAGCGGATTTTTTTTTCGACCGTTGCGCGGGCGTCTCGCCTTTGCTACGTGTCAAAGCGTTCTCTTTCTATCTTTCTCTGCTCATTTTCCCGTTTCTCTTTCTCTCTCTAACTCTCTCGATCCTCACTTGATATCTCTCTTTCTCTCATGCCTCGACTCGTTCCTCAAAGTATAATTATTTTAGTCGAATTAAAAATGCACAGAGCCTCGGGCTACACGCGCGGGCTCGCTACAGCAGGGTTTCCGAGAATTTTAGCTCTCGCGAGAGACCCTGGCGAGAGGGCCTTGTACGATGCGAAATATATACGCACGAAGCCATGGTCAGTTCCACACGGGCAATTTGCATCGGGATGAGCTCAGATCGATCTTTCTCACGAAGAAAAGTTAGTGTCGCTGGACGAAAGATCGGACGGCGGTTGGATTGCTAAACACCGAGAGCATTGTATATGCAACGAGAGACAAAAATAAGGGTCGAGGATCAACCGAGAAGTCAGGGGAATTATAACTCTCATGGACTCCAGAGAGTCAGAACGAATGAGAGAAATAAAGGAATTAATTATTAACGGACATTGGTCGCTATTAATCGTACTTGAGAAAGTTAACCCTTTTTACGAACGTTGAGGGTCTTCCGAGAGGTCCTTGGAGACCGACGAAACTGAGATAAAGGCAGTATAATATACATAGCCGAGGAAAAGGGATATCGTTCGAGGGGTTGCGGTCCTCGCGTTGCACACCGCTGATGGCGCTTTGTGGCGTAAAAGGGGTTCGCGAAACTTGGACACCGATATGCAAAATAATAAATAAAAATTTTATTACCAATTAGAAGTTAGAAATTATTATAAGTGAGTTCGAGATAAGAGAAAGTATCTTTATGGTCTGCATCCAAAATGTGAATTTCCTTTCTCATTAATTTGTCGTCACACGGTGTTAATTAATAAATAATAAAAAATTGTACAAAATTTGCATTTCTTTATAATTTATAAATGACTGAGCGATTTGGTCATGGACATTCATCTCAATGGTCACTAGTGTACGTAAGCCACGGAAGAGATCGTCTTTTCTCCCTCTTTTTCTTTTTTTATGACGCTTATGTGGATTTTTCTGTAACCCTTTTCATATTTTTCGTCTGGCATCGCAAAGTCGTGCATATAAACGAGAGCTCGCGAAGAGCATCCGCGACGTATATTACACCCAACCGTGAGAGATTCACGGAGTCTTTTAGTTATATATATATATATGTGTGTGTGTGTGTGTGTGTGTGTGTGTGTGTGTGTGTGTGTGTGCGCGTGCGTGCGTGTGTGTGTGTGTGTGTGTGTGTGTGTGTGTGTGTGTGTGTGTGTGTGTGTGTGTGTGTGTGTGTGTGTGTGGGGAGAGACGAAAGCAGAGCAGTGCAAAGAGCACGAGAGTTATATTAGACAGGAGAGCGCGAGAAGAGAGCTCCGGTGGCAACTGCCGTCTTTCACTCGGCACTGTAATACCCCGTGCGTTCGCAAGAGCACCAAGAATCTTACTAATTAGATATATAAGGAAGCTAATTGTAATAAGGTGGAGTCGGGTGAACGAGCGAGAGCGCGGTGAACCCTCTCTCGCAAATCTGACTTTCGTCTCTCATACTCTGGCTCTCTCTTTCCTTCTCTCTCTCTCTCTCTCTCTCTCTCTCTCTCGCTCTCTCTCTCTCTCTCTCTCTCTCTCTCTCTCCCTCGCCCTCCCTCTCGCTCTCCGTTGCTCTCTCTCTCTCACTCTGTCTCATCTCTCGGTCTTCATCACGCCATGAGAGAGTCAACCCTTTGCTCACCATCAACCTCATTTTTCGATCGTGAATTTTCATCCGAATCGTTATACAACGCGATAAGTAATTATTTTCTCACGTTCGTTAATTTTTTTGACTCCACAATTATATAGTTGGCGACGTCTTCGAATTTTCACGTTGAAAAGTCTAAGTCTCTACGGGCATGTAAGCAAGTTTCAAGACATTTTCAGGCACCTTAAAACGTGTTATCTTCGCTCTCGTCCCATACAGCCCCTAGTCACTAAAATCCCGAGCGAGTGTTTCGGCACTGAAACCAGTGGAACTCGGATCTTCCCTGGTTGTGATATTAGGCTGTGTGTTGAATTAATTAAACACGGATTGTTTGACGCCCGTTAAGGAGAGTAGCGGAAACAAAACTAACTCGCAGCAGCGACCTTTCTTCGAATCACGCTTTACCACGCAACCTCGATCGTGAACTCTTAGTGTCAATTTATTTAACATTTAACATTGCGCAAAAGCCCTTTTATTTTTTTTTCAAATATTACCTACATCCTACTAATTATCTTTTCCCCCAAATACGTGACGTGTTTCATAAAAATTCTCAATTTTTAGTACTCTTCCATTTCAGGAAATAAATAATATATTTTTGGATTTTTATCTTATCGATTGATAATTATTATTGCATTTGATTTCATTATTTTTCAGACTCAACAATGTTTGTTCTAAAGTGATCGTCAAACCGTGACCTTTGCCGCTGCTCGGTAGTCGAGGGTGTGAGCGAAGACTGAAAGTTTCCCCCGTATCCTGGTATGGAAGAGGATGTACGTGTGTGTTCTAGTTATAACGAGAAGGCCAGTAATTTAACCCTTCTTAGAGTCGTCTTGTGTTCCATCCCCTCCTTCTCCTCCCCTCCCCTCCCCCGTTGAACCCTTGTTCTCTCATGTACTTGTGCGTATATACGTATAGCTGTATGAGTTATACGCATTGAACAACCCCCGTGAAAACTGAGGAAATATCATACCCACCCTGCGTATGTATGATATTTCCTTACTCCCCCATCCCTCTCACCTTTCCACAGCTTCTCTTGTCGCTGTCTTATCGCGCAACTCACCCCTTCCTTCCTCCCGCACTGCCACGTCTCTCTTTCCCTCTTCTTCTCGCATCAAAATCTCCGACCCCATCGTTCAACGTTGGTTTATTTAGACGCGGCTGCGTTGATCCCTTGATTAAATACTTCTGCTCTATCTCTCGGTACTCTCTCGTCATGGGTTCTTGCAAGTTTCCGTCCCTCTGTCTCTCTTTTCTCCCCTCTCTCTCTCTTTCACACACATTCTCTCTCTCCCTTTCTCCAGTCCGTCGAGTTTTGCTACGCGCGAATTGTGCAACCCCCTCGCCATATACTTGTTCCATTTCATTCTTCGTCCTTCATCGTATATGTAGAGAACAAGTACAGCATGGTCGTACGCCTTGCTACAAAATCACATATACGAGCTGCGTACACGCAGTTTTAGTGACCTTTTTACGGTGTTTTCCAGAATTTCATCTCTTTTTCTAGCCATTCGTTTTGTTTTATTGTCTTGTTCTTAAAAACACATTTTTTCTTTTACGCGACGTCGCCAATTCTATCAGAGATTGGCTGAAATATGACTGAAAAACCAGTAAACTTACTGGGGTCCGTTGCATCCACCCTTTTCGTTCTCCATCCGTCCTTACCCAACGAATATAATCGTGAGCAAAACAAAAGCTACCTACGAATTTACGACTCTCGTCTCGTTCTTCCGCGGCGTATCACACGCGGCGATGCCTCTCGTACATACCGCGCTTTGTAGAAATGATCCAGTGGCTACGGACACGAGAAGTTGCTTCACGGGTATAGCCTATAATAATTTTGACGGTCTTGAGATAAGCCCCGACGCCCCTACTTTTCGCGCGACGGAACGCGGGTTTTGGTTGGTCGGATATCGTCGTGGAGTATACTTCGTCGTGCTCGATGTTGCGATTTTCTGGTAATACCACCCCCCGCCCCGACCCCTCGACCCTCACTCCCTCTCCATAGAGTGCTAGAGAACGCTCCACACTTTTGGACTTTTATCGTGCCAGCTCATCCAAAATCCAGTTCTAAATTATATCCGCATCGGTCAGCTAAAAATTATAAAACGAGCTTGAGCGCCACCCTTGAGATGGAAAAAGGGGTTGTTCGTGGTAACTGGTGGCATCGTTTGAAAATTTCCAAAAGTTTGTCAGCAGAGCAAACGAACAGAACGGTTATGTGCGAGTGGTAAGGGTGAGAGGGATGAACAATGTATATGATAACAATACTGACAATCGCATAACCAAGGTGGGGAGGATGGGGATGGGGAAATCGGGATTGGACCCTTGCCGATGTAAGTAAACTCGCGGGTTGGCCCAGATAACAAAAATACGAGGCAACTTTTCGCAATAACTGCGAAATTGTGGAAAGAGAGAGAGAGAGAGAGAGAGAGAGAGAGCAAGTTAAAGTGTGTAGGGCTGAAAACGATATAGCCTGCGAAAACCCCATGAGCCACACCGTCGTCGTTGATGCCGCGCGTGACATTAGCATAGTAATGAATATTATTACATTTCGGGTATACCCCCGGTTTAATTCCATCTTCCACAGTCGTAAAGATAATAAGCGCGAGTGGCGGATGTTTCGCGCGAACGTTCTCACTCTTATAGGTACTACCTATACCGGGTCCCGGTACTGCCTCATATGTATATATATATATATATTCGACGTCGGGTGATGTTAGCCAACACAGGAAAGTCGAAGGGATCCAGTCTTTGGGACGGAATATAGAATATATCCTATACTTTCTCCCTACATATCGGGCGTTCCACCCCAAACCGTTTTTATTTTCGCACCCTTCCTCACCATTGTTTTACAAAACCCGTGAATCAATTATCCAATGATTTACAAAAACGGCGCACGAAGAAAATATCGATTCCTTCTAGAGTCTTTCTCTGATAACGTTTTAATCAAAGAGCATCGCGTTTGAGACATTTTCGAATAAAATTTTTTAATTTGAGTTATCGAAAAGACGATTAAGATGCAGGGTAAAAGTACACAAATTGTACGGTTTGATGTCAGTATTATTTGGCGTGGAACGCCCCATATACCCGGTGTACGCGGTTCCGCAGTAAGAAAAGCTTGGGTTTTACGTGTAGTGTGCGTTTGAGGGTGTGCGACGGTGGCAGGGGTGAGGGGGCGATTCGGTGGCGCCGGTTACGTACTTGGCGCGGCATCTACCGGTGCTCCGTGTTAACGGAATACAGCATACCCCGAGCTACCCCCTCCCAAGATCCACCATCATTGCTCGGAGGGATGAGAGAGGGTGGTTGCTCCACGGTGTTCACTGGTACGGCTTTAAGAGATTCGCGTGCTATGTAGCCCTTCGCATCTTCCGCGCTCCCGCCAAGGAGTACGTATAAACTTGGCGAAAGTGACAAAGATAATTCTAATAAAAGCGACGAAGAGCGGAGATGACGAGAGAGAGAAAGAGAGAGCGAGAAAGAGAGTTGAGAACGCGACAACGATGCCGGAGAGCACTCCCAGGGTTCTCTCGCTTAATTTGTGACATATTCCCCCGGCATTGCATTATACACCCCTGCCCCACTCCCTCGAAAACTCACTCTCCCAAAAACCACCCCCTCTATTTTCATCCTTCTCGTTTTATTCTTTTTCTTTTCGCCACTCGACATTTCCGTGACTTCGAACGTTTACGAGTCTTTCTAAATTTGTAAGCAAATTCATCAAGAATGATACGATTCGATCATCTACAAAACTTGAATTTAAAAAAAAAGTCAAAATAAAAATATCTTCAAGTCGAATCATTATTTCCTCGGTGAAGAATCGTTACGGTCGTAATCGAGCTATTCTCGACAAAACCAAAAAGTATCGTACGTTTTTATTCGCGTACGAGTTGGGGAATTATGGTCGATGGGCACGTGGGGACCCATACGCTCGCTCTCCCATCCATAGCAATATTTTCATAAAACCGCGTTGGTAGTTACCACCGTTACGTCTCTCGTCCGTGCATCGGGAATTGGTCCGCCTTCCCGTACGTGTGTCTACGCGTATTGCGAATGCTACATACAGTATGTATATTTCCATTCTGGCGTTACGAGAGAGAAGCGCCGCGCCGGGCATGATTTTATATGCAAAGAGTAGTTTAGAGCTAATTGTTAATAATAGGATTGGTAAGGTGGGAATTCAACGTTGTCACGGACGCGACACACAGCGTCCACCCCCTTATGCCGAATGCCGTGTTGGCTGATATATAATATATATGTATCTATATATATATAATGTTATATCCTCTCGTACGCCATAGCTCCGATACACGCGTCGCGCGCGTCTCATTTGCCACGAAGTCAGCAACGACGGATCTCCGCTATGCCGTCGCCCCGTTTTCCCTGTGTCCATCCGCCTGGTGTAGATCCACCCTTGTTCCGAGTGTGTATCACGGCCACTTCCTGCGAATATATATATATGTGTACGAAACCTTCTATATACGGGTGTATGCACCATTCGTCTCTCTCTCGCGTAGCAGTTGCGAGATTCACGTACGTTAACATCTCTTGCAAGCGCGTATACACGTACATACGCATATATGATGTATACGTACGTACGTATATGGAAACGTACGTACGTACGTATATGGAAACGTACGTACGTACTACAGTGAAGCCGTTTCACCTACGTATTATCACGTATAAACGAGTAATTCTGAGTTATATACCGTCCCCGGTCTTGTTAATGATAATTAAAACACCTCGTTCTCACCCGCGTATAACGCTTCTTTTTTACCTTGCAGAAAATACGCCGTGAAAAATTTACGTACTATTGTAAATTATCCTCTTTCTCATTCCCAGAGTGCGCTCACTTGTTTGTGCGATAATTTTCGTTACTTTTTTTTCGTTATTTCTTTTTGCTCTTTTCTTTTCTTCATTTTGGGTAGGAGATGCGCATGGTTCAGTTGTGCGAGAAATTATTTGAGCGTCGTGAAAAAATCGATGGGTTTTCGTGCGAGGATAAAAAATAATTTGTTCACGGGTCAATTATTATTACATGGGGGTATGTCATTTTTCATACGTCGTGTGTAGGGACAGAAATTCATAGAGACATGGACGATTGTTTATAGAAACGTGGACTGTGATAGATTTCACAAGCGTTCGTGAGATTTAAGAGCGTACGGGGTCGTGAGAGGGGTGGTAGAGGTGATTATCGATTGTTAACAGCTGATCACCCTTGAGAGAGAGAGAGGTCGAGAGAGTGAGGTTCGTGTGGTAGGGAACGTCGAGTCGCTCGACTACGTTTAAATTCAGCGACGAAAAAAGAAGTTGAGTAGTACGAGGTGTGCGGTCATGGACCCGGCCCTTGTTTACTTTCGAGGCGAGTGAAAAGTAGGTCAGTAGAACACGGAATCTTAAAGCGATTATTTATTGTGAAATCTGACGACGAGCAATGTCCTGCAAATTTTTGTGTCGACTTCCCGTTACATCACATTTTTGATTCTTTACTGTCGTTATAATAAAAAAATCGGTCAACAGTCGTTCGCGGTGATTGATTTCTATCGCACTTTAACATAAATATGTTTGCTTATAACAAGAAAATATTAAAATACCGCAGTTTCGTGATATTTTACTTGCACCCCCGTTCTTGATTTTACAAGTGGAAATAAGTGTGTCCAGTCAGGAATTGTGAAAAAGAGATCCGAAGTCACAGCATCTGTCATCGTCTTATGATTTTTGCCTAATGTCCAAGATGACCGGAGAAAACAAGAGAGCAAGACAAATTACCGTCAAGCATGAACAATATATCTAGGTGTGCGGACAACCTCACCTATAAATCTATTAATCTCTACAGATTAATAAATTACACGCTATACCCTTTGTTCCTATGTATACGAGTAGGTACACTAAATAACTATGAACCGGTAAAAAGTAAGTTGGCGAAACAAGTTATAATTTCAAAAGAGAATATTTCAACTTTGTTACCGGGGTGATAGTGCAAGGGATGCTCGTGACTCCTCGATACGTATATTCCACAGTTTGTAAATATATAATATGCATATAGATGTATGGCTCGTAGTCGAGTATATACATATATATATATATATATATATATATATATGCGCGATGTATACTTTGAGACCATTTTCATTACTACAACGGTATTTTCCAGGACCTTTGGCTGTTTCGAGGACTGGCCCCAAAGTATTCTATATGATTCGTATAGTTTAAGGACAGTCCTCAAAGTATCGACGATATGTAGATCGTTGAGTTTAGGGACCCGGAATATTATGAAGTGATATGAGGACTTGTCCTCAAAATATTCATGTATAATTTGTATGTTTTGAGACCTTGACGTTTTTACTATTTTTGTACTGCATAACGGGCGAAAAATTTCGTATGGTCGACGTTGCAGTTGACATATTGCGTTTATTCTCGGAACCGTAGTAAAAAAGGTATTTATCTAAAAAAAAATCTCAAACTATTTATATGCATATGTGCATACAAAGTATAGGTATCCTGTGACCATTTGGATTGGTATAACGATGATTTTGGGGACTGGCGTTGTAATTTCATATTGTATACTTCGTATCGTTTAGGGACATTTATATAATATGGACGCTCAATATGTATGTCGATCGTCAAGCCCGCTCCACACACTTGCTGAGACGTTTTGCCGACGTCTCTCTACACTCTCGTGTCGCTGAGTTGATCCCTCGTCTCTGGCTACGATGGATTTTGCTGCTGCAACTATTGTTGTGATTATCCCTGTGGCTCGTGTAAAAAAAACGACAACAGACGGAGACGACACAAGACGGCGAGAGAAGAGACGAGACTGCCCTCTATACTCTCGTATTGGCCAACACTCGTTATGCCTCGGTCAATACGTAGAGCCGGCTTTAGTATATTTCGAAATCTGCCTCACCGTGAGAGCTCTCGATGTGATTCTCGAGGAAACCCGGCAATTTTCGGGATTCCCCCCTAAAAAGTCTTTCAACCGGCGTCGGACGAGGCTGCAAAGTAGTACGGAAGAAAGTGCAATTCCAAGACATTGCACATTGTACATAATCCACCAACATCCATTATTCACAGTTACTACGAAGGATTTGTAAAAGAATATTTTTCAAAATGTATGCGTTAGTATTGTTCACTGACGATATTTTATACATTTGCGATATAAAAGACATTGACGTCCGGGGAAAAACGTGCTCGGTGAAATATACCGACAAGAGAAAATATGCAGCACGTGTTTTAGCAGTATGCTGTAAGTATAATTTTTCAGACTTTTTCTTAGGGAAGTACGATCATTACGACGAATCCGCTTTCGGACTTGATATTCAAGCACTGTTTTACTAAAAAGTTCGAATTTCCGATTAAACATAGTCAGGGCGGCGAAATAACACTCGCAGACTCGGTTATATCGCGAGAGACGTCTCATGCATTTGTCGAATGTAACGTAGTTTTGCTTTGAAATGAATTCGAATAGAAGACGTCACAAAATGTAATCAACAATTTAAAAAAAACTAACAATAATACTGTAGAAATAAAAAAAAGTATATATATGTATATCCCGGTAGGATGAGGAAATGATATCTCGGATATTTGCAAGGGTAGTGTGGATGTCCAGAAAAGATTTTATTATGTATTTAAATAATGTGAAACGATACAAACACGCATAAAGGAAAGAATATAACCTAAAATGGCTTGCGCCCGCTTTGTCATTTGTTCGCACGTCTTTCGTATTCGCGACCGTCTTCGACACCGACTCTTCCGTCAGCGACGTACTCTCTCTCTCTTTCTCTCGCCACACGTTAAACAGCGTTGCCGCGCCTTTTCCTCATACAATACGTCATTTAATAATTACAACAGTGTGATCTGGAAATGAGTTTCCGACAGATTTTTTGAAACGCCTTTGTAGTCTGTTCTCGTGGTGGAAATGCTATTATTATTATTATGATGGGCTACTTCCGAGTCGTACGAGATTAAATTTTTCAGATTTTATTAGTTAATGTACAATCAATTAAACATTTACCATAAATTCGGTACATCATAATCGAACACAAATCAGAACAGCGGTAGATAAAATAAATTTAGATTTTTTTTCCTTAAGGATTCCGATCGACATTAAAAGCTCTTCGTAATGATCGTACGTCCGTAAGTTCGATTTTGTTTAAATCCGTATTTTAAAAAAATGTAAAACTTCCCAATTTTTACAGATAATGATAAAATCTTGCACGTGATTAAAGAAAATTTAGAAGATATCACTGTTTCAGTCAACATTAAATGCGTCTTCATCACAGAGAAAGAAGCTACATTTAAACATGTAGTCAAAAATCTTGAATCGAATGCAGGTAAGCTCAGTTGGTTCGCCTCGAAATTTCTGGAAGTGATTAACCTTATTTTAGCGACTACTTTTTCGTTCCGTCTCATGATCTAAAAAATACTCGATACATATTTACATAGTGGACTGCATTCTTTCGATAACACTAATAGTATTTATTTTTACTTTACATTATTTCAGCGGACAGCGAAATTTTGTATATTGACAAAAGTATTTCACCAGTTCCATCTGAAAATTGCAAGAGCGTTTTTTCGCTGGAGCTAGTGAACCAACAAGAACATTTTTTCAACAAACCATCATGCTTCATTGCCACGCGCATGGTTCTGCCCGGAGAAAGCGAAGATACACTTGAAATCGATCGAAAACATGCCTCTGAAAAAATCGATATTACGCAGCCATCAGTTGAAGAAAAACTGCAAGGACAATTGTCGCCTTGTGAGCTAAAGGTCGGCAACGAAACTTATACTATAAATCTCTCAACCATCGAACTAGTCCCTGGTCCATCTGAAATTTCCGGAATCGAAAATGAAATATGGAATATTGAAAATGAAGAAGAAAAATCTGAATATCAGGAGAAGCTGCTCTGCGAAGGCGATAACAAGGCAATGTTCGTTGAAGAGGTAAATAGTACAGAACAGCTCTTAAATGAAATTGTCTCGAAACCGATAATCATCGGAGATGAGGTCCTCCAATCGCCAATTTTGAGAACTTTCCGAAAGAATTCTCCAAAAAAAATATTGCAAAGTCTTCTCAAAGATGACCCAACATCTGCAAAACAATGCCTTCGATATGAATGTGATTTGCCAAATGATCTAAATTCGATTTGGTTACCTATCATGAATTCGACAGAAAACGATTTGAAATCTGAAGCTGTTGAATCTGAAGTTATTTTATCCGAATTAAATAATGGTGAGATCTCAACCACGAACGCGCAACCGGAAAATGGTTTCGAGTTAGACGATGCAAGCGACGAAACCTTTGAACCGTCTGATCGAGAGACATCAAATTCCGACACATCAGGCAATGAGAGTGAGAAAATAATCGAGACATCAAGGTCAAATACAGCTGATCGAACAAAGCCGCTGAATATAACTTTGGGTATGGTGAAATATCAGTCTTCTGCTCCCGATGACACCGAACTTCACGTAGACGAATCTTCGACTCGAGCGCCGAAAAAATATTTCTGCATGTATTGCAAAAAATTTCAATCTAAACTTGCACGACATTTGGAAATTGCTCATGCCAATGAAGAAGATGTCAAGAAATTCATCATTTTACCGCCAAAGAATCGAGAGCGTCAAGAAGTTATTGCAATAATTCGAAAAAATGGGAATCACATTTTCAACACCGATCGCCGCTACAACACAGGAGCTTTATTAGTTTGCCGACGGCCTAATCAAAGAATGAAAAAAACCGCCCAAGATTTTTTATCATGCGGAAATTGTAAAGGCCAATATTCAAGATCCGTAATCCGCCATCATTGGCGAAAATGCACCAACCGAGATGGGAAACGAGAGCGAATTGTTTTGGTGAAGGGCCGCAAAGTTGCAGCGCGATTACATGGAAGGGCTTCCGTTGATGTACGCAAATACATATTCCCATATATGCGAGAAGACGACGTTGTACGAGGAATTAGATACGACGAACTTATTGTCCTATACGCGAATAAGCAATGCCAAAAATATGGTACTCATCAGCATCAATTTCAAATGATTAGAGCTCGACTACGTCTCCTTGGTCGTTTTCTGTGCGCTATAAAAAAAATCGACAATCGAATTACATGCTTCGCCGATATTTTTCAGCCACGCTATTACGACGCCGCTGTAGACGCGGTACGAATTGTAGCTGCTTTCAACGGTCAGACCTGTACGTTTGGACACCCTGCCGTAGCTTCTAATCTAGGTACTTTGTTGAAACATGTGGGAGAATTGTTGCGTACCGAATATATCAAGAAAGAGCAAGAACACGATCAAAAAAGAGCCGAAGATTTTATAAAACTTCTCATTGAGGATTATGGTACGAGTATTAACAGAGCCGTGGCCGAAACGCAAACTCAGAACAATCGACGAAAACAAGTGGTACTACCAACGATGGACGATATCAAAAAACTACATTCGTACTTGAAGGAACAGAGATCGAAACATTTTCTTGAACTTAAAAAAAAATATTCATACGAAACCTGGAAAAAACTTCTCGAAACAACATTGCTGTCACTGCAACTTTTCAACCGACGTCGGCCGGGTGAAATCGAACGGTTGTATTTGGATGATTTCCGTAGTTATCGAGGTATCGATTTGGCGGATAAAGAAACATATAATTCTCTATCTGAAGAAGGAAAAGCTCTTGCTCGCAAATATGTTCGATTTGAAATTCGTGGGAAACTCGGTCGTGGCGTTCCTGTCTTAATACATACAGATCTTTTGGATTGCTTGAATCTTATTATGCACCATCGAGAGGATGCGCGTGTACCGGCGCAAAATCAGTATTTGTTCGGGCTACCATCGAATGATAAAGATCGCCTGAGACACCTGCGGGCATGCGATTTGATGCGAGAGTACTCTCAGCGATGTGGCGCGGAAATTGCAAGTTCTCTACGGGGAACGCAGCTGCGAAAACATATTGCTACGAGATGCATAAATCTCAATCTTTCTGACGGTCAAGTGATCGATCTGGCTAACTTTATGGGGCATCATGAAAAGATTCATAAAGGAATCTATCGGCAACCAGTATTGGAAACGGACATAGTTAAAATTTCTAAAATACTAAAAACGGCCCAAGGATTTGAAGATGATTCCTCCGATGAGTCTGATAACCAGCCAGAGATGTCGATTGAAGAATCCGATCGTAATAATAGCTCTCTAAACAGTAATCGATCGCTGGGAAGTTCCGGAATAAAAAAAAAAATTTCGAGACGGTGGTCCATCATGGAAAAAGATGTTGTACTGACCGCTTTTCAAACGGAACTAGCGTCCGGGAAAACTCCTTCTGGTAAGGATTTACACGAATTAATCGATGCGAACGATTGTTTGAAAGGGCGGACTGTACCGCAACTGCGGACATGGTTGCACACCCAGAAAAAAATAACCAAAATGTAGCGTAATTTTTATTCATAATTTCTAACCTGTTTGTCATTTTTTGTAATTTTGAAAATAAAATTCTAGATAAGATATTAAAATGTCTGAGTTAAATATGAATTTACTCCAATGTGACTGGGACGAAAATGTTTGTACATATGTATGCATACAAAGTATATTTTGAGACCATTTGGATTGGTATTGTGGTCATTTTCAGGACTGTCTTTATAATTTCGTATGTAATTCGTATAGTTTCGGGACCGCCGCATAAAACAGACACTAAATATGAACATGTCGATCGTTCGTATATTTTGAGACCATGTGGATCGGTATATCGATGATTTTGAGGACTGGCCTTGTAGTTTTGTATATGATTTGTATCGTTTAGGGACAGTCAAATAATATGGACGCTTAATATGTATGTCGATCGTTGAGTTCGGGGACGTGATCTACCGTTCAATTGTATAGGTACTGTTTCTGGAGAGAACCATCATATTTCTCAAATAACTATCACTTTACTTATTTTTGCATTAAGAAACCAGCAACAAAAATTATCTAGCAGGTTTTATTGAGCGGAACTATTTTGTGAACAATCTGGATACTAAATAATAAAACTAACTCTTTAAGTTCTCAAAGTCATGAGTTGATCGAAAAATTTACACGTCCTCGAAATAACCGTTAGATGACAGTCCTCGTAGTCAACATTTGGTGGTATATTCGAAATAATGATATACTCTTACGTCCTCATAGTGGCCAGTCGAGGAACATATGTATATGTCCTCGTAGTCGACTCTATATAGTAGCCCTCGAAGTCACCTTTCGATACTATTTTCCAAATATCCTTTCGAAAAAAGGTATATACTCACTTTCTATTGATTGCATATAGCATATAATTGCTTTTTCGAACATCTTTAACAAAAATCGAATCGGGTCCCCAAAGTCTACTTTGCACATATATATATATATATATATATATATATATATATATATATATGTTGAAATACAGATACAAGGGAAGAACTATAGGGGATGAAACGGATGAAGAGGAGCCGAGGCGTAAGACATAAAACAGCCGTATCTATAATGCCTTGTTGGAATAATCAAACGATTAATATGTTTATTAGTATCGGCAATGGCTCGCCTTGGAACTCGGAATACATTAAACCGACCCTCTCGTCTTTAAACCACCCCTTGCTTGCCCCCCCCCCCACCCACCCTCCGCGCAGCCCCATCTCCGTCACTTCTAGCCACCGGTAAACCATCTCTTCCCTCTTGATTCTTCCGTCATCACCGAGCGCGAATGCACTCTGGCATTCTGCCTCGCAAGCTCTATTACAGGCTCCTATAAACAGGATCTGCTGCTCCATTTGTTACCGAATGCAACTTGCAAGGTTACACAGGAATATAGATGTGTATATGAAATCGCTTTCGTGAAATATGCAAGAATATAGGAGAGTGGCTCGTCTCGACGAGTCGGGTCGAAATACGGCGTGAGAATTCTTCTGTGTTGTTTGTTGGAATTTCTGGATATTAACTGTATAATTTTGAAAAAAAAAGATGAAGGTCTTACTTATAATCGTAAGGATTAATGAGTTTTATGTTTTCATTAATTTCATAAATTTTAATTCATCCAATTCGCAGAGGAATGTGTTGAAAACTTTCAAATTCTCGGGCGAATGTTTCATAAAGAAAAAAATAAATCAATCGTACCGTAGCCTTCTTCATTCTTCGAGCTTGCAGAGAGAGCGACGAGCGACTTTTTTTTTGTCACCACGACGCAACGGGCACGTCGGCACGGGGGAAGCACGCACGGAACGGAAACGAGCGTGGGAGGAATGGGCGGGATGTTTGAAATTCAGATTTTTAAAAAACAACGAAATTTCCTGGAAGGTACAAGGAACAGGAAGTAACGACGGCGACAACGACGACGACGTCGACGGCGACGATTCCAAGGTGGTTTTTACCAAGTGTGGCCGTTGGTGTACGAATCTTTGTGCTCGTGTGGGTATGTATGTGCGCGCGAGTACACGGTAGGACGCGAGGCATCGAAGCCTTCTCCGCTCAGCGAGGAAATAAAATCTAAAACCCCTTTATGCGACGGGAATTGAGACTGTGAGAACTCGCGGTGGCCTAGCGAGAATTTCGCATACATACATAAAACATTCTTCTATATAAAATCACGGTCCACGACGAGAGGAGAAGGGAGCGAGAGTGACTGAGAGAGATAGAGAGAAGGAGAGATAGAGAGAGAGAGAGAGAGTGTGAGAGAGAAGAAGAAACGAGAAGCAGCACAGCCCTAGCAGGAAAAAAACTACCCCTTCGTCCCTCCTGTTCGTAGACCGCGAAAGCCCAACGGAATCGCGCGCGCTGCCAACGCTCGCGGTATCAGCCTATAAAATCTTGAGTTTTGTACGAGTTTTATCGCGTGCTGTATATAGGAGCGAGCGTAAAGACACAAAAGCAGAGTACGTGGCTTATCCACAGGTATATAACCCCTCTCCCTTCCCCCACTCAACCTTCCTTTCCTGTACTCATTCTCGTTCACGTTGAAAGATAGAAAGAAAGAAAAACCTGGCTTGCCGAAATTCCTTGGTCGTTTTTGTCATGAAAATATAAATCTATACGATAAATTCTAATAAATTTATTTCCAAATACAGGATTCCGGGCTATTCTACTTTGTCGAATTCTTCCACAGAGCACAGCTTTCCCTCGAGGAGGCTCGAGTACCCTCTTGAGAGGATGAAGAGCATATCGCGAATTAGCATTGACTAAAAATATTACTTTTACAAGATTGAAATCATTTCATAGAATAAAAGTAATCAAACATTATTTGTATTCAACATAAGACTGAAATTGAAATTAAATGATTATTCCAAAAATAAAATATAATACTACGCTATTGAATTCAATTTAAAAAACCTTATTAAACATTGATGCGAGAAGTGAAGCAAGAGAGAAAAAAATTGCAATTATTCCGCGTTACCGAGTTCAGTCCGAGTAGTAGACTCGATGTCAGGATCGATGAAGAATCCGTATCTCTCTCGAAAGTCTCGCCGGTACGAGCTTCGAGTACTTCTACGTGGATATACCGTACGTATATACATACGTAGCGGTATATTCCGTCGTCGTGAGAGCCGGGAATGAAATGGCAGTGGATGAGCTGTAGAGGGATGGGTGGTGGAGGGTGGAAGGAGGGGGGTGGGGGAGATGAAGGACAAGAGGCAAGAGAGCAAGGGGTCGAAATACATCGTACAAAATATGGCGGCCGATGGGATTCTCCATGGGGCAACTTTACAGCCCCGCGATTCTCTGCTCCTAACCCCCGACCCCTCCCCCTCCTTCCGACGATCCCCTTTGGCTCTCCAGAGCTTGCCTCTTGCTTTTGCTCTTGCCGATCCTTCTATACGTATATATACGTATAGACGTGCGTTACTACTATACTCGTTCTGCTTCCTTCCATCTCCGCTGGTCCCGCGACTCATCAGCATGAATATTCATTATTCGATGATATTTCTCGGAGCCCTTCCACTCACTCTCTCACTCTCTCTCTCTCTCTCTCTCTCTCTCTCTCTCGCTCTCTCTCTCTTCCTTGGTCTCCCTTTCACCCTCGACCCATGCGATACACACCCCTCTTTGCCGTTCTCGTTCTCTCTCCCCCCTCCCGCCGCAGTCTTCCACCATCCCGTTCGTTGGATCGTTAATTTATATAACTACGATCGGCATCAGTCGCGGGTAGGTCGGGTCTGGAGGTTGAATCTTGGGAAACGACCCTCTATTCGTTGTGTGTATACCAACGCGGCTCCTCGAAGTCAACGAGAGTCACGTATAGCCGACAAAAACTACCTGATCCTGTCATCTTGCGTGTGCTTCAATATATTGACGTATTTCACCCTCTCGCAACTCCAGTGCCTCGTTTGCATACAATCGAGAATAAATTTCTTTTCCTCATTGTTTATATGCAGAGGTCAAATTTTATGCGCGAGTTGAGAGAAATAACGCGAAAAGAGCAAGAAAAACTTACAGTCGATGCTCACTTTACGTCACTTTGAAATGGCCCAGGACTCTCGTTCCCTTCAAAATATCTCAATAGCGATCGAATATCGAATTTGATATTATTTTTGTTTAAGTCGAATTACAAGTAGTACGAATCGATTCTATTTCAGACATATTCATCTATTTCTGTTGATCTAATATTATTTCCATTTGCACCCCTGTAATTTCTCGTCATATTCCGATTGCGCATAATTATTTATGCTTTATGGGTGTATTACGTATATACGTATATACCTATAGGTAGCTATGTATGGTCACGCGGTTAGTGAAGATCTGATGTCGGGTGAGTGGGAGGGGGAGGGGGTTACATTCGCGGATGCTGCTTGGAGAGATTCGAGTAACGCGCTGAGGGGTGGGTTGGAGAGGGGGGTTGGTTAATAGGCATGGCGTAAGAAGGGTAGCTTTAATGCCTCGGTAGCTTTTGAAATATTCAGATCTAGGTTTGCCGCTTTCTCGCTATGTGTATATATATGTCCGCGTATCGCAAGCTAGAACTCTGTATATAATATCTACGCACGTTACTTTCTGGCACTCGGCCCTTTTGCCGAGAGAGAATCTGTGGCGCGTAGTGGATATTCGGCTTCTCGGTCTTGAGTATATATCACGATTTATAATACATATATATATATATATATATATATATATATATATATATATATATATATATATATATAGAACGGTGGCGCACGTAGGGATGCTTTCGAGCGGAGGTGCCAAGGAGGATGGCCGTAGATAGGGGTTGGTGGATTAATGAAAGCCAATCCACGGGTACGGCGCAAATAGGTGGCAACCCTCTCGTCGTTTTCCAGTCCTAACGTCACCACGCTATAAACAAACCGGCGAGGAGATTTGGATAACGGACTAACCCTCTCTTGTTCAATCCCCTCCGCTCTACCGAAAGAGTCGAGTATTCCTCGATATCGATAATTCCGGGGATGAAACACCGCGAGCCCATTCATCCGTTTCTTTTTGGTAGTTTTCGGTCAGTGATGTTTCTTCAAATAAAATTAATCGATTAAAAACAATTTATATTCTGTAATTACAGAATTAATGATCTTCTTTCAACCTATCGAACAGTAAAATTCTCAATTCTTTTATTTTTATTTTTATTCTCCGTAGTGCAATTATTGTTCGTTATAGAAAAATTAGTCATGGATTTATTAACGCTTCGACGTGTATTTTCGCATTACGTGGTGATCGTACATCGATTGTCCACGTGAATGGAAAATATTCCAATGGAACTGTACGGACTAGTCAAAACGTCGCTGACATTTATATATACGTATATTGTGCGGACATTTGAATCGTAGGACAGGAGTTGAGGAACTTACTGACGTACGCAAACACTTTGCATATGTCGTAAAAGCGCTAAGAGGGTTGGGCCGGCGGGGTGGGGCCAGGGGGTCGGGTGGATCGCGCCTGTATCGTCGACACAGACATTATTATACGCGTCTTTCCGCTAGCTAGACTTTATTGTCACGCGTTATAAATGATACGCGAGAATACGTCATATACGCACGCAACATTTATGCGCCAGAAGACGAAACTGTAGTTTATTCAAATGCTATTTTTATCCGGCTCGTTCTTTCGAGCGAATGACTTTTCCGTCGAGAGATACGAGACCGAGTGTATACGAGGGGAGGGAACTTGATAACTCGTTGGAACGAACAAATTCGTAATGTCTCGTTATAATAATAATAAACCGGAAGTAAAATCATAGCTTGATGAGACGTACAACGTTGTGATCCTCGACTTTCGAAAAATCTTAATCGAACGAAAAAAAAGTTTGTTCTTTTTTTTAATTTATTTCGAACAAATTTTAACTCCGACCATCTGGGACACATTTATTCGAACGCGTCTATTTCTTAGCTCGATACTACCCTTTTTAAGTCGCGAGAAGTCGTATCGCTCGTACAAGGTACGTATTGATTAAATATTCGAAGAAATATAAAATATGTCGACCCCTGGCAATTTTAACGTGGCATGCTCCGGCTGATGGGCGGAAGAAATGGGGTGCTGCTTATTGCGGCTTCGAGCTTCTTGTACACGTAAATGTATAAAATATTACGACGGCATCTCGTTTGAAGAAAAATTTCTTCTTTCCGAGAGGGTAGTCGGAGTGGGAAGCCTCATCGCAGTGTATGGAAGGTATTGTAATGGCGGTGCGGGAGGGGGTGGGGTTAGAGCAAGGGGGTTAGAGGTAGAGAAGAGGGTATAAGTCTGTGTTGATACGGAAATACGACAATCTCTCAGGGTATTAAGAGCGAGCGCGACCTTTGATATTAATAACAATAATAGTACACGCGACATCGGCGATGCTGAGACGGAAGGAGGGCAGTCAGGAGGGGGCTTGTGGAGGATTTTGAGGGTTGGGACTGATGGTCCGGGGTAACTTTTGAACCCAGATACAAATTACAGCTCATTTTTATGCCATTTTAATATCACCACGCGCCATTAAATATCTCTAGCCCTTCTCTCCCTCTCTCTCTCACACTCACCCTCTCATCGAAATATCCTCCCTTGAAACCTCTGGCGCGTTAACCGAAAAAAAAAATCTCGGCTTCTGAAATCACCAATGCCTCTTGCCTCTGTTCCTTTGAAATTATAATCGTACGGCACTTTCCCTCACTCTTTGATGTATAAATTGTTCATATAACGCGTACGATCTCCATCAATTTCATCCACTTGAGAAGATTTCAATTGTCGATATTTTATATTTAAAATTTGTTTAAAGTAATTTTTCAATTAATAATTACCTAATTAATTTTTTTTTCTCAGTGCTTGGTTAGTTTTGTATTTTCATTCGTTTTCATCTTGAAGTGGCAAATGTTGACAAATGTGCGAATTTTTTATAAAATGTGGTTGAAAAAAATTGATACAAAGTACCACACGCTCAATATATTCCGTATAACCGATGCCACTACGAATCCTTGGCCCGTTCCTTCGCTCTTTCGCGTCTCGGCGAGATGCCGCTTATGATTTTACTACCGGAAGCACGCACTTTTATGCTCGTATTGCATTTTAAGTTATGCTAATTTTGACGTCGACACAGAAGTCCCGAACGTGACCGGGGGTGAAATCGTGAGCGGAGCGGAGTGTGCTCCGCGAAAAAAAGAATATACGTACGTATATCGTCTTGCTTTCTCGTCGTCGAGTCTTTTCCGCGACAGCGCGCTCGTGATATTGTGCATCGAACATATTCATAACGGGCATTTACTGCGCAAAATAAAGATATGTAGACAAAGAAAGAAGGAGGAAGAAAGAGAGAGAAAGAGAGAGAGAGCGGTAGAGAGAGAAAGACGAAGATACAAGTAGACGGTTATGCCATTCGCGTGCCTTTTATTCGAACGGAACGCTCGTCGACCATAGATGACGATTTTATGCCGTACACTTTTTACGAGGTCTTTGACAAGATACGTATAGATATACAAATACACGAATACTTGTAAGGAGGAACGCAGAGCGAATTTTCTTAGCATACTTAAAATTGGTCTTGTCCGAAGAGTTATGGGCGTTTACCTAACCGATACTGCCTTATCGCCCTTTTCTATGCTCGCGTGTGTGGGGTGTGTCGCATTTATCGAAGCGCGTCCGATGCGAGAGTGTCTCATTTTACAACAACACAGACGATACGCTTTAAGGACACGTCGCATGACGACTACGTCGATAAAATTAAATTCCTCGAGAGATCAACTACGATATAGGAATGAAATAATAAGTACGCTTATGTTCGAGTATGTATACGAATATAAGTTAATTATATCGTTGCAAGGAAAAATGCTACATTATAAGATCGATCAAATCGATTATCTATTAGGTTCGGTATGTCTAAAGATTTCGCATATGTCAAAATTTGTACATACGCGAATACTAGAATGATTTCATTTCATATTGATTAAAATTCAAAAGTTGACGCGGTTACGATCACTTTCACCTAGCCGAATGCGACGAATTTGTAACTCGTTATTCACGATGGCAGTGAGAGAGAGAGAGAGAGAGAGTGGAGGAAGCCCGTTTGTATTTCGTTGTCGCGAGAGATCGTACGGGAGTTTAGGAGAAGAGGCACGCGTGGCAATTTCAAAGTCATCGGCATAGTTGGTCCCTCTTCGGAGCAAGGTTTTGGGAGGTTGCGTCGAGGCGAGAGGAACGATCGGAGCGTTGGTCCGTTTACGTGACGCTTTTGCGAAGGGGGTTGTCCTGGCGCTCTAGACGAAAGAAGAGAGACGGAGAGCTAGACGAAAGACGGCGCGAGTGAGCGTGAGCGGGGGGTGGGGAGGGAGAAGGAAAGCTAGAACAGCCAACTCCCCGATGCAACGTCTACCGTGCTGTCTCTTGTAGTGTCGGTGGCGCGGAAGGCGTACGAAAGGGTAGAATGGGCAGGAGGGATGGGGAAGGGAAGGATTTCTGCACGATAGTTCGGACGATCTATGACCCGAGTTCGCTAAGAGACCACGAAAGGGTGGATTTACTGGTCCTGCCTGCGTTCACACCACACAAATCCAAGTGACCGGTTGAGACTCGCCCTCGATTCTCACCCTCACCGTTCCCACCTCCTCTTGTCTTACACCATCACCCGGTAACCCCCTCGCCTCTTGTTCACTCTCCCGCAGCTTCCGTCTAGCCGCACAACTTATGGCACTCGAATTATTCCCGAAGTATCTCTCGGACACCGCATTGATTGTCCAGTAGGGTTACTTCCTGATTTCTCGACTCGATCAAAATCCCTTCAATTTCTTTTGTCACCCGATTTTTTTATCAATGTTTTATGCTCGATGCGACAATCGCGAGACGACTTCCGTACTGTTGTTTTGTTCTCCTTAATCCAAATATCTCATTCCCACTGTTCCTTTTCCCTATTCCACGATGTTGTCTCCCGCTTCAACAAACCGGAACGGTTCTTGCAGGTTTTTTTTTATATTTCAGATGTCATCCGGTACTGTTTATATAGAAAAGTCAGGGAGATAGGGAAGAGAGGGTGGCAATGGGCGATATGCGCCGTTGCTTGTGTGGTTTAGCGATGGTGCGGGTATAAAAAAAAGAACGACGCTCGTTAGCTCCGTGAGAAATTAATTATTTGCCCGCCATCGCCGCCGCCACCGACGCCGCAACGGTTCGTGTGCTCGAGTAATGGTGAAAAATGTCTGGATTGTGCAGGATTACTGGGAGGTGGCCCTGTGCCTGAGGGGTAGGAGAGGATTTTCTGAAGGGTACAAGGGTATATATAGATGGGTACGGTACGACCGAGCGCGCTTTGCTTTTCGCAACGGCACGAGAAGTGCGAGGAGATGAAACGGGGAGGGAGGGGGGGGGGGGGGTTGGTATGAACGGGAAAGCAGAGGGAGAAGAATAAGAAGAAACGTATCGGTGTGGCTCGTTACACTTAAATTGGAAGGAATGACTGAGTGTTCTCGTTATTCATCGCGAATAATCGCGGAAAAAAGAACTGTGTACCAGCATCAAGCAACCTCTAGCTACAGCCCCACCCCTCTTCGGGGTCCGGACCATGCCTGCTTCCGAAGGGTGAATTCACGCCGGTCGTATACATATCTCACCGAACCGCGAGCACTCCCTCCACCTTCTCAGATGGGTTTTCATTATTGTTGTATATCCACTTTGTTCACCTTGGAATCAACCCCATCCCCAATTCGATTTCTTCTACCCCTCTCGCCGTTAATACATATTTTTTCCGCGAACAAAAGATAATCCGATAATAAAACATCGTATATTCTTTTTGAATTTATTTTCAATTTTATAACGAGGCTACGAGAGGATTATCAATAAAATGTTATTAAATTTTGTTTTATTTCTATTGCAAAAGGCATTACGACTCTGGTGGATTAACTTTTTGTTTTTACAATAATGACTATCGATATATATTTTCATCGTAAGCTTTCCCTGTAAAATGAATCCTCTTATTTTGGTTTCCAGTATGAAGAAATTTACGAGCGAAACGACGAAAAAAGAACTGTAAATTCTCGTGTTTTATCGATCTTCGACCGGTAAATTACTAGAATCGCGAAAAGAGGAAATCATATTCGTGTTCTACGGGAAATTAACTGTCGGCGGTGGAAGAGCGCGGTGGTTTTCAAGCCCCTCTTACACTCGGAAATCTGCGGGTGGAGGTTAAGGCAAAGGGAACGGGAGGGGGGATGGGTGAGAGTACATAGACGAGCGGCGATGCTGGCCAAAGGTTGGGTTGGGGGTTGCCCGGAGTTTCGAGCCGGCCACAGGGTGGTGTGGCTTTCTCTTCGCGAGACTCTCGCCTTCCGTCTCTCTCTCCTAAGATCAAGTGCCTCTTCTGGCATCACCCCGTTCACTAAGCCGTTCGCTTCTGTTCCGCGGTAGTCGCCGCGTCCGGCCGTTCTTGTCCAGGAAAGGAGGGTGGATTGATAAACCAGCATCCCCACCTTCCCCAGAATCGCTCTTGCCGACCGAGCAAATTCTTGTGGCTGGCCACTACCGCGTAACGCAGGGGTTCTCCGTACCAATATCTCTCGACCTTTCTCTTCCTTTTTTACGGATCTTTCATACGCCCAAACGACGACCCTAATTTTTCGCCGCGAACGATGAAATAAGTCAACCTACTTATAGTCTCCTTACGTTCTTCGAGGCATGCATTCTTAAGACTACGCGTATATCTCGTGACGGACGAACGTTCGCTAAAGTACCCGCGAAAACGAGATCGGTCGGTAATTCTCTCGAGAGCTTGGTATTTTGGTACTGAAGAATGACGCTTTCTGAGTTAAACCACTCCCCCCCCCCCTCCCGCCGCCCGATTTGCTCTTGCGACGAAGCACGAATCTCTTAGGTAACATCGAATCCATTATTACGTATGTCCGCTGCGAAAATTCCAAGACGTTAACTATTGGACATTCTTGAGGTGGAACGAGCGACTACGACGTTCTCTTCGAGATGACCCAATTTACTCCAGTCGGCCCTTAACCTATTTACCGTATGTCAGATCATCCCTGTCTTTCGACGGGAGATCGACAGTGTCACGTCATCACCCGGTGTACCGATTACGACGCGTTCTTATAATGCATGAAACGAGACGTAACCACACGCGAGAACGAAAATCGAGAATGACGTTGACCGACCGAAGACTCTTGTAAGGGTCTTAGTGTTAGGCGTCACGAACAACGCATGGTAAAAGCTTTGGGTAACGTCGTGTACGCACCCTAAAATAGCGAGCCTAGCTATCGGAGCATACGCGTGCATGGAGCAATTCGTTGCTTCGCAGCTCTCGTCTTCTTCTCGTCTTCTTATTCACCGAACGTCCGAATGTTACGTCGTCCGATATAACGTTGGGCACCCCAGGGTGATACGTTCAGGGATCTGCCAGCAGTCAGCCAGCTGAACGAGCAGGGAGCAGGGGTAGTGGGTCAAGCCGACGGAGTCGAAAGCCAAGAGTATTGTCGCCGGAAGTCCCCGTCGGGAGTTCGCAAAGGTCGGGGTAATTGGATAGAGGAGATCGAGCACCCCTTGACTCTTCTATCTCACTCTCTCTCTCTCTCTCTCTCTCTCTCTCTCTCTCTCTCTCTTTACGTCGACACGAGAAAAGCGTCTAATATAGCTATGCCATTCGATGGAACCCTTCTCGGACATTCCGTGTCACTCTTGCTTTCTCTCCCTCTCTCACCCTCGCGTACTAATACTATATAACCGCTATTTGGCTAACCCGCGGTGGACATCTTTCCCTTTCTCTCTGTCCTCCCCTCGTCCCTCACCAAAACTCTGTCACATCGCGTCCCTGTCGTATCGCGCGTATAAACCTATCGAGCCTCGGCAAAATAGGATTGTCAGCATATAATCCCTTCCGTGGGCCGCTCGAGCAGTGACCTTGGTCACCAGGACACCATAATCTCTACCAAGAATTTACCTTCGATATTGCCGATGTGTACCGTAGGAAAACGATCCTTATCGGATAATTTTGAACGCGATTTAACGCGAACAAGCTAAGTTTACTATTACCTCGGACAGGTTCTTCCTCCAACGAAACAATCTTTCTTTTGATTAAATTCTTTTTTGTGTTCAAGCGGCCTTCGAAAAAAACAGATTTTTCAAATCGTGGATGCTTTTTTTGTGGGACATGTTACATTCCGGTATATCCATGAAGAATGGCCTCGCTCTCGTACGTATATCTATCGGAAAGGGCCACGAAGGCTCCGACATCGTCACGAGAGTTTTCTACCATCTCCCACAATCGTCGTTCGCCCCGTTAGCGCGCCCCAAGAGAGCGAGAGACGTAGAAAGCTCACCGCTTTTGCCCGCGAATCCTCGTGAACCGCCAAACGCGCGCCCTCCGAGCTCCGCTCACCGACCCCTCCGATCCACTGTCACGCGATGAAAAAAAAGGTCAAGTACTATCTTACCGGATGAGAACGACGAAGCGGTGGGCCCACCCGAGTGTTCGTTCGGCGGAGCTTTTTCTCGCATTTTATAATCGCGAGGAAGCTTCGCTCTCGTTATTAATGCGCGCGTCACACGTAATGGCACGAGTGGTGTGGGAGGTCGCTTTCGGAACTTGGTGGGGTTGTTGGTGAGTACGAGGACAAGGGGTGGAGAGGGGGAGGTGGGAGATGGAGGGCGGGAGGGGGGGATATTGCTGACTGCTCTGGATGAGAAAGAGGAGAGAGACGCGGTGGGTTTGCTCGGGGAGAAAAAAAAGGAGAACCGCATACAGGGACGGGACCGAGAGAAGAACGAGCATGATGCTGGTAACGAACGTAAATCGGACGATAAGTCTCTCTACGAGGGAATCGGTGCGCCAATTGCAGAAGGCGGACTTTTGATTTATTCTAATTGCTATTTCGATAATGGAGCACAGGCCAACGGAGGCAGAACGGAGAGAGCGTGTGTGTGTGTGTATGTGCATGTGTGAGAGAGAGAGAGACAGAGATGGGTCGAGCTTTTGCGAGAGTGCGCGCTTAACAGCAGCAGCAGTGGTACCACCTCTTGCATTCCCATTATCGAACTCTCTCACTCTCCCTCTCTCTCTCTCTCTCCCCGCGTAGCCTGCTGCCTGCCGCAAGCTTGTCTAGGTGCCTATATGGCTCGCGGGATATACAATCGTATTCGCGTTAAGGTATAATGTCCGGTTGAGGGGTTGCAGGGGGGGCGGTAGAGGGAGAGGGTAGGTCGAGAGTTGGTTCAGGGTGAACTTTCGGTGTTTGCAATTATTACCTAATTTGCTCGTTGAATCTTTACCGACCGCTGAATTATAGCGTGTGCCGCGTATCGGAGATAAATTTTGCAACTTCGCACGTAAATGCAAAAATTTCAATGTCTAAGCGACGAAGAAATGTTTTATTTAAATATCTGCGGCACTCAGTCCTGGTCTGTCAGGACTTTATGTTTTGTCAAGGTCGAACATCGGGCTTAAAACTATACCGGTACGTTGTGGCCGGAGATCACGTGCTTTCGAGCTTTTCGGATATATTGCCTCGAGAAAATCGTCCGTCCGCGCTAAACGAACCGCAAGCCAACCGAGAAGGACGAAAACCATCCCTCGAACCTCAGGATCGTCCGGTCATTCCGTCCTACGTATATATACGTTAAATATGCTCGAACGTCGAACACACGGGACGCCGAGCTAAAATGCTTTGTGTGTCTTTACACGTGACCGCACCACTCCGGGGAGGGGGCATTAAGTGTCCTCTCAAAAACCACCGCTATACCCATCCTTAATCTTCGTGTGTAGCAAAAGCTTGATGAACCCTCCAAATGAACCCCTTCGAGCCACAAATACGCTCGAGACTTTGACCCGCGGCGGACGCCACAATCGTTTTTTCCTCGTTCCGTCCAGCCATAATTTCCTACGGATCAAATACCACCAGCCACGTCTTCGTTATCGAAACAAAGAGCAAACATTTTACGAGCTCCAATCGTTCGATTTGCAAAACAAAAAACGATTGCAAGAGTTTAAAATTTATGAAAAATTACAATTTCAACGAACCAACCGACTTTTCGTTAGGCTGCAAATTTTGATTCGATGGATTGTTACGAATCTTCGCGAAACTTCACTCTAGTAGTCTTCAAAATTCTGAAATCTTCGTGGTAACTTCATCGTAGCGATTTATTACATATAAATAGTTCATACCAGATTTTCAATGGAACGCTACGTGCAGTAGAAACTTCGGTGCGCGATAAAGTTCTTTGCTGGTCTCGATGCCCCACGGTGTTTCCGGAGTACATCCTTAGCCGATGAGCATCTTTCAGGACGTGCAACCAAGAGGTGGAATGAGGGGTGAGGTGTTAAAGAAGAGTCGTAAGATTCGCGTCGGAGCATAAGTGGTGCTGTGCTGTGTGGCAGGGCTGTAGAAGAAGAAGAAGAAGAAGAAGAATACGAGAAGGAGATGGGAGAAGGAAGGTATAGCATAGAGAATAAGAAGGAAAAAGAGCACATCGCAGATGGCCCCCAAGGGTCCCGAGTTCGAATCCCATTACCGGACTCGCGCCCGTTAAATAGGTCTCGCATCGTCGACCGGAAAATATACCTACACACATACTTTCTTCTACCCCTTGCTCACGTGGTCGTTCATTCTCCCTCTTACCAGCCTCGCTAACACACTGCAGTCTCATTCGTCTATGTACGACCGTGCGAGCGTATGTTGCCGTGTATCGTTCTTATACCAAGCAGCTTACACGTCCGCTACCTTCTCTTTTTTTTCCGCTACTCTCCTTATTTGCCACACGATGGGAATCGATGCGTTCCATTAAGAAGCTGCGGGAATCGCATTACCTTCGTGGAATTGGCTCTCGCCACGCGCTTGTGATTTATCCAATGTCTTTGGAAATCGAACTGACTACCGCGAGATGGCGAAGTCTAACAGGATTTTACTGTCTGCGAGACGCACTTGTCTCCGGTAGATAATTATCGATATAGGTACTGATCGGACAATGGAGTTTCGCGAGATTACCGTAAATTTTGAATTAATCCGAGAATAAAAATAAACTTCGAATCAAATCTTCGTTTTCGTTATTTGTAGATAATTGACAAACGTCGTATTTAGGAATAAATTTGCGATCAAGTAATTTTAATCCGTTGAATCGACGGCAATTACGAATGGAAATCACTCCCGTTTTACTTCAACTGCAATTTCATTTGAAGAGTTTTTAGCAAGTTTCTTGTGATGTCTATTTTATGATAAATATAAATAATTTAAAAAAACAGCTTTCGGTGTAAAAGCTCAGAAGGCTGTAAACTCTGGGCGAAAAATATCACAAATTCGTTGCACAGTTCAGTATTCCTGAGTAACAGGTCACGTGTGCAATTCTCGAGTCGACAAGGATCGACAGCTGAATTTCTCTTCGTCTCTTTCATCGCGACAGAGACAGCGATGGCCTGCGGAAAGCGTCGAAAAGAAAAACAAAAAATGTAAAAGCTCGTCGCGTACGAGAAGAGCGAGGAAACGGCATTGGTGGTGACGACGACGACGACAACGACGACGACGACGATAGGAATACACCCCTTCGCGACCCGTATACCCCTCGAACATGTCTCACATATAGAAATATACGCGTCGCCGTCGACGGTGAAGGAAAGACGTAACTTTTGCGTGATGCTGCACATACACAGCGAAGATGGGGCAGAGGATGAGAGTCTCACCACCCCTGGCTCTTGGAAACTCGTACGAACGAGCTTATACGACGTCTTCGTTCTTCGTTGTATCGTTTTCTTTTCTTCTATTTTTCTTTTCTTTTATATTTCATCTCGTTCTTCTTTTCTTCTTCGTATCCCGCCACGTCGTTTTCTCGTGTCTCCTTAAGGATGGATTCCTTCGTTCTCCTTTCTTTTTCTACCCCGGCTCTCTTTTTTTCGGTTCTCTCTTTTCTCTCTCTCTCTCTCTCGCCTCTTGTTCTTAACCCCCCCCCCCCCCCCTCTCTCGGTCATGGAAGCAACTCGAGCCACCCCCAACGAACGAACGAACGAACGAACGAAACGAAACGAAAATAAAATGTAAGTGGAAATTTATCGCCCCGGGCGATAGGAGACGTTTCCGTACTTTTAAATATTTTATAAACTTTCGTCTTCTTCTTCTTCTTCTTCTTCTTCTTCTACTTCTTCTTCTTTTACTTTTCGCTTTTTCTTCGTTTTCTTTATTCGTGCGGCCTGAGTGTGCGAACGCTCGTACACTCGCGTCTGGTTCCCAGGAGCTTCTTCTCCCATCGAATCGACGACGACGTCGACGAGGAGAGATGAGAGGAGGCGAAAAAAAAAGGGGGAAAAAGTGGATGAAGAAAAGAGGGAGAGAGAGAGAGAGAGAGAACGAGCGTGAAAAGCATGGGAGGATGTGCCGCCGTGCTCTTAACCAACGTTATACTGTCGATTTTCTTTACGTTGTTCCTCCCCTCGGCAACCGAGAACGGCGCCGGATATTCCTCCTTCGTATATATCGTAATGTTATTAAAACTTCTAAATGGCTATGGATCGCTTCTCCGGTTACGCGTCTCGTTCTCTACCCTACAGGCTCTTTATCGTATCTCTCTCGCCCTCTCGCCCCTTGCCCCTCCTCTCCCCTCTTTCTCTATATCTCTGAACGCTTTTGGTATTTTTGTAATACACCGAAAATCGTCGATATAGAGAAATCCAAATTTTAACTTATTTACTGAATTTCGCACCCGCTGATTTAGAATGAAAAAATCACGTTTACTGCAAAGGAGATTGAAATTATTGTGCTTTTCTTCATAATTATCAATCGACGGAATAATTATTTTATAATCAATGTCAAGATATTTTTAGACGGATAGATAATAATTATTTTCTAAAAATAATGACTTCATACAATTTTTCGTTCGATTTAGATTTTTAATTCCGTACTGTGCGTTCTGATTTAATAATTTAGAGAATTCTTGTAATACGATGTTCAGATTTTTTTTGCGGGCAGTTAACGTCGCTCGATAAATTGGTTCACCGACGAAATTGACAATTCCATACCTTTTCGTACAACGATAACTGTGTTTATCCACCCTTGATTGCGGCAATCTCATGAAAATCTCAAGAGAGACCTTTCTTCGATGTGCCATTCAACGGTGAACCACCGGGACGAGGACGACGTCGAACGAAGGTAAGTAACTCTCTCTTTCTTTCTTTTTTTATCGTTCTACCGAACTAATAAGCCAGCAGCGAAGAAGTGAAAATAAGAAGGAAGGAGAAAAAATATGCGAGCAACTAGGCGGGAACGAGAAAACCACCGAATAAGTTGAATTATTTATCCTATCGGCGTTTTTCAACCGTAAACCACCGAAAGTTTTAATATTCCGGCTGTAGGAGAATATTTTAAGCGTCCGGATGAGACGACCAAGCACATCGTTCTACGCCCGAGTTATATTCACTCTTTTAGCATGAGAATATAGTACTATACGTATAGAAATATGTACATATATATTCGAAGTACTCCGGCATTACGACGGCCTCTCGAGAATTTATCACCCTCGGCCAATCAAGAAAGAAATCTTCGAAGCCCTCGTGAATGATTAAACGATGTTTAAACGAAATTAATTGATGAATTCTTTATTTGTTGAAGGTTCATTGGCCCTTGGTGCTTCCCCCTCTCTCTTTCACACTACAAATTGACAGGTAAAACTTACTTTCCCCACCGCACTTTCGTTCGTAAATTTTAGGACGTAAACGAAGGAAGATTTCACAAAATAAAAAAAACCTGGCCACGCCGTAATAAGAAGAATAAAGCAAAAATTAATTTGCATATAATGAGATTTCGGACGGGGAATAAATTTGTTGAATTTTTTTTCCCTCGTACGTTAATTTCCACGAGTCCAGAAATGCTGATTTGCTATTTAAATTTGAATTCGCGTACTCGGTCCAGGAATTTATCGATTATCTAGAAACTTTTGGCTCATTTTAGTATACGATCGTCGAACGCGTTAAATTTTATTTTTTATAATTCTAGCTTCTAGTTTCACATAAATAGACGAGTCTACGAGGATCTATCTACAGGGCACGTAAACATTTCCTGAGAGTGTTACTTTTTGCTTGGGGGTAAAATATCCGTGAGATATATTGCGGTCTCGCGTTGACCCCGACACCGAGAGCAAGAGGATGAGTGTCTGGACCGCGAGTGAGAAGAGAGAGTCGGGGGAAAGGGAGAGGAGGGGCATCCTTCGGGTGTGGGCTGAAACAGCGGCGTAGTCGCGGTGGGGAGATTACTTTTCGATAAGGAATAATTAAAAATTTTCTCGTTTAAAGTAGCTAATTTCGTTTCTGCGTAGCCCGGAGGCCCGGCCGGGGTAAAAGCCGGGCAAGAGCGAAAATTTAGCGGAGAGGGAAAAAACGAGCGAGAGAGTAAAAACCGGCGTCTGCATCGTCGTCGTCGTCGTCGTCGTTGTCGTCGTTGTGGAATGAGAGACCGGAAAAAATAACCGCTAAAATACTCGGAGATAAAGAAGATAAAGGCCGGGGAGAGTTTCGCTGTGGTTCCTCGTTGTAATTTACATCGGTTTGTGATTCCGGAGTGAGAAATTCCGCGCCGCGTGCTAGAGCTCGAAAGAGCAAGGGGGAGAGAGAGTGAAAGAGAGAAAGAGAAAGGGAGAGAGAGAGAGAAGGAAAGACTGAACGGTCCGCGAAGAAATATCTCATGTCACCGTTGGACCGAGGAACGATAACGATAATTAAAAATTACGAGTAACTCAGTGAAGCGAGAAAGAATAAGTATAACGGACAAAAACGTGAAACGATTTTACGCATAGAGAACCTGATTATTGACACTTTTAAAGACTTACTGAATAAACATTTAAAATATCGTACACGCGATTTCAATTCGGTTGCATATTAGATTCGGTTTTTTCGGAAATCAAATAAGTTTTTTTTTTAAATTGACATAATCGTATATTTAAAATTGATGAATTTGTTTTCGTTACTGTGTTACTAAACCGAGCAGACATACGGAATCGATCGGCAAAGTGCTTGTCTCCGTATCGTCAATCCTACATTATTGCGCTAGTTTCGGTTTAACGACTGTGGCTCTCGCGACTTGGCATCATAAATCCCTCGCGAGCACACGGGTAGTGGAGACTAATGTAGTGGTAATAGAGTATAAATGGGAGGTCGTGACCCGGGGTCAGACCGTCTTACACCCCTAAACTGTCGTCCACCGGCGTCCTAGCGCTCGCCACCTTCTCCTTCCTTCGCCTCTGTGTGGGAGCCTGCACTTGGTCTATCGTGTATAACTCTATCCCTTTCACTACCGGCCAAGACCTTAAACTCACATCGAGAGCTACTGGCCCGACCCTGCCATATCCCGGTACCCTCGCACATCGATTATACCGAAATGACTTACAGAAGTTTCCTGACACCCGGTCTCCATCGTATCTCTGTTCTCCGAACATTCAATGTTTTTTGCTCATTTCATTGGACTTATTCATTTCCAGCAGATAGGTCATGTCAATTGAAATATGTACAGAAATTCATAACAAAATGTTAAATATTCTTTCATGAGAATAGAATAATAAAAGAAGAATAACGATTGAAATATTTGTATGTTATTCAAAATACTGAAATGAATGAATGAGAGGTTATGGGAACCGGAAAATTTTCATACCCCCTCAAGGTGCCGATGGTCGACATTCGTAATTTAATTCCGAGAGTTTGGGTAGGTTGAGGGGAAGAAATTTTTTGATAATTATCGGAATCATGATATGCCGTATTTTAATTAATTTTGAGGATTTCTTAAGCCTTCAGGAACCTATCCTCATGGAATTTTCCCAAGGACCATAAATATGACGTTTTCGTTCCTAATTTTTTGTTGTTATCGATCCCGTACCCGAACTTTACTCGTCACAAGTAGAGAGAACTGAGCCGATAGGTGCTGCCCTCTAGTGGCTCCGGCTGGAACTAAGTACTCGCTCGGGAGAACGGATGACAAAACTTTTGCTGCTCGTTATAACTCTCCCACCTCTCGCGTTGCACGGATCCGTTTCAGAACTTCTCTCGCAATTCGTACTCCAAGTCGTGATATCCTGAAGAAAACACAAAAATCTTTAACGCTTTTTTCATCCGTTAGTTCATTCGTCCTGATAACTCTTTTCTTAGAGTCAAAAAGCCAAGAAAATAATCGTTATTATCGCAGCAAAATTGGTCGAACCTTCCACAATTTTTATTACGCAATTGTATCACGTTATACGCAATTGGTTGACATCGAAAATACGACAAAGCTATTAGAATAGTTAATAAAATTCATTAAATAAAATGTTGTACGATACGAACGGATCTTGAGTGAATTACTGCGGTTGGAATTTCCGCAATTTCTTTCCTTTCACGTATCCTACGATGCAAACTTGGCATCTCTCACTTATCGGTCTCGAGGCCAGAGAAGGGAACGACAGCCTCTGCAACGAGACCCCGGCGATCTGGAGCAAGAGATTTTTGAACCTCCTCCCGCTTCTGTTATAGACCGGACAATAGGGCATGGCCACGTACATGCATATACTATACTCGTATATATATATATATATATATACATGGCTGCAAGAGGGTCGTGTCCGGCGTTGCAATATATATACACGTATGTTCGAGTATGCCAGTGAGTAACGAAACCCTTTCCCGTAAAGTTGTTCGAAAGTTCACGGGACAATGGTCTCGCGTATTCCCGTACGACTCGGTAACAGAAGCAAAGAGAGATAGAGAGCGAGAGAAGAGGAAAGAGGTAGAGAAACGGGCATAGAATCCGGCACCCCACTTCGCCTATTTCTCCATTCTGTAGTTATACGGAAGGGGAGAGAAAAGCGTCTGTGATGCTGGCTGGCCACTCTCTCTCCCATGCCCCGGGAGTAGTGCTGACCGGTGTTCGCTCGAAGATACGGTTGACGGGCCAGGCTGGCCAACCCCTACGTCACCTTTCTCCGTCTCTCTCTCTTTCTCCTCTCTGCGCGGCAACAGGACCATCGCGACATACCACCCCCGGACATCTCCGAGGCTACCCCCTTTGCACTTGCTCCACGTGTCCGCATTCAATTTCTATTTCTCATCCACCTATATATACGCTATTATACACCCCAGTGTGCTATCGTACGTACACCCTTGCGAAGCCACCCTCACTTTCTCGGTATAGCACGGAGTATGAAATACACTCTTCGCGATATAGCAACCACACATAAAAGGATTGTCCGGGTGGCGACAGTTTTCTCTACCCCTTACCGGACGGTATGGTAACCACCGCGTTTCTGGTTCGAGTATTAGCAGAAAGTTGAACTGAATTTTTTTCAAATAATCTTTGGTTCGTGACAATCGGAATAAGCATTGTGACTGCATATATATTTCGTCAAAGAATTAATTCTACATTTTATTAGGTTGGCAGAATAGTCTTTACGCTTATTTTTCAATGAATGAACATACGTGTTCGAGTAATAGAAACGCAATTATTTTTTGGCCAGCTCGATATGACAGTCTGACGTGACGATAATCTGTTTATAATAATCGTTCGCGATGGCGCACCGACGTAATTTCTCGTTTATATGGGCGTATCGTACCACCGCGTAAGTTTAATGTCTTTCGTGATCATAACATCGTTGATCTCGATAGCTCACGTATAACTGCTAATTTGATCGCGATGAGTCGGAACGCTGATGACGAGAGCGGACCAAATATCATATCTCCTATCCATTCAGGATCGATTACATCTTGGGAGTCATCGGTTTCACGAACTCGTGGGGTTCCAACCAACCCCTCTTTTCGCTGTTTGCAAGAATAAACAAAAGGGTTGACGCCGTTTTGTGGCGTGGGCAGGGTGGAGTAGCGTCGATCTTCGAAGCAAGACAAAACGAGACCGAGGAAAGAAAAGTGGGGAGGAAAGAAGATCGGTATCAAAATTTATTCGATGGTTTTATTCTCGTAACGCGAAAGATCACCCTTCGTGAAATGCACGGAGCTCGTAGGACCGTTGGTACATCCAACCCTCTCTATGATAAAGGGGTTGAGAAAAAGAGCGAGGGGTACGAGTACTAATACTACCGCGGGCGCGCGAAAATAATTCCACGGTGTTTGACGATGGTATAACCCCTTCACGCCCCACCACCCTCTTTCACCCCTGGAGCCTCAAGTCCAAGCCGTTTCTTTATCTTAATGAAAGTCCATAAATAAGAAGCCTAATGCCACGGAAACTGTATATACGTATAGTTTGTAGGAAAGGGGTGAGAAAAAAAGATCGGGGATGAGAGGGAGAAAGAGAAAAAAACGAGAGCCTGTGAACCGCGCGGATTTAAGGGTGGGTAAAAGCTATCGGGAATTACACAAAGCGTGATGACCTTGAATTATTAATCTTGTCTCGTCGTCTTTCGGGTGTAACACCCACAGAAATCTAGCAAACGCCGGGGCACGAGTACTTTTCTACTTTTCATTTTCATCGCCCATTTTTCTTACTTTCTGCGAAAATAAGAGAGCGAGAAGCGAAGTACAAAGAGTTCTTTTGTCAAATTGGCCCACTGCACTGTACTCGAGGAATCGTTCGAAATAATTTATCGAAGAAATAATCATCGGTGATTTTGATAAAGTTAGAACTCTTTTACGAGACAATTCGAATTATTCGGTCTTAAAAATATTCTTAATCGTTTCTTTTTTAAGTTCAAGTCTGATTTCTAGGACACGAAAAAGATTGGAACGAATATTCTCATCCCTTCCTTGTTAACAGAAAATTACGAAAGTTGCTCTGGCGTTTCGACCCCCTTTTGTATATTTTGTCTTTCTTTTTTTTTCCTTCGGGCAAACGTATACACTCGCTTTTGAATGTCTTTCGACCCCCTCGCGATTTGTGATACATTCAGAAGACTTTTGGAAAGCGATAGGAAATGAAAGTGAAAGCTCATCCACTGCGGAGACAAGAGGAAGAGGGAGTGACAGAGAGAGCGAGTGAAAATCGCCTCCATTAAGAAGACTTTTCAACGCTGCGCGAGTAGAAAAGAGGTTCGAATCCAGTGCGATTAACAAGGTCCATATAAAAGGGTTTATCCCCAGCGGGGACAAGAACAAGGGCGCGGGGGTGTTCTCGAGACGCCGGGGTATCGCTAGAATGAAAAGAACTTTGCGGGCAAAAAAAGGGTTGAAAGACACGAAGAGAGAAAAAAAAGTATCGAAGTAGTTACCACTGCTGTTCGCTGTAAGAAAAAGAAGGGGAATTTCACAGGCAGGGGAGGGAATTATAAGCGGCAGTCACACACTCTTGTGTATACGAAAAGAAACGCCGATATTTCATTGACAACGATCTGCGCCGGGCTGGATAATGGCCTACCATTTTACCGGGTGCGCGAGTAGTCAAGCACCCTCCCACACCGCCCTCGGAATCTTGATTAAGAATCCAGTTTAAAAAATAATTATTTTTAATTTGTGAGCCACAGTCGCTGGATAAGGTTTTCCTTTCTCCTTTCCGCTTTTTCATCTTCGTTCGTTTTTATTTCCTTGTTTTTTTGTTTCGTTTGTTATTCCACACGAGTGGAGAATAAAGCGCGTTGGGGATGACATCAGGCACTGTGAAATAATATTTTAGCGGGATGCATTCGTCAGTGGGTGATTGGAAGGGTGCCTCTGTTCGAAACTCATCGGGTAGCTTCGTCGAGCTTCTTTTTTTAATCCCCCGGTCGTCAATTATTGTCGCTTGTCTCTCGCTCTTCCGAGTTTTAATCCGCTGGTACTTCGAAGCGATCGACTGTGACACTCTAACTCATGCTTGGCATAAATAAAATAAAATTATAAATCGATAACGATCTTTCATTTTTTATTAGTCGAAGAATTTTCTGAATAAAAAAATTTAATTTTCGATCATTTTAATATGCGACGATATATTGAAAAATATGATCTCGTATTAATTTTTATGATTGATACTTAGACGTATTCGTATTTATGAGAGATTTATTAATTAACTGGAAACTTTATAAATTTCGAAGAAAAAAATAACGTTTCAACGCAGATTTCCATTTTTCAACCCGTTAAGTGTGACGAATGACAAATATTCTTCCAATGTCAAAATTTTAAACAAATAACTTCAAAGGTTTGGAACCCTGAAATTGACGGTTCCTTGAGGGTTTGATCTCGACTATAGCGGAGACGCGGAGAGGGAGAGGGGGCGAATATTTTACGCTCGACTTCCGATGCCGCGGTTCCCTCTGGCATCGTCGATCTCGGTCAAAATCCACTGCCGTCATCGTCGTCGTCTGAGGGAGCCCCTCTTTTTTCAACCCTTTCGCCCGCGCCAACGGTTTCTTCATACCATACCTCTCACAACGATGCGTCGACACAGTGTGTTAGCGACTTCGAGCGAATGCTCGAAAAACTCACGAGGGTCCTCGATTAACGAATCGAATGTGTCAGGGGGTTGGAGCGGACACAGGGGGTGTCTAGAGATACTGGAAAGCGCCACGAAAATCGGGGTAGTCCACGACGAAGGATGGAAAGCGAATTAAAAAAAAGAACGCACACGAGGGAAAACGAGCAGTGAGCGAGTCACCGATGGGAAGAGAATTTCGCGCCTCGGTCATCAAGCATCCTCCGCTCTCTACGAGCTAGCGGTCCGAAGCTCGTACGGAAAAGCGCGTATGGAGAAGCGAACACGCATGGGCGATTGCGTATGTGTGTACCGCGTGGCTAATATCGCGGAAGAGCCTTTTCGTTGCGGGACGAATACAACCGTTAGCACCCTCTTGGTCACCCCGCGACGACGATACACTCGTACGCCACCTACATATATATTTTACCCTGTATATATAGACATAAATACAGCGTAAATTCCCATTAATTTTCCGACCCGTTTTATTTTGTTTCTATCCTGCGTTCTTTCCCCCGATCTCCTCGAGCACGCCATAAATATTTAAGCAGCCATCCTCCACCCTCCCCACCTCGCCAGTTTCTCGTAGGCAAACGAGAGAAGGCCTACCTCTTTTTTTGCACGTGTGTATTGTCCGACTAATAATAAAATTTACATCCACGCTTCCCTTTCGTCCCCTCGTCGTGCGTGGAACGACGGAAAAGATGAGCGAGAGAAAAATCTCCGTCGAGATGTATGATATACCGGCCGAAGCCAATTGTAGGGAATGCTAGTTACGAAGATGAGGAGACAGCGATATATACGGGTATATACACAAGCCTGAAAAAGAGGAGAACAAAAAATTATGACGTTCCGCAGGGGATGGCCATGAATTCGCGGACGAATGAGAGGAAATATTTTTTTACGACGGAGTGAGCTCTTCTAGGTTACAACGTATATAGCGTTACAGGACTACATCACGTACGCGCGTATACCTACAGTTACTACTTCGTGTGTTCGTCGATCGAGCCAAGGCGTTGTGTGCGCTTTCCCCATCAAGCGCGTAGCCAAGGTTGAAGGAGGGACGGGGGTTGCTTTGAACGAGAGGCGAGAGGTTGATGGCGAAAGCTTCGTCTGTATAACCAAAGTCTCTGGCGGGGCACAGACGATGAGCCTCTGGTACCGGGGACGGGGCATGGTATACGCAGGGAGTGGGAAGCTCGTTAAAGTAGCCGATGAGGTTGTCCGGCAGGGATGAAAAGGTAGGGAAAGGCGGGCTCGACGCACTCTGGCGTTGCCTCTCGCGTTCTCCTTCTCGCGCATCGAGACGAGGTCCAAGGACGCCGCGGAGTACCCCTTCATTCCTCTTTCTCCATCTACCCCGTTCAAGCTGAATTTCCACCCTCTCGTTCTCTCACCGTTTCTCCAGTCTCTTCTCTCGTCAGCGAACGTTTGCGCTATCGTCCCATTGAAACGGCAAGTGAAATATACGAAATAAATCTTGCAAGACCTCCATTCAACGTTAAACAATGAGAGAGCGAAGCGTCCACTCTATGGACGTGTGCTGCTCTCTCGTATATGACCAAAGGGGTTTTGATGCCGGCGCCTCGTAGCGTATTGTGTGTGATGCGAGGACCGCCGTAGGGCATACCGAGAGAGAAAGGCAGAGATGGAGAGTGAGAGAGTGCAAAGCAACGATAGAAATGCGAACTCGAACACATCAGCGCAGTCGCACACACACATTTCCGGGAAGAAGCTAGGTCTCCCTCTTCATCGCGAAGTGCTTGTATTTGCCCTTTCCTTCCCAGCTATATATCGCGCGTAGCAAGCGGTGCAAGGCAGATAGACGATCGGAGAAACGAGAACACGAGAGGGCCCCGGTACCTCTTGCGAGGCTTGTATTGCTGCGCATACTTCTCTCTCGACGCGGCTAACATCGTTCACCGACCTACGACCCTCCCAGCGTTCCAACTCGCTTCTCTCCGGAGCTGCCTTTCTTCTGTCCTTGTCCAAACGAGAGTACAGCGCTTGCGGCCCTTCGCGTCGCCGAGCTTTCCACGTTCCGTGCTTTCTCCATAGCTCTCAGTCTCTCTCTCTCTCTCTCTCTCTCTCTCTCTCTCGCGGACATTGGTGTCTCGTCGGTGTTACCGAGTAAATACTACCGGTGTGCGAGCGATCTTTGCATGAGGGCACGAGAGGGGCGTGCGAGAGAGCAGCGGCTGTGAAGAATGGCTCGGCACTCGGAGAAGGATAGGAAAACCGGACGAAGGACGTCGAAAGAGGTGAAAGGTCTACCCTGCACCTCCCCGCACTGTCCCTCATGGGCGTCGGACCAAGTCCAGCATCCTACGTGCTACGTATCAACACCACCCTTCTCTCATCCACCAAGTTTTCAATCCTTACCCCCGAAACCCGACGACCACGGTGCAAAGTATTGGAAACAAATCCATGATATAACGCCGCCATCCGCTCTCTTATCGACAGCCACGATACCGAACATACCTAAAACGTGCCGTCGTGAATTTTTGAATTTATACTTTACCATGTGATGCGAAACTAAGAAACGTCTGGGTTTGAGTAAGTTAGAATTTTCGTTGGCCGTCTTAGCTTATCCGCTTGCGCGTGTCGCATATGTCATACGGAATGTTTGACGATACATCAGACGATTATCCGCACGTCGGAGGGACATTAGGGGAGACTCGGGTCGACAGTACAACGGAAATGGAGTCAAGAGTGAGGAATCGGACAGATGATCCGAGGTATCAGGCGTATCAGACGACCGAGGTCCGTGCAATTGTTCGATACGACAGACGTATACGTAACGGGCACGGCGTTTCCTCCGTCTCGCGGTAATATTGATTAACGCTCGCACAGCCCCATCGTACAATATACACGAATTGCGTATGTGCTCGTGGCAGAGGAGGATATCTCGCCACTAGACTACACGAAGGCGGGAGAAGGAATAGTTATCGGGGTATATGTGCTAACGTACGTGTAACGCAGAGGCCTTCGTACCGCGTACACTGCTGGGAAGCCTAATCCGGCCTGGCCCATAAACAGATCAAGAGCAGACTAAATCCGGCGCAAATTGTTACTAATTCGCATCTTAATAATGACCGCGTCAGAGGCGTCACCGTATCTCAGAACGTGGCAAATTAGCCGCTATGACAAATGACAGTCGGCGGGCGCACACACGTGTGCCCACCCGGAGGAGGGAGAGTGAGAGAAGATCTTCGGTCTCACTCACTCCTGTTTCTGCTCGTTCGACCCTCTCTCTCCCCCAATTCGCTGGCATCCCTTCAACCCTTCCACCTCTTCCTCTCATCCTCGCCTACCTCGCACGGAATTGTAGAGAACACGCATATAAGCGAGCCCACTGCTCTCGTCGTGTATGCTGCATACGGCTAACTCTCTTCTCCCTCTCTCTGTCTCCCTCCCTCACGTGAATGCATTCGTGGCTTGGGTGCGAATCTACAAACATGCATGCACCGATGTATATATGCATTTGTGCATGGTGCGCAGCGCTCATGGATCTGATGGCCTCGATGCACTGGTTGTGTCCATGCACGTGCAGGGACCATGTGCAAATGCGTGGTTAGCTACCAATCCTACGGACATGGAACAAGAGGGTTGGGAGAGAACGAGAGAGAGAGAGAGAGAGAGAGAGAGAGAGAGAGAGAGAGAGAAAGAGCGAGAGAGAGACAGAGAATGACTACTACCACCTACACCGGCAGGATGAACAACGATAGTTCGCCTGGCCTATTCAACATGTGCAACCGTCAACGTGCCGAGATACAATCAATCAAATCAATTAATGATTCAATTGTCCAATCACGGACCGACACGTGATCTCAAGTCCTCCGGCTATCTCTGAGCTTGGTGTCATGGGGGGCAACGTATGTTGATTTTCAAGTAGCTTCTTCTTTTTTATTTGTCACGGTACACGCATACTCAAGCATCTTGAAATAACATTACATTTTGAAAATGCATTGATTCATCATTAATCAACGTTCGATTGGTCTATCCGTTACCTGGAATTATATCAATCCTGAATTAAAAAAATATCAAGGCAAAGCTCCAGTCTCGCAATAGTAGATTATCACCAACCGTCGATTAATAACGACGATGGCAACGTCGGATGATTAATTCCGATCAATGGTGCATTGGTTTGCAAGCGTCGCGTCATACGGATAGCTGCACACACTCATACCTAGTACGGGCCGGGATAGACGGCTTTGCTTGCCACCAACGTGATATCGAATGTCACTCGCAGGATCCGTCATTTCGTCGGAATACGAGAGATTCGACCGCACGTCATTGCGGTAAGATCTCCACCTCACTCTGTTGCTGGTGGTTCGCAGCTATACATCCCTCCTCACCTGTCTCTGGTTTTCGACTCCTGCGTTCAAGCTGGGACCATATAGTCATACACACACCTACGCGTATGAGTTCCATGCCCGTCGGTACAGATTTTCGTGATGCCGTACGTATGTAATACACACACGTATAGCATTGAGGCCTAGCGGTATGTAGGTATACTAGAATATACGGCATACTACTCACGGTGTATTACAGAAGCACGTGCGCGAGTTGGCCGTACATCGGGGCGCCGTCCTTCATTATATCCCGACGTTTGACGAGCCCGAAATGCGTATACGATTCTCTGCCGGTGGCCTCTCCATTCGGCTAGAGAAATGCCGGCGGCTATCCTACGGCTATCCCGGACAAGCCCCTTTCCTCCATGCAGCTACGTAACCGTTGCACGCCTACGGTAACAACGACGCTGTAGCCGCACCGAGCCAATTTACCCGATCGCTTGTATTACACGTAGTTCCCATACTAACCCTCATCTCACCGGTAGACCGCAGAGCGATAATTACCTATCTCCGGGAACATTTTTCAAGTCCGACCATCTGTTTCTATCCTTGATGAGAACTATCAGTAGCTTGACATACATTAGCCCGTCTCATCGTTGCGATAACGTTAGTCAAGAGAGGTTGCAACGGAAAGAGAGAGAATACAATCCACCCGTATCCAATCGAACAGTCTTCGATCCCCCGAAGATCCGGTTCTTCGGGCGGAAACGGAGGGATACTTCGCACGGCGAACTACAACCTCGTTCGTATCCCCGACGTATCGGGCGGGTCATCAGGAATTTTCAAACTGGAGACCTTCATGGTAACACATAGTACCTGAAATACCCGCGATCTTCGTGAGGCTGGGGTTATGCTCTCCGACTCACGACTATTCACAGAGTGAGTAAAGTATAGTTATATCGAGATCGTATACGTGCACATCGGTCGGAGGGTACGGCGCGGTGGTCAGCGCAACGACAAGAACGTTGGAACATTCGGTGGAGGTGGGGAGCGGTACGCGGCGTATACGCGACAGCACGGGCTATCTATACGGATACGTCGTCTATACACCCTCTCTCCTCGTACTCCGCGAGGGTGGTATTGTGTGACGTCATCATTTGCATACGACGCAAGGTTCGGTGATGGTGGCGGCTGGTGTTTGCCGCTGCCGGACCATATAGCAAGCCACAAGGCTTCTACTGTGACTTCTCTATCTCTCGCTATGTTCGGGCTATATCCCATACCTCTCTCGTAGCGTACGCAGATACAGCCGAGGGATGAAGGGAGACGAGGCGAAGAGGAGATCCTGCATGGGCAGGAGGAGAATCCAACGTCGTTCAGCACCATCGTGAATATATGTTACGTATACCACGTTCCCCGTACCCCCATCCCTCTTTACTCGCGTTGCCGTCCATGTCTCGTATCTATCTAATTATTGCAGCGCGCGCGCGCGAGAGAGAGAGAGAGAGAGAGAGAGAGCGGTCTCCGGCGGTTTCTACTCTACAGACTCGCATCCCTCTCCTCACTTGTCTCTTGTTCTTCCCCCTTCATCTCTCTCTCTCTCTAACTCTCTCTGCCTCTTCCTCCTCCTCCTCCTCCTTCTTCTTGTACTCTCTCTCTCTTGCTGTGATATACCTCCTCCTCCTCCTTCTTGTACTCTCTCTCTCTCTCTCTCTCTTGCTGTGATATACCGCATGCTAATAAGCGGCTAAAGACCGGCGGGGACCGTGCCATGCCAGTCATAAATCGTAACGGCCAATCCTACGTGGCCAACAGGAGCTACCGTTGTAGCGAAGCTTGATACAGGAGAGAAACGTCTGTAACATTAGACGAATGTATTCTTGCTACAAGGGAAAAATGTAATGAGCATCTTCGAATGGAAATGCAAAATCCGTTTAACCGGAAATGGAGAGAAGAAGATCGCATCTTGCCGACGAGGGAATAACCCTTATGGAAAGTCTGATGTGAACATTAGTGCACTGTTCTGAATTTTTTTGGATTTTTGATATCGTAGCATGTGTTTCTAATCGTAATGACTATTTTAGTGACGGGTTGCACGGTAACATTGAAACCATGAGACAGCCACTCCCGATTCGCGACGTATAAAGCTTCGCGCGTATGCGAATGTCATAGCCCCGTGAGTTTCCAGTTGCGTGTGCCCGATATCACGATACGTGTGATCGACGTGAACGAGAAGCAGGTGGGGCTCTGCTACAACTGCTGCAAAGCATCGACGGGGTGAATGGGGTTTGGGTATGAGGTCGACGCAGCGAGTGCCAGCAACCCAGAGAGAGGGCCAACGGCTCTCGGCCGCACGAAGAGAAACGCGGATTCACCGCACACACGTCGGTTGGACTGCTAACACATCCCTTCCTGTTCGTATATCGTTCGAACGTGCACACGGCTCATCCCTCTCTCGTACTCTCGAAACTGAGTAGCGAGGGTGGGCACACGGATTTGAGGGTGGGGAAAGGGGAGAGGATTCCGGAATGGTGTATACGCACTCGGTTTCAGCCGGTCGACCCCTGCGCGTGATGCAACACTGACCACACATCAATTCACTGCAAATGGACATCAATACTGGTAATTAATACATCGCGCCTCTCTTGCCTTCTCATTCCCTTCCTCACTTCCAGCCCCCATTCTATATCCACTGTTGGATCACTACCTCTTCCTACCGCTGTTACTACCACTGGAACTCGCCCCTTGCACACACCAAACCCCACGTATACACGCCATTAAACCTCCTCTCCTCGTTCGCGAAAGCACCACATCGAACTGCATCACGTACGTGAGATCCTCAATAAGCCTGTCGTATGATCTGCCGTTTCTCTCGCACTTCGTGGACTCGCTGTCTTCCCTCCTGCGGTTACCTCTATATTTCTGTTCTGTCCGTGGTCCCTTTGCTTCGACTGTTTTAGATATAGTTATAGCTACCTACTAAAAGCTATCTCATCCTTCACTTTAGCATTTTCGTGCGTATTTGCATGCGAGCGATATACACGTGTCTCGCGGATCGGATTGACACCTTCAAACGAGAACACTTCTAGGTATTACCCTCACTGTTGGTACGTAGCATGTGCGCGAAAATTTCCATATCACTTTGTAGGTATGCAAACACGTTCGTGCATATACGTTATCGTGACACAGATGCTGGTAATTGTCGGAGCTCTTTATCAATCCCTCGTGAATTAATGACTACTGGTGTATTCGATTCCGACGTTCGATCGAATCGAGGGTGAGGTGAACGCAAAGAATATATCACGTTGGCGAAAAAGTTATTGCGTTTTTTATCATTAGGTAGACACATATGTTCAAGTGAACACAATGAGCAATGTAATTATTTTGTAACCAACCGTATGATTTCTCTAAATTTAATGTTTTTTTATAATAATCATGATTGCAATAATATACGTTTAAAATTCATATTATTGCAATCGCAAACGTGATATCGAGCAGGATATATTTATCGAGGATCTATTCCACAGAAATATAGATCCACCCGAAAAAGGTCGAGAGAAAAAAAAATTAGCGAGACCCCATGGTACGATGCAATTTATCCGAGTAATACGATTTAACGCGCCATACGAAGGGCGGCAATAGAGGACGGTTGGTTTCTCGTGATTTCGCTTTTGGGATATGGGCGGCACAAGTGAAGCGACCGCGTACGGATATGAAAGGGGACGTGGGGTGGTGGTGATGGTGGTGTGGCAGGAGGCTCGTACGATTTCTGGGCATGGAAGAGAGAGGTGATAAATAAAAGTACATCAAGTGCAACCTTTTATCCCACCAATTGATACGAACGCCGGATCGGACGTTCTTTCTTTTTTTTTATATCTCTTCCTACCTCTCTGGGGGACCGTTGCTGTGTGACCAACGGGTGTACCGATTATTGCCCCGTTATTATTGGATTCACGAGTTATCCGGCGGAACACCGTAAAGCGAAAGGGGTGGTTGGCGAGGGAATTTGCAAATAAAACCGTACGGTACCATCCGGTAGGGACAATCATACCTCGCGTGTTTTCGGCTTGCATCAAAGTTTATACGGCGTGGTGTAAACGAGCACCGCTCGGTACACGATTCGTAAATTGATTATTAAATTGTATCGGCGACCTCGCCATGACTGATACATACTCGATTTCGCGTGTCAGTTTTTTCCTCGATACGTTTTTTTTTTCAACCAATCAACTCGTTGTGCGAAGAGGTAGAGAAAATATTTATTTACGTAAAAACGAACATAGAAAAAAATGAGATCTACATATACGCATGTGCAGATATTCACTACTAATTGTAATAGGTGAGTAGGGCGTATGTTACACGATAGAAAAACAGCGAAAGAGTAAATATATTTGAGCAACGGTGACTCCAATGATTTTTCTCGTAACGTATATAATCTAGCTAGAATACAGCTTCGCCATCGCTATAAAAGTCTTTTTGTCCTGTACAGATCCCAATCACAAACTTAATGTGTATGCATGAAATTCTATCAATATTCAATCGGTGCTCCGCACAATGTACTTTCTGCGGTCAATTCGCCAGGCAGATATTAAAAAAAGCTCGGTCGAAGCTTCGGGTTGTTACTGGATGCATAACACTTTCAGAGATGTGGAGGAATAATTGGTTTATCTTCCCCTTGCCGATACGCATCGATACTGGAATATAGATGCGAGAGAAGTTTGAATTCTGCATATATATATATTGTGTGTGTATGTGTGCGCGCGTGTGTGTGTGTACGCGCATAGTGTAGGCAAACAAGCAGTGAAGGGCGATCCCAAGTCCTCGGTGCTGATTCTCGTACATGCCGGGGGTGTATAGCCAAAGTATGGGGGGTAACGTTGATATTGCATCCTCCAGTACAGAGAGGGAAATCGGGAAGCCATACGTGCTGGCATCGGACGTGGTAATAATCAATGATCAGGCTAATTGAGTGGGATTGATCGCATCGATGATAACGATACGCTACTCTCGTACCAGACTCGGACATCCCATCTCTCTCTCTATCTATCTCTTATCCCAACAACCCTCTCGCCCAGCCCATTTCTCTCTCGGTAACATTCGCTTCCCTGTATCGCGTCGACGGGGATCCTCATACGAATCGGCCGTGCATTACACGCCGTACAGGGAACAGAGGCGCGTGGGAGACTGTGACGTACGACCCTCGGTGCGGTCGAGGCATGTACTATATACAGCCCGAAACTCTCCCCGGTCCAAAGTTATTGGATCGGGAGTTCGACGATGACACGGCCACCTGCGAGACACCCCGAGAGTGCTTAATAATCGATTCGCAACGCGAGATTTATAACCGCCCAACTGCTGCAACACAATATATACAACCTTAGAATCAAGGATTTATAGGCCTACCGACGATATATTATTTACGTTTGGCAATAACCCGAAGGAATCCGTAAGAGCGAACATCATTTCAGACCGAGAATAATCGATAGGACTCTGTCAATCTCGTTCAGCAAGCAAAAAGATATTGACCAGACCAAACAATTTCCAAAGAACCAACTCTTCTCCATCAGAGTTTCTCGTAATGGCCATAGAACTGCGATACATTTATACGCATGGTGTAAAGAATAAAATCTTTAGTCCGGAAGAAATATGAGTCGAGTATACAACGAAGAGGACAAAAGGTAGGATCGGTTAGAATAGTGGCAAACCATCCCTTCCGTTCTGTGGTGACGCATAATAATGTGGCGACAATCAAATGTAAGACAATACCGCATGTCGACGCAAGACCTTCCATCGCCTCGGATCGTCACATTGCACAGGTAACCTATATCAACTTTGAAGCGTCAAGCCGCTCCAGTGACCATATCGCGCGGTGACGAATCACGGATCTCGTATCTTCCCGCTGTCTTTTTCCTCGGCCTACGCAATCTGTAAACTGCACCTGTAAGATGAGACTGATTCGATTGCAACAGCGTACACGTACGCTTCGTAGCTTTACGACGCAAAACACACGATGGCTCGAGCGTGCAAGCGTGATTTTTCATTTTTCTCTTCATCCCTTCCTTCGTTGAATCTTATACATCATATCTGTTTACCGGATTTCTCTATGACGAAGAAGAAACTATGCTACCGAGGCCACATCCTGGGACATGGAGGGGAGATAAGTGCGCTTGGCTCGTTTTTACGACTCGTTCTTTTACGTCGGCGTAACGATATGCAGTTTGCAAATTGGATATCCGGGTAAACGTGACACGCCCGAAGTAATTCTTACGGACGTATATTTCTTCATTGTCCGCTGAATGTGAATCGATACGAGGCAAGAGGAGAAATCGATACATCCGCGAGAGCCGCGATTTTGCACGAAGTTCGATTTCAAAGACCGACAGTATAGGGTGAGAAGAAAACGTATAGGTGAGAGCGTGCGAGAATACCATCAATCCACCTCTACATTAGGACCAGTTTGAACGCAACCCCGAGATCAAATTGACAAGATATACCTTCGTGTCCAAAAACGATTCGTCAGATTCGATCGTGTTATACGGGAGAAATCGTATAGACCTGTACATATGTCTATGCGGGGAAGGGAACGATGGTCGAAGGGAGGCCTCGATTCGCTCCGGAGGGTTGCGGGTTCTGGATGACGAATCATCATTGGTTTCGGGAACGCGAGGGGCGCAAGGCCGTGCATGCATGTGCTTTCGTGGTACCGGGAGACACAAATATAACTATAGTTGATATATAGTTCGCAGTCCTACGTGTACGTGTTTGCACGGGTGTAGACGAAGCCCGGTGGTGCACGTCACACTCGTCGATCGATGGTCAGCGTCACGAGCCACCACGCTAAATAAATGTTCTGGCCGTGCCCGGCCGATATCGGGTGCACCAATCATCGTGAAAACGCTCTTCGTCATTGAAACGACTCGTGGCTCGATTCTCATCTCATATTCGTGGCAAAAAGTAGAGGGGTCTTTATAAGGGTTGATCAATCCTTATTGAAAATGTGCAAGTTATTTGAATCCGATTGGTCGTTGGATCGAAATTTATTGCTTTGTCGGCAAGTACCTTGTCGCTTGCGACTTACAAGACCCGAGTTGATCGATTTGAGCCGAGTTCTTCGACTTCCTAAGTGTAATCGGGCCTTGTCCACTTTATCGAAATTTTGACAACAGCGTTAATAAATCAAGGTATGGGGTCTGAGACGTTGCGCTTACGTAGACCGACTGATATATGTAGGTGTATCAACGCGCGCGGTGCACAGTGGCGATGCAATGCGATACTCACGACAATGCAAGAGCGGACAGACCTAGAGGTAATAGGCGGTAGGTTAGGTAGCGACACGGAGGCAGATAATGACGCGATATTATGCATAGGATATTCGGCGTACATCCGCGGGCGTATTCTCTCCGTTGATTTATCGCTGTCTTCATTATTAGGAATGCAAGCGAGCGCATGTGCTCGTCCTCACGGTCCTCGCGTCGGAGCGTCGCGCCGCGTTCCCAGTGCCATTATGCGAGAGGACCGGTCCGAATCTGACCGTACGTCAGTCGCTCGAGCTACCGAAGGTATACGACGTTACAGTACAATGTAACGAGCAAGAGTGGGAGGGAGAGACAACGCAATACGGGTCGCATACAAGGGGGCCATTGAGACACTCGTATGTGGTCCTAGGAGGACGAGTTGCATACGTACACGAACATACGTGTATATGTATGTGCGTTATGTGTATACAGCAGATAGACAATTACCTTCTCTGTGTATTCTCCGACTAGATTATTATAGCCGACGCAAACCAGCTTCCTAATACATCAGAGAGAACCGTATTCTGTGACGTCTCGAGATCGTTGATACAACCGCGTCGCGACAAAATTCATCGCGAACAAGCTTTAGCCTCGATATGATCATTCCCGAAAATTTAAGGGCGAACGTTTAATTCTGACATTTTAAATGTTATATAAAGCAAATCTCTTCGTTGTTCAATCTTTGACGAGAATTTAGCAATATTTTTCATCTTGCGTTGAAGAGATAATAATAATGGACGTAAAGAGCGCGGGGAGACTATGGAACGCGTGGAAAAGGTTAAAGAGGAAAGTATATAGAAAGCATCGGGGGGTAGAAGGGTGTGAGACGAAGAAGGATTCGGTATGGGGTGTAGCTACGGGTCGAGGAGAGACCAGCGAGAACGCGTATACGGTGGACAGTGATAAAATATTCAGGGGTGCTCGGGGGTAATATTTCACGTAGGAAATCGGTCGGTTGATTTTTATAATACTGGTCAAATGTAGCCTGGGGATACGGGAAGGAGAAATGGCAAGTGCGCTGCTGTATAGAACATCTACCGCGTGCAGGCTCGCACAAAGGGCCACGGTATAACAAATAGATGTATAAAGGGTCAATAAAGCTCGGACCCGAAAGAGGTCGAGGGGGGGGGGGGGGTGAGAGAGAAAAAGAGAGAACGAGGGAGGGAGAAAGGAAGGATATGGAGTGTAGGAGGTGAGGGTTGGAGAATGAGGGAGGAACACACAGTTTCCCGAGGCACCGGGAGAATAAATCTGAACTCTCGCTTTCGCGTGCTTCTCCGATACGGTCGTGGTGGTCCTGCGCAGCGGGAACGTTAAAAATCAAGGGTTGACGACGAGAAATCGTCGGGGGAGGTTGAAAGAGCGAACGAGGGTGGTGGCTACGGCTCTCCGGTCGTCGAGCCCCGCATTATTTTCACCACTCTTTTTCATTTTTACCACCTCCGGCTATCGCTTCGAAGAATCACTGTCCGTCCTACGCAATCCTCGTTCACTCGTGTATAATCGATAGGGTTGTAGTCACAATATTTCATACTTGAAAAAAATTAACTCCGAGGGTATGATATCGACGTAACTTTTGTAGCTCGGTTGTTTGTATGAGTTTGGTGGTCCAACGCGATGCGATACCGCCGTATCAAACCCTGCGAATCTGAAAAGTCAATTTGTAACAACCCTAAATATATCATACGTACGCCAGTACGTGTTCGGAGAATCTCGAGGTGTCCCCGAAGGGGTGAGTCGAGAGAAGTCGGGTAGAATTTTGATACTTGCGTTGGCGCGAACGCCGAGAAGTCGGCTCGAGTGGGTCGAGATATTTCGTTTCTATACACAAACATGCAGGACACATACAGTTGGTACGACATACGAGATGAAATCGTCACTGGTCTCGATTCTTCGTATGGAAATCGTGAATGGCCACGGATCAGACATGAGCCAGATCTCTCGAGGGACACCTTTCTCAGTCTCCTCCGACCTTTTGTCTCGTCGTTCTTCGGTCGTCATTGCGATCGTCGTTCTCCCTGGTAAATCCGTTCTACTTACTGTCCAATCTCGATTTCGAGCTGAAATCTTCCGACGTCCATCACGTTTACGAGAAAAAGAAAACAATACTGGAGAAAAAGTCAAATACCTTACGGGACGGATATGTCCCGCGACACTTTCTCTCCTTCGAGTCTTCTTCGATATTTTCATACCCTCCGACTCTTGTCATATTACGCATCGCTCTTTCTACAGACTCTCGGGCCTCAGGGTCATTTTATGGCTCCTTTAGAGCCGAGATTTTCCATATTTGTCAGAGGGGTAAAGAACGTAGGTGAGCGAGGGTCATACGTGTATCGTAGAACTGGTCTTCCGGGGTTTCTCAACGTGCCACTGCCGGAGAGGCAGACCGGTAGAATGACGGAGAAGAGGTGATTCGGAGAGTCTGCAAGTCGAGGCATATCCCCAAGTGGTAGAAAGAGAGAGAGAGAGAGTGAGTAAGAGAGCGACGACCGCGTGGGGGTTATCTAGGCTGTCCGACGTCTGGTGTAGTGCGACGTCGTGAGAGAACCCCCGCCGCTTTGGCGTCGCGTAACCAACCCTCCGACTTGCACCATCGAGAATCGCCTACGCGAAACGAATCGTTCTTACACCTCTGCCCGGGCTACCCTCTCGTACGTACAAAATACGTCTATGGGTTCCTTCAATAAAACATAACCCATGAGGGATCGCCCTCACTTGATAAAGAGAGTCACTTGGTGCCTCGGTCGTCACGTGAAACTACTCCACGGACGATGTCTCTTGATCGTAATATTTTTATTTTGCGAATATCCTTCTATATGTTTCTTTGACGAAAAGATAGCGAATCGAGTATAAGGCCGGTGCGTAAATTTGTTCCGCAAAGAGTATAAAAAATGACGTAAATGGATTTACCAACGATCGTAGGTGTGGAGTTTGCTCGAGGTACGGATAGAAATCCACCTGTACCTACTCGAGGGAAGAGTGAGGTCTTCCAGGGAAGTCGAGGTCTGGAACGCGCGGCCATAGACTTTTGTATCCACCAGACGTATATACGTAATATGTCTGGTACGTCGAAGTTCTCGGTTGGCAATGGCTGAACGGGCGTCTATCTCTCTCTTTCTCTCGTTTTTCTCTGTCTAAAAAGAAAGACGAAAATGCCGAATAGACAGGACTGAGAACACCAGAGTGTATCACTTGGAAAGGTCGAATCCAGCTGGTCAGCAAGAGGGGATGTTGATGAGGGGGCGGAGGACATGGAAAACGAAACGAATGAGAGTACCAGGGTAGCGATGGACGGAAGAACGGTCGCGTTGTAGAATGAGACGATGACAACGACGCTGCGGGCCGAGTTCGAGGGGTTGATAAGGGACTGAAGAGGAGTAGGAAAAAAAACGAACATAGGGCGAACGTCTGCCAATTATCACGGTGATCGGGCTATACCGTATACGGCCTGGACGTTGGACAGCGGGCTTGACTAACTGACTTTCTCGTGTTCCATACACGAGAATTCCTGAAAGAGAGTAAACGCGAGAAAAAGCAGGAAAGATTGAGGGAAGCGGTGGAAATAAAGGGGTTGAAAAAAGAAGCGTCGAATAACTAAATTTGTGCTTTTAAGCTCAGTCTGATTTTCAATTCGAGCAGTCGCCCGAATTCTCATACGTCTCTCTGTATTTCGAAGTAGGGAAAGATCGTAAGGTGGACTTTGAACTAACACCCCACACCCCATCCCCATGATTCTCTCAACCCTATTGACGTTCTGAAATAACGTATATCTATATGTACGTACATATACTATTTGGTAGGTATACTCACGGGTCGTGAGAGACATCGAGGCGGTGGAACGAGACAGGAAGGAGCGTGGTGCAAATTCAATAAGCGATAATCAATGTCAGCCGTGTTAGCAACGGGGGAGGTGGCCAAAACTCCACCCTGACAGGGCTGAAGTAAAAATCGTTCAAACAGTCAATCAGAAAGAGCAGCTCACGGAAACTCTTCCAACCCCTTTCTCAAAGCTTTCGATCTCCCTGTATATCTCTCCCTCCTCCTATGTAGATATACATATAGGAGCGTCGCTCCTCTTTGCGAGGAGCGAGGGTGGTACGATTTTTCGTTTCACATCCCCTCTCTCTTTCTCTATCCTTTTTTTCCTCCTCGTCATCCTGTGGCACTCTCAAACTTTTTTTAATCCCCCTTTCTCACTCCAGCTAATCGGAAAGTATGTGCAACTCTCCCTCCCCCCCCCCCCCTATTCTTCTTTACTCGCTCTTTTCGCCTTTCTCGCACTCTTCTTGTTGTTTACGTATGCACATAGGGGCTTCGTGAATATCTCTCCGGCCAAGCTTAACATGACGAACGTGTGTTCTCCGACTCCATTTTAGCGAAGCGTACACGTCTGACGCATAACGACGTCAAAGAACGACGTGAAACATGCCGTGCCCAATACTGCCTTTGCCCGCTCCGTTCCGACACATTTTCGCATGAATAGAGGCAAAATCGTATAGTCACAGCGTGAATGTAGCAGTGAAAACAAATTTGAGTTCGGCTCGATTGATAAATTTATTTATTTATTTTTTCTTAATTTAGGGGTAGTAAATTATACATAATTATACAAATATCCGTAAAGTAAATGATTGACCAAGTTTGCGTAGGATTCGAGTGTGTCAATCTTTATTAAGACATTGGTGACCTCCAGATATGAGAAATTGTACAGGCGAGAAGAGACGGTAAGAGGAAAGAGGGATGAAAATTAAGCCGGGCAAACGAAAACACAATGAAATTATAATAAACCAATTGCAGGGTTGATTTTGGCGTATATAGACGGGAGGAAAGCCCTTTCGATATTAAAATCCATACACGTATGGAATAGAGCTCGAGATACATACATACCTATGCGATACTCCCTGGAGTGGGCGAGCACACACGGAGTGCCGGAAACCAAGTGAATTAATTTCTCGGGAACCTTTATGCAAAGCTCTCCACGCTCCTTTTGTTCTACGCTGACCATACAAGATATACATATACACGCGTACGTACCTCTACTAGTGAACTGTTTTTCGTGAAACTGACCGAATCGTCACAGGATTCTTTGTTAAACGTCGTCACAAATTGGTCAACTTCAACGAAAAGCAAAGATCCTTAGTATAGCGAAGTTCATCGTCTTCCACACATCTCTTCCTCCTGACGTATAACACTTCGGCTCTATCATGCGTATCTCTCGTCTCGCTTTTCACGAGTTTTCCGCAACTCGGTTCTATATGAATTGTTCTGCTTATTCGGACATTAAGAGAATCGTGAAATACCGCGATGTATTTTACTTCTCGTAAATTTGTAAATTTAATTAAACTTTCAAAGAGGATTCCGATCGAGGTACAAACGTGAGGTTACGTATATTCTTATAATTTATAGTACTGAAGTATCGAAGATACGAAAAAATAATCTGGATATGGTCAGTGACAAAGAAAAATAATCGTGTAAGTGTACGGGCAGCCATGACATGCAGGGCGAAAATAAGGACTTTTATTTATTTATATATATTTATATACGGGTTTTTGCAAATGTTGAGAAGCACGAAGAGAAAGAGATAGCAATGGCGCGGGTAACCGGTTCTCAAGTCGCATGGCAGCGCCTCTTATAAAATTATTTCGACCCTTCGGGGGTCGAGGTGGTGGCGCACTACCGTACGTACCGACGTCGGTCTGACTATACGGTGACGACAACTATATATATATATATATATATATATATATATATATATATATATATATATATATATATATATATATAACAAAACCGGTGAAATAACACAACAGAGAGGCCACGCTAGCCCCTGCAAGAATTATTAGAAAAATTAATTATTTTCTCGGTCTCTTAATTAATTTTATAATTACGCCGGCTTTTGTCTCTCTTTCCCTCTGTACATTACGTTTCTGCAAAGAGATTGAGAAGGGAGAAAGGAAGTGGCACGTTATATGGAAATGAGAAAAATAAAGGCTTTTTTCACGGTACCGGCGCCCGTGCGACTGTCGATCTTCAACAAAGCGTGAAATTTGTTTACCGTCGAGAAAACTTGGTAGAAAATCATTCCGTTTACCTATATAAATAATAATATCATTATTCACACTTCGGGAAATACGCGAAAATCTTTTATTCGCCCATTCGCTATAGATTTTTTAATGCTCAACTTTAACGGCTCTCGGCACGAACTATAAATCTTTCGGTATATTAGACCGATTCAATGTACAGAAAATGATTATTATTTCATTATATTTTATTTGATGCTCGTCTCATCGTTCAATTTTCAAAACGCGCGAGACGTATAAATCGACGCAATTTGTATCGAGCAGAGATTTCTCAGTCTCGTCAAAAGTCACATACATCATGGGTTTTCGGAGAGACAGCGGTACGACACGACGTCGATATGTACCCAGGAATATATACGTATGAAAAAGGGACGAAGGATATGGAATGAAAAAAAAGAGGAAAAAAAAAGAAAATGTTTCTCATCCTCGGCGATGGAGACACGCGCACCGAGAAAGAGAGAGAAAGAGGGAGAGGTATGCTCGAGCCGTAGAGTATCCTCTTCGCATTTCGTTTCCTTTTTTTACGTCGGTCTGGCCACGTCTCAATTATAGAAAGGCTTGCTTCGACCGCCACGGACGAATTCCAATTAGTCGCTGGTCGGTCTCGTGTCGCGGATGGAACGAGGGCGAGCGGGAAGAGGGCAGGCGGAGCCGAGAGGAGGAAGGGTTGGCTCGGACGATACGGAAAGGGTGTGTGGATGAGAGACCCCCGCGTATGGGGTTTCCCGGATTCTGTACGAGTTCCTTTCATGCCGAGAGGAGCACGAACGAGCAAGCCAGAGTTAGACAGAGCCTCGTTCATTTGCCTTTCGTCCGTTCGCCTTCTCTCTTTCGTTCGTCGAACGGAATCGGCTCAAGCCCCAGTGAGATTTATCACATATATCTATATATGTATATGTACGAGGTGGATCTGCGTATCTAGGATTAGCAGGGCGTCAAAGCCACCCCCGTAGAGAGCTATCTCTTTATACGCTCTTTCTTCAACGTGCTCGGTGTATTACTGTGTGCGAGTGTCTCCACTCTTTCCTTCCTTCGTTCATCGTACGTACGTGTACGTTTGAAACGAAATGGATGAGAATTTAGAATAGAAGAGAGTAGGTTCACGGGCTAGATAAGTCTTCGACTTTGGCTACGACCTTTTCATGGCTTTTCGAAAAAAAAATTGTTTATTAACTATATACGCGATTTAGTCATATGCAATTGATTTAGAATTAAATTTTATATATTGTATGTAATTATTGTTACGAATAAGCGATAAGATTATCGAAAGTTATTAAATAGATCGTAAGTATGGCAGGAGCTAATATAATAATAATGTCTCGTAAGCGAAGATAATATGCCAATTTTATCCTCGGTGAGTTGTGGCACTTTGCGAATTCAGATCGCGACGGTCTTCGCGAATCACCCGCCTCGATAACCACAAATTAAATTCGAATAAGAAATCCATAAGGGAGCAGCATCCTTTTTGCGATTACCGAGTCCTCTCTCGTCCTTTGATCGTTCGGGCGTCTGAAGTCGCTTTCCTTCCACGCTCTCCTCCCTCCGTATCGCTCACGCTCTCTCTCTCTCTCTCTTTCTCTCATTCACTCCCTCTGTTCGCTCGCTGTGGTAAAGTTCAATCGGAAAAGCAAATCTTCGGTCGTCTCTCCGCAGCCATCCGCAGCTTTCCCGACCTTATCTTCCGCACTCTCGAACTCTTCTTGTGTATACCTCAGTCGTGTGCTTGTTTCTATATAAATATGTATACACTATATATATATATATATATATATATATATAGAGAGAGAGAGAGAGAGTTCCTTTTGCCTTCGCCGTTTCCTAAACGTCTGCTCGATTTGAGGACAGCCAATAAATTCTTCCGACGATGAGGAAATCGGTTGGGGGATGAGAATTTCGAGGTTCTGATTCGATTTAAGCAAAGAAAACACTACTCAACTGCAAATACTCGCGGATCGTACGAGACGAGAGCGCAACAGGAAGATATAGATGTGGCGGCAAATTAATTACAACCAGAGGAGAAAATTAATCAGGCTCTTTGACGTTTCATCAGGGTCGGATTAGGCTTCGATAAAACGAGTCTGTTCGCGCTCGTCAGATTTCTTAGACCGGATAAGGTATTTCGAAGATAATCTACTTCTGGCGTTTTCAAAACATTACAATTAAACCAAAATCGGTCAAATGAAAGCGGAGTTATGGCAACTTGAAATTTTACCATTCTGATGGTGACGTAGTTCCAAAAAGTTGAAAATTTGTACCGTAATTTTTTTATTTTTGCAAGAAATCATAAAAGTTTGTTCATCAGATCTCTGCTACAAAAATTATCGCAAATTTTCTCGATTTATGTATACGAAAAATTTTGCAAATTGAAAAATGAGATTACCTAATTATTGGAATAATTACGTATCTAAAAAATGTACACTATTGAATTGACCTTATTTTAAATCGCGTGACTGTATTTGCACCACGCATTGGTTTTGTTTTCGACGTTCGAAAATTTTATTCGCACCCCTTGGAAAAACAAACGTTACAGCAAAACGATCGAGTAACATCGCGGCAGTCGTCTCTGCTGGGGCAACGATGTATACGTGTATGTAGGATGAAGCAAAGTCCCTCGACGGGAAGAGATGTATTGAATGTCCGAGGGATTTCGGTCTCGTATCCCTTTTATCCCGCCCAATCGTTCGCGATACATCGACAACCGCGGGGGCTCTCTCATTCTCTCTCTCTCTCTATCTACGGCTTACAAGCGCACAAATCTTCGGCCTTGGCGTTCTCGCGAGAGCAAAACTCCCTTGTACAACGATATACCCGATACTGTGGGCCGCGTAGTGTTCAACAACGTACGGGTGATTTAGCGGCTTTTTTCCGGGAAAATCGAGGAGAGCCTCCAAACCACTATGGACTCTTTTATATCAATCGAGTTCTCGTTGTGTACTCCGTGTGCGGAACCACCCGCGGCGAGTTTATACCGCGCGGCTCCATTTCTTCCCATTGGCTATAACTGCGGTGAAATCTGACCCTCTTTTCTTTGATTTTCTTTTTTCTTTTCTAATGCTATCAAGTCGATATAACGATGAAAAAATTACGTGTATTTTTCACAAATAATTCGACGTTATTCTCTACTTCCACTAAATTAATCTTCAAATTCATTGCGAAAAAAGTTATTTTTTCATTTCGATTAATTACGTAATTAACGAGCTGAATCGAAAAAGTAAATCGAACGATTATTCGTCGAGTAGACGATTTTAAAAATCAAGTTTCAACAATTTTTCATTAGAAAAAAAAGATATCTTTACTCGAACGCATTCGCGAAGACCACACTCATTACTCATGGGTAGATTCGTTGTGGCAGTGTCGCACGATCTTATCGTCGCTCGCGCTTCTCTCCTGTGCGGAACACTACGTGGCGCCAAACTGGCGGTAAACTAAAACGGCGATTTTCTTCCTTGAATTATGTACTTCCTTATTTTCCATCGACATGACATATTTCGAGTCGGTTTTATAATAACCGACCGAGAGGACGATGACAGAGACACGATCCGGTAGGCCAAGCGTGAAGATCGTGGAGCTGCAAAATATATACATTTATATATATATATATACATATATATAGTCATGGCGACAATGACGATAGTCAGAATCCAACGCATAAACACAGTGTGAGATAATAATGTTACACGGGAAATATGATGATAACACGCACCATACGACGTACTATCTTCATGCGGGTGTATATAATATTATATGATATATACATAGGCAGCAATAAAAAAAGGCTCGCAGGAGACTAAAAATATTTTCTCGTGCATATTACGCACGCACTCTCAGCGGCGTTGTCGGTCTATGAACAGTGTAGTTTTCAACTTTTCGCGGAAGTCCGTGACAATTATCCTTCGCAAAGTTAATTAATTATAATGAGCGTTCGTTAGCGCGACATGGGATATATATTTAATATATATCTATGAACGTACGACGGGAGTCTCTCTCCCATCCATATTAACAGGTATGACAGAGTCAGTCAATTAACAGGACGCTACCGAGTACGTCGAGAGCTCGGGAGATCTTTCACGAATATACGAGATTTTCATTGTTTTTTTTGTAATACCACACCACCCCAAGAGAGTTAGCAGACAAAAAATTATTTCTATTTGTCATATTAATATAAAAACCTTTTTCTGGTAAAATGGAACGATTTTGAGAATTAACTCGAAGGACTTTGGAATTCTTGGGATTTCGTGTATGTCGGAGGAAGGACTATACATTTTGAAATTCATAAGGTGCTAATAGACCCTTCGGTCTTTTGGTCCGAGGTGTATCCATCGACGTCTATGCATTGGCACTTGTGTGTCAATGACTTGGAAATTTTACCTACCTAGATGCGTGGTATATTAGTTATCGGTATATTAATAAGACGATAAAGTATTTGGGGCCTTTCGTGTTAATTGTCGAACCTTTATTTACGAAACGATGCGAACAAAAATTCTTTGCTTTGCATTGAAACATTTCAATGCAATTCTAGTTAATAAATATTTCGTCACGAATTTATATGACAATATTCAAGAGGAACGTGTTACTTAATATTATTATGTAGATAGTTCGGTGAGCACCGAAATTTCTAGACCGATCATTTAGTAGAAGTTCGGGGCCATAAAGTTTCGACCAAGTTTGAGTTTTCGGTTATGCATGGGAAGATGGGTCACCAAAGATCATCATACAAGCGCATTTGTCGGTATGGAATTTCGTTACGTCCTACAACTGGAAGATTGGGCTCGAAGCTGCTTCGCGATGTATATAATACGACCACCATGAGAAATTTTCGCGAAAAGGGGAGAGTTTGCTCGAACAGTGTTAGGAGGCGAGAGAGAGAGAGAGAGAGAAAGAGAGAGAGAGAGAGACATAAGACGAACGCGGTGATTCGGAGGGACACGAGTTTCTTGCGCTCGTTTCCCCGAGAGAACTTTGGAATCAATCAGCAGGCTGATATGCATTCGTGAAAATTAATATCAACGTCGTCGTCGTCGTTGACGTCGTCTTCTGCGAGATGACATTCGTTCGGGACTCGTAATTCTGTTAGCGCCCTTGACGCTCTTGCTTACCAGTGTTCCTATCGCTATACTCTTATTCTTCCTGTTTATAACACGAACCGAGTTGATTCTCCGGACGTGCGACTAATTCTCCGATAGAAATCCCCAAAATTAAATAAAAACTTGTTGACTTTAATTTTTTTAATGCTTAATATTATTATTATTAATTTTGTAAGATTGCCGAACGTTTTTAAAAAAAATGAGAATCGTTCTCTTTTTCGACCCGCTCCATTTTTCGGTCTGTGACGTTTCAACCCCACGCATATTCTTCTTTGTAAGGATTTGATCCCTCGGACAGCACAATGTATATTACTCGGTCGAGCGGAACAAGTTATGTCCCTTTATGCTGTCTACTGTGAACTGTCTCTCTCCCTCGATTCCCTTGCGTTCCTGCCAGGCCTCGGTCAACTTTTCGCCTGGCTTATCTCTCGCCAAACTCGGCATATAAAAATCGTATCAATTCAATGTATGAAATCTGTCAAAAATGAATTTCGGCTATGGGACGAAAAATGCTGTTTTTCTCGCATCATTTTTCTCCTCGGGACTGGAACATGAATCTCTCGATATGAAATATGATCATTGTAGTTTACCCCAAATTCTTTTTTTTCTCCCCATAATTTATTGTCATTATTATTCTTATCATTACTATTATTATTAATAATATTATTATCATTATTATTATCATTAATATCATCATCATTTATTACAATACGGTATAACCCAATTGAAAAATAAAATTGTACATGACACGAAAATCTCTGTTCCGGGTTTAATTGCATTAGGATCGAACATAAACTTTCGAAAAATCAACATCAAAGGGCCGGAGCTCGAATGAGGGTCGTAAATTTCCTGTTAAAAGTATCGGGTGAGGACACGACGGTTGAACGTGCACGTGAGCGTATCCTCGGCTCACGCGATACTTTATCGTATTTTAATGTCACTATCCGAGAGCGCAATAATGCAATTAACGTATCCGTAAAATCAATTAGAGCTGTTGTCCTAAAGCGCCCGTTTGGCGGGGACCTACTATAGATCGTATCTAATGGTATACGTACGCGTTTTCGTTTTACAGCACTCCGACGTTTACCACGGAGTTTCGGGAAGCAGCCGAGGTTCGATAGGCGATCGTGACGACGTAACAGCGACTAGCAAGGAGAAACTGTAAGTTAGAATATTGTCGTTGCGTGCAACAAATTGTATAGTTACGGAATAAAAAAATCAACGCCGATTAAACGAACGTTTTTGCTTTTGCTAGCTCGAATGTGGTCGATAATTATTTTATTGACTAATCAGTATTTAAACAAATATCGAAATTTTAACATAGAAAAAATAACAGAGATATATCTTTATTATTTTTCATCGAACAGTCTAGAACAATATTGTCATACGAATTTGTAATGTTTTTTTTTCTTTAAACGGCACGATGATTGGCTCGCATTGGAAAATTTTGAAAAATTGTCTGATTAAGTTATCCTCCGGATACAGATATAATATTGATACGTGTATATGCACGCGATGATGTTGAATGAAACGGTGATTTAATGCTGTGAAATTATTTTCCATCGAGCGCATACGATGCGATGGTGGAAAGAGAGAGAATGCGAGAATGCGAGAACGAGATAGCGAGAGAGAGAGAGAGAGAGAGAGAGAGGGGGTGAGTATGAGCCAGGAGAATTGTGCGGTCCGAACAATCCGGCAAAACATTTTGGATGACGATCGGACAAAGTCGAATGGGTGTCCATTAGTCAGCGACACGGCCGGCCAATTAAATGTAAATGTTGGTTTATGAGTTTGGTGGAACGCGATGGCGTTTATCGATGACCGTACATTAGCCAACGCATCGACGTGCACCGCGGGGCGAGGGTGTAGGTATGAGCTCGCTATACGTAACGATGTACACATATATACGTATATATAAATAATATAGTACCGTATAACGGATATATACGTATATATGTGCGACTGGTGTGCACACTATGGTACGCAGTTCGCGACCGAATGAAATTGCGGTCGAAGGATAACGCGGAACGAGGTGTCACGCAGGAGTTTCGTTTTCGTCCCTCGTCCGCTCATTCACTCTTTCTCTCTCTCTCTCTCTCTCTCTCTCTCTCTCTCTCTCTCTCGCTTTCACTCTCACTCATCCCATGTCACGATCTCTCCAATTCGTGTATTTTAACCCCGCGACTACCATTCATTCATCGTGTGGTGCATTAATCGTCCGGCGAATATCAACCGCGTTTCCCGTCCTATACCGATTTTTAAACAGTCGTTCGTGCGTACGCGATAAAAGGAGTTTAAAAAATGTACACGCGCGTGCATATTTGATACGAGAAATAAGAGATATGGTGGTTTTTTTCGTTATCGCGTGCTTGCCACTGCAAATATAATGTTTTTTTTCTCATTGTATATATGTATATATTTATATGATAGAGTGAGCGAGAGAGGCGTCGACTGGAGCAACAAAAAACGACGAGAACACTCGATCCTTTGAGATTTCTTCGAAATAAGCGGAAGAACCCCTCCTGGCATGTAGCAATATACTACAAGCTGTCGGAAACTCTGTTTGCTTGTTTGATTAGCGTTCCAGAGAACACATAGAGAACAGGTGCCCCCATTGAGCACACCAGTGCAAGACAGAGAGAGAGAGAGAGAGAGAGGAGAGAGCATACTCCCTTCTGCGTTCATCTTCGAGATGTTTGCTTAGGGCCTTGTAAATGGCCATTGATATCGCGGGTGATTACACACGTTGTTATGCGCGTTTGCAGTGATATATAGGAACGCGTATATAGATATGGATGTATATGTTTTCCTAGAATGCACGAGATCACTGTAACATTAAACCGAATTATCGTCAACTCAAATCATGTCGTAGCGACATTAAATTTTTCATATTTTCGGACTATGGATGTGAAAATGGGTGGTCCTAAAAGCGATTATAGATAAATTATTAAAAGTTTATCAGAGATGGCCCACTCGGCAATTTACGGAAAGTCCAGTTTAGGAAATGGCTAAACGAAATGGCAAATAATTGGATTAACGTCGAGGTATATAGAAGGCAGTAACAATTTATGTAGTGTTAAATATGTGGTCAGTAGCAATATAGAGAAGGAGAAGCGAGTGCTGACCCTTCGACAAGTATGCCAGGAAGGATCTTCGCTTAATTGGATAGCCACAGCGAGTTTCCGAACAGTTTAACTGGCCTCTCTCGGCTATATCGCTATAACTATCGTCGCCCAGGCATCGTAATGCTCTCTCGGACTCCTTCGCTATTATTATTGCTTCGATGCTCCGAGAGGGTCCTTTAAGCGTTCAATTCCAGTTGATACAATGTCCCCAAACGGTACTATCGGACGAAATCGATTAAAAATAATTTATCGCAAAATACATAATTTCGCCTTTTTCTCAATTTGGCAAATATCTTGCAAATAGCGACAAACTCAAATCAACGATATTTTAAGTCGTTAATTGTAACAGATAAAGAACTATATTTCAATTTTTTACATACTTACCTTTGACCTATCAATATAATTCTTCCAAATTAATTAACGATGAGAAAATCGAATTTGAATTTTCATTATTTCGAGTTTTATTCGTGAATTGTCGAGAGATCAAGAATATTCGATGGCAATGAATTGAGAACCCTCGGAAAAAGCTTTTCAGCGCCGATTCGGTCGGTACTCCCTAACGATGAAATGAAACCAAGCCAAAGTATCGTACGAGGCCATACGGTTAATCGAACGATGTCGGTGTGGTATATACGTACGGTTCGACCTCAGAATCGAGCTCGGTCTACGTAGTATCGTCGTATAGATGTACAGGGGTGGCGAAACGATGGGGTGGTTGTTTCATCGGCAGTTACCCTCCGGGCTTTCGTAGAAGTTCTCGTTCGATGGACCGCCGTACAAATATCTCGAACTAATCGTCACGTGGGGATAGCACGAGTTCTATACTACAACGTGCTTCGCCACATTGCCCGGTTATTCTCTATTGCCACTGGTCAGTATCGTCGACGATTCGAGCCGATCGTTTCGTTTCTTTTTTCCTCCTCTAGCAATTAGCACTAGCGAGAATATCATACATTTTTTCACGATCTATTATCGTTATCGTAAATCGTCTCGAACGTCGCTCACGCGCGTTACTCCTTTAAATTTCATTCCAATTTTATATACGATCGTAACAATCGCCCTAAAAAAAGATCGAAGTATGCAATTAAAAAAAATAACGTATCATCGTATTACAGAGAGAACCGTGTACTCGAGACACCGACGTCGCTGCAGTAACTCGCGATCAGGTGGTCTGTGGTTTGGGTTCCCGCAACGGCTTTTATCATTTTCTTCTTATTCTTTCTTCCTCCACTTCTTCTCGCGAACTGCGCTTCCTTTCGCCTACCGTATAAATCTCCACGGCACGCGATGATCGAAAAATATTGCGAGAATATATCAGACCCGTCGGCACCCGTGAGCCCTTCCCTCCCGGTACTCATACATGCTACGTTCGCCTATGTACGAGTGTCGGCCACGTTTGTGTTCGTCTTTGTGTGTGTGTGTTGTATACATGTACTCGGATTCGAGCCGATACCCGAGGTGCCTTATTCTACGGGCTATGGGGGTTTAGTTCGAAGTGGCGAGGAACGGCAGCAACGCTAGTAGAACGTGAACGAGGAACGAGAGAGAGTTATATAGGAAGAAGGAGAGAACCGGGTGAGGGAGGGTGGAGCGACGTCTATATCCCGAGACAATGATATGTGACCCGAGCAATATCAATAATTTTCACATTTTTCTGCCGTATATTCTCTCAAGCCCGTGCACGAGGCTCCTCTTCTTCTTTCCAAGGCGTACTGTATACACTGAATATCATATATATGTGTGGGTGTTGTATATACAACACCCCAAAAAGAAACTTTTCCAACTAAAAAAAAAACGTTGCCTCTACCAATGATTCTGATTCCGATCGTGTCGATTTTTCACTCTTCCTTGTCCGCGCGAGAAATATCCTTATCCTATACATTCTCTCCACCGACAGTCGCTATGAGCTCAATCTTCGTAACGATCCAATTTACTCGATCTTGCGCAATATACTATAGGATTACCGCGAGATTGATGGGAAAAATGGGAGTCAGTGTGGAAAAATAGTCGGATTGGGGGAATCGTTAATAAGAATGCTGATAATTTTATTTTTCAAAGTGAAGGACACTCGACCTCTGTAAATATGTCATAATATTGAGTAAATTTTCTACGTAATGTTTATAAAAATAAGACGGTGTAAAATTATCAAGAATTTTTCTTAAATCGAAGAAACAATCTGGGGAGTGGTCAGTTTTGTTTTATTCCCGTACGTTTATTCAACCTTTCTTGTCTCGGGAGCTTTTGTTTTATATCGGTGACGTTAATGAAGGGGAATAATAGTTCGATACCAATTAGCGGGAAACTGCTCGTAGCCCATTTCTCGTATGTGTTTGTGCGCGGTGCTGCGGTTCGACCGTAAAAAGAAACTGCCGTAGGTAGTAAGTAGGTATGTCTCTAGCATTAACTACCGTTGCCATCCTCTAGTGTATCACCCTCGTACGTCGGCCACTGCCCAACAAGGGCTGTTTTCTATCGCTATACACTACCGGCGTCGGAGCTGGTCGTATAGAAGCGTAGGAGGAGAGAAAGAGAAAAGGCGACCGCGACCCCCCGTTAATTGAACGCACCGCTCGTAACAGTTAGCCGTACGATCCACCCTTCGCTCTCACCATCCACCCTCTTCTTACCTACACATACTTGTACGAGCTGTCACATATATATACATTTTTCTTTAATAACATTTTTGCCAAAAATTGTCAAGCAAATTTTCGTGAAAATTTGTCAAAATGATTTTGGCTCGAGCGAATCGGCTTTGCGTAATTTTCGTATCAAACGTTTTACGGTTCGTCGTGGACCGAGGATCGAGGGAATGGACCGCGTGAAGAGGAGCAAATTGAGGAGGGATTGTACGGGGTGAGAGCATGACGGACTTTATTCCAAGGTGAACCCTCTCTTTCCTATGTTATATTCGCTTAGAAGAGAGTCCGAGGGAGAAAATCAACCGGAATTGACCACCCGAATACGTCGACCATGGTGATATGACCACCGGGATTTTATGACTTGTTTCGTTACTTGGGCAGAGGTTCTCAAACGAAGAAAGCCCTCGTAGTTAACAAAATTAAGAAATCAAATATAAACGAGATTTTTATTTTTATTGTTTTACCATTAAACTTCCACTATTCGAAAAAATATATTCTTCTTTCTTTTATTTTCAGAAAATTAGAGTTAATCGCATTTCCGTTTTAGAGCACATTCTTTGAATAAAAAATAATAATAACGTATCAAAATAATTAATTTGGGAATAATTAATCGTAAATATTGGGATGATAAATTTTATCCGATTATTTTTATTATTCGAAAAGTCCGAACACGTCGTTAAGTAAGTTTCATTAATCCGCAGAATCTTTCGTTCTTAATCAACGAGAAATCATTTCCCTTATCATTAGAATTACGTTCCTACGTGGAAGCTATTATTCCGGAATATATATACGGAAAGGCTTGGCTCGCGGCTTGAACCCTTGGAAATAAATAAATTTTGAGTATATTCAAAAAGGGGTCGACGGGGGTGGCCCGAGCGCGTGTCTTCTCGATTCTCCGGGTAGAAACGATATCAGAATTCTCCGGTTCGTGACCTCGAGAATCCCCGCGTTTGGTACAAGATTCACGGTAATTATTATCTAGTTCTCGCGATTATGCGAGAGGGTCAATTGAATTAGAATTTCTCCATGAAATTCTCCGAGCCCCTCGCGTGCGCCCTTTTTGCCCCGTTTCTGTTCCTCGCAGGGATTTTCCCCCGTACCGCCACATATATACGGTCGAGAGAACGAAATCTGCGGGCTTGCTTCTCATTTTCATTATAAAGACAACTAAAACCATACGTGACAAAAAGTCGAGAACGATAACGAGAGCCGTGGGCCGCGCCCGTGTACTTCCGCGATTTAATTTTAATTCCTGTAAAAGGTGACAATCCCGGTGTCCTATCCACATGCTACTATTATAAAAAAAACATAACAACGAAATATGCCATATTGCTTCCTCATACTTTTTAAGAAAATGAAGCAGAAAGTTTTTTTTGACATTCGCGTAATCAACCCTTTTATCGAGGATTGTACTTTAGTAATCATTTAAGTGGTCTTTGAAAAAAGTGATCAATGGTCGAGTTTCTTCTTTGACGACGACATACACACATATTTAGCGCGACGGACATTGAACAGTCGGCTTTTTAAAACCGCAAAATTTTATAAAATACACGAACGACGTACGAGTACCATAGGATCAATCAAAACATGTAGGGATGGAGATGCACAATTTTCATCGAACGAACGTCCCTTGACCCTGCGCGTGTACGTATCGCGCGTTAGTCTCGCTCTCTCGCGAAATGAATAAAATGTACCCGAGGCCATCTTGTCGAGTGCATTAGCGAGAAAGAGCAGCAAAAGTGCTATGGCTAAAGTCTCTCGCGAGACATGAATGAACGGGGCTCGAGGCGCGTCAGCCCGGAAGGCTTGTTCGCGGTTAAGGGCTGGAGAGAGGGAGAGAGAGAGAGATCGAGAGCGAGACATACACACACACACACAGAGAGAGAGAGAGAGAGAGAGAGTAAAAAGCGTTCATACGCGCGAGCCAGCCGCAAACAGAAAGCTTTACGGTCGTACCAAACGTACCCCCCCCCCCCTCTCTCTTTTTATCTCTCTTCCTCCAATACTCGACCAACGTTATAATACTTGGAGAGTTCGTTCTCTCACTACTCCGTCTTCTATAAATCTATTTCTTTTCTTCAATTTTTGCTCGTATATCATTTCGTGCGGTTGAGAAATTATTTTAACGTTCCGAAGGGCGTGTGCCGTCAAAGGCGGTGTTTTCGGTGTATCGAGACGAGCCTACAATTATTGCTTGCTCCACGATCTCTTCTGGGGAGAAGACATCCTGGAGCATTTGAGGGGTCAAATATTATCGCAATAATCGATAATAATACAATTTTATTTAATTAAAACAAATATCGTTCGATTAAACCCGAATTCAATTTTTTAATTAAATATTTTCATTACTGTTGAAAAAGAGCACTTGTCGAGTATAATAAAATGTAATTAATTAAAAAAATATCGTTCGATACGATGGGAATTTAATTTGTCAATGGAATCGGTTTTATTTCTTTGAAAAAATAAAATTCAATGGAAAAATAATGATACGAGGGAAGATTCGTGGAGAAAAGAAAGCAATAGCAATACGAAAGTGAAGAAATACCGAAGATAAGAATATAAGTAGCCCAATGTACCAGGATCTTTGAGTCTCTGCTCTGCTTTTCCGAGCGGCGGGTGGTTTAACGAAAGACGATCAGAAAACGAGGAAGTGGAAGGGAGGTCCTCTCTGGTCTTTGGAAAAAGCAACGAGTCTCTCCCTCTCGCTCTCTCTCTCTCTCTCTCTCTTCGTATCTTCTTGTATCATCGTCTTCGTGTGCGCACTCTGGGATTGAACGCCCGACTAAGCTGCCTCTTCCTTTCATCCGATAAATCAGGAGTCGTAAATAACATGGAGGAGAAAGAGAGAAAAGGAGAGGAAATCCGACGTTAGTGTGTATAGAAAAATCCTCTCGCGAGAAAAACACGTAGGAAGAAATGAAGAGAACGATAGACTGCTTCGAAGGACCCTTCGTCTTCCACTATTTTAGCCCATGAGTGTTCGCCACTTGTGTATAGACAGAGAGAAGAATGGAGATGGAGAAATAAAGACGGGAAATATCTATTTTTTTTCTCTCACGAACATCGCATCGTTCGAACTCACATCCATCACCACGACTACTTCAGCTTCTGGTCTCTCTCTCCGCAAAATGCGACCGATCAAATCTCGTTCATCCACTCTTCTACGAGGATTAGCACGAAAAGGAGAAAACCGGACAGGAACATTCAGTTCCAAATCCCACGAGTTTCATACCCTTCGATCAATAATCGCGAGAAAAGTCGAAAGTTTTTCAAAACAAATCAACTCTTTTCTCACGGATTTTATTTTTCTATACGCGCTCCAATTCTGAAATTCAATTGGAGAATTTTGAGTTTTGATTAAAGAGCGATAATATACGAAACGATAAAAATTGTCGAACGTTGACTGGTGTCGGTGGGTTTGGCAAGAAAGATACCGAGAGAGAGAGAGAGAACGAGGGAGGACAATTTCTTCGAAGACTCAGCGAAGAACAGCGCGAGTGACACATTGCCGAAGGGTTTTTCTCGCGAAGGGCCCCGAGTAGTGTGCACACAGAGAGAGAACGTGGAGGACGAGGACGACGAGTGTGTGAGTACACGCGAAGGGGAATCCCATAAGTGGGACTCGTGTGTCTTATTTCCGCAGTGGTTCGGGCTCTTCGTGAATGTCGCGGTGAATCGAAGGGTCCTCTTACCATCTCCCTCTGTCTCTCTCTCTCTCTCACTCTCTCTCTCTCATACACACATTTACCGTATCCGGTCTCCCGTCTAGTCATGTATCGGGGGATTCCTCTCTCTTTTCGGTATCACGCTGCTTGAGCTCAGTCGCACACACGTTGATTTATGCCGCTTACAAGATTTATACGAAAGAACCGCGGGATTGAGTCGCAACACGGCGCCGACTTATCGCGCCCGTGAGTGGGCAGGGCGCGAGGCAACGCGCGCGCGCTCTACAGAGAAAAAGGGAACTAATAGAAGGGCTATGAGTCTCGTTTGAACGGAAGAGACGTTCCCGGGACGTGTATCGATCGACTAACGATCGATAAATTATCGAAAACCCGATTTTTCTTCCATCTCTTCTTTTACGTTCTCGAGAAACTTCGAGACGAGGATTTCTGTTTTTACGAAATTTAAAATATAGAAATGAGTTTTACAGTTATTTTCGAAGGATTACTCTCCTCTTTGGCCACAAGTGCATCGGAGCAAATAAAATTAATAACGAGTACTATTACGGCGCGGCGAACGTTGTAACGTCGTCGAGTGTGTGGACCGACACCGCAAGAGACACGCTGCGTTTGTCAGCGCAGCGAAACGTTTGTGTACGCGCAAAATGCTCTTTGCCCTTCTTCCAACCGCAATACTCGTCAGAGCGGTGAGAGCGGCGCTCTCCCGACCGAGCCGACAAAAAGTCGTCTATTAGATATAATTAGACCGCGAACCGATAGTAAATATCAATTAATACGACGTTGGGGGTCTCCGGAATGATTTACGCCGGTACTCGCAATATTTCTCGTTATTCTATTTTTTAAAAAAAATTTACCCTTTCTCCTTATCTCCATATATTTCTGTCGAGTGCCTCGACGAGCTTGTCCATTCTCCTCGTACGTGGAATCGACTCGTCCTCGATCTCAATTTTCCCATGTTTTTCATAAATCAAACTAGTCACAAAGTAATCGCGTTTTTTAATGCACGTGCACGTGTGTCCATCTATCGGCAAAAAAAGCAATTACTCTTTGGCCTACGTCATAATATTCGCTTCGAATAAATCGTGGTTTTTGGGCTCGCGTCTCGCGAAGGCTGTCTGTTAGCCAGGAACAAAGTTTCGTGTATCGGATTCTCGAAAGGGAAGAAAACACGCTGGACGTAGCGCGTACGGTGTGTTACACACTAACGTAGGATATGTAGCCTTTAATGGAGCCGATAAGACCCGATGCCCGAATATATTGTTACCTATTACTTATATAGCGATAAACTGTCTTGTGACTGTCATCGAGTCCGAGTCTTGACAAATGCGAGCCAATATAAGGAGGACTTCGGCTTTTTCGGAGAACGCGGACCACTCTCGACTCTCTTTTTTTGTATAAACGTACACGTCTATCTGTGTTGGCGCAAGCACGTTTCTGTGTGTCTCTGTGTGTACGTGAAAGACCGGTCCGCTACGTTATCGATGTCATTACTCATTAGCCTCGCATTAATTATATCCGCTGGGGCGAAACGGGACTCGGTCGACAAATCGTTTCTCAGCTTGTGAAAAAAAAATATATCTCGAAATTTTACGAGAAAATGATCTTCTGAATAATGAAGAAAACTTGAAAATTAATGTTTATTTATTTCGAGCACGTTATTCATTTTTAATTGATTTTTGATCAATTTGATAATTCGATTTTGATTAATCTTCGAATTAATTGTTATTTTATTTAGATCGGAACGAGATCGAGTCACCTGTTCTTTGTTATCGTTGCGAGATACACTCACCGTGTGATTAAATACAAACTTCGAGAATGGAGTTTCTCGCGCCGCCACGTAGAGAGGACGATTAATCGACGAGCACGTTAGTTCATGCGTTGAAACAAACCTTCACGATGGTTGCTCGTTACTTTTGCCACGCGTTACGAACTTCACCCGTGCTGTTTTGCTTCTCGAAGCGAAATTGGCGTCAGGGCGGGGCGACCGTAGTCTAAGAAAGAGCGAGAGAGAAAGAGAGGTGAGAAAAAAATCGACCGAGCAGACGTGGCGTTTGTCATCGAAGGGTCTGAAATTAAGATATGCAGCCTCGGACGATGCTCCGCAAGACCCCGATGTTAATAAAACAATACGCGTGATCGAGTACGATGCGAAACGGAGCTGCAGCAACGCGATGTCGTACCTCGTTACTTTTTTACCCCGAACAAATGCCGTTACCTTTTAACAACATCTCGAGATTCATCTCACCCGTTAATCACGATCACCCTCCACGTTTCCAATATCTCGCAAATTTTACGATCGTTTTCTCATATTTCTGATCTTCGATTGAAAAATTGCGTTCGATAAATTCTTCACGCGGGCACGTTTATAAGCAAACCCATTACGAAAACGTACGAGGATAAGGGAACCGCGAGTCAGAACGTGTGAGAGGAAAAAATGGAGGAGCGGTCTAGAGGGGGGGGGGGATCTTTATCACCTCCAGCTCGTTCAATTCGCATAATAAACAATCCGCGTGAAACTCTACGAGAGAAAACGAGAACATATCTTGGCGTTTTCGTTCTCGCTCTTATGCCAAGGGTTGGGGGTTGGGGAGAATCGAGCACCGCGCACCGGGCGGCGCGACAAATAAACTATTATCGCCGGCGACAAGTTCTCTCACGCCTGACCGCGATACCTATACGACATATATTATATATACATATATATCTACATATATATACATACATACGTTCAAAGTCACAAATACACACATATATATTGTATATATATATAAATGACATAGGTACATCTCGTAACCCGGCATATAGTATACTTGACCAACGAGGGGAGGAAGAAGAAGGACGAGAATAAAAATAAGAAGAGTAAGAAGAAGAAGAAGAAGAAGAAGAAGAAGAGAAGGAAGCCTTGAGCCAAGGCACGAGAGAGGTGCCTGAGCGAAAGCGAACGAGCGTGAATCAAACGGCTCGCGAAACCCGTCCAGGAATGCTTACGGACATCGAAACATAGCAATGCTTTATGGTGGTCCCCGGCTGAACCTGATTTATAAGTGCATTACTATATACCACGATGAGGGAACGGTGGGGACTCGGGATGGGGTGTGAGAGGGGTCGTCTCCGCTGCATATACCAGCAAGATGTATATAGAAAAGGAAAGGAAGGTGTAAAAGGTCGGGGGTGGTGTGAGCATGGACGACAGGGCGCGATACTCGTTCTGGCTATCTGTATCCTATTGGTATCCTTCTTCCCTCCTCTACCCCCCCCCCCCTGCCAACTCTCACGCCATCCGACATCAGTTCTCCGACACTCTACGTAGGCACGATTTTAACTCGATTCTCATGGTATTTATTCGATCTCGGGAGAAACGAGATTCTCCTTCATCCCGACCTTGTATCGTTAATTAACCGTTTCGTTCGTTTCATCTTGTCATACTTTTTTTAGCCCGTGCCAAAAGAGGTCCGTGCGTTTTTCAGATCGACTGTTCGTACTCGAATTTAAAAAACGCTGACGAATCGTTTTATTCGATCGATGTATTGACGAAAAATCAATCGAAGTATCGATTAATAATCGATCGAACAACGCAACATTTTTTAACGATTTTTTGTATCATTCGAAGAGCTGCATGGTACTCCTGTACTGAATTCCTTACCAGGCGCGTCGTTAAGAGTTTGTTAGCATTTGCGATTCGCGCGACTCGAAAGAGGCGCCGTTGCTCGCGCGATCGCGACTATGGATTCTTGTGTTCTGGTATATGGGTACTCATATGTTGGGCGTATACTCGTGATCGCGCACATGCATACACACACACACACACACGCGTGCGGGCGCACATATTGCGAAAAGTTTCGTCGAGCGTGAGGGCGCGATATCAGACGCATTATCGCGTATACGACGTTAGCTCGACTCTTTGACTAATGTTCTCGAACGAATGCCTACGCTTCGCCGATTTATAATGCCGGTCAACGAGATGTGGACAAACACCGGGCACCAATATATTTCAGATTATGGCTAAGCCCTGTGGAGAGAAACCGCGCGAGCACAGAGTACTCATACACCCAGGGACGACACACTAGCTGCATAGCTTATTTATACATAATATGCATATATATATATATATATATATATATATTAGTGTGCTTACATATAAAAGTATATATAGATGTGTATATATGTACGCTATAGCAACCTCCCGACCTAAGGTGCATGCGCGAATGCGTCTATACATATCAGGGCAGAACGCTCCTTTCGGATGTAGCAAGGGAAAAAGGATTGACAGCGCATTCTTCAGTTGCCCCAACGATCCACCAAGATGAATCGAAAAGAATAGGGATGAACAAAACGTACACGAGAAGTGCATATCTCGGTGCGCTCGTTCTCGTAAAAGTGCGATACTTGACGATAAATCGAGCAACGACCCGAAAGAATCTGGCAATGTCCGACGATTCTTCTCCGTCTACTAAGGAAATGACACAAACGATCATGAGAACAGCTATTTTCTTATTACTTTGTTTCAAATTTATGTCACTGTATAAGGTTCTATTTTATTTTACTGGACTCAAGGCAAACGGTTTTGCGACAGAGACAGGACTCCTCTACTTATGTTAATGTTCATTTTTTCATATACCGTAAAACGGGGTTACATTAACATTAGGAGTGTAACTTTGACAAATTTTGTGCTGCTATAACAGAGTACCGACATACGGTTTAAATGTGTTCGCAAGCGGTAAAAAGTTCGAAAAATTGAATATTTTCTTAAATTGCAATATATCGAGATTATAATGGTGATATTCGTGTTGCGAGGGAAATTTCCGATTTCGTAACCTCGAATTGAAGCCTTTTTGGACAGAATAAATTTTTGACCCTGGCCAGGTGCTGCTAGTCGTTATTCGTGATTTACTTTTCTGATTTTGGGGGGTCCGGGGTGGATCAAAATTTCTTTTTCACCAAAAATACTTTGTTGGGTCTGTTTGAAATCGGAAATTTCCCGCGTAACACGAATATGATGGTTTAAAAATGTTTCGGAGCAAAACAAAATTGGAACCCATCCTAGGCCATTTTTTTCAGGTGTCCCTCCCTATGGGTCTTGAAAATTGCGATTTTCCAAGTGCCGCCACGGCCACAAAAATTAAGCTATCCGGATGTTCCTCGGCACATTCATTGGAGTAATACGCGTAATACGAATATCACAATTATATTGACACAATAATTCAGATATCTTACAATTTATGTAAATATTCAGTTTTTCGACATTTTCACCGATACCTTCAAACAATACGGAATTATAATTGTGATATTCGCATTGCGCGGGGAAAAAAGTAGTATGTACCTATACAAAACTTCCAAAACCTGATTAAAGTAACCCAGTCTGATGGTAATTATTTCGAAAAAAAGCATTTTTTATTATGATAAATATGAGAAGTTGACCCGACACGAACGTACAATGATCGTGCTATCTTTCGAGGGAAGGAAAAAGAACGAATAGGCAGGGAGTTCGGAGTGGCAAGGTTGGCAGGGTGGGTTTTGTCTAGTATAGGATATAGGATGTATTTCGCGAGGTAGGTGGTGTCTGGTGAACTAACGTTGCCCGTCGTCCCGTGAATTCGTAAAGCGCCCAGGACGAGAGCAAGGATTCTCGAGGTCTTTGACAAGAGAGAGAGAGAGAGAGAGAGAGAGAGAGAGAGTCAGTGCTGGTGAGCACTGAGAGACGGCGAGACTCATGGGGCAGGAGAGAGGGAGAGGTGTGGGTTTGCCCGTCGACGTCAGAGCGCGCGCGGGGTGAAAGAGGAATATAGGTACGCGAGGGTGGTTAAGGAGGTGGCATGCGAGGGAAGGTGGACGGCATGTGTCCCAAACGACGTATGCACGCCGAGACACGTAAACGATATATCAGGGGGTTAGCCGCTGGGGACGGACGACCCGAGCCATCTTTCTCCTACTTATACATATACGTATATTTATATATATATATATGTGTACAGGTCGTATATATATGCGATATTCGCATATAGCTCTCGGAGACGTGATACAGTATATAGGGAAAAGCGCGAGTGCGGGAGAGCCAGTTGGAGATCCGACGTTCCAGATATACATGTTACGACGGCTGATATAGGATAGGATAATCCGACGATATTCACCTCTTAGAGTTTGCCGCGAGGTAAAAATATTCTTAGTTTTCCCTTATCGTACGAATACCGAACTGCTACCAACTGCGATACGGGATTTTGGATATGAAATCTCGCGACATTAATTTTTTCAGTTATTTGTTCAAACGAAGAGGGTCAATATAACTCTTGACAAACGTCTAATAATTGATAACATTACATCTGCCATACAATTTGGCGATTCGATCGAACGAGTGGACCTTGAGCCTGGTACCGGAAGAATGAGGACATGGTAGGAACTATCGCGGTTAGGGATTAGAAGATGGTCAGCTCTAGACACATCGCGTGTACCTCCAACAAACTCGTTGGTGGAAAACCTCGGCGAGATGAGCGCGCCTCTCGCGAGCCGTAAATGTATTAAGGTTTGACGACCGTGTTGGGACCATCTCTTTGTTTCAGCCCAGAACTCGTTTTCTTTCTGTCTCAGGCCAATGTGAATATCGTCCTTAGGTCAGATCTTTACGTACACGAGCATCGCGTGTAGGTAGACCACGTGCGCATAAATACCGACCAGTTTCGTGTCCACGCCCTCGTTTCTCCGGACGTATATACGTGTGCCTATAGTTAAAGAAACGAGGAAAAGGGAAAGAGTCATGGTATCGTTTTTCTCGAAAAAAATAATCCCCCCTGGGGCGAGAAAGATGGAGGAACGTCGCATGGGTCGTGCGTTCTTTCGTTGCGTCGCTATCAAAGTCGTCCGAGCCGCGTACGTTTTATTGAAAGACTTTTCCGGATAGACCGTAGTCGGAGAGACGGCGGTACATAAGCCGTTTTTAAGAAGACGGGACGAGGGGAAAGGAAGCGACAGGACAATCGAGGGACCCAAGAGTCCCGTGGTCGCGTGGGGACAATGCCGAATGGTCGAGCCAAGCTTATATAGCTCGGTTGCGCCGATACCGGCCTTTTTTTCTCTTCGCTCCTGTACTGCCAAGACTGGCGCGTGGCCATTCTCCTAAGGGGTGGCGACAGGACCACGGTCAATTCAGGCTGTACAGGAAGATCGGGGAAAGTAGCGTAAAGGGTATCGAACGTTCCTCCTCCGATTCGTAAATTTTATCGTCGTATTTATAGGGACAATGTTAACGAGAATTTTAGACTCTAATCAACCGTTCGCTTCTCGCAGTGCCCGGGTCGATAGTCATGCTACAATAATATTGCTGCGTTACGAAATCGATGCGAGTTTTTATTATTCAACAAAATGTTTAGCATCTGAAAATTTGGCATTTTATTACTACATCCATTTTATTTTCTAAAGGTTAAACCGGACCAAAATGTGTTCGATCATTTACGTTCGAACATATTTATATCGTGCTAATCTACGGAGTGAGGGGAAACTCGTCGAGATCGTTTCGCGGTAATACATTTAGAAGATACATATACGAAGTGTATTTCTTTTCCCAACGATGTGTGTACGTTGTTGCGCATGTGTAGGTACCCTCGTATTATTACGTTCTTATATTATATCGCATACGGGGTATGTGGTACAAATGGTTCGTACCGTATGTAAAACTCCTAGCCACCACTGTACGAAAGACGAGAGAGAGAGAGAGAGAGAGAGGGCCTTGGCCACGCTCTCAGAGCCATAATAATATCTGTGCTGATAAATGAGACACATAAACGTACACGGCTCTGCCCTCTCCTTCTTATTCTTCTTTCCGTCGTTTTTTTACTTCTTCTTTTCTTCTTTTCTTTTTTTTCCTTCCTCTTCTGTATCGTATAGCTATGTCTACCGTTCCTTCTCAGTATGCCTATGCTCTCTTCGGCCAACCTTCCACCTTCCCTTTACACCCCCGCCCCTCTTCACCTATCGTTGGTACGAAACCACCCCTTTCGTCTTCGGCAACCCTCTATGCACACCTCGCTCTCTTTCTGTTCCAACCATCTCCGCTCCGCCTCCGCCCCCCCTTCGAGCCACGGCGTATTCCACTTTTGCGGCGATGCATTACGAATTTTACATTTTACAAACGGCCCCGCTATCTACCGAGACACGCGATCCTTCGAGGGTTACGTATACTGTTTGTATTATATACGTATGTATATATATATATATGTACGAGTAGAAGAGGTATGTAATACCTGTACGTACGCACACGTTGAGAAATACACGAGCGACGAGTATGATAAAGAACCGAGCCATGGGCTTTTCAGGAAAGAAGATATATATATATATATATACACAATATAAAATGAAACGAAACGAGAGCATGAGAGAGCGGAATGAAAATGAGGAATGAGGCGACAGGATCGAAGGTTCTGTTCGTGGGGTGATCTGACAAGAACGATCCTCGAGATAGGAAAGCCTTCGTTCCATGAAATTGATTAGATGAATTTCCAAATATTGTCATTCATAATTTCATGAAATTTAATTTAACTGAAATAAGATAAAATATTTTTTTTTAAATCTAACGTATGTATATTTTTTGTTCACCCTGTGCTAAGATAGACTATGGTATATACACGAGAAAATGGTACACGTACGTGTCTTCAATTCGGCAAATCTCCAGCGTCTCGTCTGGCGAAAATAGTGACGGGGAATATGAAAACAGCGAGGCAAGAGAGCGCGATGTGGGTTAGTACATGGAGAGACGCGACTGTTCGCGCGAATGTTCGAGCTTAGAACGAAGAAAAAGAAAGAAAGGTAAAAGGAGCGAAGAAGCGGTGTCTTCCCCGTGATAAATAGAGAAAGATTTGCGAAAAAATATCGCAACCGTGATCCGACGTTGGAGAGGTTGAGAAGAACGGCGCTCGAATGAAATCATCGGTCTAGCAAGATTGCGCATTCGTCGTAACGTTTTTTCCCTCGCTGGAATTAATTTCATCCCGATTATAAAATAGAAATCCAACTAATCATTAAAAATACCAATTCAATCAATCGATTCGTATGGCAAAATAAATTTTTTTGCACAACGATAATTTCGAAGAAAAAAGAAACAAAGTTTTTGTTCTATGTTTCGTTTGCAAATAAATATATTTATAATGCAATTGGTTTAGCCAGATTTACTTTTAATGCGAGCTGCGATCGAGAGTAACGACTTGATATACGGTCGATTGGAAATGTGTGTTCTTGGCACAAAACATAATACACCAGGAGCGCCGAGAGGATATATCGGAGCTTCGAGCTTTGGATTAAGGAAATGCCGTAAATAACCGGCGGAAGGACGTCGACCGATGTATCACCGGGATGTTGGGATCGCATTATTATTCGGTTCGCGTCTCTCGATCCGGTACACACCCCGCGTTCTCAGCCGCACGGTGCTTCTCTGTTCTCGTTCTCGCTATCTGCTTCTGCGTGTCCCGCGTGTATTCCTTCGCGTACAGCATCGCTCTCGCGTTATTCTCATCTTCGTCGCGAGCAACGATTCGGTCCTCTCAGCTCGCACTCGTCGCGTGTAAAACGTATGCTCGGTCCTCGCCGGGAACTTTACGCCGGGAGAATCGTCGTTACAGTTCACCCTGTGCGTTAGTTATATGTACACGACGAGAGACTAGTCGGTGTTGCACATACGTGCGGGAGGACGAATCGCCAGCCAGCTACGATAAACGTATGCAAAGTCACCAAAATATTTTGATCGTGGAAACCGCGAAACCGGTCCCTCGAGGATTCACCGGCGAAAGACATAATTCCCGAGGGAGAGAACGAGCCACGAGTCTGCGAAGTCGATGATCGCGAAACTACCATAGCTCTCTACGAAATTAGATTTTTTTTTTCGCGTATTTTTCATTGAAATAATAATGCTATGAGCAAAGTTGCTGATTGGCGATCGATTTTTAAATAATTTGATTATTTGAAACTAAATAACAAGAATATTTTTATTGTAAATGATTTATGGGCAAGTTTGTGCAGATGCGCAAATCGGAGATTAGAGCAGCGAGAACTTGAATGTAATTACTAACGATTACCTACGTTTTTGATGCGAAGAAAAAGAATTTATCTTTCATAAAACGAGATGATTATTTATTTTACACGTGGGTATTCTTACAGTTTGTTTTTACCAAACATCGAAAGTACGGCTGACTTTTAAAGGGCAATAATCTTCGGATCCGAATGAAATACGAGCTATACGCGATTTTATATTGGAGATGAGCGACGAATAAGACGAAATAGAATATGTGATCGAATGAGAGAGAGAGAGAGAGAGAAGGAGGGTGAAAAAGGAAAAAGCTCAAGCTTCTCGTATGCTGTTATATGGAGCTCAGTCAAAATACTCTTTCCATACGTCATGCGCGGTTTTGGTAAGAGTGCGCGAGAGAAGATCGCGCGCATTGCTCGATAAATTATTATCTCCCGAAGATTAGCCCCGATGTCGCGACCCTCATAAATATCAGTATATTTTCGCCCGGTAAGCCGATTTTCTTACTGGCTTCGATGTGCCTTCGAAACGAAGCGAGTTCATGGCAATTCCTTCACTGCCAAACTCTCCGCCGCGAAATCCTCTCGATTTTCGCTCTCTCTCTCTCTCCTCCTCCTCTTCCTCTACGGCCAATTTCTTTTTTTTGCATTCTCGCTCTCTTTTCCACACAGCTTCACCAACGAGAACGACGTGTGTTCCCTTCTTGAGAATCACGCCGACGCTTTATAGACCGGGAGATTAAAGACGCTCGGTATCTCTTGCGATCCTTTTTTTACATGCTATGCGTCGTCAAATTGGCTAGATATATATATAAGTCCATACTTGCGCATTGGGTAAAACGTGTATGTAAAATAAATGTAATAAAATGCAAAAAATAAACCAATAAATGATAAGCCTTGTTAAATCTATATCGACACTAATGGAGAACACCTTTCGCTGTCGATACCGTCACCGGTGGCTTAAAAGTAGCCTTGGGGAAGGCCAAAACTTTGATAAATAAATGAAAGAAATAGAAAGTAAGAGCGTGTCTGAAGAAAAGCTAATGCGATCAAGCAACTCTTCAACACCTTTTTACGTACCAAAAACGGATTAATTAGACACATGTAATTTCTTCCACGCAAGACGAAAATTGGTTTTCTTCGTCAGTACGTTCAACATCTCGCGAATCCCGTAACGTAACGCGCTCGTGTACATCGAACTCTTTCGTTACGTTTATTATTATTTAAAAAAAAAAAATTCTTTTCTTATTGTCTTTCCCTTATCCCGACAAACAATACGACAATTTGTATGGATTTGAAGCGTTAGTCTTCAGCGACTGTTCTATAATCTCTCTCTTTTTCTCTTTTCGTCTCTCTCCGTCTCTGCGAATGCGTATATTCGAGCGCGAGCAGTTTCGAGTTTTATCTTCAGTCTCCCATTCAACGTGACAGTTGGTACGGTGGTTGGCCCGACCGTCGGAGATTGGCAGACCTCGCGGTAAAACCGCCCGGTAAGAAATTCAGACGAGCCAACAAGTGCTTTTTTTCCTTCGCTTGGGTGGCCAATCGCTGTGCCGCTCGTGCCACTTCCATCTCTCTCTCTCGCGTGATCGTTTTTGAAAGCAGAGTCGGGAGGGGGCGTATAGCTTCTCGACGGGCATCAGCATACGGTTTTATCGCGCATTCACCGAGTGTGGCATCCCTCGTGGATGGATCGGCAATCCTCTTTAACCCCACCACCTATATATGCCCCAACGATATCGCCATACTTCGCTTTTCCTCTTCCTCCATCGCTTCCCTCTATCCTTCTTCTCTATATATTCATTCGTTTTGAAATCTCCCTCCTCTCTTCTATCTCTCTTTTCCTCGTCGCCATTTCTACCTTTATACTTTCTCGCGCTCATATACGAACGGACGCACGGATATTTCGCTTTTTCTTTCTCTCTCTCTCACTCTCTTTCTCCCTACTCTCTCAGTATTGAAATATTCGCGAACATAAAGGTGCGTGCTCGCACTTCCCACCCACTCGATGAGTGCGCGATTATATGCGGCGCCGAGGTGGAGTCACCGTCCAACGATCCGCACGAACGAAGCGTGACCACGCCGGGGATATATATTCGAGCATGCTCTCGCTGTCGAGTACACACTGTGTGCGTACAAAAGATTCGATGAGGCTGTGGAAAGTGGAGGGGGAAAGTATAGACGATGTACTTATAGAAACGTCGTGCTAAATCTGAGATAAATGTCTTAAGCTCGGAATAAATGGATATTCGACACTTCTAAAGTTTCAAACGGTGTTGAATCAGTTCTTCCGTCGTAAATCCCGAAAATAAAATTCTTATATATACCTGAGCAGCTAGAGAAAAATTAGATTCGGTCGGTAATTAATTTGATAATTTTTTTCAATTGTCAGTATCGATCTGTCACACTTCCGGTCTTCGGGAAATTTAAAAATTATTCTTTTTGTCCCATTGTAGGGAAATAGAAAATCGGACGACAGACGATATCGAGACGTTTTATTCGCCGTTATTTAATGTCCGTTTTATTCCATCGCAGATATCCCTTTATTGGGCCCGGACGTGCACTTTGTCGGCTCTCAACGATTTTGCAAACTGCTCTTCTATGCTAATATCGATGAGATAGGGCGAACAAGCGACACGGTGTCTCGCTCGGGGACTTTTGCCTCTATCGCGTCGATGTGGAAAATCGTTTTTTCCTTTATTTTCTTTTTGTGCGTTTTGTTGAGTTTCAACCCCCGGGGGAAAGAGCCCCGAGGACGCGAATATCGGGAAATACTCTTCGATAACATCTTTTGTATTGCATCGTGCGCGAAGATCTGCGCTAAATAAATGGGAACAGGGGAAAACTTTGCCAGTCAGCGATTAACTCATGAATAACATTTTTATAGTCGATCCCTGCGGATTTTATCGTTGTTTGATTTTATATGTTCCACGAAATAAATTTATTTTCAACGATTCGTTGGCTTTGAACAAAATTTTCTTCGTGCAAAATTTCTGTACGTTTTATACCAATATTTAATTTGCAACATTGACTTATTTATTTATTTATTTGCTTACTATTTATTATTTATTTATCCATTGCAAATGTTTAATATTTAAATATATTTTTAAAAGTTTCCTTTTTTATAAATTGTCTCGATTTATTTGATAGTTTGATAGAATCGTAATTATTATGAAACATTAATTATTCGAATTTTTATTTATTTATAACGTTGCTCGAGGGTCGAAAGAATGAATAATTCGATGTAACAGGAACAGGGAGTTACTGGTGGGGTTTTCAGAGCGACCTTCGCGCGATGCCTCAGAGATGGCGCGCACAGTACCATCGGAGCGCTTGCGAGATCCTGCTGCTTGGTGAAAGACATATCGAAATTTCCGAAGGAACGCGAGACAAACGTTCCTCTCGTCCGAGGTTACAGAAGTTGTCAAAATAATGTTTTTCGCCAAAATAGCCCGTGTCTAACGCTTTCGTTCTCCCGTTAACCAGTGATAGAGAAATTTATCGACGCGGTCAGCATTGGTTCTTCTATCAATCATTCCGCGAACACTATGTCCCATTCATTTCACCGTTTCAATGCAGCACTCTTGTGATGTCCTTTACCTGTCTAGTGTCGCCGCGACATGAAGAGAAAGAGAAAGAGAGAGAGAGAGAGAGAGAGAGAGAGAGAGAAAATGAAAGGTAGAAAGATAGAGAGGTAACACATCGAAATAAACATAACTGCTTGCCCGAACTTCAATAAATCTTTCCACGCAGCAATTGTCGGCTATATGACGCGTGACGTTGGCTCACGTTTATATACGCCGACAAACTATATTCCTGGCTGCTCGTACACACGTTTAAATTCGCATTGGCACAAGAGTATACTCAAATATAGGTACACAGCATTGCGAACCAGAGGAACAATTTTTGTGACGCAAATGATGAGAAATCATTAATGCACGACCTCTAATAAATCATTGAATATTCTCGATTGCCAAATGGCCGAAATAATAATTTGCCTTTGTTATATATTTCAAGGTACGAGAATATATGACCTAATCGAATGATCGCGGAATAGAGGGCACTTTAAAATCGGCGAAAAGGGTCAAGATCTTCAGTTGCTTTTTTACATTTTGCTCGCACGACGCTATATTCTATGTATATATGTCTACAAGAGATACAATAGAAGAAGAATAACCGTCGTCCGATATTTACGATATTTATAGGCGGTACGAGACAATGGGCATCGATATTGCTTTCTGATTGGGAAGGATTCTTCGTGGAGCGAGTACCTCTGCAGCTGATGCCTCAGCACACAGCACACTTCGAGCAACCCTTCTTGGACCGTCCGCGCGGATTTGCAAGGTAAGGGAACTAAAAGCGTAAATATAAATACGTGGGATAAAATGGTCACGCTTATTTCCTTTTGTAATATCGTTAAATTATCATCGTACTATTTTTTTAAATAGAAAATTGTATTAAAGGTAATTTTTTACGACAAATGGCGTTTATTTATAGATTTAATTTGATCCGAGAATTGATTCAAGGCTGTGAAAGAGCGAGTATCTTTAATAGTCACGCGCTAGTAAATCGACCGAATTTAATTATGTGAAATTCGTTAGTCACGAGTTCTTCGTGGCAACGATGATCCATTTTGCTCTGCCATTTTGTTTCGTTTATCTATCTATGCGTACTTCAAGGGCAGAGAAGCTGCAGGTTCGCGACGTCGACGATACGCTTGTTTTTACGAAACCTACTCGTTCGTATATTTATAACGTAAGTGCTCAGTGCTTACCGTGTGCGATGATACTGCGGAACAACGACCAGCAGAATCCTTATACCTTCGGGATCATAAATAATATTTAATATGACAGAGCGCCATGGCGGTGCGCTTTGTGCGATATATTTGGTATAGAAATGTCACCGATCGCGTATCTTACTCACCGCGCTGCAACAGAAGCACGCACGATGCGTGAGCATTCTGTATTGTACGTATATATATATATATATATATATATACATATATACATAAATATACGTAAGAACGTATGTTCGTATACTCGGTTACACTCAAACACGGCCGTTCGCGAGGGGGACCCTTATACGCATCCCAGATGCGTTATCTAATCTTCGACAATTGCTGAATCGATCTCGCATATTTTCTCCACCCATCGTCGTTCCGCACCCCGCGGGAAGATGCGCACGAGCACGCATCTAAAAAGGGGATCCCTCCACATATATAAAAAAAAACGAAATATATATAACGTATATCATGGTCGCTCGCGTATAAGGAGAGCTTCGGTAAGAGCGGAGGGCAGAAAAGAGAGGGCATTGTGATACGGGAACAAAAGCTACGATATCGCGCGTATACATAGGTATAAAAACACTGATACGAAACGTACGAATATCAAATCGATGAAATCTCGTGGGTTATTCAACATACATCGATAGATTTTCGGGACGCGATACGATTTCGTGGAGGAATTTTGCGATTCATTCCTAAGGGTGATTTTTACGTTACGTTTTGACGGTACGAATTTGCAGTAATTAATTTTGATATGAAAAATAGGCGACCAAAATCGCGAGGTTGAGATAAAATTATTCACGATTCTAGTTATATATACAGGTCGTTGCAAATAAAGTCTCATCGGCCATAATATTGTAGATTTAACGGGCATTGTAACGCGACGGGGATCTTGCAAACCAGGAACGCCAACCAAGGGTTTAAACTTTACGAAGGGCGCCAGCGATTATTCAACCATTCGAAAAATTATCGTGGTAGAGAACAAAAGATCCGGCTCTGCTATTTGAATATAAAATCGATATAGGTACGCGGATGCTTCGTCTCACATTTCTCTCTCTCTCTCTCTCCCTCTCTCATTCTTTCTTTCTCTCTCGTCTCTTTGTCGCGTTATCCATAATCGTATTTAAATGAAGATCGCATAAAAGGTATCGGAGTTTAATGGGGGTTATGCTATATATATATATGTATATCCTCCCTCTTGTCCTCGAACTCGCACACCGGTTCAATATTAGACTATGGCATTGAGTATAATATGCACGAACGTAATGAGATTCTCCTGCTCGTTCTCCGGCAACGTTCGAGATGATTAATTTTTTAGTTGCTCCTAAAACGAAAAAGAAAAGAAAATTATAATTTCGTTTGTAATTACCATGGAACATTACTCTCGTTCCACCGTCGTGATTAAGCCCCTTGAGCCAAAGATCAAATGCTAACAATAACATCGAGATGATCTTTCGAACGAAGGATAATTATAAGCTGGAGAATCTTGTTTATAAAAGAAAAAAAACGTTCATCGTGTCAACTATGTCTCGATTTTATTGCGGAATTATAAATCAAACGTTTTTTTTTCATGTTTACAAATTTATTGGTGCATGCGTGCGGTATATCGGTTGAACAATACTACACCAAAGAATTGCATCCTACATGCTTCGGTCCTCTACTCGATTACATACGTACGTATTACAACTATACCTACCTGACATATGCCGGGACTATTGCTGATGCTGATTTCGCTACTGCCGTAGAATGCGTTCACAGTGCCCCCGGGGATTCCTATATGCATACAATTGATACAGATATACTATCGTTGCGCGGCATTTTCTTAATATACAGACGTGATGGTGGAACGAGGCGCAGATCTGCGACGTATCGTGCACTTTCGCTCTTACACGGATACAAGATATTCCATGTCGACCAATTTTTGACTAGAATAACTGATCTAACTCTACGAGAGAATGGGATTTGAAAAAAATACCTCATAACTGTTTTATCTAATTACAATTATTTTTAATAAACCAAATTTAAAAAAAAAATCTGTTTGTTATAACGAGGTTTATCGTCACGATCGTCGTTTAACCGCAGTGAGATTGGGACCTTTTTTTATCTTTGGGTTAATTGGAACAGCAAATTGGGCATCGATTCGGTGAGAATCAGGATCGGAAGTTTGTCGGGTCGACATAGAATCTACCGTATAATATATATACATAGTTCTATAGAATTTCCGGACGTCGGTACGTACCAGTTTTACTGTGCTCTCGTATACTTTCTGCCATCCTCGAATACACATATTGTCCTCGTTGTACTACACGTTCAATGTCCACCTCATACCCTTCGTACTTCTATTATGTACTTTACTATAGTGATATATTATTACTGTATGGATAAAACAGGGGTACGAGTCAGCGAGAGAAAGAGAGAGAAGAGAGTTACTTTCTGCTAAATGTTCTCGAGTCGACCACACTGTGGTGCATTCGAGTACGAAGAGCACACGCGGTATGCATCGGAATATTGCGAATAGGTACAGAGAGAATACGCGTGGTTCAAGATCGTGGCAAGAGAACGCGTCCGCTTATATGGCGCCTCCGCGCAAACTAGGCCCTTCAACAAAGGCTTGTAGACATCTGTTCTTGTCATAAACGAAAGATTTAGCGATCCGCGACAACCGAGAGAGCTCCAACGCGAGAACCTGCGGTGGTTTGTTTAGAGTCTCGCAGAAAAGTCATTATTTTGTTTCCTTCGTGTCAAATGTTTTCAGGAGTTTTTACTTGAAGTTTTCCCTTCAACGAGCTAACACGAAACCCTACGCTGTGGGTGCATCATGGTCTCACGAGGGTCCAACTCGATAATCAATTCAAGGTAAAAAAATCCGTGGCCTCAAGAATAAGTGACAAAATTAAAAGGTAAAATAAAAAGCCTTACCCACTGAAAAGACAAATCAATTATAATCATAATGATTAATACTAAATACATTGATCGTGTATGCGAATTCACAAAAATAACCATATATATAATAAGAAATAAAAAACATAATCATATTACAACCGGTTGATTAGCTCGTGGTGCTGAAAATGGCATTTGGGTTGACATTTTTATTTGCATTTTAACACGACCAAAAATTTTCACACTTTTTGTTCCACGAAAATTTCAGACCGATAAACTGGTGGTGTATGTGTATAACATATATATGTGTGTAAGTGTAGGAGGATCGGAAAGATCAGGTATGACACGAACCGCGGCACCGGGCGCGCGAGCCAGATAACCAGTTCTTGGCTGATTTGTTACTATATTCCTGAGCGATCCTACTTCGCGATAATAAAGTGGCAATGGGGCTTGTTAGCAAGAGCGAGTTCAACGAGCACATAATCGTGGACGAGTAGAAGCGCGCACCAGCAGCTAGAAGACCGAGGCTGTTATACATATATACTATATATATATACATACATATATGTACATACATATGAGCAATAAAACCTGGACATGATCGCGGTCTCGCTCCTCTGATGTCCGACTGATGACGATACTTTTCGTCCTGAACTCATCGCGCGATCCGCGATCTCGTACGAATATAAAAAAGGCGTCATCGACGCGTCGCGTTGTTCGGCTCTGTTCGCGCGTGATACGAGTCTTTCGACTAATTTCGTTTTATATTACCAGGACCGTGTCCATTATACTGGTAGTCCATACGATGACACTTTCATGACATTGGACCTCTCGCGCGTGAGAACTGATGAGAACTCTTCTTTCTTACCTAAAATATATTTTACATATCTTTTTCGAGTCAAATTTTTATTCCCGAATTATTATTATTATTATTTTTTTTTTTTACACGAATCTTTCGTACGACTTTGTCTGACATTTTCGGCTTACGAGCAACTCGTTATTTTTATCGCCTCGTACAAAGTGACCGTCACGGTGACGAAACAGTAAAATGGTCATGACTGCGTCGTCGTTTTGTCTCGTACCGATTATTTTAATTCGACGAGACAAAGCTGTTTGCCGACATTATTATTAGCGACATATACATTGTCTACACAATATCCAGGCATATACCTATATATACACAATAATTCCGAACCTTCTGATACCCCGTTTGCCTGATAAAAATATAGATATTTCAAGGTTTCACGATGTCTCCGTCGATTTCCTCGAAACTTCCTATCCCGCCTCTTTCTTTTTATCCCATTTCTTATCTATGCTTCTGTCCTTATACTTTAGATCGCGATCCGTGGGAACTCGAATTAAATTTGCCGAGTGCACGAGGGAGCAGGAACATAGCCAGCAAATATATACCTTTCGTGAGAATATCCTCGATGCATCGCCTCCCCTCGCCTCCCCCGCCCCCCCCCCCCCTCCTCCTTCTCCTCCTCATACTCTCCCGCCGCCGCCCTCATCCCCGTCCTCCAGCTTCTTATCCCACCCTCTTCACTACCTCTTACCCCTTTGCCAGTGAGACTTTCGTGGGATGAGTAGTAGCATCAACGAATTATATTCTCAGCGTCTCAGTCGTCGTCGTCGTTCGTCGTTTGGCGAGAGGGGGAGAGGTGGGGTCATCGCGCGTTCCACCCCCTATGCCTCTTTCTCGCTCTCGCGCTATCTCTGTATTTCTCTCTTTCTCGTCGGTGATGACTCCTTTGACGAGCAAGATCCCGCGATTGCCGAGAACCAGCAGCAGAAGCAGCAGAAAAGTATAACCCGTGCGGGATATAGAGAAAGAGTGGACACAGCACGCGCTCGTCTCTTCTCTCTATCTCTCGCAGGCCGAGAACAGACCGAAGTCAAGGTAAAGCGGCCACGATCCTGAGGTACTATACGCGTGTATATTTATATAGGTATATAATATATGTATGTGAATCACACAGATAAAATTCACAAGACGACGAAGCTCGTGAGATTTACCCTTTTGAAGCTCGTGCGGTGCTGTGGAGCACACCAGTGCATTTTATAGTGTACATTTATATTTATATGTATGAGTTTGTAAACTCTATCACGAATACGCGCACCGATCTTTTACTCCGAAGCGTAATATCGCGTATACGGCTCCTGGAGAGTAATTACGCATTCTTCACACGACGCGCATTAGTTAGTAACAGAGAGAGAGAGAGAGAGAGAGAGAGAGAGAGAGAGAGAGAGAGAGACGGGCATCGTACGAATAATGAAAATCCGCTCGAAATAATTATCTAAAAAAATAATTTCGTATAATTCGTTAAAAAATCATACAAATATTATGCATTATAATTTCATAATTTTGTTCATCTTATTCGTGTAATCTCGTCACGACGAAAAAAAGAGGTGTAGATTTCATTATTTTTCGAAAGTTATTAGTGTTACGGACCGATTACATTTGACTAAACTAATATTTGAAGTAAACGTAGGTATATTTATCCCGCGTGAAATTCAGCATGAGAAAAGTTTGCTAATATGCTTATTTAGATTGTGAATAAGTTAGAAGAAAAATCGAGAATTCGATAGGTATATTTTGGTTTTTCTCATTTTATTGACATTCCCTTTTGGTTCTTTTTATCCGGTGTATATATCCGTTACACGAGAATTATATGTATCTCAGGGCGTGCATCGTAACGAATAGGGGGCATTAGTTAACAGGATATCAAAAGGATATCCTGAGCGGTTGGGCCACCGAGAAGAAACGAGAAGGTGGACCCCACCCAGGCTGTAGCTATACATACACGCGCGAATTCAAACCTACAAACGGAAATAATATATATATATATACGCGCGATGCTACTTCCCTCCGTTGCAACAGTCGATTCTTGCTGCAGTTGCAGTTTTGTTGCATATATGTGCCCGGCTGTCCGACTGTCTGCCTCTATGCCATACAGCAGTCGGTGCAACGTCAGGAACGAATACCGCACGCCGCGACTATACCGAGAGCATATGGAGAACACAATGCGCCTCGAACCCGAGACTCTCGAGAGCGCGATATCATCCCTGTTATAAATTGAAACACAGCTTCGCTCTGGCATTATGATGTCTCTAATATGTCTTTTTCCTCTCTCGTGGCCTCATGCTCTTGCCGCGTAGACCACCCTCATCTCTCTCTCTCTCTCCCTGTCTCACTCGCTCCTCTCGAAAGTACAACGGCCTCGTTGCCTCGGCCATCGTGAAACTTATCCGATCGCCCGAGTTTTTAGTTCATTTTTTATAATTATTATTTTCATTCAGGAGCAGAAGCAGTAGCACGACTATTCATTTTTATACGGCAGGCTACGGCATGGTCGAGTCGATTGTATTATCGTGGCTTTCTCGTATCCGGTTGCTATAATTTATCAAATTATTAAAATGCAACCGGGAAAATGACGATTTATTTCTCGTAGATTTGATGAGAATCCTCGCGCATTCGAATGTAATTATGTAAAGTGATAATAATAATTATTGTTATTGCTACTTCTATTATATTTCTAATGATAATTTTGTAAAAACCACATCGGCCCTTCGTAGATCGTCTTTTCGAAAGTAAATTCGAGATACACATACGTACGTATCCGCGAGTGTTGGAGGCACACAGTCGCGAGTGTTGCAGAGAGTGATGTAGCTCGTACGAAATTATTCAAAATCCTGACTCTCCGCTGTCCGAGATAGTAAATAAATTTTGCTAGTACGTAGCGAGCAGTCGAGTGGAGTGAGATAGAGACGGCAAGTGAGAGAGGGAAAGAAGGAGAGGGGGGAGAGAGAGAGAGAGAGAGAGAGAGAAAGAGAGAGTTCTCCACCTACACCTCGAAACTCTCCAGCGCCCTCCGAGCACTCCTGTGTGTGGGTGAGTCCTCTCCCACTATATGGTGGACCACGGGATGTTTAACATAACACGGGCAATCATTTATGCGTCGCGGAGCTCGACAGAAAACCCCATAATTTAGACCAGTGGGCAGAACTAGAGCCCACAACCTTTTCGCGTGGTGGTTCTGTGCGGCCGATTGGCTTCCTTCCCTCTCTACGTGGCGCACGAATATTCAATGCGGCTAATACGCATATGTATACCTAAAAAATAAATAAAAATAATATTTAAAAAAAATTGTTTAGTGCCACGAGTACGAGACAGAGAGAGAGAGACAGAGAGTGAAGTTTGCGATTAAAATAATCAGAGACATGCCCAGAATTTTGAGTTGAATTTTGATTTAAGGGAAGTCTATGGTAAAATTTCCAGAAATTCCCTCGAATTTGATAAATATTGATAAATACTCAATCAAATATTTCGATCTCGTTCTCCTGGGTCTGATCGCCTAAAAGCTTCGAAGATATTACGTATAATCGAGCTACCGTAAAAGATGATCGAGAGTATCGGGAAGGCCGGAACGAGTACGAGAGTCCATCCGCCGTGCCTTCTCAAAGGCGAAGAGGAAAAACCGCGTAGGATCTACACGTACCGGTACGCGTATATGAGTGAGCGTGGGGGCCCCCCATGGCGGGATAAAGTCCGAGTCCCAACGACAGTAGCCGTGTACGCATGGGTTAGACAATGCGGCTCGCATTAATACACTTCATATTAGTCCGCTTTAATGCTTGTTCACCGGCCATTGTGAATGAGCGACACTGTTTATCACCGACCCCCGTATAAGCAACGAACAGCACCCCTCTCTGCTGCACCCCCTGGGTCGGTGAGTCGCATTTGTCTCGCGTGCAAGGGGCCGGCCGCTCGATCGTCATGGATAACAAATCCGTGACGCTATACATATATCTGTAATTTACGATACATTATATAAAACATATTTTGCACGTATTAAAAAAAAAACGCGAACAAGATTTTAATAAATGAAATTTACAGAAATGATGAAAAATGACTTGATGTAATTTTCCTAGATGTTCCACGTGTCATCACGATAGACCAGTGCAAAACCGCGAACAAGATTAGGAAATGTGGATGAAGTGGCTATAAAGAGAAAAGGTGGGGTGGCCAGGCCATGTACAACGATTGAGTCCCGGAGACAAATATAATATCGCTAGCCGATGATGTCGCCCGACGTATACATCACCCCCACTGTCTACGAAAGCGATTTTGCTTTGCCACAAGACGGTGTAAAGACACTGAGAACGAACATCGTCGTCTCGCTGGCCAATATTATTTCTGGCATCGACTCTCGACGACCGCTCGTCGTACTTTATATGCTCTTCAAGAACTTATACGCGTCCTTCCTCATGACTCATTTTACCCGAAATACAATAACGCGCTTTTATCGGTCACTCGTCGTATGTCTCGAATGACAGCCCTTAGAAGTAAAAGAGAAATTATGTGGTTGGAATTAGACGTTGTTCGAATTCGCGTGTAACGTGTCCGATTTTTGTCCGACGGTTTATTCTCGAGAACAATAGGAGCAATTATCGCGTCAACGTTGCAATTATTATTTAGGAAAACATTGTATAGGATCATCGTCATCGTCGTACCCCGAGGGACGAAACACAATTAAGCCCCACAGTTGGCGACTATTCAGGCACATTCGGAGTTTTCTGAAATGCACACACGAGACGTTGAGGTTTGTTCTCTCTTTTTCTCTCGTTCAAGTTTTCATGCACATATCGTCACTATACGGCGTGCATAGCGAATCGTCGACGAGAATCACATACACACATACGTATCGCACACCCCGTGCCCTCCCACGCTGATATCGCGATAGTGGATCACCGTGGTGGCTGTCGCCTTCGCTATACACCGGCTATCACGCACACATGCATACGTTACAATATCCTCCGAGACGATACACAAAGGGACAACCTTAGGGGAATCAGTTATATTTATGCTTTGTTGTGAGCATAAAAGCCACTGCGTTAACGACTCCAACCGTGAATATGCCCGAGCTTTTGCTGTCGTTGAGTATTTCATCGCTGTGCGCGATTCTCTTCCATTCTCGACGACCAGAGGGAGATAGAGAGAAAGAGAGCTAAAGGTTCGCAAGTATTGCCTCCGTAGCGTTATAACGTCCTACGTATAACGTACTAAAAGTTGAAAATCGCCATGAACATCGAAATTCTTTTTCGCGATACATTTCCATACTTAAAAATCCATCCGTTTCTTCTTCTTACCACTTTTTGCACGAAATCGTATAAATAATTTTTCGAGGAATACCTCGAGTCATGAAATATTATAATGGGAGAATTATTCCATCAATTTCAGAGAAATCGGTAACCACAGCTATGGCTTAAAAATGTTAAAAAGAAGCACTCGAAAAGCACTCGCTGGGTTCGCGCATCGACACATTCTCGGAAAGAATTACAGAGACAAAGAGACATGCCGACGAGACGGAGAGTACGGCAGGGAGGCGGAGAGGGATTAAATATGCAGATGGATAATCTGGTACTATACAGGATAAAGTATTATACATAGATATATAAATGGGTGGGAAGAGGAGGGGGGAGAGTAGAGTATTCGAAAATCACCAGAAGCGAACGAAGAAGAGGAAGAGAATCCACGGGTATGGGTACTAGGTACGAAATATCAAGAAGACCGTGAGGAGAGAAGAGAATGTCTGGTCGAACGTTGCCAGAATATTAATGTAATGCGTTCGACTCGGAACAAATAGCCATTGCCGGTCTTTGTCAGCTTGCCAATCCTCTGTGTCGTTCGGTAGTTTCGAAACTGCAATGACAGTAAGAGAAAGAGAGACGGATAGTGAGATAGAAATAGGGGTGACGGGGGAGAGAAATATTAGGAGCAAAGAGGTTTGGTAGGCGTAGACACGAGAACAAGGAGAGAAGAGAGAGACAGAGAGAGAGAGAGAGAGAGAGAGAGAGAGAGAGAGCGGCCGGCGGAAGAAAATGTCTCTCTCGCTTTGCGAATTTATAGAAACGCGCTTGCCGGCCGAATGCTTCTCTCGTCCAACGAAGGCAACAAGAGAAGACGAAAACTTTTGCCTTCATATTTCGAATGTGCCCGATTAATCCTCAAATTATATTCCTTGTGATGGCAGCCAGCAGCAGCGGCATCTAAATCGCGCTCCTCGGATGGTTTTCAAGTACATGAATCTTCGTACTGACGCGATACATGTATGTATGCATATATACGCGCATCATATTCACACGTACGTGTGTGTTTATGTAGCATAATGTGCTACATTGCACACGGCCGGGTGTGCTAGACTTCACGGGCTAGTCACAAAGTCCGAGAGTCTCGTATTCCTTCATCACCTCACGGTCTCTTCCACTCCTCATTACCATCGTATCTTTGTGCTTGCCTCATCTTCTCGTGCCATATTTCCATTGCTCTATTTCGGCATACCACGGAATTTATTCATAACGTTTCGTATTCACGAAGTGCAAGAAACTAATGTATTTTTGGCAGGGTTGGCACACGTTTTTTTTTTAAATTGCTCTTTAATAAATTGTCGTCATTATTCGGTCTTAATGCTAAAAGATGCGATAAGAGAGATTTTTATTTTTACTATTAGATGTTGAAATACGACGAACAACGATGTACGGTGAGGTAGGTAAAGGGATGTGCCACACACGTGTTAGAAGCGCCGTTGGCGCTTCCTTGACGGGAAAATCCTTTATCTACAAATCGCCGGAGATAATTTGCAGACTTGTAGACATGGCAAATATCTGTTCAAGAGATCGCTAGTCTGACCGGCGGGAGGGGGAGGGCGTTTAGCGACGGTGCCGAGAGATACGCGTTGCACACGTGGTAACAAAGACTGTGTTTGGTCTCTTCCATACATACAATACTACGAATATTGTATATATATGGTATGCTAGAATAACGATAGGTAGAGAACGGTAACAGAGAAAGAGAGAGAGAGAGAGAGAGAGAGAAAGAGGGAGAGAATGAGAAGGGGATGGAAGTTGATCCTCGAGATCACTAATACAGGAGATGTTTGCAAACCTGTTAATAATGCTGCGTTTGCTCGCCAGGTTATTAGCGATAGCAAACACTTTAAATTATTCTGAACGTGGAGATCCGTAATAGACTGTAGCAGCGTTCATAGAAATATCTGCATATACCTGACAGGTTTAACTCCGCGGACGAACCTCTTCGATACACCGCAACGTGTATTGCCTGCTTTACACGTGTCTCTTCACTATCGACTTTCCTCTAACTGGAGTCGCGCGACGAACAAGTATAAGAAGGGATAAGGCGAGGAGAAGGAGAGAAAGAGCGTACAAGATGGAGAAAAGGAGATATACTCCCCGCGGATTTCGATAACCCGCGACCAAACAGCAGCAGGCCCGACTCATCCTCGTCGTCTCTCACTCCCTCTCACTTCCAGACACACACTCGGTCTCCCCTTCTCTTCGTCTGTCGGCGTGTGTTTGCAGAGTTGACGCAGTGATAAGATGCCCTGGGAGGAGGTGCTTTCTCGCAACACTGGGATATTCTCTTCGAAAAGTCAACGTCTGAGCCTCTCCTTACTCCCACTTTCCCAGCCTCTTTACGTAGTCTTCCTCGCTCCTTTGGTCTCACAACGCACGTAATGTATAGGATATTTTACGTCAAATCAATCGTTCTCCTATCCGTATAATTTTTATTATATCCCTACGATTAGTTTGCCTCGAAACGTATCGCGAAAATGTTAAGCACTTACTAAAAACAATTTGATCTTTTGAAAAAACATATCATCGGATCGGTGGTAACGATCGATGAAAATTGCAATGCGGAATTGAATTGCATTGACGTGAAGTGCTTCGTGTATAATGTATCCATAGGCACATACCACGTCAACTCTCTCCAAAGCCGTTTCAGCTTCCGCACAGCGATATCACTCCCTTGCCTCCGTTCGTTCATCAACGTGCGCCACTCCTGCGCGTCTTCTACCATCGCGCGTCGCCACTTCCTTATATCCCATGGAGGATACACATCCACCATCGTGGAACGCATCCAGTGAAAACTAAACTGGGTTTCCTCTTAAGCACGTTACAACCCCTTTAATAGCTTATAGGTAAACAATATTAACATATATTAATAGCGTTAAGAATTTCAACGTGCCTTCCATCCCTCCCTCTCTTCGTTCGCCCTTTGTGCACGTACAACGGTGTCGTCGCCAAGCGGGTACGAGTCGGTGGTGGATAGGACATTGCTCGAAGAGACACGAACGGCACACGCTTTACCGATGACACGGGGGGGGTGAAGCTTCTTGGGATCGTACTCCTCCGGTATACTAGAGACTCTGATATACGCCCGGACTACCAGTGTGCTCGCGATAAGTTTGTTAAGTAGCATCTAACGAAAACCGCCATGAACCTTACTGACACGCGATACCGAAAAGCGTCGGTCCATGCACACGACGGCTCTCGTGCGACAACGAGCACCATCTTATACACCACCTTACAGCGCATACTTTCGAAGCTCTCGAGGGGGATGATGTTGATGAAGGATCGCGACAGACTATGTTTTGCCTCGCTCTTTGTCGAGAGAGAGCCCGACAGGAAAGTGCGTTGGGCGCGTTGTTCTTTCGTTTAATACCTTAAGAAGTTTTCGAGGGTGTTATGAGAGGAGTTAGGGCTGTGAAAACATATCGTAGAATGTTTTGCCCTGTATACAGCTACGACTCTCTCGCGGGATAGTATGCCGTTGGTGAAGACAAATTGAGCTGGCGAATTCAACATAGCGACGGGCGATGTATTTCACCTTATCGACGATGTTTCTGGCTCTACCGAAGTGACATTTGGATAAATGAAACAATTGTTTTGTTTATTAACTTTTTTTCCACCTGTTCTAGTAGTAGTAGAGTTTTATTGGCGATGCTGTTTGCTAATTACATTGCGTTTGTTTTACACTATGATTTGTTTATCTCATATACATAAACCTATGTACATATAACTATATACGCATCGCATCGCCAATGGGCCATCGACCTTGGTCCTTCAGCCCCTGTAATTACATAATATATCTCTTATCGTATTTAGCTTTAATACTATTATACAATTATACAATTTTACATAAGAATTTCGCGCTTGATGTTTTTGTTTTCTATATTTGTGTTAATTTTCTTCGATATTATTGTCGTGTCTGTTTTGTTCCTTTTCCTGGGCTAATCTTGCTAGTGTTTGTCCTATTGCTTCGGTTGGATGTTTGTATTTTCTGGTTATTTCGTTGCTAGGAAGTAGAATTTTTTGTTTTATGTTCAGGAAGTGATTGATGGCGAAGTCGGTTGATAGCTTGTGTAGTCTAGGAACAATTGGTTGAATTTTTGTTTCTCGATAGAGGGTTGTGTTACTTGGATTGTATAGCCGGTTTCTCTGATTTCGTATTTTGGTGAGCCTACGCAAAGCTGTTGTTTCTGCCGTTTTTATTTTATTTAACGCATTCTGTTTACAGTTCAGAAATAGTGGGTGTCCGTAATCCATAACTGGTCGGCATACGCTTTTATATATTCTTGTAACGTGCTTTATTCGAATCGTTTGATTTTTAAACGAAATTTTCCTGAAGTGCGCCGCTCTTGCTATCGTTTTGTTGTTGCATTCTTGTAAGTGGTGATTAAAATTTAATTTCTTGTCTAATGTGATTCCTAAGTATTTAGTGCGCGTCACTGGGTGTATGTTGGCGTTGGCTATTTGTATGGAAGGTGAGTTAGGCCTTATTTTATGGTTAAATATGATTAATTTAGTTTTTTGTGGATTTATTTTGAGACGCCATTTCTGAAACCATACATCTGTGTTGTTCGAGAGGTTTTGTAGGGAATACATTGTTTTTTGCAGGTTACCACCTGTTCTACTTTGTTCTACTTTGATATTTTACTTTGTCCGAGTGGCGAAAAGTATATCGTCACGAGAACCGCGATATCAGCTCGTTCACATTTTGCAGTCCAGTGGTCAAAGTCGATCGAGCGTCACGACATTTTCCCAGCTGACGATCTATCCCTCGATGAATCTTCGACTTTGCGGTTTTACCTTCGCGGTATGTACAATAAATATGTAAATCGAGGATTTCTCGATGGATCGCAACGGGTTTACTCCCGCGCGCACGAACGTTTCCCTCAGACGATACGGCGAACGTATTCGCCGTTGCGTCGTATCGTGCATTGCGGGCACACTACGGCGTGACCCTCTATTTCGTTTTCCGATCATCTCGCACTCGCGAAGCTTTCGGCATTTCTCTTTTCTCTCGGTACAAGTGGCTTTTCTCTTGCCATCCGATATCTCGCGAAGACGTCGAACGTCCCTGGTGGTCGCTACTCGCCGATACAATCCGCCGCGAGCGGAACGCTCCGCAACACGACACGAAGCGATCCGCCGAGCTTCTGCCCTATTGAATTATTCAGAGATCCACCGCTCCTCGTTCCCTATCGAGTCTCTTCGTTCCTTGCTGATCTCGGCTATTCGTTACAACAAATTCTCGAACTCGATGCATATATTCTTGATTTTTCATTCATTCAAGTAACGCGTCCCTTTTTCAGTTTTTATTAAATAAATTCCATTCGATTATTACGGGTTCTAATTTTTGTTGCTCGTTACGACGAAAATTTCGAACGATCGATCGAACGTTCGGTTTCTCGTTCATACACGTACGAACGTCTTGCAACGACTTCGACGACGTACGGTTAGGTATATGTACCAATTAGTCGGTGAATTCCACGAACAAACGAGACCGGAATTCGTGCTACCAGATCGCGGCAGAGCCACGTTCTAAATCTTCGCAGCGATACGATCTGGCGGCTCTCCCTCTCTCACACTCTCGCGGTGTTCGAGAGATTTTTACATTTTTTTTATAATTTTTTTCTATTTTTTTTCTTTCAACCAGAGTATAGAGCGAAACGGTTACAGGTCCGAGGAAGAGAACGAGAGTGAGAGAGAATAAGAACTGCGGAAAGAAAGAGAAAAACAAAAGGTCGGCAGAGAAAGACAGAGAGAGAGAGAGAGAGAGAGAGGCAGAGAGCCGAGAGCGCGTAACATAATTTTGATGGGTTGTATTTGGACGGGTTTCGCCGGAATAAACACGAGAGACGAATAACCAAGTAGATCGAATCTTCGTGCTGCTGGTGGTGGCTATAAAATACGTATATACATATGTATATGTATATATACACGTGAGGGCCGAGGGGCCAGTTTCGCCTGGCAGTTGCGGGGTCATGGCAGCCGCCATCTTGGTGTCCCGCTGAGGTGTCGTGGCCTCGTTGCTTATGCCACGGGTATACACTGTACCAAATCCAAGATATATAATAATATAATTTGGCCATTGGATGCCCAAATTCTCGAAACAGTTGTAAAATCTTATTTTATTCGGGACGCTTTTCTTCGCGAGAAAAGGAATACTAATTCGCTCGGCGAGAGCAAATTTATGCACACGTGTGCACTACCCCGAGCTTCGAAAGATCAACGATTATGCGGAAAATACGAGGGCTCGCGTCGATAAAAAATGTAGCGCGTATCGCGTCGCTAATATCGGAACTATCTTCATCTCTATCGCGCGTTGACGGTCACGAGACGCGCCTGGAAAGTCGACATCGTCTCGGGTCCATCGCAATCGCAGTTCTTTTTACTCGATGCTCTAAGACCGAGTTGGTGTAATACAAGCCACGGTCATCATCGTGGGATTCTCGTGTCGTTCAACTCGTGGATCGAAAACTTACTCACACCCTCCCTTATTTAGCCTCGTGTTCGTTCAATAATCTAGATCGAGAATGTCTTGCGAGACTAATATCGGGTGTCATTGAGGGAGAAACTCGCGAATTATTGGGAACGAGTTTAGACCCGGCAATACCCCGATACATTAGTACCGATTACGCGCGATCGTCAAGAATTTCGAGAATTTCTGCCTGTTTATAGAGCCCCGTGGCATATTACGGATGACGAAGATGAGGAGAAACGTCAATTTTCGTAGGGGTCGGGGATTCGAGACGATGAGGACGAAGGAGACGTACAACATCGTGCGATGTCGTGAACGCGCCCGAGGTTGATTTTCTTATTTATCCCTCTGCGCTCGTTACTCAGCGGGTGGTAATAATTAACGCCGTTGTATTCGACTGGCATCATACCCATTCCATGAACTCCAGGGCGCCGTTGAACGAGGTTCGAGAAGGGACGGACAGCTAGGAGCTTCGAATCACATTGGATACGTACGATATAAGACGAGAAGTCGATATATACACGATGGATGAACGGTTCTGAGATAGAAATAGCCGTACATAGGCGAGATGGAGAATTTGTGGATTTATATCGTACACACGTATGTATAAGTATCCTCGAAGTCAATCCTGTCAAACTGACAACCAGGTCGAACCGCCTCCAAAACTGAAGAGAATCCCAAGATCTATTCACGATCGAGCACATGTATACAGATTGATTCAAAAATGAGCATGTGACTGCGTCGTTGGTGACGTCTGATAGAAAAATTCTAGGAAAAATGATTTTTCCATTCTTACATGATTCATCGCATTTTTTTTCAACGGCATTGAAATAAAACAATTGTATTATTTCTTAACATTTTTATGGGTGTCTTTCCCCAATGATTATCAGGTCCACCGCTTTTTTCAATCAATCGTATTGATTTGAATTATTTACGGATTAACATTCTCTAATTTCCTTCTTTGTGAAACAAGTTTGTTCGCGAATTGTCAAACCTTTGTTTGTAGGTTTGATCGACGCGAACTATAGTATCGCGTACACCGCCAAATTTATTCTGTATCATCCTGTACACTTTGTGTCAGACTCTCATCATTTTCTCACCCCCTCCTTGCACCTCTCCTATAAGACATCGGCAAGCTTCACGGATAGAGAAACCGACTGTTGCAAGTTGAATAGTCTCTCGACGTTTTCTCGATAATCGTAACGATGAGAGAATCGAGAACATCCCTCTTCTCGTCTCGAGGTAACGGCCCAGCAGCTTCAAGACAGCCCGCCCCCTTCCCCCGCAAGGCCCATCGCATTGCTTCCAGATTCCTCGACAACGAGACAACATATCGCCCCTGACATTACAGATATTATAGAGATGGATATTGCAGGTATTACTATATGGTACAGTATCAGTACGCGCGGTTATCGAAATCGAAATCAAAATTCTTCCAGGCGAGAGAGATAAACACCTATTTGCCGGAATTGATAATTACTGTTAATCTTCTCGGTCGTGAATCAGCGGATTTTTCAAAATGAGAATTACTTCATTACCAGTCCAATGATTCGAAATATTTTTAATATTTATAGAGAATGAATATCAAATTGAAATATCTATCACAGAGTGAAGAATTGGATGAAGTAAAAAAATCATGAATGCATTTATTTTAAAGGGTGTTAACACAAAATTCGATCATTTGCAAAAGACAAAAATAAAAAATTTCCAGCTGTCGGTGAAACCAAGATGTCCCTAGAGACTACGGGGGATCGTGCGCCACATCCTGTTTTACACCTTTTTCCACTTTACTGCATTTCTCTGGACGGAGCATCTTTTTCACCTTTCCACATTACCATTGGACCAGTCATTCATCTGATTTCTTCACCCGTATGCTTCTCCCCATGAGGCATTTGGATAAACGCAGATCTTTACTTTTATGCCCAATGACTGGAAGCAACGCGCTCAAATGTGACCGTCGATCTCTTGCTACCAGGGTGAGGAACGATAGGAGGATAGTAAGTGAGATATGTACCCGGAATCTCCTTTATATATATACCTGTAATCATTCGGCTATTTTTCGGTTCGATCGTAAAATCTAAAGAGCACATAAAAACGCAAAAAGAACAAACAAAAGGCTTCGCTCCACCGTTCTCTTCACATTCTCTTTCTCTCGTTGTAGAGAATCCGAGAACTTGGTCTCTCTCTCTCTCTGTTTTTACCTCCCTTCCTTCTTCTCGTACGGTCAGACCGCTATTAATGATTTATGTTAATTATCGCGGCATTTCATAAGATGGGGCTTCGAATGGTCTTCAAATGCGGAGACTAAAGAGTCTGGCTATGTCGTAAATTGAGAGCAGACCGAGTATGATCACGTTCGTGTTCATCGTTAATGTATCGAGCTCTCGATGATTCTATGCTGGATTACATAGTCGAACAGTAAGCGACAATGAGAGTAGGGAACGATGCACCGGGGATATATATGCGAAGGGCCGAAGCTTTTGATACAAGCGCGACTTTCAAAAGGGCCTTTCTTTGACCATAAAATATATATTAAAGCGCGAACCAAGCAACGCAGAAAGTGAAGAGAGGTGGAGCTGGGGTTGGTGAAGATAGGGGTATGAGTCGAGTAGCCCAAGCACATGAATATTCATAACGTCAAGTTTTCAATTTCGTGCGAATACTTTCCTTGCCACCCTTTCAGAACTTTTATAGCTCGTAAAGGCCGTCGGTGAAAACCCAGCCGGTTTCTGACCCGGGATTAGCGCGCATTGCCCAGCGCCCTCACGCGCTTTCCTATCTCTAACGCACCTTTAGAGTGAACAGAGAGAAGAGAAATGGGAAGAGGTCGAAGCCTAGACCGGCCAGTTTGCAAAATGTACGGTGGTGCACTCGTTTATACATGCACACACGTACCGTATTCTCTTACGTACCTAAACCATTCTATGATATGCATTTTGGTCTTCTTGTCCTGATAATATACATTTTTATCAGACTTTAATTGCATCCATGACATTATATGATAGCTTTAAAGAACTTTATTATTAAATAATAAAATTATAAAAATATAAAGCTTCATTCTATTGCGAATTGGGTTGATTGTTGTTTTTGTTAAATTTGTTTTTCCTGGGAAAGTGAGAGAGAGAGTGAGAGAGATGTCGAGAAAAAGGAAGAGAGTCAGAGACAAAAAGGCAGAGAGAAAAGCTTGTCACAATAATTTGCAGAATATTTTAACCATGGGCTCATCTTCGCTGATCGAAAAGGGGTTTTGCGCTTGTTTCTTCATACTCACGCAAGTTCAATAGCGCAGTAGAGGTATTTCCGCAGATAGAACGACGCGATATGTTCTCGCCTTTAGCCGGGAAAGCGAGACGCACGAGGTAACTTTCATCTCGCAGTTTCGTGATAATTTAACAGTCAATTAGGTAACGTTACGAAGGGAGAAGCTGAGCTCTGCTGCTATTGCCGAACTCGAGACTTCGGGCGATAATATCGACTGGTAAGCGGTATTTTGTTGAAAATCCTCGGGTCCCTCGTACGTTTCGTCGGAGCTTCGAATTCCCGATTCCACCGCCAGCATCCACTCTCACCCTTCCCAAAACCAGTGTTCCTCTTCCTCGTTCAACCCCTTTGGAAACGTGTAACCATACGCATGGATAATTCGAGTGTGTGCCTGTGTGTGTGGGTGTGTGTATGTGGTACGTTGCCGAACGGCACAACCTGGTAATTGTTTGATTACTCAGCACGCTCCTGCTGAGCCACTGGTTAAACTCAAACTATGGCCAAGGCAAGAACTCATGCATCTCGTCTCTTTCGTAACTTAACATCTTCCCTCTGTCGTCTCTGCTGAATCTGTGTATATATATAATTGCGAAAAGCAGCAAGACAATACAACGCCAGTAGAGGATGTCTACTCCCACGAGGTTGGCGCATCGAGGCTTTATCCATATGCCTCGATATTGTCGTCAAGTTTTATGAAGGCGTTAATGAACTATTATTGATCGATCGATCGATCGATTGACTCTTGAGAGAAATCTTTCTCGCAGAGGTTGATGACCCGTGGAGGCGTTACGTCATCGGCGCCACATCATCGTGTCTCGCGTCTGATACGTCGCTTAATATATGGATCGATATTCGGGCGAATATCTTAGGCAACCGGTTTCATTATCAGACATTGTATGCTTCGTTAATGTACAAATATATGCTGATCGAACGGGCGGAACAAATCAATGCAAATGAACTATGAAATGAAACTCAGTGTTGGCTTTTCAATATATACGATTTTTAATTCATTATATACAAATACAGTAGAGCATTGATTATCCGAATCAATTGGGACCGGAAGCCTTTCTGATAATCGAAAATTCGGATAATCAAATAGCAATATTTCATGGGCGAAAAACAACCTTGTTTCTTCAAATATGATGAAATACATGCATTTAAAAATATAATGAGCATTAATATGTTTATAACACAAGTACATTTTTGGTGAAGATAAATATGTATTAAAAAATAATCAACCTTCGTACATCTTTTAGTTATTTTTGAAAAATTCGACGCTTTTTTTCTGCTGCATAATGGAAGCTCGTTTCTTTGCTGCCAAATCTTGCAACCGTTTGACAATGAGAACAAGAAGTTGCATTGAACAACATTCAGGCTGTGTTAGTACGAAGCGTAGTGATGAACAAAATTATTGTTTAAATAAATAATATTTTGAATAATCCGAATCGTCATTCGGATAATTGACGTTTCGGATAAATTAAATAGCCATTCGGATAATCGACGCTCCACTGTAGTCTCAAATCGAAGAAATTTTATTTTTTTTCACTTCGTGTAGGCATTAAACATTTTTCGTGTGATTTCTTTTCAGAAGAACGTGCAATTATTGAGAAACTACGAATGGTGCTGGCGAAGTCCGTTATATACTACGCGACTCCTAATACCGTACCATCATCGCGGCATTGTAACTTTAGCGATAGGACAAGGGTCATTATGGTCCTTGGATACGAAATTTCAACATGTAGTCAACTGTGAATCAGATACATGCCGCTGCTACAATGATGCCAGATACTATTATAAATATGATATAGGGTGTTGCAGATAAGTGCCCCAGTTGGCAAGCTCAGGAAGTGAGTGTGTTCCTCCCTACAGTAAAATGGTCTACGCTTAGGCAACTGTACGTTGCCTATAGTAATACGGAATAATACGTTTCCATATCAACTGTCGCTGGGTCTTCTCACGAGTGGTACAAAGCCTCTGCGTATAACTCCGCCGGTGTTACATCGAGTAAAAGTATTCGGAACAAAAAAGACAGAGAAAGAGATGCTGGAGAAGAAAGAAGAAAGACTTATAGACTCATAGAACGTGAACTCCTGGTGTGACACAGAGTAGAGGGACGGTCGTCTGCGAAATCCAAAGGGAACGGGGGCGATGACGACGACGGCGAGTTGAAGGACAAAGAATCAGAGAACTCCGGGGGAGTATCTATCGGGGATTGGGACTCTGCGGGAAGATTATTTTTATAGAGGGCTTCTCTCTTTCTTCCGTGATCTGGTGTGTTCTTTCACGGATGGCTTACCAGTAGATTCATGGTAATCAAATATATACATATATATAATATTGTGTGCATGCATTCAGCAGTTGTTTTTTCACCCTCGGTGAGTACTCCATAATCTTGGCAATGGAAACTTTGCCCTCAACTTTCACCTTATTCATACTTGTTCATCATACTATCCCTTTCTCGCCTACTGTGCGTAAAAGTATCGTCTTTATTTCCAGCATTATGCAGTATGATGCCCAAGAAACTATGCTTTACTGTTACGATAAATTGTTAAGATACGTTAGTATGATCTTAACGGTTCAAGAACCACCCTGTATAATGATAATACTTCATTTCATATACTTACAATATTTAGATCCATATTTAGATAGATAGACTTAGAATATATACATCCTATTAGTCCGAAGCTATTATGATTAAACCAGTACTGTAAGTTGAGATGGACAATTAAGTTTCACCAACCAAGAGATACTTGCTCGGACGGGACAGTCACTACTATCCAGCTGTCATCGATACATATAATTGCAATTAAGATGGTTGGACTGTTGAATGAAGGCATTTTGGTCTATATCAATAGATAATGAATGTGTAGATAAAAATAAAAAGCTCAATACGGCAGATAGTTCTATTATGTTCTTCCTATTACGAGGAGTATAACGCATACCTGCATCCTCATGTGTCGGTGTTCACGATCTGACAACAATAACGAGCGTTATATACAATACATAGCATTTGAACCGTTATTTCTCATTAAAAGCAAGGGGTTCATCGCTTGTCATTATTGCAGAAGTGGAGGTATTCTTGCTATATGTATGCGCATATGTATATGTGCATGTGCTGTTTTCTCAAACGAAGCTCAGTGGGTGTCGAAACGAATCGTGGGGTTATTACGGCCTATATATACGACGTACATATATCTATAAAACAGAAGTGCAGGGAGCAACGAAAGAGTGTCATTGAGAGGTGTCATTTCGTGGCATATTCGTTTGTGTTTCACCTGCTACTTCGCCATTCTCTGACTCGTGGGTTCGCGGCTGGGGCTATCGTTCGTGCGCGACGGTCGCACTCGAGTACTCCGTGCCACAAAATACAAATAATCAGAATACTCGAAGCTGACATTGTGGCTCCGCCGACTCCTCCCTCTCTCGTGGTTTTCCTACACCCATGCCCTTTTGTCAGTCCCTAAAGCTTTATCGCTCGTTCGCTCTATCTAGTGCATCCTCTAGAACCTCTTCCATTCACCTCCCTGACAGCTCGCCAGCGCCACGGCAACTCGCGTACTTATGATGCACCCTTTCACCCCTGGCGTCTTGCGCATTTTCGCATGTCCGCGTTGCTGCCTATTTTGATTCGCGCATTCAAAAAGTTTAACGAACCACTCTATTAGTTACTGCAGCTTTAACAAATTCCAGAGCCTCGATAGAATGGACGTTGTTACAAATCGGGTATGGGATACGAATATTTCATAGAGAACCCGTACCACGTCAGTAGATACGTTGGTCGTTCTTTTAAAATCAAATGTAGCGCAGTACTCGTAGGCATTTTGTATTGCTTCATGTATTTTGGAATACAATATTTCATACAGATTCATAGTACTGCTAATAACAGGGGTAGTGATGAAATACGTACACTTTAGTTAGACACTTATTCGTTGATTGATTGATCCATCATTAAACAGATTTCCATGTATGTGTTCAATCGGCGTCGCATCCACCCGAAGTACACCTTCAAATTTCTGATCTGGTAGGTTCGACAGACCAGAAAGAGTACCATTCTGCAGTTCCTTGATCGAATTATGGGATAGGTCAAGCATATAAAGCTTATTAAGATATTTCGCCGCGCCTTCGTCAATTTTCTTAAGACGATTCTTATCCAAATATAATTCTTCCAGATTTGGCATACCCTTGAAAGAGTCACCATTCAGCTGACTCAACAGATTATTACTAAGATGCAGTACTACGAGATTCGGCAAATTAAAAACGTCATTATCAATCGTTCTCAAGTAATTATTCTGCAACAATAGCTCATATTTCAGGCCACCTACGAAGCTTTCAGCTTCGACATTACGCATCGCGTTGTTCTGGAGATCAAGAGATTTCAAAGAGTCTGGGAAATACGGTAAAGAGTTTTTCGTGATATTCTTAAATTGATTGTAGCTAAGGTTGACATGTGAGAGTTTAGTGAGACCGTGAAAGATGTATTTGCCAAGGCTTTGTAATTGGTTTCCTTCGAGGATAAGCGTTTCAAGAGCATTGGTATGCTGGAAGGCAAGGTTATCGATTATCGTCAGCTTATTACTTTTCAAAGAAAGCTTTTTCAGAGACGATAGACCGTGGAAGGATTCAGGTCCAATATTGCTTATTTCGCAGTAATCTAAGTAAAGGTATTTCAGTCGATTCAGTCGTGAAAAAGTACGAGCCGGTAATGCTTTGAATTTATTTCGCTCGATACCCAACTGAATCAGGCTACGTGGCATCCCTGCGACAAACTGTACCCCGTGCAGATCATTGTGAGACAAATCTATGGTTGAAAGATTTGTTTTTGCTAAGGCATCTTCTTCGATCTCACTGATGTAGTTATCAGTCAAGTATAAAAACGTTAAATGCTCATTGACGATTACTTCTTTCTTCAACCGCTCAATCCGGTTGCCACGCAAATAGATAAATTTTACATTTTTCGGAAGGTCGTTGAGCATCTCGCTCGTCACATTAACGATTGCATTATCATCAAGAAGTATTGTAGTGACGTGTACACGAAGACGATACCAGTTTTTAGTGAATCCCGAGATCCCCCGTTCTGCCAAATTCAATGTCGTTACGCCCGACGAAGGAGACCAGCTTTTTTCAAGCTTGATTATATGGCATTGTTTCGGCATCGGCGCGTCTTTTTCGGTCATTCGCCGCACTGCCGTGACAGTGCTGTTGTTCATGCACAGTAAGATTGGCGGGCCTCCTTCTGATTCATTCGGAAGGCGCAGCATGCTCAGTTTAGCCTTGATTGTTGCCGATGACAGTGTGTTGCCTTCCGACAGAATGTTTGCCGTTGTTGGGACTCCAAAAAAATCTTCTTTTCTCGCGGATGCAATAGGATTGTGCGACATGTCAAGATACTCGAGGTTGGACAAACCTACGAAGGCGCGATGAACGTGCGTGAGGGCGTTGTCGCCAAGATAAAGGCGCTTCAGACTTATAAGGTGCGAGAACCCAAACCGAGGCAAAGTTGACAGATTGTTATGAGACAGATCAAGAATTTCAATCTTAGTTACAAGGTGGAAGACATCGTACTCTAAACTGATCAGATTATTGTTACTGAGATTAAGTTTTTGCAAATTTGGGACACGCTCGAAACAGTCTGAATCCATGTGCTTTAATCCGTTTCCTCGCAAGTTAAGATTGAGTAAGGACTTAAGTCCAAGAAGGTGCTTTCTCGTAAGCTCAGTTATCTGGTTTTGAGCAAGATCAAGGTTGGTCAGTTTATCCAACATGGAAAAGGATGACGCTAGTTCTCGTTCACTAAGCTGATTATTTCGTAGATTCACGTGTAATAGAGTGTGCGGTAAAGTCGCCATGAAACGTAAGTCGTTCAGTCGATTGCGGTCTAGCTTAAGCCGCTCGAGCCTTGTGTCTGCAAAAGCATCATTCTCGATCTCATAGATTAGATTGTCCGATAAGTACAACCATAACAGATTTCTCAGGATGATTGACCCTTTCGTCACTCGCTCGATCTTATTTTTAGATAGATCAACATACTTCAGACTGTGTGGAAGGCTGTTGAACCATTCGCTCGTGATGTTAACGATGTTGTTGTTGCGCAAATCTAAGCCATCTATCTTCGTGTTATAAAGTTGGTACCAATCTCTTTCGAATCCGGAGATGTCCGATCGATTGAGCCTTATCCAGTGTGGGCTCACAGGGTCGATCTGTACTGTGGTGCAACCCGTTGGAAGAGGTTTTGACTTCACCCAGCGGCGCAGCGAACTGACAATGCCTTCATGTTGGCATAGTATGGCCTGCGCGAACTCACTGGCATAGGTATTGGTGAAAAGAGCCCTGCTGATTGTTAGTAATTCATCGCCGCTCGTATTGATATCCGTTGATTTGGGAATACCGAAGAAGTCACTTGGTCCCAACTCCCTTACAGAGGTGTTCGAAATATCAAGTGACTGGAGATGTTTCAAACCCTCAAAAGCTTTCCGAAAATTCTTCAACGGGTTGTTGGTTAGTGAGAGATATTTAAGCTTCTGAAGTCTCGAGAATACACCCTGGTGCAGAGTAGAGATATTGTTTTCGGACAGATCGAGTGTTTCAATGTCTGGCACATTATAGAACGCTTGTTTCCTAATACTAGTAATATTCAGACCTGAGAGAACCAAATTTTTATTTAAATCTTTGTTAATTGATTTATGTGGAACGATATTCGTCAAGACGCCATTATCACTAGTGATTGAGTAATCGCCGACTGTCTTGGTCGGGGCAGCAAAGATGTTGGAGATCAATAGAAAAAATAACAGTAGCATGTTAAGGTCGTTGCCCGAATCAAATTTTCTGTAAGGAAAGGACAAACAATTAAGTCCACGTAATAATTTTTATTTCACGTAGAATAGATCAACAATGACACAGCGGACAATTGATTTGGTTGACTTGAAATTGTTTTTGATGAATTCGGATAAATTGTCGCAATCAAATACATCACTTCTCTATGTGGCAGCACTTACCAAAAGCGAAGATGTTGCGTACAGAATCGTACTCAAATAGTATCGCAAATAAGCGAATGCCAGTTCTTGTTTTATGCGTCACCGACGAACAGATACGAAGGTGTATTTACGACTGTGGAACGCCAAAGCGTTTGAGGGCCTTAAATACTCACACGAATGAGTATCGATCACTCGAATGATGAAATACACCAAATAGCAGGTGGCGTGAACAATCCGCAGATCAAATATAGCTATAGATATCTTTTCCGTTGGAATAAACTTCCATCAATGTATAAATATATGTTACTACTTTCGTACTAATTTCTATTATCGCTACAGAGTTTTAACCGTGTACTGCACTGTGCGTGTTGATACATCAGGGATAGATTCGCATCGTGTCCGCTGGACATCTGTATATTCGAGTACCGTCCGCTCAATGGCACCTCCGGGCTATTATTGTAGCTACTAATGTTAATTGTTGATTTGAATGGGATTAGGTGTAGCCCTCAGTCCATACGGAATTATACTCTGTATGTAATGAATCCCATGCTCGTACATTGGCGATGACATCCACGTGAATCGAAATGAATGCGACCTTGGGAATGTCGTTTATATATATATTTACAGTAAATGAATAATCAGAGCTATTTGCGCGAGTGCATGCAATTTTATACATACATTCTGTCGCGTGTCAATAAATGACAAAAATACAAATAGAATAATGTTAAGAATAGGGCCCCTTTTGGGGGATTACCGCAGAGTCCCATTGACGGGGTAATACGTGAGTTTCCATAATTTTGGTAACTTTAAAATACAAAATGATTTTTGGCAATCATAAGTCGAAAGGTTCCGACTAATGAGGCTGGCTCAGATATAGAAACTCTCGGACCGAGTAGAAAGAAGCATCCGAGTGTGCAGCAGGTGTTTTATTTTCCCAACCTTTTTACCGGTACGAAATTAAAATATTAGGCCGCAGTTACCCCTACCCCGACACAGGGTCTTCTGCCCCAATTTCTTGTATCTTTGCATTCCCGTCTATTTTGATTAATGTATTCAAGATGTATAATGACCCACCCCATTGGTTTTCATGGCACGTCGATGTAAGGATCGCTGTTATAAGACGGGCACGAGATGTAAATATTGATAAGAGAGCCCGTACCACATCAGTCGATGCACTACACGTTCTTTTAAAACCAGACGTACTGCAGTACTGGGGGAACATTTTTTATTGTTTGTCGTGTTTCGAAATACAATATATTACGCGGATTTGTAACACATGTAAAATGTGACATATAAAATATAAATATTTTACACAGATTTATATAATCGATTAAGACACTTTAGATTCATCGCTAAACAGATCTCCGTTTATGTGTTCAATTGGCATGCCATACACCTGCATTAATGCTTCGAATTTCTGGTCTGGTAGGTTCGACAGTCCGGAAAAGGCACCACTTTGCAGTGTTGTAATCGGATTTTCGGATAGGTCAAGGATATAAAGCTTGTTAAGATATCTCGCAGCACCTTTATGGATTTTCATGATATTATTCCCATCTAAATATAATTCATTCAGATTTGGCAAATCCTTGAAAACATCGCCATTCAGCTGATCCAATTCATTATTAGCAAGATCTAGTACTACGAGATTGGGCAAATTGAAAGCGCCCTCGTCAATTATTTTTAACTTATTATTCTGCAACATTAGCTCATATTTCAGCCCGCCAACAAAACTTCCCGCTTCGAGCATGGTCATCTGATTATTCTGGAGATTTAGTGTTTGCAAAGAGTCTGGTAAATCTGGAAACGTGTTGTTCGTGATTTTTTGAAGTTCATTAAACTGAAGGTCGATATGTGTGAGGTGAGTGAGATTGTGAAAGATACGTTTGTCCAGGCTTTCTAATTGGTTGTTTCGGAGAGTAAGTTCTTCAAGAGCTTTGGTATCCTGGAAGGCACCTTCATCGATTGTCGTGAGTTTATTATTCGCAAGAGAAAGTACTTTTAAAGATGATAGACCGCGAAATGATTCAGGTCCAATGTTGTTAACAGAGGCGCTCTCTAAACGGAGAAATTTCAATTTATTCAGCCGTGAAAAAGTACCAGCTGGTATTTCTCCTAATTCATTCCCACTTGCATCTAACTGCTTCACGCTAGATGGCATACCTATTACAAACTGTACCCCCTGCAGTCTATTAAAAGACACGTCCACTTGTACCAGATCTGTGTTTATTAAGGCATCCTGTTCGATCTCGCTAATTTCGTTACCATGCAAACACAAAATCCTTAAATACTTGTTGACGATTACTCCTTTCTTTAAATACTTGATCATATTGTCACGCACATAGACGTATTTTACATTTTCCGGAAGGCCATTGAGCATTTCGCTCGTCACATCAACGATGATATTGTTATCCAGCACTACCGTAGAGACATATACATGGAGCTTATACCAATTCTCAGCAAATCCTGAGATCTTCCAACCTTTTAAATTCAAGGCAGTTTCGCCCGAACCCTCGAAATTTTCAGCAAGTTTGATTCTCTGACATTCTTCCGGTAAAGGGCTGTCCATCTCCGTCATTTGTCGCACTGCGTTGACAATGCCGTTGCTTATGCAAAGTGAGATACTATCGGGAAGACTCTGCCCACTCAGTTGATCCTTCAATACTGCGCACGAAATTGTGTTGCCTTTCGACAGAATAGTTACCGTTGAGGGGACTTCAGTAAAATCTTCTTTTTTCACCGATACAATAGGATTGTGCGAGATATCGAGATACTCGAGGCTCGACAGACCTGCGAAGGCGTGATCAATATTCTTGAGCGCATTGTTGCGAAGATAAAGGCGTTTGAGACTTGTGAGTCGTGAGAACATATACCGAGGCAAAGTTTTCAGATAATTGTGACTCAAATCAAGGATTTTTAGCTTCCTTGTAATGTAGAAGACATCGTACTCCAGATTGGTCAAATTATTGTTAGAGAGATTAAGCCATTTTAATCTTGAGGTACGGCTGAAACAATCTGCATCCATTTTTTTCAATCCGTTCCCATGCAAGTCAAGATGAAGCAGGGTCTTGAGTCCGACAAAGTGCCTCCACGTAAGTTCGGTTATTTGGTTCTGAGCGAGGTCAAGGTTGGTCAATTCGTGCAACGTCGAAAAGGAGTTGGCTAGTTGTTGTTCACTAAGCTGATTATTTCGAAGATTCAAGCGTACTAGATTACGTGGTAGAGTCGCCACGAAACGTAAGTCGTTGAGTCGATTGCCGTCTAGCCTAAGCCTCTCGAGACTTGTGATTGTAAAAGCATCATTCTCGATCTCATTGATTAGATTGTTCGATAAGTATAACCACAACAGATTTTTTAGGACGATTGATCGCTTCGTCACCCGCTCGATCTTGTTTTCAGATAGATCAATGTACTTCAGACGGTATGGCAGGCTGTTGAACAATTCGCTCGTCATATTAACGATGTTGTTGCCGCGCAAGTCCAAGCCATCCACTTTCGTGTCATAAAGCCGATACCAATCTCTTTCAAATCCAGAGATACCCGATTGATTAAGCCTTACCCACCAGTGTGGGTTCACAAGGTCAATCTGCACTCTGGTGCACCCCGCTCCAAGAGGCTTTGAATTCACCCAGCGACTCAGCGAACTGACAATGCCTTTGTGTTGACATAATACGGCATGTGCGGACTCGTTGACATAAGCCTTGGTGAAAAGAGCCCTGCTGATTGTTTCTAATTCGTCGCCGCTCGTAATGATGTCCGTTGATTTAGGAATACCGAAGAAGTAACTCGGACCCAACTCCCTTACAGAAGTCCTCGAGATATCGAGTGACTGGAGATGTTCCAAACCCTCAAAAGCTCTCCGAAAATTCTTCAACGGATTGTTGGCTAGTGAAAGATGTTTAAGCTTCCGAAGTCGCGAGAATACACCAGTGTCCAAAGTAGAGATATTGTTTTTGGAAAGGTCGAGTGTTTCAATGTCTGGCACATTATAGAACGCATGGTTCCCAATACTAGAAATATTTTGACTCGAGAGATTCAAATTCTTATTTAAATCTCTGTTTGATTGATATGGAACGATATTCGTCAAGATGTTGTTATCAATACTGATCGAGTAATCATCGACTGTATCAGTGGGGGCGGCAAAGATGTTGGGGATCAACAGAAAAGTTAACAGCAGCATGTTAAACTCGTTACTCGCATCAAATTTTCTGTAAATCAAGGACAAACAGTTAACTTCCGCGAAACCATTTTCTATTGCACGTAAAATATGATTCAAGAATGGCACAGCGGACAATTAATTAGGTTGATGAAAAATTTGTTTGTATAAACCCGGGCGAATTTTATTGTATTCAAATACACCACTTCTCTGTGTGAAAGTACTTACCAAATGTGAAGATGCTGCATATGGAATCTCACGTATTCTAAATTAGTGAATAACGTTTTTTGTATAGTCCATGACCGACGAGCTGGAGCAAAGATGTGTTTAAAACTGTGGGACGCCAAAGCGTGTTACAGGGTATAGCGAGAATTCCTTCTTAACTGGAGTAACAGCCAACGAATCTCGCTTAAATAGTCACATAATGTGGATCGAATGAATAGGCGCACTATTATTTCAGGTGTCTTGAACTATCAGCAGTTGTCACGGCTTCAGATTATTTTTCACTTGAAGATTAAGATTAAGTTGTCTATGCCACGAGGAGTCAGTAGCTTGATATGAAATAAAACTATGATGGCGATATACACGGTGATATTAAGTATCAATGTACATACAGTGAGTAACTTTAATATTCGGACACTATAAGATTTTTACTGTAATACGTAATAACTTTATTTAAAAAAAAAAAAAAAAAAAACTGATCAAAGATTATGATGACGTATACCCTTAATAAACAATGGTGTAAGTTTCATTCACGTACCTTACACAATTTGTTAAATATTACGATTTAAATAAAACATTGTCCGATTTTCACGTTACTTTAATATTCGGACACTTTGAGAAACTACTTATTTTTCGGCTGGTTTTTCTTACAATACCTGCTTTAATATTTTGTTGGGTAGCCATCCTGCTTTATCACCTCTTGCAAACGCTGCTGCATGTTATTAATAATTTTTTTTAAATATTCAGTACTTAAAATGTTCCATTCTTCTTTTAAACGACTTTTCAACATTTCTTTGGAAGATATTGGTGTTGTCCGAATTCGGCGCTCTAGTTCATCCCATACATTTTCGATGGGGTTAAGGTCAGGTGATTGAGGCGGTGGTTGCAAAACTTTCGGGCAATTGTACAGCAAATACTCCTGCACAATGCGTGCCTTATGTTTCGGATCATTGTCCTGGTAGAACTTAAATGAGTTTAAAATCCCCATTTTTGTAGCACTTTTGTGTAAATTGTTTTTTAATATGGTCAAATACAAATTTTTGTCCATAATCTTGTCGATGAAAACTAATTCGCCCGGTCCGAAAGTCGAAATACAGCCCCAAACCATTACACTGCCACCTCCGTGTTTTACGCTCGGCCGAAGATTTTTAAATTTAAACTCTTCGTTTTTTTTTCGCCACACCATCCTTCGTCCATCTGACCCAAAAATATTAAATTTACTTTCGTCCGTAAAGATGACATCGTTCCACCATGTTTCTTCCTTCAAAATTAATTCTTTCGCATAAGTCAGTCTCTTCTTTCGATTCTTTTCACTCACGTATGGTTTCTTTCTAGCCACTCTTCCATTGTAACCGCTATTTTTTAAGGGTCTGCGAATCGTTTGAGGGTGTACGCTCTTTCCAGTCTCGTTGAAAAGCTCTGTTGCCAATTTTGGCGCACTGAGCGTAGGGTCTTTCTTTATTTTTCTTAATAATTTTCTCTCATCGCGAGCGTCCAACTTCTTCGGTTGGCCTTTTTGGGGTATAGAATCTATACGATCCTCACACTTGAAGCGTTTCACAATATCGCCCACGGTACTCTTGCTTATGTTGAGCAGAGTAGCAATTTCCCTATACGATTTTCCATTGGCATTATGATAGATGACAAGTTGCCGTACATCAAAACTCGTATTCGCTTTGCGAGGCATTGTAGAGGTGTATTGCACGACGATCGACAAAGAACTGATGAAATAAGGCTTAATCTAGTATCATTGTACCCTTGACTAGATTTGTAAACAAACATTGTTCTCTAACTCGGAGTAACTCGGCTCGAATATTCTAAGAAGCGCTACATTGTAAAGTGTCCGAATATTAAAGTAACGTGAAAATCGGACAATGTTTTATTTAAACCGTAATATTTAACAAGTTTTGTAAGTTATGTGAATGAAACTTACACCATTGTTTATTAAGGGTATTCGTCATGATAATCTTTTATTAGTTTTATTTTTTATTTTTTTTAGATAAAGTTATGACCTAAAACAGTAAAAATCTCATAGTGTCCGAATATTAAAGTTACTCACTGTATATATGTAATTACTTTCATGGTATTTTCTATGCATGTGGCAGTGCTTGATCCGTGTACTATACAATGTATGCAGCAGGGAGAGATTGGCATCGTGCCCGCTGGACATCTATATACTCGAGTACTGACCGCGCAATGGCACCTCCGAGCTATTATTGTAACTGCTAACGTTAATTGTTAATTTGAATGGGCTTAGGTGTAGCCCTGCAGTCCATATAGAATTATACGCCGTGTGTCATGAATCCTATGTACGTACATTGACGATGATATCCACGTAAATCGGAATGATATTGCGGCCTTGGGAATGCCATTTATATATATATATATATATATATATATATATATATATATATATATATATATATATATATATATATATATATATATATATATATATATATAATCAGATCCATTCGCGCGAGTGCATGCAACTTTAACGCATACAGCTTCCATCGTTACTTGATACTTTTTCGAGACATCCGTGACTCTTGGGACAGAAAATATAATTTAAAATACTTATACCATTGGTTATTCAGCATTGCGTATGTTAATGGTTTTGTTATTAGTTTTGTTCTAGGCGATGGTTCTTTTTTTCGTCGGTATTAAGAATGTATCCATAAATTCGTACGAAATTAATTAAGCTGGATGTGTTTATATTTGTATTACTGACTCATTATTGTTGTAGCATTGTAAATGTAGAAATTTACTATTAACATCAATATTGACATCGGTACCGAGATGATATTCCAATATCAATTAAACAGCTTATTAATTTCTATGTATACCCAAGTGCTTCTGCCTAAAAATGATATCTATGATCATATCCTCGCCACTATGGCTAACGGATATATGTCAAAGACTTATATTCGTTGGCTTCAATAACGATTGACTTATATATAAGTCAATCGTAGTTGAGGTTGGAAAATTCCGTTCCGGTCGCTAACCTCTCTTCAAGGGCATCAAGAAAACTTTATTGAACAAAGTTTGTCGAAATTGTGATTAATTTTTTATTTCTTCAACAGTTTGCTCATGATGATAGATGTAGGTAAGTGAAACTTTCTAATAAATTCAAATAATCTGAAGTAATCCTGTTGCAAATTTTATTTTTCAACGGATCCGAAGCATCGGTATCAATTAACAAATTATAACTATCCAATGCCATTGGCATATAATATAGGACGGATTTCACGTTATACCGCGTTCTCGTCATAGCCTTGAGCAATATATCGACTGCTGAGCACAACACGTGTACTCCGTACTCATAACATCACGAGCATCATCGGTATATATCTATATGAATCGGGTATATATCTGCTATGCTCGGTCGCCTACACTTCTCTCGCACATATATATATATATATATATATATATATATATATATATATATATATATACTTACAACTTGCACTGTATACACCAGTAAATACCTTTACCCTTAATTATCTATCCTATTAGCCCGAAGCTATTATGATTAAACCTGTACTGTAAGTTTATAATAACAATTAATTGCTATGAACCAAGAGACTGTTGCTCTGACATAGCAATTTTCACTTTTCTGTCGCCATTATGTGGTAAAAAATATACGATTAAATGTATTGATGTAGTACCTCGCTGAATTAGCGAATATATTTTTTGATATATCGTCATACTGTGTATTAAACATAGACTTAAACATATATTGACTATAAAAGATTATTTTTGAAATGTATATGGTCGCAAATTGATTATTTCTGTATAGACTTAATCGGTCAATTTGTATCGAGGTTTTTTTTATAGCAACTGACTATTTTTGGGAGATAGGTGACCATTAAAGGTGATATTCTATCGAAGCTGCATCTCTTCTCTAATGACTCATTATCTTCGTTACGGCTTTACGAATATATTTTGTGACGGGTTTTAATAATGGTACATATCCTTCGATAGCATTGATAATGCTCATTAGGGTGGCTTTCACGATATTCAGAATAATAGTCATTTCCAGTCCCATTCCACGCCTACTGGACATCGAACGTCTCACGTTATTAGCTAGAGGCCTAATTCCCTGAGCGAATCTTCGTATTTGCGTCAGATCAGCTTGAAACTCGTCCACAATATCCGTCGGTACTTCCGACGATTCGGTACGTTGAGATTGCCGATCGGTCGCCTCGACATCGTCCGACTCATCTTTCGAACCAAACGACTAAAAGAGAATTACGGTCTCACATGAAAAGACTCCCCGACGACATAATTATTATTTGAATATATATATTTATTCTGTAATTATTATTTACAACAATAAATTACCCCTTTTTCTCGCGAACGTTTATTGACGTAATCCGATTCGTCGAGCGTGTCATCGACTTCATTGGCTCTATCGACGCGATCGCGTATGCTGAGAGCAATAGAAACATTCGACGTGAAGTAGACAAGAATCACGATGGAAATAAGAAACTTCTTCATCGTGAATATCGGCAACGACGTTGAACGTAAATGTTGGACTGTCGACTTATCGCTACGAGACGGTCACTTTTTATAGACATTTATATTTTTACGATAAAGATAAATTGTCTTGGCGCAAAGAAAAAAATCATCACATCGTATATAGACAAAATAAGTTAACACATATAAAACCGTCGTTGGTGAGCCTAGAAATCGATATAGCTACCGTTTTACAATTACTACGGAGACGAATCGTCGTGACCAATTTTCTTTCTGAAGATAAAACAGCGATGAGGACATTCGTCACGCGATACCTCTTCGATCATCCGCGTCGGCCATGTGAGAAGCCCATAAGGACGAGACGTTTTATCAAGAACGTACAACTTGTTCATCATTTTCCACTCCCCGACTCGATCGACTTTGTCTCACTTTTAAATCATACGTGTTACTCAGAAATCTATAATCGAAAGTCCTCTCGTTGCGAGAGATTTGAAAAATATTTTAGTAACGATCGTATTTGCGTACTGGCTAAAGTCGTTTGTCGGTAGTTGCTGTCGTAACGTCGTATATCTATATTACGTTCGTATTTTTATGATTGCGCTCAACGACTTTATACGTATATCGCACATTCGATCCGGTAGGTACTGTCGTTCGAGCGAACGCAACGTCGATAAAATATAAAATGAAAAGCAAAAAAAAAAGATTGTCCGCAATGCCTGAAGACATCTTGCTCTCGTGAATGGTGGTAGTTGTAGTACTAACCGGTGGAGTGCCACGAATTTGAGTATGAATCTTGATGGCGTCCTTTGTATTTAATAAAAATCGTATGCCATCGCTAGGTCTTTTGGCATGGGTCCTATCTAAAAAAAACTGGACACACGTTTGACCTACACAGTACATTCGTAGGCCTCCATAAACTGTTATATCACACGTCTTGTATTCATTTCTCGCTCTCTGCTTCTCTCTGTCGGTCTGTCTTTCGATGTCCATCACTCCCTCGAATCCGCAGGAAGTTAAACAAACAGAACTCCCTCCAGAAATCCCCCCCCCTCTTTCAATCCTTGAATATTCTGAATCGATTAAATAATCGAACCCTGCCATCTACCAGTCCCTTCTCTCATAACTCGGCATATACAACTCGCACTCTTCTTCTTCTCGGTCGCAAAAGCGTTCTATATTCGTGCGTTGATTTTATATGTATGCACGACGTTGGTTGCTGAGCTTACCCGGTTTGCATGCTGCTACCAATACTACATATATATATGCTCGCGCATTCACTCGGGCTCCTTCTTTTCATATTCAAATGGTCCATTGATGCTTCAATGAATAATACTCAATGATAAATTTGTGGGCGTATTCAGGCTGGACGACGGTGCTCGCTCTCTTTCTCTATCTGAGGGACCTTGAAATTCTACCTCGTGTATCAAACGTATAGGCATACATATCTCCTATCTTTAGATGTACACATACGCCACATGCGCGCCTGCCAGATGAGAGAGACCTGAGAATACAGAAATGTGTATGTACTACGCAGATAGGTAGCTATGGGTACACAGATATGCCGGTTTCGCGGTATCTACACATTCTATGTATCGCGCGTGTATTCCAATAGCCACGCTCTTCTCTATGTGAAAATCCAGCTAAGTTATATATCTCCCGATATGCTGATGACGGTATATATAAAAGTGGTCGTTGAACTTTGAAATAACGTTGGGTCTCCCTTTTCATATTTGTTTGTGGGCCTCGGCCCCCGTTTTAGCTGCAGGTTAATGCTTACTATTGTGCCCGATGTTCCGATGAAAAGGATCGGATCCTTCCTGTCTCTCTGTCTCTCTCGTTTTGCCTTCTTTCATGTGGCCCTCGGCCGCAAGGAGTGCCCTTCGACGAAAAAGGATCGAGACTCACGCTCGTGAATCAAGGATTTAATTTATCAAGCATAAACGATTTTTGCTTTAATCTTTTTAAGAAAAACAATATCTATTTTAATTAAATGTAGGTTAAAGTTTTTTTGAATATATTTAATACGCGGAGACTTTAAAATGATGATAAAATAATTTCTAAAGGCAGGCGATGGGCACTTCCTTTTTTCTAATAATAAAATATCGGAAGGAACCTAAATTCTAAAGTACACTACTAGTCATCCGAGTTCTTCTTATTGTTAGTAATAGCCGATATTAGACGACCGCATGGCGCGTTCGAAGGTTTGAAGGAAGACGTTCGTACGTAGGATGGGTGGTGCGGCGAGTGATTACGAGGTAGGGATCCCAAAATATAATTGTCCGCACCATCGGCTACGAATCCTATCAAGTATCGTCCTCTCATACACTCACAGGGCCAAGGTATATGATATTGAATGACGAAAGACGAGACGAGGCTTCTGTCAGAGGGGAAGGTCGAAGTGAGAAAGCGGCTGCAGCGCCATCAGCAGCTAGTTACCAGAGTTTATAATAAGGATCTCCGGTGTATAACATGCCTGGCGGGCCTATCTATTTATTGGGCGAAAATGTCTCTGGTTCAAATCCCCGTGAAATACCGACGCCGGGTCTTGCAGAGCGAACGCAGCCCCCCTGTCTATATATATATATATATACATACCCGCATCCGCATTGTTTGGCGTCACTGTCTTCGTGATGAGTGCCACGTGAACCGTAAGAAATAGACTAGGCTTCATCCGATATGATTGAGCCTGCAAGCAAGCGGATCGCATTTTCCATCGTATTAGAGTTCCCTTTTCCCTTCTCTTTCCTTTCATTTCCAACCATTTTGTTATCATTGTTTATTGTAATTATTAATCGATGAGGTTGGGATGAAAATAAAATCTTTTCGTAACACGAGAAGCGAAAGTCGCCAATTTACAAAGTAAAAAATGCATAGTTAATTGAAAAGCAGGCAAATGAGCGTCTGTTTTCTTCTGGTCCCAGCATCTCAAATGACTTGTGAGAACGATTTTGAAAGAGCGCCCCAGCCCATTAGAGAAGCACTCTTCACGATCGATTATCCTGAACGTCACCTTTAAACGACGATGATTGTCGTGATATCAACTGGCGTATTATACGGTAGCAGGATACGGAGAGAGAGGAAGCAAAGAGAAGACTGTCTCGATCTTAATCAAAGATAAGTTTCGAAGTTCCAGAACGTGGCGCCTGAGAAAATTACAGTGTTTGTCCGATCGTCGGATCATTATTGCGACTCGGAAGAGTCGCCTTTATGTCGAAGGCTCGAAGTCTGCAAGTCATTCGCCCTCATCACGATCTTCTTTTATTTTCCCTATTTATTCGTCGAAGTCTTCGTCACCGAAGAGAGGAACAATATTTGTTGGCGCCATTTTTAGGTTCGCTCGTCTCTTAATGGAGCTCAGTCTTCGTACTCCGACTCGTGATTTCTCGCTCGGTCCCCTGTTTTTCCCAGAAAATCATTCGCTACGGAAGTATTCCAGTGCACGAGCCTATGCTCTTCGTCTCTCATTTTAACGCTCGGAAATATTATAAAACCCTCAACTTTTACTATGCCATATAATGGGATATATACACTCCGTACACATGACAGAAAATGTTATCACGCGTGACGTAATTTTTTCGAAGCTTTTGCCGAGGAAAAACAAGGGAGAAAGTGAGAGCTCTGGAAGGCCGACAACCGAAAGTGCAACCACGTGGAAATTAAAAATGTCGCACAATGAGCACTCGTCGTGCAGTGACGACGTAAACGCGGGGTCGCGTTTACGGGAATGCAGTCGCGCACGCAATTTTCCATCGTCGTGGCCGTCGTCATCGCCATTGTCGTCGGCTTTTCTCTTCACCCACCCATCGAACAACCCAGTGCTCCTTCACCTGCTTTAGTGCACTCTTAGCATTTCTCTCTCACTCATTCTCTCCCTCCCTATCTTTCTTATTCCCTCCATCTCGCCCGATGTTTGCCAGAAGCTTTCATCCGAGGGTTAATGATTTCGTGAAAGCAATTATTTATTTTGTTTCTCTAGTCCCGTTTGTTTTTGCCGCTAAAGCGCTTGCATGCAACCTGGTGAAGCGAACGGTAGAAGGCAAACATCGATCAAAGGGCGTTTTTTCGATCTCTCGACACAGCAATTTTCCGTTCTCCCTCTTGATTCTTCACTCGCTGTTAGGCGCCTTGTCGGTCTGTTTTTTTTATTCCGAACCACTTACGTCGACACCTTATCATCTTCTTTGCGCGTACAAATCGATGAGCAAAGTGTTCGAGAATCCCTCTGTAGTTTAAAGGTAGCACTGTCTACAACAGTGACCGTTATTTTCTTGCGGTCGCCATCAATGGAACGTGCAGGAAGACCGAAGGTTTTGCTACCATTAACAACGGTGACTCTTGCAAACGCGAGGTCTACTGAACGAACCTCGTTATAGACTGGTCGGCCTCTCGAGGCTCGGACTGCATTGGATATGTCAACAATTCCTGATCGGGACAACTGCTGTTGGCCGATGACAGATTTTCTTTCTTTTCTTTATCGTAATTTCATCCTGGACCGTCGTCATTTGAACATTTAAAGCATTCGATATGTCTGCATTGACCCGGAGACACCTGCAACTTCGTTCACATCGAAGTAACCTTATAGCGTTCAGCCAAGATGGACACGATCAAAGTGTAACAGTAATTTTATTAAGAAGGTCAAAATTATATGAATGATTTCGAAAATATGTCAAACTCTATCGCCCTGTATAATATGGGACGCTGAGCCTAATTCGAAATAATGATAAAAAACGCGATTGAAAGTTATTTCAACGTGTAAATAATATTCTCATTTTCCGGCAGAATGTCCATCGTTATTTTGATAAACAATGATTATAACAAGCTTTTAATATACTAATGAAACTCGTCTTCTTCCCGATGAAGAGTATAAAAAATGAACTATAGAATCAGGTAAAAAAAGAGTCAACGGAATAAAAATTTTAACCGCACCTGGTCGTTAACGAACCTTCATCTTCCGCCAAACATAACACACGCATACGCATACACGTGCGTACACTCATCTATAGATAGCGGCAAGCAGCAGTTCAGGAAGCCTGAGATTTTTGGTCCGTACGTTCCTAATGCTCGCTCCGCACCCGTTTCTCTTTCAAAGGATCCCTGTCGCGTTCCATCCTCGTCGTGTGTAACGTATTCTTTCGCTTCTCTTTCCCTGGTAGAGCTCACCCGCGCGCGTTTTACCACCGTAGGGTTTTCTATATGTGCGGACCGCGAGCGATGTAACCCTTTGACTGGTTGGGATATATCAGAGCACATGAAGCGTTCGGACCGGCGCGTGCAGCATCGGATTCCCTTACGTGTAGTCATAAACGAGGAACATTGCCCACGCGTGAGTATAAAATCCTGCATGTTATATCAATGTACTCATACATGTACGTCATGGTTCCTTCGAAGGAACGAAAACGCGAGAAGGATAGGAAAAGTGAGACGAAAGGAACGAAACTGAGGGGTGCGCGCCCGAAATGAAAGGGAAATTGGTACACCCCCGAAGGTTGGCGGATATCGAGAGTATGGATCGTGTATGTAGGTATGTCAGCAAAAGTAGGCATGGTTGTGTGTGTGCATTTCTGGTATATTCAGAGATCCATGTGTGGAACGGTTAGACCGCATGTCGGTTTGTTCGTTTGCCTTCGTTTTCCATAAGAGTTGGGTCTGCGAGGGGCACCTGCAAGTCTTCAAAAGGATCTATAGGAGAAGGGTAATATTTAAATTCGAGCCGTGTTCGTAGACTCGATTCTTCAAGCGCTACCGATCAGTCCTTTGGATCATGTGCCCCGACGAAGGCGGGTCTTTGTTTCCTCAGGTATTCAAATTGTTGATCATCGTAGGTAGGTAGAGCGATTACGTAACTGCGGGGTCTGCCTGGCGAAGCCAGTTCTCACATGATCACGTGATCGATTATTTGCAATGTTTGGTGAACGTTGTCCTATAGTCGTATGTGTGCGAGGAAGAGGATAAAGTCGTAATTGTTTATAAATAATGGAAATTGTACACCTTCGATTTTCCCTTTGCCGTCTATGGTAAATAAACACTTTGGCGAGGGCCGTTTCCATCCGGGCATTTTGCTTCGCGAACTGATTTTCTTGCATACCATTCCTACAAGAGACAGTAACAATGTTGAACACGGGATGAGACGATGCCGTTGCAATGTGTACATATCCGTCAATGGGAGATGAAACCGCTGATAGAACGACTGAGAGTTGTACTCAGGGAAGGATGGTTGGACCTCTAGCGGATATGCGCCCATACTGGGGATGCGCTACATCTAGGTAGAGACAAAACATACCCAAGGAAGAGAAATGGCGAGAGAGAGAGAGGGGGGGGGGGAGCGTACAGCACAGTACTTTGATGCCTTGTACCCGCGGCGCAAACGGGACGAATTAGGCTAAGCAATCGGAACGGTGCCCGTCCCGAAATTGTCCAAACTCCGACGAAACCCCTTGAAGGTGCATATCCCTTCCTAGACCTTGCTACGTCTCTCTATTTCCCCGTGTTTCTCTCGTACCTCTCATCATCCAGCCCGTCTTAGCTTCCTCCTTCTCGCAAGATGAAACGCCTCGCTTTCCACGCCAGGGCTAAGACAGAAGATATTATATGCGTCGCTGGTCTAGTCGGGGGACGTGGATACCGTACTCGCTATGTTTCACCGTGCTATGCTGGTGGTGATAGAGGCGAAGGACGAAATGGCCGTAGGGCCAGAGACAGAGATAGCAAAGATCGCGTACTCCTTCCATTCCTCGACGATTCCTCTCTCGTGCTCTCATTCTCTCGGTGAGGTACCTCGAAGACTACCACATAGCAGCGCGCTTCCGAGGTAGTAGGACATATACGCGCCCCGAGAGAGGGTTGAGGAATGGGTATTTGTGTAATATTCCGTTTGTCTTCCCTTCGGAGCATCCGCTAATGTACACAACACTATGGTGAGCATGCGGGGAAGGGTTTCGGTTGATGCTATGAGGAAAGGGTGGTGGTGAAGCTGGGCGGATGAACCCCACCCCGTGAAACAACGACCATGACGGTAGCAGCTCTACGGCAACAGTTCTACAACCGCCGGCATGGAGCGACTACAAGGATTGTTATTGTACAATTTGCTAAGACCAGAGGGGGAAAGAAAGGGTAGGGAGGGAGGAGGCTTGGGCGAGAAGCATGTGCACTCGCTTGGTTCCGAGTGTGAGAAGCACCTTTGGACATCAACTGTTGGATATCACACAGAGCAGTGAAGAGAGACGGGATGAACGAGCTCGAAGGAGCAAGCGGGAAGATGTTTCGCTTTCTCCGTCCTGTTCTCGCTCGTTTGCTTCCTTAGACTCGTCCTTACAACCTCCGTACGATCGCCGCCGATCCAGGGTTTGCTCTCGTGGCATATTTATTGTCTCCGATCTTTGCCTACTGCTTGTTAATCAGAAATTCGATGAGATCCTTACGTGTGCTCTTCTACTTTGCAGATTGCCGTAATCTGCGATATCATAATCGCATGAAATCATGGACTATCACTTAAAACCGGAAACCACGGTCATAAGCAAAATCGCTGATTATTGATATCGTACCAAATGATTTTTTTTCAATAACCCGGACACCTTATTTACCGCACTCAAGACTTCCTCTGAGATGCTAGAACGAGGGTCTAAAGTTTCCCTGTTGGCCGAGATCAAAGCGAAGAACCGCGGGTACGGTCCCGGCAGTCACCATGAGAAGATATATCCACTTCTCGTGGATGCTTAGCTGCCGTGTTACCATTTCTACGTCTGCTTTTGCACCGACTGTGGTAACGGTTGGTCTTTGCTGTCTAACGCAATTACGAAGAGGTTTGTTAACCGACGATGATGTCCACAGGATACTTACCTACACCATAGTGTACATTGTCTGGTATCTGTGTTCCTGAAATTTTTTAATGATCCATCGATGATCTTTCATTATCGCGAGAATCTAAAATCAGTCTAGTGGTATACGGAACGTGATTATTTGACACTCTTGCGATCATTCGAATTTAGAGTCGACGGAAGTTTACGAGAACGAGGAAACTACGCAATGTTGAAAGTTACGCAATAATGAGATTGTTCTCCCCTGATGAAACCGGAAGCAGGTGACCCATGAGTTAGTTGAAGCGTTGCGCAGTTCGTTACTTGCTACTCCCATCCTGCCCTAACGACGAAATCACATTGCAAATACTAAAAGCATCTCTTCCATACACCGAGGGTGTGTATCTATTCGTTGGCGTGTGTGATTTCCCTGCGTGTACGCAAGTGCATAAACGCAGAGAGAGAGTGGGAGGGAGAGAGAGAGAGAGAGAGAGAGAGAGAAAGAGAGAGAGAGAGAGAGAGAGAGAGAGAGAGGAGAATATCCTAAGGATTCTGTGAGTCGACAAGGATGTAAGGTACCTCCGTACCATCAGCAGAGTGAAAGGTACCGAGGAAACAGGGATAACGACGGAAGACGAATGCTAGGTGTGTCGCGACGTTGGTAGCAAAGTGGCTGTTTTTACACAAATAAAACAGCACTTAGTACGAGTACTTACCTCTCTCTACGACAACACAGACAATGGGAAATGTGACATCTGCCTATGCCAAGGCTCCTGTGCACGCTCGCACTCGTTGTCGTTTCTCCTATCTCTATACGTGCTATACTCACCATCGCGAATCCCTATCCTCCCTCAAGACAAGATGGCGCACATTCGCATCTTTCATCTTTCTCCTTTCCCGAGGCACGAACAAGGGGCCAGAGGTAACGCGCGATAGTGAGAATGCTCGTATGCAAATTCACTCGTGTATGCACTCGTCGGTCTTATAAATCGCGTATGAACGAGGGAGAGCTTGCAGCAACAGCATTGGCACGGGGCCCGTGCGTTTACCTTGAGGTTGCACGGAACGTATCTGTTCTGCGACAAATGCGTTTAAGTCGGGAATCTGTGATTCCTGGAGAAAGAGAAACGAAGCAGATGCGAGACGGTATTTTGTCCCAACAGATAATGAAGGGATCGAGTTATTAAGCCACCAATTTCGAATATTCGTACGAAACTCGATTATTTTTGAGTGGGCATAGAGCTCTCGATCAACTGATTCGATCGACGATAAATTAAAGTGCTAGATATTCATAAACTCAAACGTGTGGTGGAACGAAAACGAGAATGGAGCGCGGGTGAGAAGCAATAAAGCGAAAAGGAAATCGTGGAACGAGAGCGAGAGCCAAGAGAACGATGCTGGATGATCGCCGAGGGCGGACGTATCATCTCGCTGTTGCATACAAGTGCCAGGTCCACCTCTACTATATACCGACGTCCATAGCAGTTCATCGCGTATACGTACACGCATGCCTGTGTTGTATACGTACCAGCGCGTAACGCGATATGAAATGCACGAGTTCGGACGTTTTGGCATCCTGACAAGCAGACAATCAACTCATCGAGGCGTGTGGATGCATTTTTATTATATATTATAGACTGCCCGATTGCCCCCTCTTCCTTCCTCCATATCGTACGTCACTCACTGTGTCAGTCGCTAACGTACCGTCTCGAACGTATTTTACGTACCGGGTGATCCCAGTACCCGTTGCCTCTTTCCATACGTTCTTTGCTACCTTGATAAAAAAGGAGCCCTTTCCAACCACCTTTTGCGCCTCGATTTTGTAAAGATTACCAATGGTCTTAAACTTGCTAACTTGGACGCAATTCAATGAAATCGCTGACTCATAGTATATTAAATCGTACAAATAATTTTTAAAATAGTTCGGCCTTTTTTAGAAATATCGAGAAGTATGAAAGTCCCTGAAGAAGGGCTGGTTTTTTATTTTTGAAGCTCGTTCGGACGAGTAATAAATCTTGTGCCATCCCATACACCCGTTAGAGATTTTTGAATAGGCGTATTGGCCGCATCTCCTTATATCAGCCGTACACATAATTACCATCTGATAGAGTCCGTTGTCCGTAGGAGAGGCTGAGTTTTATACTTGTTCCTGTTGCAATCCCGTCAAAGATTGCTATACGTATTCGTCCCTAGTGTGCGGCGGTAGGACGAACCGCGGGACCGCGCACGGGAATATGGTCTCAGTAAATATATATATATGCAAAGGCCTTGGGGGCCCGCGGCGTGTGCTCCGCCGAGGCCTTTCGATCCCTCTTCGTTGGCCAACCAATCACCGGCCCTTGGTCGAGACGCTGCGCTCCGCCGACCGGATAAAACGAAAAAAGAAGACACAAAAAATAACCACGACGACGATCAGAAAGATGCCCGCCAGGGGGGATACGTTCCAGCGATGAGCATCGAGCGGATTGTGACTGCATCGATCTCCGTCCCGTTTCGATGGCCGATCGGTATATTCGATTCACCATATCTTCCGCTACGAGATCTCCATCTTGTATACTTTTGTCATTATTCCTACGCGTATAAGCGATCAACGTTTTCAATGATATCGTAATATTCTATTTTTTAAATGAGTGCCGACTATTATGACAACGAAACATTCTACATGAATGTAACGGCCGGGGAGGGGTGGGTACGTGAAATTATTTTATCGAACTCCCTTTAGCACCTGCAGAAAAAATGTAGATACGCGCCCGTGAGAGTGACGAGTACACCTGCTTCCGTCAGCGTATAAAAAGTGCCCTGAAGCGCTCAAGACGATTGTTACACCGTTAACAATGGCGCGGCATGGCGAATATAAAACTGAGCACCGACAGTTGTGAGGTATTTCGATATTTCCAGCAGGCTGATGGCGTTAACAATTTAATCACCGAACGATTGATTATTTTTGAATTTGTCGCTGTTCGATAAGTTCGATATTTCTGTTTTTAATAATCATCTTCCTTTTTTTATTGCAGTGACCTAGATCGATCACCTTCGGGCTTGACGATCTTGAAACTAGAAATATCGTAGTTTTTACAGAAAAAAAAACTTCCAACGGACAAGAACGAAAAGGTATAAAAGGAGTTCTTAAAATCTTGTGAGGTAACCAAGTCGGCGAGAGATCGTTTTCCATCGTATTATTGTCTGCAGATTCGTCACTTGCATGGGTGCGTGAGTGCGTGTGACGAGCAGGTAAAGCTGACGCTCTAACATGCTTCCCACATATACAGTCCCGTCGTTTTTCGACAGAACAACGAAGTGTCATGCGTACGAACTCTTTGTCACGAAGCTTCAACGACCTCGTCATAGTAAACTTTCCGCCTATACGCTTTTTTAGTTTATTTCTTCCCCCTGAACTACGAACCTATCGAACCCGTTTTTTCCCACTTTCTTTAGATTTTCTTTTTTACTATATAGAACCACTGTGCGAGATAAGCATCTTACGGGGTCCTCGAACTCGGCCGTGGCGAGGATCTAACAAAATTGATATCGAATCATCGAAGCGGAAGGATCTTTTGTTAACTTTTGATTCACTTGACCGATCTTTTTTTATAGCCAATTCATCGAGAACGTCGATCTTACAGCCCTAGGCACACAACTGCACGTATATTCGTGTATAACGTGCAATGGAAAACTGAGGAGTGCCAATGTAACGATCTTTCATCAACGCAACGTAGTCCTTCCAAGAAGTCTTCGTATATAAGACGTGTTACACGTAACCATATGTATAGTGAGAGGAAGTTGATCACCTGTCGACTCAAACCGAACGAGTCCCGATAAAAAAAGTATATCTATCTAGATGAGCGATATATATTTATATATATATATATAGTGTTATACATTTGTCACCTCCACGCCCAAGTAGTATGCTGGACCCTTTGTAATCAACTTATATTTATTCATTAACAATTACCGATCCAATCTATCGTTATGAAAACTCATCGTCGTCTTCTTCGTATGTTAACTATACGCTTGTCTCTTCCGATCAAAAATACAACACCAGACTGACAGTGTTACGTGCGATGATCTCATTGTTATGTATACATATATATATGGGTTGAGATAATCGCCTTGAAAACCTATAATATCCTATATGCCACGTATATATTTATATACATATTTAAATTTATATATATTTATATATATCGTCAGGTGTGAAAGGGTTTATAGGTACGTGGGTGTTCGTGACGTCAGAAAACCGTCTGAGAGGTTAAAGAAAGAGGTTCTTTCTAGATGCACTAGATTGAGCGAATACGCAATAAAAGTACATGCGTGTTGGAAACCCGAGACAGAGTGAGAGCGAGCGAGGGAGAGGAAGAGACAATCCAAGTTTCGAGTGTTCTGATTATTCGTATTTTGTGACTCCGAGTCCTCGAGTACGGCCGTCACCCATTAACAATAGCATCAGCAGTGAATCCACGAGTCACATAATGGCGAAGTAGCGGGTAAAACACAAACGAATATGCCACGAAGTGACACCTCTCAATGACTCTCTTTCGTTGGTTCCCGCACCTCTGTTTATAAATATATATGTGCCGCGTATATATAGATCGTTATAACCCCACGATTCGTTTCGACGCCCACTGAGCTTCATTCGCGAAAACTACACACCCATATATACATATGTGAGTACATATAACGAGAATAAATCCACTCCTGCAATAATGGCAAGCGATGAACCCCTTGCTTTTAATGAGAAATGACGACCCAAGTACTATGTATATAACGCTCGTTATTATTGTCAGAAGCACGTGCATGCACGCGTTACACTCTTAATAATCGTTATACAATCTGCATTATTTTGTTTTACATTTTTACCAACAGATTACTGTTGCATCGATATAACCCAAAATAACTTTGTTCAATCGTCTTATCTGCAGCTTTATTTATATACCTACATACTATATCTCTTCGTGTTGTCAAATGACTTGCATGGAAGGAAAATGTGAATAAAAATGGAAAGAACAATTTTTGGGTTTTATCTAGAAATTATTGTCAATAATCATTGGAGTTGTCAACAATTATTTAATACAAAAATTCGACCATTTCGTTCGGACATCCTATCGTTGGTACGACGTTCCATCACGTATCTCCGGAGATGTGTGCTGCATCGATTCATTTCTCCATGACTGCTCATTCCGACTTCGTTATACAGGGACGTCGCTGACGGACCTCCTGAGCTTGGGAGAATGTGCAACCCCCGAGAATTTGGACTGGTTAACGAAGTTACAGATTCTCGTAATCAAGGAGAATGGGCTCGAGGGCGTATGCACGCTTCGCGGATATATTCAATGCAGGACTGGTTAGCATCTCGAATGCTATTCATATATTCACACCATAGGTATGCGATGTATAATACACTCTTTACAAACATATATATATTTGATCATATTGGTGTAGAGTATATTTGTATACGTAATATATATATATAATATACATATAACCATATAATAAAAAGATTTCGCCAAGGCCCGTGCTGTGTATAAGAAATAGGGGCGGGAAAATGGGCGATATACCGGGTGCCCACCCCATAGAGACGAAGCTTACGCCTAATGTCTGTACTGCATATATTTAATTGACATGAATTTTTGTCATGAATACATATTTTTTACTACATGAAGCAAAAAGTATTGAAATTGGTGAATTTTCTTTTGGCCGATAAAAGTAAACCTAGAAATTGAATATCAACCTGCAGCAATATTCGTAAATTGAACGTATATCGCATTCGAGTGATAATACGAGGGAGAAAAATACCCGCTTAAAGGGATCGAAGAAAGAGATCCGAGGGCTGGGCAATCCATGGCAATGTGATACAAGGAGAGGTATTACAGTATCGAGAGGAATTCTTCGAGGATTGGTACGGGATTCGAACGTCGGATTCAAGGATAGCAGCCACCCACCCTCCATTCCAAGAGAGACGACTATGCGAAGCTCGCAACACATTAAACACCAAACGGGGCGCAGTTCGTCTTGGCCCATTAAGAGAAGCGCTAGTTGGCTCTTGCCTCCGTTTCGCTTTTCTTTCTCTCACGAGAGCCGAGTCGTTGCTGGAATCGCTAGCGCGAGGTATGTCAGATGTGTTTGCACATCTGTATGTGTGTTTTCACGTATGGCTATCGTATTCGGTGGTATAGGAATTGCGCGAAGGAGAGAGGAAGCGGTTGTTTTATAGCCCGGCATCTGTTCGACGATCGTCTCGTTCCGATACCACTTTATCCTCGGCGTTAGCCGTTTCCTAACTGTTTGCGAAACAAGCCCGCTCCTCGTTTCACTTTCGCATTCTTTCTCTCTTTTGCCCGCTTCCTCTCCAGTCAAAGCACTCCCCTTCGAGCTTGTTCTTCCTCCCTTGCTCGTAGCCCTGAGATAGCTTAAAGCCAAGGCAACCTCCCTTCGCTTCTTATACTTCCTCTTCCTCTGTTTTTTCCTCTCTTCGGTCCCTCTTATCCAGTCTCTATTCTCACGATACTACGCTCTCTTTCTCGACCGAGTTGATTTCGCTTTCCGCAAGCCACCGTGGCATGCGTGCTACTCGTTGTTTCCTTGAAAGCCTTCCGCTTTCGCTGTTGCATCTTTCGATTTTTAACTCTTTTCGCATAAGTCAAGATTCACTATGTTGAATCGACCGGACAGCGAGAGCCACAAGAGCGATGACCAAAAAAGAAACATTTTTCACGATAGTTACTCTCCCTAGATACCTAAGCAAGAGCCTAACGATTGTAAAATAATCAAATATTTCTTAAACATGAGTTATTTATTATAAGCTACAATAAGGGGAAACAAATTTAAGTAAAACCGGGTGAAGGAAAGAAACCGGAGAGATTGTATGAGCAATAGAAACCCCTCTGTAGGAAGCGAATGATAATCCTCCGGATGTACGAGAGTCCGCACAGCCTCTCTTTCTCTTTCTTTCTCGTATGCTTCATGCTTCTAGCGGGGACTATGCCGAGAGGTGGCGGTAAGGGGATGCTTCGTACGGTATACGAGAGAGGTACCGCTGTACGATACACGAGGGGGTTGCTTGCTGGCAGTAGCTATTCTTTTCGTAACTCAGGACTCATCCCGGCTCATACGCAGGCATATGCATACATACTCGAGTATTAGTACATATTATATATACGTATATGCATACATAGTATGTAGACATAGGTTATAGGTACGAAACGAGACTGGTTTGGGGGTGCGTTTGGTTGGAAAAGGGAGGTTGAGAGGAAAAGGAAGCGAAGAGGGTACAGCAATAAATAAACGTACGGCGTGCGCTGGGAGTCGTCGGCGATAATACCTGATCCCTTTGCCTTGAATACTTAATGCTAAGTACTTGGTTGTATCTGCATATACCACCCCTTCAAATTCTCGCCAATCTCCACCTACATCCTCCATCGCTCTCTTTATATATCTCTCCCTCGCTTCGGTTGGAATATATGCGCGGCTTAAATTCGTCCATAAAAGTAAATACACGACGATTCATAATTAAGTGGTTTATTCAAAAAATACTTTGGTCCATTCATAAAATGATTTACTGATAAGCGATTGAAGATCGAAAGCGATATATCGAATAATCATCTTCCCAACAAAGTGGGATGCTTGTAGAATTATCTGCGCTCTCAGGGCCATTTTCTAAGCAGAGTGCGAATGCAGTGAGGGAGTGAGAGCGAGAGAGGAGAGAATGGGCGATAGGGGAGAGAAGATTGTGCCGGAAGTTAAACATCAGAAGAGGGAGAGGTGTCTCACTGACATGAGCCTATGCGCCTCCTTGGACACTCTCTTACATTCCTAAAGGAGGACTCTGTGTTTTCGACCCCTATGTGTCTGGTGTTAAGACCACGGTGAGGTACCGGTGTTTAAACCAAGCAACACACGCACGCACACAGTGCCAGGTTATACATGCATTATGCGCGAAGATAATGCTCTCGAATACCTTGCCTATATAGCAAATAACGTAGAAATTCACACATATACAATTCAACAGCGCGTCGGAGGTATATTTGCCTGCTTCGCGGATGAAATTCGAGATTGGAGACGCAGTATAATCACTCCCACCGAGCGATCAAACTACCGAGCACGTACCCTCTTTTTCCCCCAGGAAATGAAAAGATGGATTCTTGGAGATCATGCTTACAGTGATATCAACCTTGCGAACCAAGTAATATTTCGATAATCATCGAAAATACTGAGAGCAAAATAAAGATAGAAAGAACAACGGGAAATAAACACTATTGATGAACGCCCATACGAAAAGATCAAACGAACGAGATGCTTTTGTCACGTAGTCGAGCTTTTAGTTGAATGGTAGAAGAATGGCGAAGAAAAAAAGAGGATGCACGAGTGCATATTCACGCAAGTGCACACGGCACAAGCTCCGAGGGACGCGAGTCCAAAGCACACAGAAAGCCAACGACTATGGGCGGGCATAAGAAAGCTCTCTCGCGGTCTCTCATATATGTACATGTATAAACTCTCTTGCGAAATCGATAAACGGTACACCATCGTATATGTCTATGTTGGATATGTATCTATAGACCCGTGGTGCACGCTGATATACTTATTGCTTGTAGTCGTAACGTGTGTAGGTCGTGGACTACAGGAAGGTACGTAGAAACGATGCTTTGTATGGCGAACCGAGTATCAGAACGCAGCGAAGACCCAACCTAAATTCTGAATAAAACCGGGGCTGCATAAGAAATCAGGGCGTGATGAAAAACAAACAGCGGTTTAGGTTGCTGTTTGATCTTCGGCCGGGCATTCACAGAACTCAGACGACTCTCTTCAACGGGGTGCTTCTGTCGCTCTTTCACTCGGTTCTCGTATGTACCACTCGCTGGATTATCTATTGACTGCGAATCGCGTACATACCACATATATATATGTATGTGTGGGCATAATAAATGTGAAGGGATTACATTTTTTCGCGTGTTTACGTGGAACGTTGAATTTTCGGTGAAAGGTCTCCGAGATTGTAAAGCGAGCATTTGCGATCGAACTCGATGTGAAAATGTAGTAAACGATGGGATAAAACATATTTCCTAATTATATCTTCCCAGGGATCGACATAATAAAGAATTTCAAAATATGACGTGACCCAGCTCTTTTATAGTTTCAACATACACCAGTAGTGGCGGATAAGGCGGTGTACTGCTCGGTCCGTTACAACGTAATAATCGCATAGGTACTTCGTCCCTACCTGTATTCATATAATGGATGCTTAAATTGGCCCTGTATCAGCACTCTTTCTTTTCGTCTGTCATTTTGAAACGAGCTTTTATGCACCAGGCATCTTTAATCTTCAGTCCTTGATGATGCGCTCGAAGGGCGGAAAAAAGAAGTCTTCCGGAAGTCGTATAGTGGCGTTGGTGGCGCCGCGGCGGAAAAAGATACATGTATCATGTGTCGTTTTTCGTTATCCGAAAGTTTGCTAGTATCTCGAGGAATATGAAATGGAGAAACGAAAGTTCTCGCCGTGACACGTACATAGATAGGACAAATGAATGTCTCGAACAGAAAATAGAGAGTTCCGTAAAAGGAATTTATAGAAAATGAAAGATCGAGCCAATATTCAAGTTCATAGTCTTATTCGATCGGAAATTGCTCGCTGATGAAGATTATGATGTTATTTTGCCCGATATCTCAAAAATTCTAGGAGAAAAACGCAAACAACAAAAAAAAACGATTTACCCACTTGAGGTCGATAAAGTCTGAAAAATCAAAAACGGAACCATGATTTTCTTCTTGTACGCGAACTTTACGATCGATGTAGGCTGTTGAAGCTTCAGAAACTCTATCGTCGATGAGCGATGAATACAATATCTACGACGATTGTTTATCTTATTACCATTTTAGATTTCAATTCCCGGAGGGATTCAGTCGAAATGTGCCGAAATGTGCCGTAGGTATACATCGTCGAGTCCCTCTAGACTACCGCTGTGTCCCTATATTCTCTCTTCCTTGCGAGAGTCTCAATGAGCGTCTGTCGTTGACATACGCGGACGTTTGATCGTTAGTTAAGAAGTGAATAATATTAATTAAAATGTTCTTTTGCGGTGTCGTACAGAGACGTCGTCGTCTCTTTTTATTCATCTTTCTGCTCTTGCATATCTCACTGAGCGTTCTCTCAACTCCATCTCATTCACCCTTCTTTCCTGCTCTCTCTCTTTCTCACTCACTCTCTCTTGTTTCTTCAACCCTCGTCTTCGAAACGACCACTCAACTTTTCTCTCGCTTGGGTTCCTTGTCGCAGATATTTATTCGTTCCAGTTCTGGTATATTTGTTTATAAACCACCGCGCGTCGCTGCAGAAAAGTCTTCAGACCTCTCACGCATGCCCCTTTTCACCCTGACGCGAAGCTCATTCCGCTCCCCCCCCCCCCCTGCTTATTTGCAACCCACCCGTTTCTTTAAGCGACACACAGCCCACCGACGACGTCGCTGCCGACTCGTCTGTGAAACCCTTTGCCTCACAGCGATCTCCCCCTATCCAGCGAAACAAAAAAGCACATTAATGGACGCATTCGAATGAATTTGATTAATTGAATCGCGCGACTGGTACCACTATTTGCGAATTTTATATTTTCTCGTTTTTATAACCCTCGCACCAGCTAACGTCAAGATGTTCTTCTATCCTCTCAAACTTTTCTCCTTCTATGACTTCTTTAAAAATTGGTCAGGTAAATCTCCTTTGGGCGTATTCTGTTCGTCGTTTTTCGATTTTTAAATGCCGCAAGTGTCATCATATTGCGATTTTTTAATGATTTTTAACAGATTTTCATAAGTACACCAGCAATTTTCGCATTTTTTCCATATACATACATCGAGCACTTATTTTTTCATCGCAAACACAAACCCTTATTTGTTGGTGTTTGTAAGAACATTTTCATTAAATGGAAATCATTATGAAATCAATTTAAGAATGCAAGCACGAAATGCCACTGGTGTGTAACGTGATATAACTGATAACATATATGGTGCTACATACATAAGCGCTATTCTTCAACGATATCGATAAAGCTATTAACAAATTCGGCTTATCTGTTTCAAAATATTTAGGAGACAATAAAACGTGTTTGTCGGTGCCTGTTGGTGCTTCGTGTGTACCAAATGCTTTTCTCAATAACGTCTGAATATTATTTTGCGTCGGTCTCACGTTTTGATCAATCCATTTGCTCTGTTGTTTATGTGAAATATCTGAAAAGTGGAACAACGTCGATCGTAAAATGTCCCCTCGACAAGAAGCTCGTACATAATATCAACCTGACCCGAAGAAACGTTAACTATTACGTTTCCTATCCCGCAACTTCTATAGCGATAGCTTCCAGATATATATATAGCTTCCTCTCGTGTATTTCGATCAAATCGTATGGGCCAAGGGAACTGTCACTGGTTATACTTACTCCAACTAGGATGATAGGCTCGCATGCCAGAGTAGTTATTGGTTTTATGGTTTTCTCAGTCTTACGTATCTACTGCTTCCGAACCAATAAACTTTATGTTGAAATTTATATATAAGTACTACGTATGTATTTTTGATTAGTTCGTGCCATGCTGTAAGCGATAAACGCCACAGTAGACTCGCCCCGTCCGTCTTCGATATTTTCGAGTACTGCACAAGCGTCTTCAATATCGTATAGGGCAAATCACGTACTGCGTCATAGGTAACCGAATGCTGTATCGTTAATTCCAGTAGATGAGTGGATATTTCTATCGAAAGAACCAGCAGACAGATACAAATTCCATAAAAGAAGAAGCGACTGTAATTTCTCAGTTGACTCGTTTTCCATCTCTCGCCGGTCCCAACTTCTTCGTTCCTCACCTTCAGAAATAGTACTCTCCGCTCGCTCGTGTTCTCTACCCTTGCATCGCTCTCTCTTTCTCATCGCCATTTTCCAAGCTCACTCACAGTCGCGCCAATTCTCAACAAATTGTAATTTCTAGAAAGAAATTGAATATAAATGCTCGCTCGGTATGTAATTCAAATGCCTGCTGCAGCTTTACCAGAGAACATAATGATGAGGACGCCGGAGGGTGGTAGAGGGGTAAGTCGGAAGGGTCTATATATATTATTCAAAAAGGGAAAAGCACGCGGGCACGGCGCGGAAGGGAGTAGAGAGCAGTAAGTAAGAAGGACGCGCAGAACGAAAGTGAGAGCGAGAGCGAGAGAGAAGAAAAGCTTCGGGAGCGTACGCGCAAAACAGCAATCTTTGGAGGCAATCTCTTTAATAATAAATGTATAATCATACACGTTTGCAGTCACTCGGGCGGGTTTTCAGTTCAGACGTCCGCGGGGTTAATGAGTTTTCATCGTGATAATAATATCGCGAACGAACCGCGAATTTGACAACAATACATGCTTTACCCGTTGGTAGGAGCTCCGACGAATCCTCAAGGGTCGCTCTATACAGTGTGAGAGACAGAGAGAGAGTGAGAAAGAGGGAAAGATCACGAGCGAACTGTAAAAATTACATTGCATCGTAAAAGCATTGAGGTTACGCGTACGATCGTGGATAGAACACAACAATAGTGATTACGTAGAAAATTGTAAAAAATGTAGCTACGTTCCCAACGAGCCCTGAGAGAAATCTCTCGGACCGTTCATGCGCATCGAACGATACGTATATTTGAACATATACGCGTATTTGATGCCACACGCGTATGATATGGGACGCCATCAAAACCCGTCGATTCTGACGACTTTAAAACCCGCGACAAAGGTTCACCGGGCCATCCGCGGCAACGATATAATTCTCATACAGAATTATTATCGCAATGGAACACCACGCGCAACAATAACTGCAAGTAAGTAGCGTCTGTCGCCGACATTGAGCAATGGGGATGCTACCAACGCGCATTGTTTCATATTAAATCAAAAGCAGTGAAATTTATCACTGTTGCATGAGGAATCTCTCGATTGTATGTTATATTTTGGTATGTGTGTATGGACAAGCAGCGGACGTTGTATATGTGTGTACACTCAAATACAGCGAGAGAATAGATGCCACACTGTTATCACTAGAACGATGTGTATTTTATACTGCGAGTAGGTGTATTTCAGGGCGTATGCATATCTATGCTATGGCGCGAGAAACTGGAACGTATATACATTTGTTTCTACACGGGCGTTTGGTTCACGGAATAGCCGAGATTTCTGTCAGACAATAGATCGTTAGTTGGAGAGGATTTGGTTGTTCGTATTGCCAGCATATTCGGATTCATATTTACTGATTCTGATATCAGACCGTTACGATTTTCCATTTTGCGAAGAAATTATTGCTGATAAAAAAACATTCATTTAGTCTATGAATTCGAAATCTTATTTTCATTTTTATTCGTCCCTGCATTCCACATGGCAATCGAACGTTATATACGTTAGTTTCACTATCTCTTCATTATCGGCTGATGCCAGCTTACGGTCTGACTTACAAATATATTCTTTCCTCCACTCCGAGAACGAGCCATCGATTTGAGGGTTTGGCAGGGTTGTCAACGATTATGTACAGAAGCGAGTAGGATATCAAAGGTCGAATACATACTATTGCACATAGCACATTGCCCTTGTTCAACGGGGGATGATGAAGATCCGGGGATGCTATTTCCCTTGCCTCTGTCTCTCTCATCTCGTTCGATCGTTCCACCGCTGCATGTTCTCATGGTAAAACGTAAAGTGGGGCCTATCTATGAAGCAAAAGGCATTTCCCTTTTCAGCCTGGCGTATATGCATAATTAACGGAAAGGTTTACATACGATGCTCGTTTACTCTGGAACACGGATCCTGGGGTTTGATTTTAGAAACCCGCGACTACAGGCCGGTGTATAGAACGAGATATGATGATGAGAGGAAATTATGGATTACTAGTCGATCATGAGCGAAAGCCAACATTCAGGGTTCCGCTCATGATCGCGTGTTTTCGCGTCCAAGCGTTTGCGTTTTGAACGAACGGTTAATATCTCTATCGGCATTACATATATAACACACTTAAACCCTCCATGGTACATCCATACCACCGCCGCTTCTCTGCCTTCGTCGAAATTCCCAAGTATAAGCCTAAAAGCGAGAGAAACAGTGAAAGCACCAGCTTCCCGCATTGACGTGGTGCATATAACTAGAGAGAGAGAAATAATTAAGCTCAAAGGCTCACAGGTCTGGCCGCCCACTCACCCGCCCACCTTCGCATACGCGTAGGGTATACCCGTAGCTTTTAATGTTTAATTATTAATAACCGGCGCTAGCTTGTTTAGCCGTTTAAGTTTGCGCTGACGACCAATTTGTCAGACGCTTAATACTAATATGCTTGTATACGTTCGCCGCACGCGGTTGGGCAGCAGAAGTGGTAGCACACACCTTGCATCGAGGGATGCACACATTTCTTCTTATATGCTCTCTCTCTTTTTCTCGCATACACACGCAGATAAATACGCAGTCATTGCTCATTATGAATAGAAAAAATTAATTTATCCGTTCGAAGAATTCATGACAAATAAGCGAGTTTTATTACGATGCACGTTACTAAAACGTAGCGCGCGATTTCTGTTGGTGTACGCTTTGTGCTAACAGTGTGACTCTACGAAAGTGTCTGGCGGTTAGACTGGACGGTTGGGTCGGCGGTGCACGTGTCAAATCGGTATTTGCAATAGTCCGCGAACTTCGTAGCGATATATATATAAATGTAGAATCTGGAATTCAAGCGCTTGGGTGGTCAGAAGAATTTGAATATCCCCGTTGGGAAATAAATAGCGTTCGTAGATTTCCCCCTGTTGTCCATGATACGCCGGTGGGTAGCGTTCGTACATTGTACATTGAAAAGGAGAGACGAAACTCCAAGGAAGGAGTGGTGAAGAGCAACGTCTTAGGAATCCGACCGATTTCGTGGCAGACGTCGACATTCGTTGCGAGAGAAAACAGAAATTCGATTGAGAAGGATGTACCGGGCGGCAGAGTAGCTGATATATATACCCGGGAATGTTGAGCATCTGAAGCAACCCAAATACTGTCGCTCTCACCCTCCCTGCTCTGTGAGCCCGCCATTTTAGCCCCTCGTTCCCCAAAGATCGGATCCAAGACTTCCCAGCTACGTCCAACGAGGCCTCAAACGCTTGAGTAAACCTAAGTTATATAGGAACATCAATGGCTTTAGTTACTTACAAACTGGCACTTTTCATACACTTACCCCTTTAATTATATGAATGATGTTATATATTTCATACAATGGGCTGTATAATATGTAACATTTTTTTTATTTTTATACCTTATAAAAATCGAAAAAAAAGAAAACGGAATTTATCGTCAGGTGCATCAAAATTCCCCAACGCGATCATAAAATCCACAAGTTCGATATTCCGATGTCGTCATTAAGAACGTCATATATTAGTGCGAAGTGTGTAGCTGTAAGAAATAACTTTAACGTTCAGCTCGTTTGCCATCGCGCCCGCCTAACGACTTTCCTATTAATTTATTCCTCCCAAGTTTACAGTGTGACGACAGTCATGGCGATGTATAGATAGGTTAGGAGGAGTGAGGTATACGTGGCGATGTTACCGTACGCGTTCTGATGGGAGCGGAGTGGGAATATTCGCATCTTCAATCAGAGCATCAACGAGCTCCGTCATAAACTGGATGTAATTAACTTAAGAGAAAGAGGGAGAGAGAGAGAGAGAGAGAGACGGAGGATGTTTATATATCTAGCGAATACCTCTCTAGGGGGGCTTCCTTCTCTGTCATCTTTCCTGATCCTTCTACATCCGCGTCTTTCTCAACCAGCTACGAATATTTTGCCATGGTATCGTGTCTCATGACGAATCTGAAGGGAGTAAGTACGTGGGTAGATACCGACGATAGGAGTGCCGCAACGATCTCAGCAAGAGACGGAGTTACATAGACCCGATCGACCGGGAATAAAGCACCGGAGGAAACGTGCTACATGAGAAAAGGTATCAGAAGGAGGAGAGCGTCGCACGGTTATTTTAAGGGATGATACTATTGCTACGGATGCGTACCCCATCGCCCTTTCCATCGCAATTATCGTACACCTCGAACTCCCGCGTGCCTTCTGCACCAACGATCTCGAAATACCCTACCGTACGATGTACGGGTTGTATACAGATATATCGCGTTTCTACCGTACATAAGCTTGTGAGCTAAAGATGGAGTAAGAGGTTAAAGGAGCCACGATTGTCTCCCAAGTTTATTTGTAATCAACGATCGTGCGAAGGACGACCACATGCGAGTTCTCCAGCTCTAGCATGAGAGGACACCCTACAATATGCACCGATAGAATCACGGAATCGTGGTATTTTCTGCTTTGCATCGTAGACTCGGATGTGTACCACTGTCGGTGCTCCTATCTCTCCCGATTCGTCCCCTTTTCGCTCTGGAGCGAAAGGGAACAGTATTTAGATGTTGCAATAGCAACCGATGGGTGAAATCGAATTTCCATTTCTACGAACAAGTTGGTAGAATGCTCACCCTCGGCAGTATCGTACAGAATTTCACTTGGAAGTGAAATACTGAATATTTGATGAAGCCACCAACACGAGTGCCGTCGGTATGGCGTTTAAGTTTTCGTAAAAATTCTTGAAAGTGAGGAGCGAAATGAACACTTCGAATTTAATGAAACTTGGTGGAGATGCAAGGATCCGGCCGCCGTCATACACTAATTTGGAGATAAAGTTCTTAAAAAGAGACGAAAGAACGTCAAGAAGAATAGATGCGTATTGAGGGTGGAAGTAAGGGCATATCGCAGACTGAGCGCCAAGTAATTACGAATCCTTTATTGTCAACCACCTTATCGATCCGATCTTACGGCTTCCCGCACTACCTCTTACGTCTCGCTTCGCTAAACCTTGAGACTTGAAACACCCTACCATAAACGGGTTCTCTTTACTCCTTGTTTTGCTTCGGCCTGTCTTCGGTAGACCTCGTCTTTCCAACGAATTGATGCAGGATTAGGCACGAAGAGAGTACTCGGCCGGGGGAACATCCTGGAGTACGTATCCTTCGCATACCCTCAGACATTTCCATTGTTCTTATCGAAAAATCTCTCGGCATCAAGATCGCTGGGCTTATGTCTCGTATATTATACGCTACATATTCCATTTACATACATCGAACAATTTCTCCGGGATATTTGTGTAAAAGGAACTGATGGCTTACCGTGTACCAGCACGCACCTGAGCACGTGAGAGTTTATAAATACACGGAGTAAATTCGGGAGACAGTTATGGCGTAGTGCCCTTATATATATATATATAGATCTGAATAACTGAATGATATATACATCGTACCTATGATATATCGGTCCGAGAATAGAGATCGAGAGAAACGTCTTAGAGTGTAGGTACCGCCGAAGGATATCTCATTCAATACGGGCGTATTGTTCGCGTGTTATCATAATATCTCATAATTAATATCACTGCATTGTCGTATGGATGGATGGAGATAGTGAGAGGAAGAGCGCGCTAGGGATTGCAGCCAAGAGTCGCGCACTGATAGCAAAAGCAGTACGTTCTCTCCTCCTCGCAGTTGTCTTCTGCGTCTTCGGGTGTACTCGCGGTGAGTGAAGACGCCCTGTCCTACGCAGAAGTCGAAGATGGCTCATCTCTGTTCGCTTATTACCAAGGATGTAGAATCAAGAGAACGACCGAGACAATTCACTTCGTCATAGGTATTCACCGACCAGACTTTTGAAGATCGATGCGTATGATTAACGTTACGGTTGATGTCGGGGTTACTTTACTCGACTTACCGGTCATGAACGGCGATAAATTATTCTCGTAAAAACTCTACGAACATTCACGATCGTAAAATCGGAATTTAGAAATTGCGCAATAAGAGGGGAAATACGTCTATACACTTCCAATAACATCCGTACTAAACGAACTTCGTGTTCATGTTTAAGGTATGATATAAACCGCTATTAAAGTTCCCTATTGCGATCATAGATATTGACGTGTAGCTAGGATATTTGCGTTAGATGTTGCGCTGATTGTCGTGTCTCCGCACCAGTGGCTAGAGTAAGGTGGATGTGGTCTACTACTTAGTGCATTCAATTACAGAGTATATATTATTACAACTCCTGGCCTGTGGTCTTCGCACCACAGGGTATAGTGTGTTCTCAATGCTTTGCTGCAGTTTGACTAAGTCTAACAAGGATGCTGCGGTAGTACGATAGTAATAGCGAGTGATGCCATTGAGCTCATGCCTCCAATGAAAATCTCATAGATCTATCCCGTAATACTCCCGGAATGTCTCATCTCTCCGTTTAGTGTTTATTCTGTTAGTTTCCGTAGATTCCTATACACCTTTCACGACTGTCGATTCCGCACTTCGGTTACTGTAGAAGGAATCCTGCTCTCATTCACCGTCCTTGACGAATACGGCAATTCCTGGCCAGCACTTCAAAGCTCCTTGGTGACTCCTTCGCGAGAAAGCAGGGCCTTGACCCAGCCTGTGTACCAGATGCGAAGTCACGCGTATACGATATCCGAATTATCTCTTGCTTCCCAAACTGATGGGAGGAAGACATTGCCGTGGAACATCTTCTATAACGCGCATCTCCTTAGATGAGGAGACAAAACGACCGGTTCAAGATTCCTGGAAAGGACGAGATCATCGGATACTTTGACACGGAATGTCATTGAGAAGCTGTTTCATACGCTGGATTAACAAATATATCTCTAGGAGCTTACTACACAAACTAGCCCAAGCCCAACCAAAGGTTCTGGTATGAGGATGAGCCAAGAAAACTGGATGGTAACAGAGGTGGAGGCATAAAGGGTGAGAGGTCCGCGATAAGGTGAATCAAACCGTAAATAACTGCAGAATGGTAGAAAGGAAGGTGAGTGTGTATGAGTGAGAAAGAGAGAGAGAGAGTAAACGGGAGCTAGGGGATGAAAGGAGGTTAGCCGCTGAGAAGGATGGGCATAAAGGAGGTGGGCCCTAGGGAGGACGAGACGCCTCGCCAGTTGCAAAACTCGCCGAGTTTTATAGTTGAATCGCATGACTCCGAATTGCCATACATTCCACCGGGGTACAACATAGCTTTTTCTCCCTTTCGACGAATGCACGGTAACCTCCACCACCTCGTCCTCTCCTTTCACCCCGTTCGGTCATTCGTTGTTTTTTCCACCTTATTCTTCTTTCCACTATTCCGTAGCCCCTCGTTCAGCTCCATCTATTTTTATATCGCCATTCCTTTCTGTCGACCGGAGAACACCGGTAGCAGCTCTATATACTGGAATATACGTTGCTCCGTCTTGCGTTTTATTCTTATTCCTCTCCCATCCCTTTTTCTACTGTTTTTCCTGCTTCAACAATCCGCCACTATCCCCCGGACTATGCGAGAAACGATTAATTCCGTATTCCCAGATATTCCGTTCGCCTCGTGGAGAACGATAGAAATAGTCAAGCCCTGAACTCACCGGCGCGTCTGGTGCTCTTACGGCACGCCAGGGTCATACTTCATGCTCCGGGCTCGCCGTGTCTCTCGGCTCGTGTTTACGAGCAGACAATTTCGAGGTAAAAAGCGGTACAGCAACGGTGTATAGTGCAACCATGGAAGACCTAAAATTATAAGGGTAGCGAGCTGGAGGATCTCCGTCACCCATTCCACTTTCACCCTCTCGTCGCGTCTTTTCCGCGCTCGGAGTTAAATCGCGACTCCACCGTCTCGTGTTCGCTCTTCGAAGAGGCAACGCAAACAGAAGTGTATGCGACACGTAGCGGTTTACAGAGTGTGATAACGATCTATCAAGAATGGGATCGAAGTACTTTTCCAATATTTGTACATCAATATCATTGCTCCTTCCGGCTCTGAGCTTCGGCGCCATCACCGTTACCCCAATCGCAATGCTTCCTTATTGTTTTCGTTCGCCATCAAACTTCGACTAATTTACCACGATTCCACCCAGAAGTTATACATGTTATTCATGTGAGTCGTGACTCGATACAAAACAGGGTGGCGACTGGAGCTTTTGGTGGGTGGGTGGGGGTGGGGGGGGGGGGGCATGGGGGTAAAGAAAAGAAACATCGCGATTCGAAATTGCGATACGGCGTGCCCCGAGGATAGGAAGAGAGAGAGAGAGGTTATAAGCATTGCGGAGGGGGACGGGATGAAGGGGGCTGAGTTTCGAAAGTGCACGAAGGAGGGTAGAGAATCCAGGCCGAAGTCGGTAATGCCGAAAGTTTTAACGAGTTTGAGTGATCGCGGTCGATGTAGCCACAACAATAATAATAATAAGGCGCACACGATGATGATAATAATAATGCGGTTGCGGCGGTGGCGGTACCAACTTATCGCGTTGCTTCGAATAAAGCTACTACTACCGTCTGTTCTCGCAATATATTCCCCTTGCGTCGTACCCTCACTGTAACCCGCAATGGTCCCTCTTCTGTGCTTCGGCTCGAAACCTTCGCTTTCGTCGCTGCTTATACGCTCTCTCGTTGTCGGCGAACACACTGGAGCTCGCCTCTCTCTCGGGCCAATACATCCCCCGCAAGCACGACAAACCCCCTCTCGCAACTTCGAAATGAGAGTATAAGAAACCGCGCGGTTATAAACGCGTCCGCGAACCGTGCCCAACCGCCTACGGTGAATTTATGTACGGGAGCCAATAACGATAATGCGACGAGTGCACCGCGACGACAACTTACTTTTTTCCTTGTACCTCCGAGGGAACCCCCTTCCCTCCAACACTAACTTACCTGCCCCTAAGCAGCCCTCTTCTCGCGATCTCGGGCCGCAAGACGACGAGAAGTCTCGAAGTTTCATGCTCGCGCAGCGTACCCCTCTCTACGCGTAGATGGTCTTGTACCATCGCGAGGTGCTCTCGACAGGACTCCGTCGTTTGTACATTCGCGTACGAACGATCTACCGCCTTCTTTCGTATTTTCTTTAGGGTCGAATCTTTGCAACGGGGTGTACTCTCGAGGTCCAATTAGAGCATGTAGTCTCGTTATAAAATTTCGTTACATCGATAATGAGGATTTTGGAACAAACATAAAATAATATTAGCATTGGTCGCGTGCAAATTTCATCCGGTCGGGTACGGCGGGGAGTCGATCCGAGATTGTTCTTTTTTTTCAACATCCTTCGAAAACTGAGAAAGCTGTTTGATATTATGCGAACGGCAGTTTCGAGGGATAAATATATTCTACAGGGAGTAGAAAGATGTATGGAAAAGAGCGAAGTAGAGAAACCAATACATCATTCGGTCGTTGGGCGTTAGCCCGACAGCCAAAGCCGCCAAAACAGCAATTACCTTGGCGGAGAATCAAATGAAATAAAATTGCATTATCTGGCATGCGATAATGCGATCAATCATACACCCTTTTACTTCGGGGTGTATGCAATAGTGGTGCCCGAATAATACACTCTTTCGCCCAAGACCTGCTTTCCAAAAGCTCTCGTCCTGCCGGTTCGCCTTGACGCTCGATTACACGATACGAATGATGTTCACGAGTGCTCGTCGATAAATATTACTGCGCCGTATCGTATTATCGTATAGTATAGGGTTCGATATTCAAGTCTGATTGCGAAAGGGAAAGAATAATGCAGGGGGAAAACGTTCGGCCTTCCATCGAATGATCCAATGCTTTTTCATTATGCGTTTTGTCATCTTGGTAGGGAACCATCCCGCGTTAATCTCTCTCGTTCGCGCTTTCTTCATATACAAATTCAGTTAAAGGCTGCTACAGCTTGTATATATTTTAAGCATACACACGTCGACAAGAGTTCGCGGTTGCCCCCGCGTAGTTGGTTAGCGTTAATTGTAATGCTTTCTGGTCCATACACGATTACACGATGAAATAATCCCTCATTTATGAGTTAAGTGGTCTGTGGAACTCTCGACGGCGCTTCTGATGAAACGCTCTTGAATTTGCCCCGTGAGCTTTTAGCTCTGCGCGCCCTCGCCGTGTCGCGCACACCCCGAGATTCGTATCTCGCCTCGCACTTTTCCCGGTGAAATGCAGAGGGGATGCAGCTTGCACGAGTGCCGGCTGCTAACGTAAATGAGGGTTGTACGTTTACTGTCGTGCCGTGTTCTGTGTTAAAGTCGCGAGAGCCGACGGTGGGGAGAGAAGCAGAGAGAGAGAGAGAGAGAGAAAGAGGGAGAGAGACGCGCGGCATGACTTACCCCTAGCACCACCCTCTATCGGTCACGAGCTCACACCCCGCGGGTTACCTTTCTCGAGGCCTCGCACTCTTTGCCATAATTATATTCCGCGTACTGTGAAATTGCGAATAATTAAGATTTATTCGCTCCGAACGTATATGACAATATTTAATTCTAGAAGCGTTTGAAGAAACGATCATTAAAATTTAATTAGTATTGCCAATAGCGAACGAGAGATTGAAATCCCGCGCGTGTACCGTCGCCAAATTTCACGGTTATATTGTATCTCTGACATTTTGATAAATCATGATTCTTTGATTGTTGACGGTGATTGGACTTTACTCGAAGGTACCATCGATCTAGCTAGAGAGCTCGAACGCTAAATATCCCTTTTTTTAAATTTATTTTCCCTCTCGGTACTCATCCACCATATCGGAGCACGAAGTTATAGCCGAACCTGTCACGAAGCGAAGGCGCGAGGGTAGTGAGCGGAGTATATTCATGTATGAAAGTATCGAAGAAGGAAAAGCTGGATGATATATGACGACAATATGGTACCATATTTCTGTGGCTCCTGTCGTCCCATGGATTAAGCTTATACGATACTCTTCCGCGCGCGACAACCGAATATCTTCGGCAGTTGTCACGTACCGTATCATCTTTCGTGCGAACCCCCCACTGCACAATAATATATATATATATATATATATAATGCCACTCTCATTCTCTCTCCTTGTTGCGCGAGACTATGCGAGATCATCCCCGTAGTGCGAGTCCGCACCAGAGAGAGCACTACCAGAGAAGATCTCCTCGAACATTCTCCACCTCATCGCTTTTCTACTCTCTTCGCTGCTTCTTATTCGTATTCTTATTCTTTTGGCAACATGGTAGAAACGAGATACATCCGGGGTGCCGCGAGTGATAAATAATGGCTCCTGATCCGTTGTTTCGAGGCAGGAAAGAAGAGAGAGAAGTGCGCGTGTGATATAGAACGAGATATATCTTCAGTCATCATTCGCTACGAACGAAACACACAACGTGAAAAAAGTTCTAAGAAATGTGTGTGTCTCCGTGCTTTTGGGATTCGATATAAATTTATCCAGCAGCTTATAAGAAACGAAGGGGGATAAGTGTGAGAAAATCTTTGCGAAGATAGTCCATTTTTATCCAAGCTACTTAAACAGAGCGCGTAAGATTTTTGGTATATACGTAGATTGACGTATATGGACGAGATCAATACTTAAAAATAATCACAACCAGTGCCAACTCGTACCGAACATACATATTCAAATAAAGAAAAGTCGAGACCGACAAAGACTCGTGGACATTATTGTCCTTTCGCGTTTCTGCTCTGTTCTTTTCGGGACAGTCGATACAAAAGATATCACGTACGTATGTGTGTATGTTCCAGTGTGCCTTTTGTACCCTCACCCCTCTCGTACAGACTCCTCCGAGTATTTCTCACCCTCGGCCTCCCTCCAAACTTTCATTCTTTCGAGCAGAAACCCTTCTATATCGCTATGTCTTTATATTCTTTATTTTTCTTTAGACCCTTTCGTAAAGCCCACCCAGCGTGTGTGCCCTATCTGTCTCTCCCCCCCTCTCTCTCTCTCTCTCTCTCTGTCTCTCTTTCTCCGTCGCTATGCATATATATGTATATGGACACACTGAATACATACTCATTCGGCTCTTTACGCATCGGCGTTCGCAGACGAGGCAATGGCGCCCATTAGCGTCTCGAGCTACGTAAAGACTATCGGAAGCTCTCGCGCCGGTACAGAGAACGACACAGACATAAAGATCTTCCGAAATGTGCAGTTGCAGTACACACACACACACACACACGCACACACATATATATATATATATATCCATAGATACAGAGGAAGAGCGTGATGACGCTCGGAATACCGAAGGAAGAAATCGAGTACATACAGGCACCTCAAACTCTCGTCGTACATTTCTCCGCTCTGATAGCTTTTTTTTCTTGAGCTTTGCTAAAGTGCACGAGAAATCCCGGCATCGGCCGAAAGCGTTATTCGCTACATATATATAGGTACACAGAGAGCTCGTCGTCGGCTCGATATAAAAGGCGTTCACTGATTGCAGTGAAGGGGGAGTCTAATACTCGTTGAAGGTGGTAAAGAGGCAGAGAGTAGGGTGCGAGTAGGTGAGCCACCACCGTTCCAATGCCGCAGGAATCGTGTACAGTCTCGCCGAGCTCGCGCGAGAGAGAAACGGCGAGGGACAGCGTGCGGGGGACTCGCTGAATATCGCAATGCGGTGTTTTTAGCGACGTGCCATGAGCGATGGATCGGTTGACCGTAATTATCGTCTAGAGTTTTGCGAGGGTGCGGAATGGGAGTTGCCGAGGTTGGTAGAGGGGCTGGTTGGTAGTGCGAGGAGGGGAGAAATATAAATGAAAGAAATCGATTCGCCTCGAGCGCACGGAGATGCTATCGGGGTTCGCGCTAAGTCGGCAGAGGGGTAGGAAGAGGCTTTTGTGCGATTATATACAACGTATACATATATATACATATGATATGTATATTGTACGTATCATGTACGTATGTATGTGTATTCGTATCTTTCCTCTCTTTTTTTTTCTCTGACTTTATCCTCGTCAGTCTATAATATTCTCTAAGTAGCAACGTCGCGTCGAGAATACGCACACACACACACACATAGAAACACAGAGGGGGTATGGGGGTTGCATGCAACCCGCATCGACGGCCACAATGCGACGTGATTGTACCAATCATGCAATATTATAATCAATAATATTCGCCGTCTCTCTTTCTCCCATTTTTTTTTCTTCCGCTCATTCTCTTTTTCGCTATTAAAGGTTCGAATGAGCATGCCATGTTGATACACGAACCTCCGAACTCCTTGCAGTTTGCCCGCTACTGCCGTTAATTTATTATCTACCGGTGATGAACTGCGGAGAACTCGCTCCCTTTTTTCGTTCGTAATGCTTCGACGCGAACGTCACGCACACTTCAGAGACTTGTTTCGTTTTTATTTTTTATTTCATTTTTTCGATCGTATCGTTTTTATAATTCGTATCGGTGCTAGGATGAATTTTCAGACAATAACCTTGATTAAGGAAACATACTGCAGTAGGGACGCTACGATAAAATAATAAAACGAACGTACCGTAAAATAACCTCGATTATTACGCTATACATGCAACAGTAAGACGCTATGACAACCTTAAGTGGAGCGACAGATGCCCCACCCCGATTGAAATTATCCGTCGCTTTTTCCGTTCGCCTCTTCTCCCGCTGAGCTTTTTTGTTCGCTCCTACCGTCGAAGAGTCGTCATTAACTGCCAATCACTGCCATTCACTGGCGTGCCATTAAAAAGAAAGTGCAAAAAAATCGAATGAGAAAAATACGAAGCAACGAGAAGGATAGCGGTATTAGTTAAGAAACGAAGATGGAAGAAGGAGGGAAGGTGCGCGAGGAGGGGTCGAAGGTTTTGCGTCGTAGACAGTACAGAGAGGACGAGCTTCTAATTATTTATTTACGTCGGGGCGACGAAAAGCACCATCGTTTTCTTCTTTCCATCCTGTCTCCTTCGCTCTCGCCTTCGAATCTCGATTCTGCCCCTTCCCATTTTCAAGCTTTTTTTTCACTAACGCCGTCTTCACCCTGGGGTTTAATACAGAGTCCATCGGCAGCCCCTCTGATAATGCAGCTACAGGTTTTTTTTTCTCAAGAGGGTGAGAAGTCTCATCAGACCTTGGAAAAGACGCCGGAAATACCGAAATGACTAATCCGACTGGGAACGAAGTCACTCTGATAGTTCTAGCGTTTATTTCCAATCAAAATATTTTTCACAAATAAGATCATTAAGGCGCTGTAAAAGCAGATATACCTACCCCTGTACCAGTCTAGGTACCAGGTGAAAATGGATTTAAAAATAAATAATAATGCGTGTGCCGCAGCGATCGCTAAAACTAGCGAAAAGTCAGAACGTTGGTTCGCTTTCGGCCAACCCCGAGAACCCGACTTCCTCGTTACCAGCAGCAAAAATCTACCCCCCCCCCCCCTACCGGCCCTCGCTGTAACCCCCTTCGGGTATATTTAGTTACTACTTTTTTATAATTAATACCCCCGGTGGTAAATTAAGTTGGCAAAGGGAGAAAAAGTATTTTTCAAAATAAATATACGCCGTTGCGGTTGGTCCAGTGGTGGTCGGTGCTCTTTCTTTCTCTCTCTCTCTCTCTCTCTCTCTCTCTCACTCACACACTCACCCTATCTTTCTCTTATCCGGCAAGCTTTGGAGACTGGCTTCAACTTCTCACTCGCTCCTTCTCTTTCTACCCCTTCGCTTTTTCCCTTCTCCAGCTTCCAGATCGTCAGTCTAACTCTCTCGTTTTTGTACCTTCCACTTCCTTTGACCTCGCCTTTCTGCCTCTCTCCCTCTCCCTTGCTCTCTCACCGGCTCTCATTCTCTTCAACTTCTCTGGCTATTTTCGTTTCTTTATCATAATCTTTTCGTTCTCTACCTTGCTTGGCCCTTCAGGAGAAAATATTCTTTCAGTCGTGCTCGGTTATACGGTAAATTATGCGACCACGATGTGATGCAAGTGGATTATTTAGACGGTAATAGTAGCGTACAAAGCGGAATATGATCGACCGTGCTGCCAATGTCTTTTCCTGCTGTCATTAGAAAAAAAACTAGCTAGTACGATCACCCGTAGAACAAAAGGCTCGATAAATTTACGAAATAAAAATACCGAATGAATCGAATGGAAACCACCTCGTTCGCAGCATTAGCTCTCGTCTCGTTCGAGACTTCGGTGCAAAAGTGGTGTCATGCGTTCTCCGAATTTCAGAGTTATTAGGCAGCTTTAGAAGGGCGAACAGTAGACGAGAATCCGGAGAACGTTTAACCGAAGCTTGGCAAAAGTATAAAAAAGAAATATATTTTTTTCATTGTCCGCTTTCACGGGCTTCTGGAATTACCAAGTATTGAATGGCGCACACGCCAGTCCGGATACTCGTCCGTATGTGCTTGCACGTAGATGCATCAAGCCTATCCAAAAGTCAGGTAAATATTCGAATACGTTGATAAAGACAAGAGGGACAAGAGAAAAGATGAGAAGGGGGATGAGCGACAGTACGGGAGAACCTGGGCTGATACCGCATCGTTGATGTTTTCGCGATTCGTGCCGGTTTGCGTCGGTAACGTCAGGACTCACCGAGGTGGTCCTCATCTCATCGTTTGCAAACGGCCACTCGGGGAATACAGGACAACGATACGAATCGTGAATTGCGTTTGGAGGGGTGGTCGAGGACTCGACAGAGGAACACAGCAAGCTCCACCAACAGCAGCCTATTTACTCGGATAACGATGCCCCGGCTTATGTCGAATCGGCTCTCTCGTTCTATCCCGCTCGCTCTTCCATTTTCTTTTTCCTGTCCCTCGGAGCGATTCTTTGGCTCATCCATCTCTTTCTCTCTCTCTCTTTCATCTGCATGTTTTTTTTTCGTCGCGGTCGTACTGTCTCTCTCTCTCTCTCTCTCTCTCTCTCTCTCGAATAATGGCAGCACCAGCATCAGTCTCGCCCTCCATTGTTCCACCATAAAAATGTCAGTCCGTGAATCTATAGTTAGTCTCACAAAGAACACAATGAAAGACGTATGGAAATAGGCAGATAGGCAGCTTTCCGCTTGTCCTGCTACTCTCTCTACAGCCCTCTTCCTCTCTCTCTCGCTTACTCTCATTCTCTCTACTACTATTCCCGCTATGTCTCCATCAACCGTCCGCCTCCATCGTCGTCGTCATCGTCTCCGTCGCTACCGCCACTCGAATGCACTTGTCGTGCACATTTAAACGCGGTAATGACGCATTGTTGAGAATTATCAGGTTCCGGTACTAGATGGGCTTCACCGTACTGTTTTTCAAACGCGAATTATCATCCGAACGGTAAGAGATAGGACTCGAAACTTTTTCATCCCAGCTACATTAATATCTGACCTTTAACGGAAAGAAGGGAATCTAGCTGTAATATAGATACAATATAAAAAACAATGTTTTCCTCTCATCGACCTTTGAACTCTTTGTACTTTTCACCATTTTTACACTTTTCGTTCGTACTTTATCGCCATCGTTAAAACAAAAAGGATAGCGTCTGTATATATATTCTCGAGTTTCTTTTGTAAATCACTTAATTGATCAATCGTCGACCCCTTCGAAGGTTAACCTCGATTTTCCAAGTTACCAGAGAAAGGTATGACAGGAAGAAAAAAAAATAAGGGGTTACAAATGAAAGGGTGAAGGAGAGAGAAAAGGGTTCTGTGAACGATCGGTCAGGTCTCACTTCTTTATCTTAATTATATATCCTGAAAAGTTAATTACTTTTTTCCTTTGTCTCTCTCACTCTCTTTATCGTTTTTTCTCTGAGATTCCAACCTCAAAAATCAAGACGTGGGCTTTGAAATTTTCTGTTCTTTCTCTCTCTCTCACTCTCTCTTTCCCTCTCTCTCTCTCTCTCTCTCTCTCTCTCTTGCAATATGGGAAGATTAAAACGAGAACAGATTATCTTTATTTTCAGTTTTCTTTCATTTTCAGAAATTACTAAATAATACTTTGAAAATAAATTTTGTTTTTATGTCGTATTTGTTGTAAATCCCGCATTTTTAAGGGATGAAACGTGTTCTTCGACTCGGTTCACTCGGTCCTTCGTCGTATCTAAGAAAAATCATAATTATAAACCCCGGTCATGGCAAAGTGGAGACTAGCATATGGTTGTAACATCACACGTTCTCCTATCTCGACATTTTGCACAACCACCAAAGAAGATACGGTCTCTGGTCCTTTCGTTTCCTTCTGCAACGACGACGTCGGTTTTGCCGCCGCTCAGACAAGCGAGGCGTCAGACCCATCTCGTCTCACTTCCATCGTATGTATCTATACATATATATATATATATATCTACAGCGGTTTTAAAGTAATGAAAAATTAATAGTTATGGATACGGCGATATAATGAGAGTGCTAGCTGACATTCGTACGAGCCTCGTTCGCCTACAGACGCACCACCGAGTGCAACATATATTAACGACAACTATATGGGGCGTTCCATCCGTACTCGATCTATCTTAAAGTACAAACAATTTCTCGCTTATCTCTCCGAATTTACGTCGCGATATCAAGTTAAAAGCAGTTAAACCTTTTAATTCTCCTTGAGAAAAATATATAATCGTCGCAAAAGCTATTAATTTATTACCTTTGACATTTTTAGCCATACTTTATTTGACGCTACAAGCTTTCCACTGATTTTATCCGTGTCCCTGACTCGCACGTGTATTTACACACATGAAAGCTCGCTCGCGTAAAGGACACATCCATCTACCGAGAAATATGTTGCGAGCTATACGGCGTAACCTGAAGTGTACGAGAAACGATGCGGTACACACGGCATATCGAGGCAAAAGCGCACCCGCAGTGGCATCAAGAGTCGGAGAAGAGAGCGAGCTTGTACCGAGAGGGAACGTGGAGGTTTTCGCGAGAGCCTTTTCCCGACAGCGACAAAGGGCGTTTTTAGAATATTGATATCGAAGCCGCTACATACATAATGACGAGAGAGCTTTGAACGACGATGAGAGACGGAAAAACCGGCGATTTCACCTTCCCCTCATCATCCCACCAGCCTTCACCCATCAGGCTTTTGGCTTCTGTACATATACGTATGCGATAATACATATATCTATATATATGTACATATTTGTTAGACACGCGTGTATTTTCCTTTTTATATATTTCGTCGACCCCTTTTCCGGCTTTTTTTCATACTCTACGACGCGCATCAAACCTCTCCCTTGCCCATCCCCCTTTCCTCTCCGACGACCCTGGTTTTCTTCTTTTTTTTATTTCGTACGGTTCACATTCGATGCCTGAAAACGTTCCTTCGATGACACGCGCTATGCGGATAGAAATGAGGATCTGAAACGAAATCGACGTCAGTCGACGGTACATCGACGCGAGACGCGAGCTCGACAAAGAGTCTATACAGACGGAAAAAACGAACCGCGCATCATCTCGTATCGCGCATAACGGCAATTCCAAAGCTTTTTAGCTACAGCTTTTAGCGAACGGTGATATATATTTTGTTTCACTCGCGTCATCACTGGCATTATTATTATTATTATTATAGTTATTATTATCGCAATTATTGTTGAGGCTTTTTGCGAAAACGATCCGTTTTTTCCGTTCTTCCCGTAGTTTTATTTTTATTTTTGATATTTTTCAACGAAAGTACCGTATAGCCGGAGAGGCTTTGATGATGAGGGGATAAAAAGGGGTGAGAGTGCAGGCGGGCGTTGAGTGAATGAAAGAAAGAAAGTAAGAGAAAGAGTCTCCGGAACAATACCAGGGGGCTCATGGATTAGTATTTCTCGATGGATGCGAAACAAATAATATATACATACATATATATGTGTGTGGGTGTTTGCCGAATAGAAATATTGTACTATGGGGGATGGCTTTTGCCTTCGATTTATTTTTTTATGGGAAATGGAAAGCACTACCAGCCGAAGATAATCGGTTCGTGCGGCGTTCCCCATCGCTTACAATATAAAGCGTCCTGTCACGCACCACTTTTAATAAGTTGATATTTAAAAGAAATCGATTACTTACTTTAAAAAAAAATCGTTTTTTTATTCGCGAGCCTAAGAGGTTCGCGATTTCAATTTTTCTCGTGTTTTACGCGTTTGCAGAAATGTTGCCCGTATCACGATATTTTTATTCGTATAACAACGAATGACTGACTCTCATTACCCACGTTCGCCACGAAGATGCACAACGAAGGGTGCACCGTTAAATTTCACCCGAAGCGCATTTTAGGTAAAAAGCAAAACAAAAAAGAAAAACTATAACGCCGCTTTCTCGCTATGACTGTGATTCGAGAGAATGGATCGCGAGAGAGGGTCGCTGCTGTCGTGGGTCGAATGAGAAGAGAAAAAAGAATCAAGGGTAATGACAAATTCACGTCGTGCGGATAATTGGAATAAATAAAGGAATAATAGAGGGTGACCTGGGAAAAGAACAAGACAGATATATTTGAAAGGTGCGGGGATGAGGCTGGGTGGGGGCAACGGGGGGAGGGAATTTGGGGGGAGGGCGTGGGCGAGAGGGGTGGTCGGCGGTACAACCCCTTGACATCTGTAATTAAATGAAAACAAAAAGAAAGTAATCGTACGCTCTCGACGGGTGAGCCAAGGCAGCGAAATGGGAGAATCAGATAGGGAAAGGCGGAGAGACAATGCTCGCTCTTTTTCCTCCGACTCTTTCACCCCTCCCTCCTCTCTCTATTCGTCTTTTCCCGACCCGAACGCTGAGAATGAAATGTCACCGGCCGGATGTGGACGAGCTATTCGTTCGGATCGTCTCGCTTTTTTTTAGTATTTTTTCTTTTTATAAATACGTATAGATATATTTTATTCCCATCCTCATTCTTCCCAACCTCCGCTGGCCCTTCTTCGTTCTTCTTTTCGTCTGAACGAGAAGCGCCATTATTCCCTGCAAGAAGCTGCTGTCTGAGCTTTCCGAGAGCCGCTCTCTACGGGCGACGCGCAATAATTGGGACAAGAAAGACAAGAAACCAATTATCGTAGCATCGAAGCGAGTTGACAAAACGGTTTATTCTTCATTTCGCTGTTACTCGACTTTTTTCCCCATTCCGACATTATATTCCAATATCTTTCTCTTTCGTTCGTCCTCGCTCTCCCTCATTCCTTACCTTTCATTGTTTACATCAACGGATAAAAATTATTATGTTTTATCGAGAAAGAGAATTGAGTTAAAACGATGGGAAACGAAACGAGATTGAACGTTAAATTTAAAAAAATATAATTTCGGTATGGTGAGTATAATTGTCAATTTTATAAACGTTTCCGTCAAATCGTCTTCTTTTTCACGGAACGATGAAAAATACAAACTCGACGACAATAATGGATATTGCATTGTATCGCAAAAAAAAAGAAAAAAAACGCGATTTATCATCTTTGACATGTTCCCTCCGAATGCGAGGGTAAAAAATGACAAATACGAGGAAGAACGAGAGTGACGGGAAACGTGTATATCTCGTGGCATTACGACATCGAAATTACGATACAGTGACAGCTGCAACGATACACACACACCCACACACACGCACATATATATATATATATATATATATATATATATATATATATATGTTTGGTTTTATATAAACGATATTGTCGCGAGCATATTTTGGTCTATATATATGTATATAATACAATAGGTTCTACCAGAATATATATTATTATATAATACGGAGTATCGTATCAAGCATTTTTCAGATCCCTCTCGATCGTCTTTTTCTCAACCCCCTGGAAACTTCTTCAAAAACACCCTCAACCCTCGATGCTGTATCTACGTCCATTACGGGATACTCGTGTGGCTGTCTCTGTGGCATCGGAAAGCGCCTAAGCAAAGACATCACAAAGCGATCTGCGCTGGCGAGAAATGTGGTGGGACACGACAAGAGAGGGTGGGGAAAAATGAAAGAGAGAGAGAGAGAGAGAGAGATCGTGCGACGCGAGCAATATGCCATCAAATTCCCGTAACCATCAATATCTTTCGTTCTCGTGCGGTTGAAACATAGAATCCCCAACCAGTACTCATCCACCCTACGCCACCCCTCAGCGCCACCCGGAAACTCGGTTCCAAAAACCGCGAGGCGCGTCACGTCTCACACCCTTTCCGTCTATCGTTTTTTTGTTCCTCTTTCACTGTCGGTTTCGTTCACCGTTTCGCTTCCACTTGCCTCGTTCTTGTACCCATACGGAACACACTGAAATGTTTTACATTGCAAAATCAATGCCACGCGGCATCGCTTTTCCTCCCTCGTTCCTATCTTCTTTATAATAGTACTTACGTATCGAAGTGTTGTACGGGGCGTCCCATGTAAATTCGTGGATTTTTCGAGAAGATTAAACACATTTTTCTTGTCAAGTTTTTTCGGATCTTTTGTAGGTAATGATAAGGAAATTGACATTTTGATAAGAAAGCGAAAAGCGAAATCCGAAACTACGAAGATGATATTGACGTAATGAAGGAGAGAGAAAAAACATGGATTATATCCTAATTGAGTTGGTCGAGTTGACCTGAAACGTCCCATATATTCTGAATACGCTACAGGGTATATATACAAGAGCTTCCGCTTTTTTCTTCGCGCATATACGTACATATTTCGAGAAAAGCTGAGTGATAGTGTGTAGCAGGCGCGGAGTTTCGCTTCCAGTAAATCACACAATTATTGAAAACGCGTTTTGGTATCCACAGCCTCGTTTTTCTCTCACTCTCTCCCCCTCATCGTCTTTCTCGTTTCCAAAGCAATGACGAGATAAAAGGAGAAATGAACGGAGCGATTCTCTCCTCGCCTCGTTCACGACAACGTAGTCGACGGTACGAAAGAAACGATCATTCCCCGATCGAGCTTCCACGTAGACCGCGTAAGTCGTCGAACGCTTTTTAAAACTCGCCCGACTACACGTAAATCGGAAAATATTATCGCCGAGAAACGCGTTGTGAAATAAATAAAAGCACGATATAAATCGTTCGAGGACAAAAAAGGGGACGACGGAACGAATAACGGGGTAAGAGAGGGAGAAGGAGGGAGAGAGTCGGGTAACACAGATCGACGCACCGCGGTAACATCAGCTCGGATAGAGATAGGAAGGCGCACATTGTAATGCTTTATGCAAGGTCCAATCTCGCGGATGCTTCGGTTCTTTTTTATCTTCTCTGTCGCTCTTTTTTTTTTAGATAGTCGGAGAGTCACGGAGGGGGTGTCGAGAGGCTCTCTATCGTGACGAGAGAGCCAATAAAAACTCACTTCGCGGATTGGGTAATAAAGCTCCAATCAAAGGCTTAATTATTCGATTACCCCTCTGCCGGTATACCAGAGGTGAAGTGCTGTCTCTCTCTCTCTTTCTCGCGGTGAATCTCGAACGAGAGAAGGGTGGTTAAGGGGTGCGATCAGTTATACGGGAAGCTGGTATCGTGTCGCTTCGAAAAAAGGCTTTCCTCTCTCTACTTCTCTCTCGCGCGTTGATGCTTTCGGGATTAAAGAATCGAAGATAATTAGAAATAAATAGGACGAGAGGAGGGTTGGTGAATGGTGGTAGTGGTTGGGTTATACCTCTCTCGTTTCGAAGCGAAAGGTTCGCCAGAACGACCTCATTGTTTTAATTAAAAAGAGGATTGGGCGAGAGAGTGTGGGTGGAGAAATCCCCACAGGAAAGACGACGCCAACGAAAGTTCTCTTTCTGTGTTTTCGCCTCTTCCCTTTCTCTTCTTCCTTTCTACCTACTTTTATACTCTCTTTTCCATTGTCTCTCTCTCTTTCTCTCTCTTTCTCTTCCCCTCTCTCACGCACACTTTCTCTCTGCATCTCTCGTTTAGCCCTCTTTGCATTTACCTATAGGATCAGTGTGTATGTGTGTGTGTGTGTGTGTGCACAGATATATATACGAGAATCCCTCTTTTCCTCCCCGTAACGTATACCCTTTTCGCTTTCGTCTTCTTTCTCTGATAGGATTGAGAGGCACTTGGAGCGTAAACTGGAAACAACAACAGAAACGGACCGGGCGAGGAGTCACGCCTCGATTGAGATAAAGTCGTCGACGTTATATCTACGTATATACTATAGACATACATATTTTCTCTCTACCTTTTTGGCTATGGTCTCCACCCAAACCCCCCACACTAATTCTCGTTCGGTGCTTCATTGTGACATTTGTTCGACCCCCGTCCCAGTTTTTTACTTCCGTCTCTACACACGACGAACCATATTATCCTGTATTATATAATAAAGGGGATGGACATTTTTTCGAATACAATAGAACGTACTAAAACATTTTTTAATATCACGAAACGGTTTGCCGTAATGCGATATTATAATATCGAAAATGAATAAAATCGAATTTTCCGTATCATTTTTTTGTCTTTCCTTAAGAAGGTTCACGCGCCATAATCATAATAGTATATGCAAAGTAATGGCAAAATCATCAGATACAATTTTTTCCAAGATATTTTTTGGAATTTTGCGTGAATCTTCTTGAGCATTGTATTATAATGGGTAACAAATTTGAGAAGGTTTCACCATCTAGTAATCGAAATATTCAGTGTTTAAAATCGCAACTTTAACACGAGGTCTTATGGGAAGTTACGAAAAAATACGATTTTTGACAATGAATAACTCGATTTCTAGACGGTAAAACTTTCTCAAATTTTACCCACAGTTGAGTATTATTGTTAAGAAGGTTCATACGAATTTTGTACAATTAAACTTGGAATTCGTCTAATGCATGGTCAACGCTTCAACCTCCTTAAAGTGCAATCGATTGAAAATTCTCGCTAGAGATAAATTCGCCAAGTATTCAATATAAGGTGCACTTTTATCAAATTTTTCTGAGTGTCATGGGTATTAGTTCCTCGATGCTCGAGAGTCTCGAGAGACCTTGGAGGAGCTCGCACGTGTTCGGATATTGCTCGTACCCTTATCCGCATACGTTGTACGATATCCATATGTGCACAGGGTTTCGAGCGCACTCCGTTAAAAATTCGACGGTATATATCGTCGTGACTCAACCCAGAGAAGACGGATCGCTTCGCGTCTTTCCAGGTTTATTAAAACCAGCGTGAAACGTGTTTCCGTGCTCCAAGCCACGCGCGTTACCTCGTATCATGCTACGTGCTCGATCGGCAAAAAAAGAGAAGGGGTCGACGCTCGAGGGGGAAAGAACGGAAGTTCGCGATCGGGAAAAGTAGAAGAGCGAGAGGGGTTGCGTTACGCTTCTCTCGATGTGACGAGAGAAAAAAAATGGTACAGGAGCCAACGGGGCGTTAATACGTTCGACGATTTTTATGTTCGCGTTCGGGAGGACATATTGGTGCGGCGTGCTTTAATGCGACATTAAATTTGAGTACCCGGTAGGGTGGTACGTAGAGATATAGATATATGTATATATGTATATACGCATAGATACGCATATATATGCGTGTATTATACATCGGCGCCGCTTTATATTGAAATACATATTTCATAGCCGTGACGATCGCGTTCTGCTCTGAGCTACGTATACGTGCACCCCCGCCGATTTATCGCGATAAAATTCAAGCCTTCTCGTACGTAATATACTCGAGATATACGTAGTACGTACGATATAGTCGCGCCTTCACAAATAATTCACTCTTTTCTCTAATTATCACGCACATGCCGTATAGACAGACAGGAGTGCCCATTTTATTATCGTATATGAATATGAAATGCTCTTATAAAATACTGTACACGCTGGTATCCGTACATAAATATATATATTTATATGGGCAAATGCCGGTATATTACGAATAACTTCGCAGCAAACGCGAAAAATAAAATAAGAAATTCTCAACGTGTCTTCATCACGACGACGATGTTTTCAGTGATGCACCAGCTTTATTAGATATTTCTTTCAATAGAATAGAAATGCAAACAACAATTGCCAGGTAATTTTTCTCTGTGCGTCTCGAATAGGAGAGAGAGAGAGAGAGAGCAGAACGAGAGGAAGAGAGAGAGAGAGAGAGAGAGAGAGAGAGAGAGCCAGAGAGACAGAGAACATTGAAGTGGAGGAAAAAGAGTGGAAACGTTGAAAAGGAGTTCATTTGCGGAAAGAGCGAAGATATACATTGGAAAGGCGAAAGACTGTCGGAGTACTAATATCGAGCCGTGGTGAAAAGTTCTCTATATTGTCTCTCTGTCTCTCTCTGTCTCTCTCCCTCTTTTCTTTATTTCGTTCGGCGGTGCGAATAATGTTTAATATTTTATATCAGAATTTCAAGTACCTAGTAATGGTTTTACTACTGGAACCCAAGATTTTAATAAATTCCCGTATTCCTTATGTAATTATTTATTATGACGATTAATTTTCGGTCAAAAAAATATAAAATGTGAAAATATTCAGGTTTTCCATCTGCGTCGATGGCTAAAAATTCTGTGCTTCAAACATTTGCAAAAATTACGAAGCTCTTTTGAATCAAATTTTGCTAATTTCAAAATCCTTACCACATCCGTACAAATATAACGAAACCAACGGCATTCTCCAAGTCTACTTGCCAGCTTTTTAAACCATCCTCCTTAAATATAATTAGAACAAACCGGAAAAAACTTACAGCAACTTCAAATTTCGATATTCACTGGTTTTCGAGAAATCGATGAAAAATGGAAAATCGATTGTCAATTTCTCGTGAAATAGGAATATAACATTCACATCTCTGATCTTTAATAATGTTCTGGTAAATAATATTGTTTTAAAACTCGAAGCAACAAAAATCATGATTTGCCATCGCATCCCTCCATCCGTTCGTACAGAAGTGAGAAATACACTAATACAGTTACATCACGTATCTATCAAAGCAGGTAAGGGACGCCCTCTGGATAAATGAAGAAGACGATAGTACCTAAAAGCGAGTGATGGGGACGAGAGAGCGTACCGAGTCTCCAGTTTCCATTAGCTTTCGTATATTCGCGTTGCGACGATGATTCGTCCGTTCGTCCTGCAGTTAGCACACCACACAGTCGTAGCTATATTCGCTTCGCGTTTCCCGGTCGCGCTTCCTCGCACATTACCTCCTGACGGTTGCCCTCCTCTCTCTCTTTCTCTCACACACACACACTCCTATCGGCCACACTGACTTTTCCCCAGCATCCTGATACCTTTAAATCTCGCTCTCACGTTCTCTCCGTCCTTTCGCTCTCGCGGAGATTCCGCAATTAATTATTTTGATGCATTCGGTTCAAGATTTTGCCCGAGCTACCACGAGAAATCCTATCCCACGTGTAGATTGTATGAAAAGTGTAAGTGTGGGTGTAGCTATAGATACATTTATACACGGTTCAAGCACGATAAATAACAAAACGAACACGAAAAGAAAAACAGCGTTTGCGCTCGTTGAACCGATATCGAGATAACGCTAGTTTCGTTCTATTTTACAACCCTCTCTTGATATTTGAAAATTTAATAAATTTTACTACTATACTATTTGTAAGACTATTTTTACTTTCTCTTCTTGCCGAATATCGAAACATATTTTGGGAATTAATTGTAACTCATCAGCATCGATAAATCTAAAAAAAGATTTTTTTTATCAAAGCGTATTTGGCACGGGCTTGATACGTGACAATATATACATATATAAAAACAAATGAGAGACTCGTGATGATACATCGTTCATCGTTCACTATAATGTAACTTTTATATTGTGACTGGTCGAGTTTCGACGATGACGCCAGGCGAGAGTAATTCACAAACGTAACCCCCCTCCCCCCCCCCCCCCTCTGTCGCCCTTGTTCGCGTTTTTAATAGCTATTATACGATGAATTCTCGTTTGTTTCTGATACTTATATACGTATATATATGTATACACTTGAACTATTGGCGCGTGCCGGGATATATAGACCGGCTCGAGCGTAAAAATATCTTCAGTGCGATCGAGATGAGCCGCGGGTCAATTGGGTGACGTGACCCGATAGTGTCCCCCAGGCATTGACACTCGTAACGAGAGCATCGTCGTCGGCGTCGTCTTCGTCATCATCGGTTTCGAGCCGACTGTTCAATTCTTTCATTACAATATCGTTCTATATAGCATTAACTCATTCATCTTTCTTCGGTACAAATACGTATATATATATATATAAATTTGTTCATAGCCTGTGGCGTCTACGAAATCTCCCATTGCGAAGGGTCTCGCGATCCCAGTGGCGTTATATTCTATTTAAAGCTCGCGACAGCGTCCGGCGATGCAATAATCACGGGGGATATACTTTATCGCAAACGCGCGTTCATTGGCACTTGGCACTCTCGTAGCTATAGAGGTATAGAGAGGGAGAGAGAGATCCAAGAATATTGCCGGAAAGCGATGATGAAAGAACGATGATAAAATCCTCGACGTAAACGAGCGACTCTCGTAAACTCGACAATTTTTAATGCCGTCGCTTCCAGGAACTCGCATTTAATTTTCATCGAAGACTCGAACCGAGTTAAATATAGATTCGATTCGGACCTTTGCGTAGTGACCGAATTATTTCGAATGAAACGCGATACGACGATTTTCTTGCTTCGTGCCAAGGAAGACTTTTGTATTTTGAATTAAGCTCCGTAACTATTATTCGGTTAGATCGCTAGAAAGGCGCGCGTTACGGTGTGATTCCGCTCGTGTATATAGAATTACGGGCAGAGAGCTCATCATCCCTCGTAACGAGAAAGATAGCGCGATATTATGTGGGAAGCGTCGGTGTAGACTTATAGATATGAGGATAGACAGACGTACGCGAGTGGGATTTCGGAGCGCGAGAGAAGGGGCAGGGGGTGGGTAGGGGGTAGGGGGAGGACAGTCACTGACGTCGAATGCTTTGTAGAAAGTTTGAAAACTCGACGAGTGGATTAATATCGTCGAGTTCTCGTTACTCGTTGTTGATTTTGTCTGCGCTCGTCTCACCGACGTACCCCTGGCTTCCACTAGGGGGTGTTAACCATCCTCCCACCCCTTTCCACCGTCTCGTCTCCCAGCGACCCCCTTGGCCCATCCCTCTTACTATAATAATATATAGTAGAGAAGAGCAGACTACGGTCACAGCAACCTTCTCCAAAACGCTTTCCAACCCTTTCGCTTTATCAACTCTCAACGCTCGTTGTATATATGTACTGGTATATAGTTATAACAAATACATTATATACGTATGTATATTTATATACGTGGAGGAGGCATCGGTGAGAATGAGAAAGAGAGAGAAAGAACGAACCAACTCTCTCAATCCTATCGTCTCTCGTCGCGAGTCCGCGGCGACGGCATATACATCTCTTTCCGTGCTTGCCAGAAGCAGCTCGAATGTCTCTAATGAACCGGCTTGTGTGCTTAGATCTGCGGCTCCCGTAACCGCTTTATACGAGGCCGTGCACGGTAAAAGCTGGAAGGAAGCGCGCATATGCGCCTCGCTCGCGGGGTTCAGGTAAATAACGCGGTTTGAATAAAAACACCGAGGCCCACGGGGCTCTTCGCTCTTTCTCACTGGTTACTGCCGCCTCGACTTATAATACTATACATATTAATATACGATATAGATCTATTTACAGTCAGAGTTCTCGTAAGTTTTTCCATTTTGCGTCGACGTTAAAATTGATATTTTCATCTCTCCTGCGTAATTCGAGAATTTATTAATGCACGACCGATAAAAAGTTATTTTGAATTTTTGTTTTTTGCAATTTTATTTTTAACTACATGTGTCGGTTCGATGGCAAAATATCCACGTATGCTCACTCCCCTATAATCGTCGACTTACGAGAACTTCCATTACATTACGTTCACCTTCTTTCAACGTGAACGCTGAACGTCAAAGAAAATACTCGATAACGAAAATTACAGAGAAAAACAAGATCATCTCTGTTATACAGTAAATATACAGTTGACGTCTTATACTTCGCACATGTAATACTCGGGTAAATATTATTCTCATATTGACTCGAGTCTACGACCAACGACGCAAGCGCGTTTCATCGTACATGGAGAACTTGGTCGAAACGTAGGAGAGAGATGGTACGTACACGTGGTAGCGCTGGTTGAGAATCATGTATTAAAAAGTAGCAGTAGAGACGAGCCGACATGAATTTTTCACACAAAGGAATACAAATATAGTATATGGATCTATAGTACGAGCCGAGTGTCGTGTTGTCACGAGGTAAAGAGCACTACCCATATCTCGTATCTTTCATATTAAAATCTAATATATGCGAGCGCAGGTAGACGCGTAATATCTATTATAAAGTAATATCGCTGTCGAAAACCTTCCGGCGAGGATTTTTTGTCAAATTTAACATTAATATTCGAGGTTACGGGGGTTGCGGCGGGGGGGGGGGCGTGCGGAGAGAGATGGAGAGATTGCCGTTCCCGTCATTTTTATCCCCGTTGCGTCGAGAGAGGTAGAAAGAAGAATAGGGAGGGGCAGGGGGTGGGTGGGGGTGAACGTGAAAGTGATGCACTGCATTATAGAGCGGAGTGGCTCTCGATATGGCAACGTATATAGGCAATAAATTTTCGACCAGAAAATAAAAAAATACCGTAAATAATATTACGTATTTAAAAAAATCGTACAAATTTATTAATAATCGTTTCGTTCGAGCTACTAGGATTCCGAGTGTTTGCGAAATCAGGCAGAGACGCACGAGTAACGAGCCGAAAGATCGAATCAACGGACCTACGGAATAAACGAAAATTCGTTCGATAGAAAATCGGACGTCGAGAGAGAGAGAGAGAGAGAGAAAGAGAGAAAAAAAGAATAATAAATTCCTTAGCTCGCTTAAAAGCACGATACAAAGAGGGATGAAATAACGAGAGCGAAGTAGGAGAAGGGGCGCAATGGGCTACAGATAAAAATTTATATCGTCCGCGTGGGGATGGTTGAAGAAGAGGCTGCGCGGGAGAGTGAGTCGTGGAGGCCGACGAGGCGAGGAGGAGGTAGAGAGGGAGCGAAGGTATATTCGCGTTGGCCGGGATAGTGAATTCAAACGGGCGTGTAATTGGCAGTATCGTAAAAAAGAGTCAAGACCGTTCGGGCGGAAGGAGGGTAACGCGCTCTCTGCTCGTCGGAGACGAAAGAAGGACGCGAGTCGGAAAGAGCGCGCGCGCGTGCGCGCGAGAGAGAGAGAGAGAGAGTAAAGAGGAAGTAAGACGGGAAGTTTGGAGTGAGAGCGCGAGTGCGGTGTATATGGGAGAAAAAAAGAAAATGATACTACGAAGGGGGCTGCGTTGTAGCAATCGCTGTCTACGTATATATACGGCAGTGGCGAATATGCCACGAAACGCGAGCCGGAGAAAGTGGAATAAAAAAAAATGGGTGGGGGGAAAGTTGCACTGGGGGCGGCGGGGGGTGGTACGCGGGGAGAAAGAAGAAGGTCTTCATAATGTTTTATCCCCAAAACCACGGTGCTCTCGCTCTTCTCGCCGCGTGTCTATATCTCTCTCGAAGAGCGATATTGTTAATATGCAAAGGAGCATCGGAAAATGGGGTGGCGAGAATAAGAATATACATTCCTATGTATATATGCGTTACTATATATATATTATAACTATATATAAATATATAGTTATAGATGAACGAGAGTCTGCGCACTTTCTTGCCTCCGGGAGTACGAGCGATCGAGAGAGGTGGAGAAGGGGAGTACGAGAACGTGGGGGAGGTGGAAGATGCTGTGGGGGGTTGTTCGCTAGGCGAGCAAAATGAACGGAGAGGGGTTTATGCTCCTTCTGTTGATGGTTTGCGGATAGAAAGGCGGAGGTAGAAATTGCGCGACCGCCGCCGCCGGAGATTATCTGGGCGCCTGAACATAACGAGAGAGCAAAAGGGGGTAGGTGGGGAGAGGGGGAGGGGGGGGGGGGGGTGAGAGAACGATTGCACACCGAGCAACTATACGTATTTCTGGTGGTGTGCGAACGTACTTTTTTTTTACTTGCCCGAACGATTGGTGAAAAGTTTCTTTTTCTCAAAAGGTCTCGTCGTTCCTCTTTCTTTCGTTCGCATCAACCCCGACGTGTATTATATGAACTATACAAGCCATTCCGTGCTCAACCTTTCGATGTTTTTTGATCCCGATTTTCTAAGAATCGAATCACGATTTTTCGCACGATTAGGGTGATTTTGTGACTTTATTTTATTGATGTTGAAGCGACGAAATTATTTGATCGATGAAATTGATGAAAAGAGAACATAAACATGTCGAAACGTACGAGAATGTATAATACAATGCCAAGGATTGGAACATACGCTATCAAAAATTGTCGATCAATTTCCGATTGATCTCGATCAAACGTTGGTCGACATTGACCACTCGATGTACGTGAATACTTTTGAGGCGATTCCAGTGCACTTTCGATACATTATTTACGTTCGATTAATCGTCGAATGCTATATATGTATGTAAACTCACGTCGGTTTTCTTCCATTCGAAACCTACCACCTCTCCCCTCACCCCACTATTGGAAGAAGTGTGTATCGCGTAGACGAGAGCGGTGGAGAAAATCCGGTCTCGCGTTAAAAACAAAAAAAATGGCGAGCACAGGCTCGTTTAATCAAGGACGAACGAGGGGAGGAGAATGTTTCCGGGAGTGCGACACGGAAGGCGGAGGGGGAGAGAAAACGCGCGTAACCCCCACGTCGCGAGCAAGAAAAAGAGAGGGAGAGAGAGACTTTTCGCGCTCGCCAAGAGTTCAACGAATTGTTTTGATAAGTCGCCGAGACAATACGTCGTTAAGGCGTCGAGGGGTGGAGTGCGAGACGGAGGGTTGAGGGGGTGAGTTCTTCCATCGAGGTAGTGGCGGCGAGCTAGGAATCTACTCATTCTGGAAGGAAAAGCGAGCAGCGGGGCAAGCATACCAGGCCACAAAAGCACGCGGCGAGTAACGAAGAAGAAGAAGAAGAAGAAGAAGAAGAAGAAGAAGAAGAAGACGACGACAACGACGACAACGAGGACGACGGAAGACGCGAAGACTCTCTCGAAGTTTAGATTAAACCCGCCACGGATAAATATTCGTAATGGAGCGCCAGGGTGCCATAAATTAGCATGCTGCCCTCTTCTCATACTTCGCGTGGTCCGCCTTCCCTCCCCGCCCTTTTATCCCCCGTTCTTTCCTGATACGCGCGCGCGAGCTCGCGCGTGTAAGATTCACCGACGACCTCGCGCGTTTCGTCAGGATGCTTATACTTTCGAGCTCGAGTCCGGTATCTAGCTCGACTGATTAAGACACTTCTCTCCCTTCGCTATCTACCACGGTTACGTTGAACTATTACCCCAAAATTTAGGGGTAGTGGTTGGGGAGGTAAGGCTTGATTGACGTAGAAAAGTTAAGAAAATTGTTGAGAACATTTCAAAAAATCGTATATTGGAAAATTGAGCATCCGCTAGAAAATTAATTAATAGAGAATACTTTACGGATATGGATAGCGATATATGTATACCAGAGAAGGGCTCATCGGCTATGCAAGTATCGAGGGATGGAAAATGGCACGTTCCGGGGAATTATACTTACGGATACGTAATATATGTACATAGACGTATAGGTAACAGAGGGAGGGGGCGAATAAACCGCTATTAATCCACATCGGAATTGAGTATTATTAGGGGATGTAGGGATTTGCGGCGGATAGGGTTAAAATCTCTTTCGGTCGTTTCTCAGGAATATCTGGAAATCGGTGCGTCTGTAATACACACGTATATGTAATCGTACACTTGGTATACACGGAATGTCTATAATACACGTGTGTGGGCGTGTGCGAAGGTCGCTGGAATAAGAACGACGATGGTATAGGAGAGATGGAAAAGGAGCCGGGGCAGGGTGAAAACGTTCCAGAGCGAGGAGCCACCACCCCTTCCTATCTGGAAGATTAGTCGTCCAGATGCGGATTTAGTTTGTTTTATTGGTTTGCCCGACCCGAACCTACTTGAATGGCTCTTAATTGGTGTGTTGTGCAATCTGCGGTCTACGCTCTCTCTCTCCCTTCCTCCCTCTCTCGTTCTCTCGATACCACATACAAAAGACTTTAGATTATACCGAGACTACGAGATTTATCCGACACCCAAAATTAGGAATTTCCGCCGACTAGGTCCCTGATGCGAATGAAAAAGAATCGACGAGACTCTTTTTTTTAACGTACGAGGATTAAAAATCCTCAAACTGGACACTATGTACGTGGCGAACGAAGCTTGCGTCGGCAAGCTCGTCCCTACCACTTCCTCGTCCGTGCGTTCACGCGCTAACGTCAGAATTCGTCGAGTAAAGAAATAAAAACGCTATAGAAATACGTATATAAGGAAGATAGACGGGGTAGGATGAAGGACAAGGGGGTGAGCGTGATCAAGAAGGATGAGAAGTATTCTTCGGGCTACCCAGAACCATTGCAGCAACCAGGGAGAGGCAAGTCGGATTCTCTCTCTTTCTCTCTCTGTCTTCGATCTCGATACGTCTTATTGTGCCTGTCGCGGGCTGGATAGCGATGAGGGAAAGCGAGGACGGTGCCTATGGTATACACCATGAAGAACGAAGAGAAAGTAGGAGAGAAAAAAAAGAGACAGAAAAGAACAGCACCGTGATACTCGTGGGGCTGCCTGCCTGCGGGATTGAAGTGGATTAATTGGTTGAACACTCACGGGGCTCGACCGAACCTGCTATGTTGCGATCCCCCGCGCACCCTCGCGAACCGACCACCCCATTCAATTACTTGTGATCTTCACCGCGAACCCTTCTCCCTCCGCTCCCATACATACGGGGTGTCCTATTTTTATAACCGATACTCATTTTTTTAAAAGATTATTTACTCCAGCTACGGCCGACTATGAAACGAAATATGTATAATTTGTATTTTTCCGAAAACCCGCGGTATATAGAATCTCAGCATCCCCTGAGATTGATGAAAGTCACCATCACCGATACATATGGAACGCTACCCGTCGAAAAATGTAAATTGGACACCCCTTACGTAGCTCCCTATATTTTATATTATATATATTTTCGAAACCTGTGAAAATTGCTTCCTTGGAGGAAAAATAAGGAGACCTCGCCGAAAGTGAGACAGGATTGAACGTCTCTCCTGACTCAGAGGAAGATAAAATATTCGATCGAATAAGCGTTTCGCGTCGACCGGAAGCCCGACGAGTAGGATTGGACGTGTACTAGATCGGACACTTCGATCACCTCTCTTCTGTCTCACGGGCTCTTTGCACCCTCTAATCTGCGTAGATACTGTCAACGAGAGGGCGTTCAGCCTTCAGCGAAGAGAGGCGATTATCCATTGCGTCTCGTCAATTACCGAGGCGTTCCCGGGGTGACGAGAGAATATCAAGAGCCGAGTTGTGCAGTTTGGATGTGTGGGTGGTCCGTATTCGTGTTCGACTTACACGAATGCACGTGCCAACAGCTTGCCGCATGGTTATAGTCGAGTGTAAGGCCGGGTGTATACGTACCGAAACCCTCTCCGAACGCCAACACATTCACCATCACTGAATCTCGAACCTCTCTCGGCTGATCGGCTGCTCTCTCTCTCTCTCACACACACACCAGTTATTTAATTACCACGATCTATCACACGGGCTGTCGGGTCCTACAGTCTATAATTCATGATCGATCGTATACCAGTCCAGTCCAGCGAAATCTGGTAGCTCGCACACGGTCGCTTCCAACCCCTTCTTCTTCTTCTTCTTCTTCTTCTTCTTCTTCTTCGACAACAAGAGAAATTTGTGAGCGTTATAGATAACTTTGGCAAATGCTATGTCATGTCGTCGTTGATCTTTAAAGAAGAAACAATGATGAAATTTTCTACGACCGGAATAAATATTTTCGATAATAAATATTTCATCCCTTACGCTTTCTTGAAGTTTTAGAAAAAGGGTCGTGTATCTTTCCAATTTTCAATCTAGATAAGATGACTAGCGACAAGAGGGCTAATTCGTATTCCCCTTGATGTCTAGTGAAGTTAACGGTTTTAAGGGACAAAAGATTATAGATCGGTAGGCTGCGTTGCCGACGAAGACGAGGCAAGCACTGGTTCCCAGGAGGGTATGGCAGTTATATACTGTATATTTATATATATGAGCAATATAGGGGGGTAGTTTTAGGAGGGATGAGAATTTTCCACGGGCCGCGAGAGCGTCGAGAGCGGAAGAGGAGGTGAAGCAAGAAATTGATATAGCATATACGAAAATGAATTGCAGCCCCCTCCCCCTCTCTTTTCCCTCTTTGCCACCACTCCCACTTCCTCGACGCTAACGTTCTTTTGCCGAATAATATTTCGCACGGCAATTTGCTTGCGCCTCGGTTTTTATGCTCATTTTCAATTTTGCCCCTTTCCTACGCTCTTATACGTAAGCGCGTGCTCTCGCTCGCGACGAGGACCAAGGACGAGTATACGTCGACGAGAACGAACTCGTCGCGAAGCCCCCAGGTTTCCCATAAAACTTGTATTACCATATCGTATCCAAGCTCACCATTTTTTCACGTCCATATTCTTCATCCCCTTATACCGCGCGCTCTGCCATGTTTATATATCGACTGCTCTATCCGAAGCGTCCTGCCATCGACAATGACAGGATGAATACAAACGGACGCATTATAGATACCTATGCGCCCTTGCGAAGTGGTAATACAAAGGGGTGGGTATATCACGCCTCGTGGTGCTTCGGGAAAAACAATAATGGGGCAAGGGGGAACAGGTAGACTTTTCTCTCGCGTTCTCGTTCGGCGACAAGTGAATTGTTTAAAAAAAATTGTACCTCCAAGATACGACGACGATACGGTGGAAATCGCTATGTATTCGGATGAAAGGGGGTTAAATTGAAGACTATTACGGCGGCGATCATGGATTTTTGTTTTCAGAATTGAGTATTTTTTATTTTGAACAAAATCCGATATGACCGCGGGAAAATATTCAATTTTATTAGTTTTTGTGATAATATCGGTAAATGGATTTATATGATTAAATGGATTGTCGACACTTTTGATGAAAAACTTCTTAAGAATACAAAAATAAAATATGGAAGAAAAACGATATTATAAATATTAAAATTGAATATAAAGGATGAAAATGCTAAAGATTTTAATCGCATGCGACATTATAAGGATTTCGTATAATCAAATAGTTGGTAAATTGATAAAACAAAATATTAAATAATTGTGAGTGAAAAGTCGGACGTCTCCGCGAAATCTGGCACGTCAAAACTTTACTACGAGAGCTGGGGAAACGTTCGCCATCGCAAAAGGGATACAGGGGGTTGATTCAGCTTTTGTACCAGTACTTCGTGAGAGTCTCCCGTACCCGATTGCCGTGTTTTCCCGTTCTCCGGTATTCGTTTGCCCCTTATTTGTCGCGTCCCCGGAGAATGAAACGAGTAAAAGGGGAAATAGCACGTCGAGGATCTCTCGATACCGGGAGAAATAACGTTCGAGAATCCCGAACGCTTTCACTCCCCGAACACAACATCGTGCTCTCCTTTCGCCACGGGGCAAATTTTCCAGGTTCCACGAAGCCCTCTCTCAGCTCGCGCGGCCCTTTTGCAAAAGTTTGCCGGAATTCGACGTTCGATGTGTCTCTGCCTTTTGTACAATCTATTTGTATTTCCTAAGTGGCCTCGTCCTCGCTCCTTATCCCAGCCCCGCAACAAATTTATCCAAATAAATTGCCACGGGTAAATTGAAAAACGTAAGTATTTCTACGAAATTCATTGATATAATTCATTTCTTATTAAATCATATGAAAAAATCTGCCAATTGACAAAAATATATAAACAATATTTTTAAATGTCGATCTATAAACAAATTTATACGATATAAAACTATCTATAATAAAATATGTGCATTAATCATTCGTAGATTACCATTCGGCGACTGGGAGAGTTGACGATGGAAACTCGTGGTGTGGCCAGGCTGAATGTTGTCCTTTGTTTTTTCGTATAACAATGGCTTCTCGATTTCGCCGCAGGGTTATTACGGCGACGGTGGCTATACGTATATAAGCTCTATATATATATAATCATCCCTCTTCCCTCGACTCTGTGGTTTTCCTTCCTCCTGCAAGCTCGGGCACACGGCTTGATATTAACGAGGGTACGGCGAGCTGCTTTGCTCTTGTCGCGAATAAATCATATAGAAAAAAAATCATACATACATAATGCTCGGGCAAGACGATCGGAAAAGTCCCGCACGTTCGTACACAATAAAGGCCCTACTGTATTTCAGCCTTGGCTGCTGCTCGATGTTTTAATTGATATTTTAATGGACTGTGCGAAAAAAGGCGTCCTTAAAGTCACAGTCAGTCAACTACCCTCCCCCTCTCCCTCCCCTCTTTTCACGACACGTTCGCTCCGATTCCTTTTTCTGATATTCACCCCCGCAAGATACGTTTCCCTGATCAGTCGAGCGAGAAGGAAAGACAAAGGAATTAATGGAAGCCGCGCTGGAAGCTGTGCGGACCTTCGTAAAAGCGAAGCCCCCTTCCCAGGACTCTCAGCGACACACTTCCGTTTTCATGGCTATCGGTAGGTATAACCTAACGTACCTATATATTATATATTAGTCTCACCGACGATGAAGAAAAGGACTGTATAAAAGCCTATACCGCAGGCCGGGCGATTGTGAGACCCGTCAAACGCCATCGGTTATAATTTATTCAAATTAGCCACTGATTATTCATTAAAAAGTTCGTTAAGAGGAACGAAGCTCCCTCTCACGTTTTTTTCTCGTTTCCTCTCAAGATATACGCCACTTCTCGATTCTCGGTTTTGGTTCAGTAAAAAAAAAAAAATTTTTAAAGATAATTCTCGAAGCAAAATTATGAGATCGATAACTTTTGTTTTCGGAAGAGAAACGTCGTGGTAAATACGCTCGTGCAAGACGAATAATTTTTAACACTTGGCACGATATTTATGATTTATAAAATGTTACGTATGCGCGATACTATTTCACGAAGTAATAATTGTATCACTGCTTTTTTCATGTCGTTGTGGTTGCCCGTAGCGGAAAAAACAGAGACTGGGTAAAAAGAAAACAGGTGGGGTGGGAGAGATAGGAGAGGGTAGGTGGATTTTGCGAAGAGGGAGTAGAGTCGACCCCGCTTTCTCACTCGAGCAGCTTTTCGTACGAGAGAGAGAGAGAGAGAGAGAGAGAGAGAGATGGTGATAGAAAGGGAGAGGAAGAGAGAGAGAGACAGAGGTAGCAGGAACGGGAACAAACGTTCGTGGAATACCTGGAAGCTACGGAGCCGGAAAAAAAATAGAAGAAACCTCATCCTTCGAGAGGACCGGGAGAGTGGCGAGGGCAAAGAGAGAGAGAGAGAGAGCACGTTTGGTGCTCGTTGGTGAGAAGGGGGTGAGAGTTGGCCCCTAGTAGAACAGCCCATTCTACTCCCGGCAACGCTCGTGAGCGCGATCACCCTGCTTTACGTACGTACGATACGTTGAAATACACGGACAAGTGGAAAGGGGGTCGGAGACGTGGGTGGTGAAGGTGTATGTATACATACACGAGTGCGACAAAGCAAGCTCAAGGGCTGAATTTTAATTATTTTCTCTTTGGCAGGTATAATATTTCAATGCTCGGCGAGTAGGAAGGTACGGACCTGGGTCTACCTGATGCTCATCTCTCTCGTCGCCATCTCCGCAAAGTAATTTTATTATAATTATACCTTATATATAGATATATGTATGTATATACATATATATCCATATATGTAATATGTGCGTATGCTCGCGGTCATTTAATGCGAGGCGCGCGTCCATTTCATCCCTTCTGCAGTCCGATCAACCCTTTCCTCGGTATATATATATGTTTCTCCTATTTTCCATTCCACTCAGTGTTTCTCTCTCGGCACTGTGTATACTATAATATGTACATAGAATATACACGGTATATGTATTTCGAGTACGTGATATAGACCACCGTATCGTGTACACGACAGAGAGTGCAAGAGTGTACGAGCGGGGCCGATGCCCATGCGTGGGACCGGGAACGCCGCGTTGTATTGTACGAAGTAAAATTTCGTAATTATCGCGGGCGTTGCAGCGAGTCTCTAGTCAGCAACAAATTTGCCACAGGATGTTTCTCGTATATATGGATGTACATTCGCGAATTTTCGAGGAAATGGATTCTCCTCCCTCTCGACCGCTCGTACCGCTGACGTTGAATGCCGGACTGAGAAATTCGACGTTACGTGGAATTTTCTTTTTTTTCTGTTTTTCCGTTACTCGTTGTCCGTATTTTGGTCAGTTTTTCATGTAAGCGGTTTACCTAGGAAAAAATACGTATACGTATATACAACATAGTTGGTGGGGATCTCAGCTCGCATTTCCCCGAAGGGATAACGAAATAAAATTTTTGACTTTTTTTAAATATTTGAATAGAGATTTTTCTTTTTTTGTTTATAAAAAGTGAAATCGAATCTACTGTTTTTTTAAATATTTTTGACACGCGAACACCAACGATAAATGCGTATAATATAAATATATTTTAAGCCCTTCCTCGTGTTCTCTGCCTTTTCTCGCTTTTCCTCGAACCGTCGTCGTCGTCGCGGACGCGGGCTCGTACGTCGTCGAGAATAAAGCTCGAAGAATATATGCCCGCGTCCATGTGCGTCTGTATTATATTTACATATACAATATACATCCGCGCACGTGCGCGACTATATGTGCGCCATCACCGGAAATTCAGAATTGCAAATTCTTTAATTCCCGGGACTCGCCTCGCGGCACGAGGTTCCTCCCCCCCCCCCTGGTTGGTTTCCTTCTCGGCCCAGGAAAATACCTTTGCCTGACCTATACAAACATCGGGAGCGAGCAAGAAAACGAATGGGGCTGAGAGCGAGAGACTAAGAGAGGGAGAGGAAGATGGAGCGCCGAGAATGAGGATGTGTATTCAAAAATTTACATAGGTACATTCTGATTAAAGTGTCCTAGAAAGCAAATCTAATACAGCAGCCGGCCACGGCGACGGTGACGACGGAGACGAGGGCAGGCAAGAATCTACGAGCGTCCTCTCCGCAGTACGCGGGGTTTGCTCCACCCTCGCGAGACGATTAGCGGAATTGTTGACATTAGATGCGACTAAATTTTACGAATCTTTGAAAGAATCATTGAAAATAATTGTACCGAAAACAAAAAGTATCGGCTTCGATTTCACAACGTCCAACTGTGAATAATTTCGAATAATTATATTATACCGAGTGATTATTGATTAATTCTTGTTTTTTATCATTATCCACGATTATTCCGTTGGAAATTAATTCGCAATAATATTTCGTTAAACCGCTAAAATAGTCACAAAGTGATCGGATTAATGAACAAAGTCGAAACTTTCACGTCGCGTTTTATTTTTCGATAGGACGATAAACCTCCTGGTGAACGTGACTAAACGAATAATTAGTGCTACTTTGAGGGGATCGGAGCGTGGAGATAGAAATTTTTGTCTGCGGGCTGTTGTCACTTCGCCAGTACCGATTCTCCCTCCACCGCCGTCATAATAGGATTTGACATTACGCCTACTGATTGGATTTTCGATTAATCAACGCTCTTGGTGGAGGATACGACAGATTTGACGCAGACCGAGAGAGTTTGTGAGAGTGAGAGCGAAGTAAAACGAGGAAAAAGTGCGAAGTTTGAGCGTGAGCTCGCGGATGAAAGAATAACGAGGCTCGGGTGGAAACGAAACGAAATTCGAATATTCTCTCGTGCCCATTCTCTTCTGCTTTACGCGTGTCTTTCCCTCGCTCTTGTTTTTTTTTCGTTTTTTTTTTAAATTCTTTATATATGCGCGCGGTTGTGTCCGCGTCTGCGCGAGTGTGTGGAAAGGCTGATACGAGAGGGTGGGTACGGGAACGCGGCTGTAATTGCAAAATTGCATTAGCTTTGTATTCTTCCGCCGTGCGGCCAGACGTAAGAGATTATACCTACGCGATATACTCACCCCCCTGCCCTCAACCCTCCTCTTCACTCTTTCTTTCTCTCTCACGCACACACATACACTCTTTCGAACCGCGTTCGCAGCAGCTTCACATGATTCATTATTGCATTTTTGAACACGAGGTATCGCACGAGTCTCGCGACAAAAATCCCCTCGTAATTCAAGAAAATTCCGCAAAATCTTGAGTTTTCAAATATTTGATAATGGACCCCAGAAAATAAACAAAAATTTACTTAATTTCAAAATAATTTCACTCCGAAGATAATTTCAACCCTCTAGAAATATCACTGCCCGAGTCGAAATTTTTACTGCTCCTTACAACCTCCTAGACTCCATTTCCTTTGTAGCGCTTGAGCCGCCGCCCTACCCTCAATGCCAACTCGCCCTCCAGCTCGAATCTAGTCTCATCGTCGACCCTCCACAGCCTGCTCCCAATCCCAAGTTCGAAAAATCGGACCCTCCCGACCCTCCTAGCAATCCCAACTGAGCGTGGCGAGCCTTTCCAGCCCGTCCGCGATACAAATGTTATCTCAACCCTATATCTAACCGCTCTTTCGACCTCCGCATCGGCTGAGAATATATTCGAGCGAGCATCGATGAGACTAGATTCGAGCTGGAGGGCGAGTTGGCATTGAGGGTAGGGCGGCGGCTCAAGCGCTACAAAGGAAATGGAGTCTAGGAGGTTGTAAGGAGCAGTAAAAATTTCGACTCGGGTATATTTTCATAAAAAAAATTGTCGGTGTATTTTATTATCACCTCCATTTCGCAACCATTTCTCATAAAATATATAATTTTCATGGATCTTTACATGAATATGTACGAACATTTTTTAAAAGAAGAGTTATTTGATTTTATATATTATATCAATATCAACTATAAAGTATAAAATGTATAAAAATATAAGGATTGATATAAAAAATAATACTAACTCATAGAACACAATCACGTTATTAAGTAATTACAAGACAAACAAATTTTTAAAACATTAAAAATGTTCTCATTGCATCATACATCCTGCATTATCTTATTCTAATTCCATCGAATTTATCGGTCTCGCTATAAAACAGTAGTCGTCAATTTGCATAAAGACGCATATCGATTTTAATGCCGCTACTGGCATCAATAAAGTATTATCACCGCTATGAAAAAATAATGGTTTTTGAGTTTATTACAGTTACTTTAATTGGTTTCGTGAATTTTTTTTATTTGATGTTTTCTTGTGTTTGGAAAGATTTTGTTTCAAGTTATATTTAAAATTTACGTTTTGTTTATTTGTTTTAAACATACGTATATTTAAAAAATTAAGGTTTATTTTTCTTTGACGTATATAGAAGTAAATTTCAATTTATAGTTATTATCTATATATTTAGTCGGCTTATTGCAAAAGATCACTCACTGACATAAACCAAACCTTGAGAAAAGCCGTTCATTATTTTTACTAGAATATTCCAACTGTAATAATCGACTTTAAGTAAGTCATATACATGACTTATTGATAAAGCCAAATATTCTGGTAAAAGTAATGAATGGCTTTTCTCAAAGTTTGGTTTATGTCAGTGAGTGAATTTTGCAAAAAGCCGAATATATATCGATAATAACTGTAAACTAAAATTTATATATTTTATATGAAACGCGCAATGGCTCAGCGGATAGGGCTCTGGCTTCGCACGCAGAGGGTCCCGTGTTCGATCCCCACACTCAGCATCGATGGAAGAATTTTCTACAACGTGTTTTTCTGTAATCCTGACGGTTCGGATTCTTCCAAAAAAAGATATGACCAACAAAAAACCTCGCTGTGATGACCTGGGAGGTTGTAAAAAATAAAAATAAGGTAGAATTGTAAAAACCCGGAAAAGGGATCTCCCCACATTAAAAAAAAAGATTTTATATATATATAATATATACTATATATTTATGATTTATATTATTACATTAAATAATTATATTATAATTATAGTTATGTTACTCTTTTCACATGGTCATCTCAGTAATTAAAATAAAATTATATCTTTCTGATAAATATGTAAAATTATTAAGGCGTTTTAAACCCCGTTTCGTAGGTTAAACAGAGGGGCGAGTAGGGCCTTTAGTCGGTTAAAAGGAGGGGTGAGGAGGGCCTGTAGTCGGTTAAAAGGAGGGGCGAGGAGGGCCTTTAGTAGGTTAGACGTAGGGGTGAGGAGGGCCTTTAGTCGGTTAAAAGGAGGGGTGAGGAGGGCCTGTAGTCGGTTAAAAGGAGGGTTGTGGAGGGCCTTAGTAGATTAAAAGGAGGAGTCCGGAGGGTTTGGACGAGCGCGCGAAGGAGGGTCCCTGGTTGGTTGTAGAGGGTCGACGAGACCCTCCACAACCCTCCATTGACTCAAAATGTAAACTTTCTGCCATTTTCGGGAGTGAGCGGAGGGTCGGCATATATCCTTTAGCATACGTTCGAACCCCACCTTTGGCCCTCGCCACTCCGCTCCATTCAAATTATTCTCGAGGCGCCCGAAAATTTCGACTCGGGTGGTGTCTTCATAACGTATATCACGTTTTACGGATTTCCGTTCAAATTTCATGGCCGTCCTGGCTGTCGTCGTCTCGTACAACACGAGTATAATCTACGAAAGCCGATGGTAAAAAATGCAATACGAGATAAGAAATCTGGAAGGAAGGGCTTTTAACGAATGACACCCCCTCTAAAAGCACATGACGAAAAAATTGCAAAGACTCGCCGCGTAGATCCGTGCGTCATGTCCGACATGAGGCTGCATCATAGCGTTACCGAGGAAAAGAAAAAGGAGAACGAGACGTGAGCTCCGGCTCACGGAGGAACCGGGGGGGATGTATCTCGGGCAGCTCTCACTCTCGTACAGTGTGTAACTCGTGCGCGGCCTCGTTCATTATGATTTAATACTAACACGGTCGTAATGTCGTCAGAGAGCGAGCGAGAGAGAGAGACTCCTGCGCGCATAAATAATTCGCGTGTCCGGACGCAAACCCCGCGAACTCGTGCGGCACGAGAAGAGGTGGCATGGGGCAAGGTTGAAGGGGGTGAGAGTTGGTAGAGGTCGCGTACGAAGGGAGAAGAGACGCGTGGTAGTCGGACAGGACACAGAAAAGAGCGAGAGAGAAAGAGAAGGGATGACTCGGTAGGTTACGAGAGATGGTCGGTGGGTGAGAGACGGGACGGTGGAGGGGTGGGGGGGGATGGTTAATGCGGCATCTCTGGGGGCGACGAGGATTACCAAGGCTAAAAAGGAAGTTTTTAATAATTTTTCATTTTCTCTATATTTATTATCGCACGCTTCCTAACCGGAGTGAGAGAGGTTGAGGAGAGAAAAGAGAGAAAAAGAGAGAGAGAGAGAGAGAGAGGGTCCGGGAGAGGTCACCACAACGAGACAATGGAGGGTCGCCGGAGGCTGCTGCTGCTTTTCTGGCGTTGATGCCGCGGTTTGCGCGATACACACGATGTGTGTGGCGCGGACGCGCGCACGCCGCCGCCCGCTCTCTCGGGTTAGCCAACGGTTAGCCAACGTAGAAGGAACGTACGAAGGTACGAAAGGGGAAGGAAGAAGGGAGAGAGAGAGAATCCGCCATGGGGCTAAATTCGCGATTGTCAGTTGTCGTTGTAAAATTTTAATTCGTTTTCTCCTTCTACCACCACTAACGCAGATCCCCCCGGTGGAGGAGGATGTGCCCTTCCGATCTTCGTACAAAGAACTGTTGCGGGCTCGTACATCTACGTATACCTACATTTATATATATATATATATAGGTATGTATAATATATGTATGTTTATATATATATATATATATATATACATGACCGGAACAACCGGTACTCGCACTCCCTCTCGTAATCAGCAAAGAATAATAACAATCCCGGAGATATAATTTCGCGTGTTACTGGACCAAAGAACGCACACACACGACGCTTTTGTCATGCGGGACATTCTCCGAGTAGTTCTGGTATGTGCGTGTGGTGCGTATAACGTACATATATTATTATTACTATTATTATTATCATTATTATTGTTATTATTATTATTATTATTATTATTATTATGTCGCGGATTTCGTTTGTTAACAAAATAAGCATCTCATCCCTCTCATCCTCTCGAGTTCCTGAGTATATCCTCTCTGCTTCTTTTTTTCTCTCTCTCTCTCTCGCTCTCTCTCACTCGTTAAGTCGTCGTTTCATAATTACCTTTGTATGATATACTCACGTTTATTTAATTCAATCGTTATTCTTTTCAACGAATTAATAATTCGGTATTTCAACGTTGAGCACCACCTATATAACGCGTATTATATAAGGGATAAAGCGAGATACGGAAGTGGATATATTGTAAAAGAAAATTCATTAGGGAGCACGAGGAGATGTCTATCGACGTCGAAGCTAATATTCCCTGGAAAGTGTGCTGTCTTCGAAGATGAGCCCAGGGGGAGGTAGGGCGAGACGCCGATGAAACGTGGGAAAATTCCTCGGATAGGACCGATAAAATAAGGCAAGAACGATGAAAACGCCGGCGGGAGATACGACGAGAGGGAGATAAATTTGTCCGTGCTAATTTGTCACGAAGATATCGCGCGAGATTGAACTTCGAGCGAGGACATTGTATAGAGGGGAGGTAAGAAATTCGCCCTCGCAGACTCTTAATTGTAGCCGCATTTACTACGAAAACCTAAGTACCTTAGGGTTCGTGTTGCGATTTTACATCCCGCCGGACTTGCTACTAGGCGTAACTTTGAACATGCGTTGTTTTTCCAATCAAACTTTTTTTGGCATAAATCGAGTATAACAAAATATTACAAAAAAAAGATCAAAATCTCCCGTCAATAACTCCATGCGTTGTTTTTTTAAACTGATATTACGTGCCGAAGCGCGACTGCGAATGTTCCGACACGCTCTCGCTGATCACTCGCACGTGCTCGCAACGTCGAAAGGTCTATACCCGTCGTCCTCTCCCTCTTCACCTCCCCCTTCTACCCTCTTCCGTGTCCCACGTCTCACTTCCCTCTCAGGTTCATATCTGAATTTATTCGGTGCACGGCCTCTTCTACTCGAAGCGTATATCCTTCCGCGTCGCTCTCTCCTCGTTCTTCGCTACACCGGAGAAAATTTCCTCATCGATGGTGCCGTATATGCGTGTATAGCACACAACCTATATATCTATATAATTGTATACAAATTATATACATATATATATACATATACAAATCCGTGAAAATCCAGTGCTGACGTATTAATCAAGGACGCTTTGGCGGGGCTTTATGAGTCTTGAAATATCGCCCGTGCGACGTCGTCGTCACAGCGAAGAGAAGGGCGTCTGGTGTGGAAGAAGTGCGGGGAAGGTGAGGGTGTGGGTGAGACCCAAGACATCAATGTCAATAATAATTCATTGATTACTTAATTCACAGTTGCCATGACGACCGTCTTGCTGCGTCCTTCATTCGCTTTCCTGTCGCGCGAATCGCCTCTCACCCTCCCCCTCTCGCCCCCCCCCCCCGCCGCCGCCGCCGCTCACCTCCCCAACCGTCGTACTCAATTCCCTTTCCACTTCCATCCACCTTGCCTCAACCACCCCTACGCGCTATGGCTACTCTGTTTTTCTCGCGTCGAAGGGACTCTGCAGAAAGTAGGCATATCCTTTAAGCCTCGTTCACACTGGAAACGTCTCACGCGTCTTGTATAAGGTGTAAACTTTTATACCATAGGTGATAAAGAGATTGCGAGTCGCGTATTACTTACGTCGGGTCTGCGATCTTTTCAAAACTTACGTGGAGCGATCCGTGTCAAATGACAAATTTTTATTCGAAAGAAATTTCTTCGATATAATTGTTTAGAGAAGAGAAAAAGAAAATTGAGAAAAAGGAAAAAGAAATTGAAAAGATGTTGCTAATATTTCGTTCAAAGGGTTGTTGGACAGCTCTTGGACAATAAGATTCTTCGACTTTCGTATTTTTCGAAACGAACTTAAACATATTTTCAATAATTTTGTATATATATATATATATATATATACATATAAAGGTATTGCTTCGTTGTGAGAGTCGCATTAGGATTGCTTATGGTACTGGCAAGCAAGAAAGCAAGCAAGCAGCAGACAAGGAGGAGAAACACGAAATGAATATTCAGAAGTTATTAGTCTGTAGTGAAATGTGACGGTAGGGGAAGGTTGCACCCGCCTTGACGGCATCGCAGCGAGGAAGACGAAGAAGAGTACGAATAAGTGAGAGAGGGAACCCCCTAACCCCTCCTATCCTCGCGGCGTCAACGCCGTCGCGCTATAGATTTTGCGATACATCCGGGGATTTTGACGGCAACACGAGCGAACGCGCAGAAACGAGGGATGAGAGAGAGAGAGCGAGAGATACAGAGACGGCGAATGGTCGTCGTCTGGCTGAATACTGCATGAAAGAGTGCGAGAGAGACACGACACCGGGTGTCTGAACGAGAGAGACGTCATCAGAGGAAAGGGTGCAAAGAAGCTTTATGCATAACCTAAGAAGCGCCATTGACGGTTTCGGGTGAAACCAAAAAAAAAGAAAAAAAAGAAAACATTACATAGACTCTTCGCTCCAAAACCCTTTCTAACCTTTGTTTGTCTGTGTATACACCCTTGACAAACAGCCGCCTTGCCCCGATACTTTGGTACACGATCTGACAAATAGGTCAACATTTTTTGTCTTACCCTTATTCACCGGACCACGAAACGTGTTAAGGGTGAATAAGGAAGAAGGCCAAAGAGCCTATCGAGACATGTAGGAAGGTACGTTCAAACGTACGATACACCAATAGACATAAAAAAAAGAGATTTTGCGTGTCCTTGTGCAGTTACGAAGAAACTAAAAAAAGTACTGGTTGAAAAAGAGAATTTGTATCCTTTTCTGTTTCTCTATTTATACAGCCGATAGGCAGATTCAACGATTTCCTGTCGGGGATCTTTATCTCGACAGGGGTGTAGTATCTCGTGTTATGCCCGAGCGTGGAAAGATCTCCTCGGGCAAACGAAATCAGGAGGGCGAGAGAGAGAGAGAGAGAGTATGGAAGAGGGTGAGGGAGGAATGGAGGGAGGATCGTGTCGCGTTGGGTATATAGACGATATTCAAATGGCATCAATTCATAGTGAATGGCCTCTGTATCTGAGTGAGAAAGAGCAATATCTGGTCGGCGAAAGCGTCGTTCGCGTGGAACGAAGAAAGAGAGATAGGTGCGAGCGAGTGAGAGAGAGAAGAGATAGAAAACGATCTCGTACTACTCGCGATGGGAGCTAACCGTATTGGCAGATAGCTATGGCATCGTTTTACAACCCCTTATCTGGGATAAGTTACGGGCATCTCGACCAGCGGAGAATTCACCCTTGAGAAGTTATATACCCCTCGAGCCCATGGGGTGTCATCGATTTCCATGGAAATCTCAGGGGTGATATACTGTCTCCTACGTATATGGATATAGGTTTATATACATATATATAGTTATTTGCGCGTGTGTTAATCCAATTTCGCGAAGCGTCTTTCCGGACTATCGCGAATATATCAAACACCGAACGAGACATACAAAATTCGTACCGACGTAAAATAAATCTCGATTGTTTACTGCAATGGATATTCTTAATTGTATGAGAATTTGTTTATTATCGACTCGATAAATTGTGAAACGCGCGTCGAGTCGAATCTTGAGAATAATTTTCACTTAATTTTCTCACAAGAACTTTTGCAATAAAAAGCGATAGGATCGACGTTCTCCTCGTCACTCACTCCTCGAAGCGAAGAGAGACGATAATAGCTGGCAAATTTTGCAGAATAAACACGTGACAAGATTTATCTCTTCTACCTGTCGGGTTTTTTTTTCTTCCGACCCTTCGTCAGGGTGCCCGCGTAAGAATTGCACACCAGACAAGAAGAGAGAGAGAGAAAGTCTGGTACTTAACCCCCCCCCCCCCCCCCCCCCCCCCCCGCTGTTAATATTTAATACCAAAGATTCTCATTTTTCGTCGGTGGGTGATTGTCATTCGGAAAGATCCCGCAGGAAAAAAATGAACGGACGAACGAATGGTGCGATATACGCTTGCTATATGTATATATATATATACGAGATATGGGAGTTGCAGCGCGAGAGCTACGTTAGGACGAATGAAATCAATTATTCATCCAAATTGGCCGGGGAAAAAAGTCCTAATTATCCGGGGCAAATACAAGCTTAATACGCAAAAGTGTACGGCTCCTTCCCCGCATTTCTACCGACATCTCTCTCGCTCCATCTCACGGGTACTATCTCGTTCGTTCGCGTTGTGTCGCCGGAGCTTTTCACTCTCGCTCTATCCTTCTCTTCTCTCTCGCAAAAACCTTGCCCGGCCGTTCCCTCACCGTGAACAACCATTTGTATTTCCAATTAGCTTTGCTAATAAGAAGACGGAGGCATTGCCGTAGTTGAAAAAAAAGCGAGAGAGAAGGAGAGAGAAAGGAAATATAAGACGACCGAAGAAAGAAGATCGTTCGAAGTGGTGGAAGAAGGAAGGAGGAGAAATGAAATAAAATTAAAAAAATAAGAAAAGAAAAAGAAAAAGAAGGAAAGAGAGAACGAAACAGAACGAGAAGCAGAAAAGAAATGTATAACGTCATCCAGCCACTGGGGAAATAAAGAAAAGCGCGCGCCGCCCGGTATGACAATACCGACGACCGGTGCTCGGGTTATACCGGGTGGACTACAATTAAAAAATCCTCGTTCACCCTCTCACTTAACCGGCGAACCACCCTTTCTCCCCCGTCACACCGACCATTATTTCCTGTCTTTCAAGCCCCTCAAACCCAAACGAATTCTTCCTTATGTTATATTAACGACAAAGTCGCGAAGAGGGTACCGTGAAATATCTTACCAAACATCGCCGCGACAATGGAATTTCTTTTTTACGATTTCATCCCACCCTCCTCCGTACCTCACATTTGCTACTCTCCCTCGGCCAAATATCGTCCCTCGTTGCAGCGAATGCGATACTTTTTTTTTACTCATTAAAATTTATATATCTCACGCGCTTAATCGCTATATCGTGAATTATTAAATCGACAATCCACTCATAAAAAAATAAACAAAAATGTATCAGAAAAAAAAATTATTTAAATTATTTTCGCATTTTCACGGATTCGGGGGAAAAATGACGATAAAAAGTATGAAGAATTTTGTATTATTAATAAGATAAAGAAAATATCGATTGATTTAGTCAGATTACAAGAAATTTAATTAAATTCTTAATTGATCCAAATTTTCGAGCGTTTCTCGGCATAAGTCTGTTCGAATACGATATTTCGTTTGAATGAAATTGATATATCGCCCGTTGATAGTTTATCTATAGACATCGATACGTGAAATACAAGCACGATAATTGTGACGATTTGAAAATTCTCGGTATCGCGGATACCAGTATCGTCCGTGTGTTTGCAAACTATGTACGCCTTCGGCAACTCCGCCAGGCTTACCGCTCTGTGTCACGCTCGTACGACCTTTCAAAGTCAAACGGCACGAAATTCTCGGTAAATCGAACACCATACTGTTGATCCTCTGAAAATACGAGTGAGAAAGAAAGAGAAAGAGAGAGAGAGAGAGAGAGAGAGAAAGTTTGACAAGGGGCGACAGTCTCGATGTACTGAGGCGCTCGAAATTTTCAGTCGAAAGGATCCTCCGCGAGAGCGTGTCGCGCACAAATTTCGAGCTTTGGTTATCATTTAATTTTGTATGGTATAACGTATAAAATATTTCGTGCTGTTTTTATTCGAACGTACGGGGTATCGAAAATTTGGTAATAAAGTGTTCGGGTAACATGCGAGCTAAGACATCACCCAGGCAATATCAGCTGGAAAAAAACGTCGAAGAGAATAACGCGAACGTCGAGGTCTTGGATAGCACGAGGATATCTAGGAGCGAGCCTTGTTTGACATTCAACGACGACTTGGAAACAACGATGCAACGAGATGTAACAAATCAACAGGTATTTTGATGACTTTGTACAAAAAAAATTGATTTCATCATGATGAATTAACGAATTATTGAATTCCGTTGCAACGTTATATACCGTTTAGGAAAAACGATTAATGACCTTGACGATGACAAAGTATGAAACATGTATAACATTATATGGAAATAATTAAGTGTATAAATAATTGTTTTTTTGACAATTACTGATTAAATTCTCTGTAGATAATAGTTTTAAGTACGATCGTCTTGGATCAGAGGGAAATTAAATTGTTATCGATATTAAAAGAATTATTAATTCATTTATCTTACATTGGAGGGGTGGAAATAATTTCTGGTTGTATTGTTATTACTATTATTATTACTATTATCGTAGTATTCTCACCCGAATGCGTGTCATGTAATAACGGTTATAGCAGTTTATTAATATATTCATATCCGAGTGAGCATTTGATCGAATTAAAATAAAATCATATTTTTCCATTTTGGATTTTAGGTTTCTCAGGACGACGCCGTGGGTATCGATGAAGCTCTCGATCTGGCAATGCCAACACGTTCGCGTTGCACGCACGAGCACTACAGATCCTGCTTCAGCCTGGCCGCTGATTTTACGAGCGAGGGTCAGCTCGAAGCGGTCGATTTGTCGACGAAGGCACAACAAATTAAATTGGAAAATTCGAAACCACGTATCGAGATCAAGGCGACGTTTCTTTACAAAATGTTGACGGACCCTTCGTTTCTCGAGAATTTACGCGGTTATAAACAATCGTCGAGTCACACCTGTCCGTTCTGCAAGCGACAATTTGCGAAAGAGGAAGATCTCGCCGATCATCAAAACGTTCGAAAGGACGAGTCTAATCAAGTCGCTTGTTGCGCCTGCGACAAAACTTTTGCCCAAAAACGTTATCTCCGTTATCATCAACGCTGTCACTCGGAACGTAGCAAATTCACGTGCGACATATGCACGAAAAATTACTCGAGGCTGGACAATCTCACGCGACACAATACGTTTCACACGAATCCCGACAAATATCCTTGCACCTCGTGCGAGAGAACTTTCGCCCGTAAGGATCTTCTCAAAAAGCACATCAAGTGCCACGAGAACAGGCACCGTTATCATTGCTCGATCTGCGACAAATACTTCAAAGGACCGCTCTCGTTGGAAAATCACAAAAAGCTTTTTCACTCGAACGCACAAATGTGAGAAATTATTTTCATCGGGAAAGAAAATTTGACAAATCAAAAAACACAATTAGTCGATAATATTGATTGAGATGAAAAGAGCGATGATCGATCGAGAATTCGGGATTGATCCATACGAGACTGGTTGCTCGTAAGTTTTCGTTACCAAAGAAATATATTTTTGTAACGCTGTTGCCGAACAAAAAAAAATATAGATATATTTTTGTGATTTTCTGTTCTTAAAAAGGAAAAGAAATATTTCTTTATAGTGTTAGGTTGGTTTAAAGAATTCGTTGATCGCGAAACGGAGGACGAAAAAGATGAGAAAAAAATTTGTCTCGTTGAACGAGACGATACTCGTCCTTTTTGTTTGCTCTTCACCGACGTTGTTTTCCATTTCTTCGTGATTTTTTTTCTTCCTCCTCCTTTTATTATTTTTCATTCGCTTACGGACAGAACGACGGAGAGGCTCTCGGTACACTTCTCTCGTTCTCGCTCCCTCACTCGTACAATTTAATGCAATTAAGTCGAGCGTTAAAATATCGTTCTGAATTCGCCGTCGGCACCTTTGTTCGGCTCGTGTACCGTTGCAGCCACATTTTCGAGCCGGAAAATTTGCGCTATGTGCGGTGTGAGTTCTCGGTAGATTTCCGAGAGGAAAATTAGAAAAAACAACAACAACGTAAAATAAAAAAAGAATTATTAAAAAAGAACGCGGTCGGCTCGAGTGCCCGATACATAATTCGGTTCGTAAGAAATCCATGTGTATTATGTATATATATATGTATATACAAATTTTACAAGAGGAAATGCAGTCGTTTGACCCGTCGCGTTTTCTTTCTAGTGTCCGCCGAGCTCGAACTATTATTTTTCCTTTTTCGTCTTCTTATTTAATTCACCGAAGCGGTCGACCAGAAGAAAAAAAATTATTTTTCGGTGCAATGTTGGTTCCGCGTGCGATAGAGAGAGAGAGAGCGAACTTTACGTAGTTTTCTCAGTCGCTCATTGAACTTACATAGTCACATTATATTACTATATTCGTGCCAAGCATTATTATTTTTCATCGTTATTATCATTTCAAATATCACAAAAAAATCTGTGTGTACAATAAAATAATTCCACAGGGAACAAATCCACTGCAGTCTCATTATTTTCGTGCCTCGCGTTTTTCGTATCGCTCGAAGAGCTCGGAGAAATAAAAAATGACAAAAATAAAAATCGCAAACAAAAAAAAATCATATCCGTCACATAGTTCCTTCGTATTATGTGTGCTTCCCTGTGTTTACTTCCTTTATCCGAATCCATCTCTTTGATCCACTTTGGTCCTATTCTCAGTGGCCATGCATCCTACTCTTTCGCTCGTATCCGGGGACAACGGGACTTGACCAAAAATGTAACAAAGTTTTCTCTGAACGTTCTGACGCAGAGAAAGGAGCAGAAAGCGGTGAGTGAAGAGAAACGGTGGTGAGGGACGTTGAGGGAGGGGTTGGGGGTGGGTTTCCGAGGCGCAGAGATTCTGCGGTCCCTTTGGCGAGGCTTCGAACTCATGGGGCATTCTCTCCCCGACATTACCGTCTTTTTCTCTACTCCTACCGTGTATACATATATTTTCGCCACATACTAGCCAACCTTGGCAAAGACTCCAGCCTCATGTCCGTAAAGGGGATTATGCAACAAATGCGGACTTCTCGAACGTTCTCAAAGCCACTAAGCATCTCGCGAATTCGCGCTTTTGGAATTTTGCGTCGTTGGCGTCATCGTCTTATTCGTTATATAGTTGGTAGTGAGCACAATCTACGTTGTGTGCAACAATTTTATTACTGTAAAAAAAAAGATTATTAAGACATTTTGAATGTATTAATTATGTATCTATTTATCTAGATAAGTATATATATATGTAAACCGTGAAGAAGGTACGAGAACGAAGGGTTCGCGTGTTCGAGAAAGCTTTAATCGGATATAATCAAAGTTCCACCCCACCCCTCTCGCGTATTTATTTCAGCGTGAGTTGCATTCCCCGACCAGGGAAGGGGGGACTCGTAGTATCCTTTCCGTATATTAAATATCTACCCTTGCGTCGTGACAGGTAAGATAGCGGGGCTGGTTCTCGACAACCCCTTCGTAATACTAAAACACACGTACCACGAAATTCGAAACTCGAGTATGGCCACCTGTCTCGCTATCTGCCGGCTCGATTGGATCGAGACTCTGTCTAATTGTCGATTTTCCACGATCCGTGCATACTTTCCTCATAGACAATTTTTAGTCGAAGGTATTTAAGCTCCGACGTGCTGTTGAAAGTTTGAAGAATTTCGTATCGGATATTTCGTGACGATGAGCGTTATAATTATTGTTACAATTATTACTATTCTTTCTAAGATATTTCATTAATCGAGAATTTATTGCAGAGTGAATAATTTTCTTTTGCCATTGATAAATCGTTAATGTCGGGTAAAGTATAGCAACGTCATCGAATAGACAAGAAAATATTAATAAAGTTAGAAGTACGAATCAACGATAGCAATTATCCGTCGTAAAAGCGGCGCGAACACTCTTCACCGAAAGGCCACAATGTCGCATCTTGTTCTACGTTTCGTACTATCTCGCTTCCACTACACATACCAATATCATCACCGCGCGTAATCCTGAACGATGGTAATGAACCCTCGAGCTCTCTCGTCATTACGCGAGATAGATCCTCGCGGCGGTAGTTAAAAGAGACCTGCATTTTTCGAGCTGCCACAGGTGAGGAAAGCCCGCGTCGTCTCTTATTCGCGAGGGATGGTTATTCTTCCATGAGTTATATTTTTCTCGTCTCCATTGTTAGGGGTGAGAAAATCGCGCCAACGTCTCGTTTAATTTCGCATCGAAAAACGTATACGAGCATCGAATCAAATATCGTGAAATATGAATAATATTTCATAATGAAAATCTGACGAAATAATTAACGACGATTATAAAAATCTGGGATAGAAATCATCGCTTGATAATCGATGATTTTTATTGAAGATTTACGTACGAGACACATTTTAAACGCGAATATATTCGAAAAAATCTACTTTCGATATTCTTCAATAAGCTTTACGGTTCGTTTAACAACGTCAACGTTCGCATCGTCGAATCTTTGATAACTGTTACAAAACACGGTACGTCACCCCCGAACGTGTAACCTTTATGAAAACTCGTACGAGCGACAATAAAAATTGATGTCGACTGCTACACGAGAAACGTATACCAGCCTTTGAACTTTTATATAGAAAATGAATAGGAGAACAAACGGACAAGAGGCAGAGGGTGAGAGAGAGACAAAGATACGATCGGGAGAAATATCGAGAGACGAGAGAACGCCACGAGCACCGAGAGAGGCTGATCGACAAGGCGATAAAGGGTAATAACCATCGGTCGAATGTTACGTTCGAACGAGCGAGAGATACATCAGGGAATATTTTCCGTGTGAAGAAACACGAATCCTAATATTAACTTTTATATACGGGGAGATGCACGAATACCCAGAGAGAGTGAGAGAGAGAGAGAGGGAGAGGGAGAAGGAGAAGGAGAGGGCAGGAGGAGGATAGATGGAAGAAAAATACGATAGGGGTTGGTAGGTGTTCCCATCTCCAGCATGAGGGTTTGCGCTACCGTCGGTGAACGGGGGTAGTTCGGTGAGCCGGGGATATTGATGAAAATATGACCGGGGTGAAGAACGTTCTTTGTTTTCAAGCGTGGGTGGCGGGCGAGGGAACAAAAAAAATCATTGGCACGCTAATTTGAAAATATTGAAGCGACGTCTGCGCGAGAGACGAGAGAGGAAGAAGGAGAGAGAGCACATGGCCGATATGAAAAATAAAAAATCCTCACGGGAGTCGCTCTCACCGTGAGCTTCCTTGCGACTCCTCGCTCCTGCGTCTTATAACTTATAACTCACCGGTCGCTGACGCTCGTATAACACACCGGAGGGCGCTCGACTGTTTGATGGATCCTTACGTCGACGCTTCGCTAGAAAAAAAAAATTTCAAAAAAAAACATAATAAAAAGAGCGTTTCGAGGAAGAACAAAATATCTGTAAATCTACGTTGGCAAAAAAAGTATCGTCGCAACGTTTGATACGACTTTAATGAAAAATAAATAAATTCGGAAATGTCAATATTTATTAAACGAATATTTTCTTATCGAATATTTCGATCGAAGGCTATTCAAAAACGAGATATCCGTATGAACGTATGACGTAATGTCCCTCACTGGTATTTTCGCCCCCGTTGCACAGTTCGAGGCACGATCCGCTAATTCGGGCCTCGATCGCGATCGGAATCGCTCGTGCGGGGGTGAAGCGAAGCTCGTTTTGTCATACGGTTGGATGTTACATTTATGATACTAATAGCGTATCGTTCCCGTTCTCGTGGAAGTAGCGCAGCTAAACGAAATTGATTCGATCATCCTCGCGCGTCTCTCGGAACTATAACCCGAAGCTTCTGTGGGTGTATCGCGTCGGTGTTAGTTATTCGGCATGTATATGTATGTGTGTATATATCGTAGTCTATAAATAGTAGAGTTGGCCGATGATGGAAGGTTTTAAACGAGATGATATGGCCTCTGATCGACCCAATCAATGCATCCACTAAATCATCGTCTAAACTGACGGCCGCAATACCACAGGTTTAATAGCGTATAAGCGCGAGATGCGAGCTGCTCGTACCGCTGATACGCCTTGTAAACTGGCGGTGGTGGTGGTGGTGGTGGTGTGCCTTGGCTGATTCTGATGTGTCGTGTGGGCGACCGGAAGCTTCCACTCATCCAGCGATTGCCGATGCATGGCGTCTTTATGAGACGACCATCAGGCACCAGTGATGATATATACACATCCGAGCTCGTATAATAACAGTTGTATAGAACATTATATTCAGTTCTCGCATTACAAGCGTGTAATAATCGCGGCCTGTGGCTGTTACACATCACGAATTCACGATGTACGTGTACGAGTACCCGTTTGATTTCTATCGATTTAGCACGCTTTGTCGTTCCTCGCCGGAGCGCGGTCATTAGAGAAGCATCCGTGTCGATTCCTCTATGTAATTGGTATTCTAGGAATTCACGTGAATGCGTTTTTATGATCGATGATAAAATCGTTGCTCGTAGGATCAACGCGACGATTCGATGGAAAAATTATAAATGAATGTAGACGGCAGGCGTGCAATGAAAACGCGATGTTTCAAGAACGTTTCGCCATTTTTGCCGTTTGCTTGAAATATTATTTTTTGCTAATTAATCAGCGTAATATTTACGTATATATAAATACATATTGACATATGTATGTGTGTATTTTTTATTAAGCATTGCTGGACCAGTAGCGAGTAGTGTTATCAACAATCCTGCGCTGGAATCCCTTCGAACGATCTTACGGCGTTACAGCTTATTTACCAGAATGCCGAGAAAATCGAACGTATCGACCGAACTGTTTTTCGAGATAAGGGTAAGAATCGAGACTAGAAATCTCCAATGAAATACATCGGCGAGAGAAAAGAGAGAAAACATTGGTAAGATCGTTCGAAAGGGACTAGCAGCGATCAAGAGAGGAAAGAAAACAAGAATGGAATAGAGAGAGAGAAAAAGCGAAGGAGACAGAGAGAGAGAGAGAGAGAGCTTGGACACGAAGATGCGAAGACCGAGAATTTACCACTCACTCCCCGCCTGGTGTCCGGCAATCGGCTATCGACTTTTCCATTAGCCGCAAAAGTTGTGGTCACGGCGTAACGGCGAAATTGGCCGTAGAAAAGGTTAGAGGGTAGCCCAGCAGGAGATGTTCGGTCGGATGGGGAAGGGAGGGGGGATGAAAGTTATATAGATCGTGAAGAGGCAAAAGGAGGAGAGGGGTAGGGAATGAGAAAACCACCAGAAGCAAGAGTGAAATCGCGGCTTCGAGCAATGGCGTAAGTAGAAGAGAGAAGGAGAGAAAGGACGATGGATGAAAAGAAGGGGGTGGGTTAGGGGGTCGGCATTAATTCTCATAACATTTTACGAGGCGGTATCCGACCTGTGTCAAGTCCTTCCGACGCCCCGGAGCACGGTTTAGGACTCGTAACTCCCAATCACCCTAACCAAATATTTCTGCGATATTATTGATACAAGAGGCTGTAACTTCTTTTCTCGCTTGACTGATTTGGTTTCGAGCACGGATTTTTTTTGGGTCGTAATTTTTTTTTGCATATTGTAAACACATGACATTTATTTGATATATTGAAACGATTATATCGACGCAAGATTATAAAAGAAAAACGCATCGTTCGTTAAAACTTGCGATGATTCGGGGACAAATGCAGAATCGTAAATTGTATATTTCGTATAGCTACATTAACATCCTAATGAGCACGATCGGTCGCAGGGTACGAAAAATTTTTATCAGCGGGGAATTTTTTTTTAACAACCGATATATATCCGCTCGGCAAAGAAGAAAGAACGAAAAGGATTTTTGAGGAAACGCCGAGACGATAAGAACGTTCGTTCAATATCTCGGATAGTTCGGCTTTCACCTCGTCAAGCACACCCTCCGTTTTACTATATCAATATAGGCGCCCTATAGGTATAGAGAGAACGGTCTTGTACCGTTAGGGAAAAAGCGAGTGGCGTCTCGTCCTATCTTTCTCGTCTCCTTCTTCGTCTTTTTGATCTCGCTGAAGAATTCATTAAGTTTGCTGCGGTGAGCGGGCGATAGAAGCCTGGGCTCGCCGAGAGGTATTAATACGGGGTGGGAATTACCGGCTTTTCATGCACCCTCGCGCACCTCCCCTGCAAAACGAGAGAAGAAAGTGTGGCATCTCTCTTTCTCTCTCGACCACGTCTCACTTTTATCTTTTCATCTTCGTTTCTCTCCTTCCTACCACGACGTTCCTCCAATAACTACGGCTCCTTTGCTTTCACGAATATTGCGCCTTGGTATATGAAAAAAGCCGGTGGTGCGATCGATAATCTTCCAATATTTACCGGAATAATAGGTCGGACGCGTTCTTCTTTTTTTTGTTTCCTTATATTTATATTAACTCCTTTCTCTCTTTCCAAGATCGTTTGTTTTCTTTATCACGCCTTATCACGCTCCCTCGTCATTCGAGATTTTCCTTTCTCCTGTTTTATATAGATATATAAAAAAAAACGTACGATAACGAATGGCGAACATCAATGAGGGGTCGTCCGAAAAGAGATGCCTAGTACTATGGGCCGGACGATACCGCTAGAGATCGGATGTGGTAGGAAGAGACGAAGAGGGGTTTGGGGTTATACGTCGTGCGCTCGAGTCCGCGGCGAAGTGCATTTGGCCATCAAATAACATCGGCAGCGCCTATAACCGGCTTACGTACCGACATAAAGTCGGCTTCGCCTCTCCGCTGTCTCGCTCTTCCTCTATCTCACTCACGCGGTTCGCTCCCACTGGGTGGCGCTGTTCGTAGCGGGTGTGCGGTGAACCAACGGCGCCACCATCGCCCACAACCATCTCGCACCACTAACTCGTGATCAGGCCACCTAACCAACGTCGAACTACCGTCGTATCAGGAGTTGCGGCTCTTCGGGGTCTCGGCTTAAGGTCTCTGCCCGCGATATCAGTTGATTGGGTCTTCTCTCTCACAAGTGCCGTGTGCGACCCTGGCCAAAAGACACTATAGTCTCGTACTTTCGTCTATACGCCTGACGAGGATAACGTGCAACTAACTCACCGAGACTCCGAACTCCGTATCTATAAGTACTTGCGATATTACTCGTTTTAGACGGTACTGGTAGTTAAGGCTTCGCTCGTTCACGACTCACGAAATTACCCCGTTTTTATAGAAATAGCCGATTATACGAACCAAAATACGAAATCGGCAAATATTCGAGCTTTCTTTGATTCTCGATTAAGATCGATTATTCTAGCAATTTTTTATTCCATATTTATGTTTTCGAACTTTCATTGATCTTTATCGCAATACTTTTCCTATTATTAATTAATTAACGCTGTTTTATACCGTTACGAAATCCCTCTAATTATTTCAATAATGAGTTGAGGGCAAGATTACTTCCATCGTGGAGAATTCTGCGAATATATTTAGTAAAAATTCGTCGTAACACTGGCATTGATAGCATGATATAAAAAAACAAGGTCCTTTTTATGATATTTTGTAAGTGTTGAATTTGATGGATAAAGAATTCAAGTCGACTGTGGGATAACCGGATCTGCATTTATCTACCGCGAAGTACTAAAATTCATTTTGCCACCCTGAATTCGAAGATTAAAAAGGAAATCGACCCTCAAACGTTTAATTACTCATCAATTATTCGAACGTGGAGCTTTCCCTGATAAAAGTAATTCAATATGAAATTTGACGTCCAAAGTTTTTCAACGTCAGATAATAAGTCCTATTGACTCTGTACAGTTTAGGCCACCTGTTTCCAAAAATTCATATTGCCAAATTTCTCCGTCACCCCTCTCGAACCTGGATATTTCCAATTAAACTATCCGCCTCATTCGGGCAACCGATATAGGTAGATAAATGTATCCAGGCAAAAGCTCAACGTACACATACTCGTGGATGCGCGCACATCGGCCGAAACGTTTGGATAATGTTTTCCCAGGATTAGACACTAGACACACACACGCAACAGAGCACTTTGGTAGGACGACAGTTCTACCGAGCTTTTGCAATACCACCGAAGGCCAGGGTGATTTCGGAAGGGGGTGGAAAGATCGGACACCCCGGAGTAGAGGAAACTGTATACATACCAGTAAAAGCAACCACGTGGTGATACCCCGGAGAGGGAGACTACCAATAACTTGCCAATATCGGCATTACTGGCGTACTGAGCGCAATATAAACGTTTATGACCCAATGTGCGTCCATTCGGTCCCCTTTCCGATCCCGCCAAGCTACTCACGGTCGATCTCTGCCTCTTTCCCTGTTCACTAGTATCCACATCGCTTTTCCAACAGGGGTTCTCCACAGTCGTTCAGCGGACATGTACGTTTTTAACTAAAATGATCCAGATTTTGGTTAACTTTTTCCAAGAACTCTTTAGAGTGGTATCAATCTTTAGTTACTAGGTTGAGATCATTTGATTTAAGATTTGAATTACTACGCGAAGTAATCTAATGTGGCGCGGTGGGGGTCAGGATCCAGGTAGTAGTTTGAGTTTTTACTACAGATTTTTAGATTACTTTTGGTCCAAGCTTTCTCATTATCGACATTCAATAATAAAGTTATACTACTTCCATTGCGATTGGTCAAAAGAAAATGATCAAGTTGAGAATCCTTGTATTCGTTACGACAGTGAGAGCTAGCAGTGTGCCTCCAAGACATCTATAAGACACGCGGAATGAAAGAAGGGTGAGGCCGAGAGATCGGCGTATAGGCAATGTGCTGTTCTCGGTGTGGACGGCCATCGGAGAGGCCAGAACCACCCCTTCTCGGCCAACGAGGTCGATGTGTTGACGGTTTTCTTTTTTTCTTATTTTTTTTCTAGCAGTGTCGACGATGCTGGAGTTGGACGAATCGGCGAGGGTAGCATTCGTGCGCCTTGGTCCTTTCTATAACGTTGGGGACACTTAATGTTTCTCTATCTATAGTGGACAGGACAGGACGGTCCGCTATATTGTTATATACGACATTGTCGAGGATATAGGATATAGGAGATGGGTAGAAAGGTCCATGGTCAACGGGAAATACGAGGTTCCTAGAGAAAATGGCGTGGCGGAAGGGAAAAGAGAGAACGACGCAACACAGCGAGAGATATCGTCGACCACCAATTACCGCCAACCAAGAGTTATTGAAAAGATCCCTACGGGGGGGAAAAACAAAAAAATGAGAGGAAGCCCCGGCGTACAGCGACGAATCGCGTATAGTTCGGCTAATGAACACTGATTACCGTTCGGCGCTTGGACCACCGATGATTTGTGGAAAAATCGTCTTGCTTCCGCTTTATTTCTTTCTCAATCTTTCTTTCCAAGCGCGTTTACTCAAGAGAGCAAGAGAGTCTTCATTTCGGTGGAATTCCCTTGGCGCGTGGCATCGACGATTAATCTGTCGTTTCATTGCTGCCGTCTATACAATGTGAAATAATGATCGTTTCAAACTATTCTTAATTATTGGAAAAAATCGCGAAGGATATGAATTCTAGAATCCCGCAACGATAATTATTTTGACGAACGGAGTGGAGAAGTGTCCACCCCTACGGGTGACCATGGTCACCGGTAGGGATGGAGCCTAGAATCGGCACCCTTACATTTCGTAAACGACATGATTTGCTAACACCTCTAACTCGTGATGTAACGGAGTATTAGTTTTGATGCCACCGTGGCCATTGCGGCCCCCTGTTCGGAAACAAACTCTAAGAGGCTCGAATAGCTTCGTGGTTTATTTCATATTACTTCCGATACATATATATATATATATATATATATATATATACATATATGTTCGAAGATGTTACATACGTAGAAAACGAGGAAGTAGAAGGGACGAAAATGTAGATGGGAATGAAGAGGAAGAAGTCGAGAAACGAAATACGTGAGAGACGAGTGAGAGAGTCCCTCTTTGCCAATTTTCCTCGGCAAAGCTTCATCGTCTTTGATCAGCTCTTGCGACGCCCCTATAATGTCCATGAAGCTCTCCTCTCTTCATTCTGCTTTCGTCATTCCATCTAGTCGCGATCCTCTCTCGCAGTTTACCCTGCGTTACCTCCACTCTCTCTTTTCCTTTTTCGTCTCTCTCCCATCTTCTTCGCCATCAGACGTCGCTTTGTCTTATCGATACAGAATATACGGCCTCCCCATCCCTGAGACATCTCCCACGTTAAAGTACTCGTTGTCTCGATCAACTTTCAATCGAATATTTCACGGGAATTAGCGACTACGAAAGCTCCACTGTCGATGCTTCAAATTCCCTCGTTCAAACCCTCCGATGAGTCCTCGAGACCGTACCCTTCACGACGCAAGCGGATATATACTTCGACGATGACGAGAGGAATTTTCATGAATTCTTCGACGATAAAACTAGATTAGAATATTCGCGAGATATTTTCAGACCCGATAAACTCTCTCGTCATGGACGAAATAACGAGATAAATGTTAATAACTGTGGCGATATATCGCCTTTTGGGGACGATTTTTACGATATTTCTATACCCACACCCCTCTCTCACCCCTCCTAATTTTTCCAAATACTCATCGACGCTGATGCCTTTCAGGTCTCGCGATTATCATATCCATAAATATACAATACGTATAGGACGTGGAAAAATTAGTCTTGGGGAGCGATATAACCGATGAAAGAATCTCTCTCTCTCTCTCTCTCTTCTCCCTATCCACCCCCCTCCCCAGCCGCTCTTTCTCTGTGTGTCCCTCTCGTTAATTGGTAATACCGTTGGCAGAAGACATCCTTTACGCGAAAGCCTATTAGACGCATATATCTATATACACGTTCGCGAATCGATCCCTCAGACGGGCAACCCTCCCGGGAGAACGGGGCCATCCCTCTATACGGTATATCCGCGGAAAGAGCGATGCTGAAACAGGATAAGGCAAACGCGGTGATATCGCGGATGCTTCGCGCTCAAAGGATCCTTATTTATGAGACTTTCGGCAAACAAATGGATAAACGTAATATCTTTTTCCTCGTTCGCTCTCCTCGCCTCTCCGATTCTTTCTCCTTTCTTCCTTCGCGGTCCCCTACCCTCGATCCCTCCGGCATCTTTGGCTCGTCTATCAAAGGCTATAGCGATACAGTTCGTCGAATATTACCCCGGGATCTTTCGCTCGTGATCTTTGGACGTAGAAAAACACACCAGGTGCGTCTCCCGGGCACGGAAAAGCACTTTTTTTCTTCGGCACTTTTTGCCGAACCGAGTGATACATCAGTTTGGTTTTTTTTATGGGGAAAGGGAGATAAAATGACAATTTCTCAGGATCGATGAGACGATTATTAAATAAAATACAAAAAGGAATATTCTAGGTATATGTGAAAAAAGAAATACGCACGTTTGTCGGAGTTTGCGCGACTTCATCCGGTCGCCCGCATCCTTTTTCGCTCCTTTCTCGGTATAAATCGCGAACTTTCGTACGAGTTCTGGGATCAGTAATAACGACGTATTGTAGAGTATGTACTGTACGGAGTCGCGTACGTGATAGCTATTAGTGCGTGGGTCTCGTTTGATGGAACGGAGATGCGAGCACACCGACCCATAATCTTGATTCGGGATCAGTCTGGACTTTCTTTCTCTCTTCCTCTCTGTCTCCCTCTCTCTCCGTCGTGTCGGTCGCTCGACTGGTGACGCTGATGCACTTATACTTCCATTTATAAGTCATCATTATTATTTGAGCTGATTAGAAACACGCGTGTGCGATATTCTTGTGTACGTCGGTCCTTTCTCTTAACATTGTATATCCTCTCCTCGTCTTCGAGTAATTTCGAGCGTAATAATCGTCATTGTCCAACTCGTCGCGGGTGTCTTTCTTTCCCGATCGCACCATGAAGAAAAAATATGAAAAATGGATCTGTTTTGTTTCTCTGTCTCTTTCTCTCGCTCTCTGGTTGTGCGAATCGGCAGCTGCCATCGTCTCTCCGTGAGCTCGTTAACGTCGAGAGAGATCCGAACTTTATCGCTCGTCCACACCGTCGTGTGTGCCCTCTGACCGTGAAGCGTTAATAATTGCCCTTTTTTTTAATTATCATTCTTCTACGTATAGGTCTGTATCGCTCTCCTATAAATTATATTGTGATGTAGAGTCGGGATTGAAATAAAAAAAAGTCGTCGGCTGCGAGGATTCGATGCGATATATAGCTGCGATTACAGCAGCGCGGTCATGTATAATTTGTTTGTGAGAAATATGGCGGCGTGAACACAAAGCGAAAATCGGGCTGCATAGTGCGTTGCGGGAATCGCGACTTTTCAAACAATGATTCGCCGAAACGAGAGAGAAAATATCTCGCGAAACGCGTTTACACGTGTATATGGGTCATTCCGTGTCAACTCGACTAAAATCCGGCAAGCTTGGCGATATTCAAAATTGCTATCACGGAAAATCGTTGCTTTTTTCATAATTTATTAAATTCTACCTAAAATACAAAAAACTAGGCACAACGATTTATAACTCGCAACAATATTTGCAAAATAATTGAAAGAAAATCATTTTTTTCCTTTTTTTCATTAGTTTCCGGTAGGGGCGTGCGAGAAGTTGATAAATCTTTTTTGAAAATTCGCAAGTGATCAAGGCTGTTTTAGAATTTAGGGGTGGGGTAGAGAGGTGGGTCGAGTTGACGCGAAACGTCCCATACATATTATTTAGTACACAGCGCTACTGTAACTGCGTAGCTAGAAGCATGGAAGTCCCATCTCCTGTGAGGCAGGGCCATTAAAGGTGCCATAAAAGAAACAACGGCCAGCAACAGCAGTATCGGAGCATTGGTCGAGCCCGGGAGAAGAAAGATACAGCAGATATAGAACGATATAGGTATGTGTACGCGTTTATATGCGAGAGAGCTCCGGGAGAGGCGAAGCTCGACGCGCGGTGGGCGAATTTGTCAGTATTAAATAAATAACCCATAAAGGCAAGAACATCAATCCCCATAGAAGCATTAACGCCCGATACGAGAGACGGGGCTGCTCGAGTCGTTGTTTTTCATACCGGCAACACACGTAAACCCACTACGAGGCGATACTTCTATATACGTACGCGATAAAAGAGGGTGGGAGAGGAGCGAAGAAGTGTCCGAACGATGGGACGATGTGAAAAGGAGAACGGCGGAAAGAGGAGAAAAAAAATCGCGGCGTACGAGCGAGAGAAGAAGAGATCTCGCGGTTGAATCGCGAACGATAAGAGACGAGGAAGGATAGAATGATAATGATGGAACGCGCGAAGAAGCTTGTACTTTCTCTCCTTCTTATTTCCCGGACCGAGAAAAGGACTTATTGTATCTCTTCGAGCTTTTTACGAGCTATAAGTTTTTCCGTCATAGACGTGGGTATCGTAGATCAAAAATGATGTCTCCATTATGGCGTAAACACTTAACGACCGTTGAGCAAGGGAGCACCAACCCCTCGGCAGAGTGACATTTCTTTTTCTTTCGTCGTTTTATCAACCACGAATCCGTTATTTCGTATGAACGAAATTTTTTTGTCGATTAAAATATCATTGGCTGGATGAGAATAAAATTTAATTTTCAATATCGTCAATTTGTTAGTTAACGGAGCGATAAACAATTTTTTCCCGATCGTCGTATCGTTTATATATGTCTGTGTTTTTGCTCACTGGTCTCGATAGTCGCGAAACGAGTCGGTAAGAGAGCCAGCGAGTGCGTCTCTTCGAGTGTATCTAATAAGTACTCGGTATAGATCGAGAGCTCAAAGTCGGCGAGCGCGCGTTTCTCGCATAGCTGCGAAAGATGATTCGCGGCAAAATATGAGAAGCTAGGCCGAGCATCGTGCGCGTGCGATGAGGCGATACGAGAAGCGGCAAAGACGAAAAGCAAAATCGACGAGAGGGAGGAAACGGAGAAGGCGCGAGCTATGCGTACAGAGGGAGAGCGAGAGAGAGAGAGGGAGAAAAAAACGCGAAGCGCGCGCGACTGCGGTCGTGTTCACTGTCGATACAAGGAGTCGATTGTGGAGAAGAGCTGAAAGGGACCGCGAGCTCGCCTCACGCACCGGGGACACCGAGAGCAAACGCACCGCGAGAGTGCCTCGACCGAGTACGCATACAGGACACACAGTGGCCGACTGTGTGTCCGATAGATCCCGATGCCGAGATACCGAAACATCGTCCGTTCGCATCTCGAACACACACGGGCGGCATTGCTATTAGCTCCAGCTTTGATTGGCTCGGTTTAATGGTCCAGGCGACACGCATATAAATTGCTACTTCCAGCTTTGAAGATATTTCGAGGGAGAACGACGTACACCGAGAAAATGAGAGCGAGCGCGAAACGGTAGAGGGAGAGAGAGAGAGAGAACGTAAGATCTCGCGCACATTTATTGATGCATGTGGCCTGTTATTGCGTACGTCCTGCTACTCGCGTAATGCATATAGAGTATTATCGATATCGCGAGACCACACTTGACGATTTTCCGGTCAGTATACCCTTCCCGATCGACGCGACAATCAGAGCAACGAAAGATTCTCAAAGCATTTTTGTTTCATCTTTTCGTCGCAGGGAAAGTAAAAATTCTCAAAGCAATTTTTTCCTCATGTCGTAAAACAGGAAATAAAATCACAAAGCTAATTTTTCATTTCGTCGCAGGTAGGTACTGATTCTCAAAGCAACTTTTTCTATTCGTTGCAAAAGAGTAAAAATTCTCAAAGCAATTTTTGCTTTTTCTTGTTGAAGAAAAGTCAAAATTCTCAAAGCAATTTGTTTCTTGTCGTCGCAAGAAAGTAAAAATTGCATAATACTTGTTATTTTAACAACAACGAAACAACGAAAATATAATATTTATATATTTAGTTCCAGATTGAATTACTGCCCTCCTGATAAATTATTATCGAATTATAATTATATAATTAGAACAAGCAATAATTAATTATTAATTAACCATGATTGATTAAACGACATATTGAATGAAATTCGTTCAAGTCGAATTAAAAAGAAATGACGCGAGCTCCACTCACATATCATAACGTAACCTAGTACAAGTTTCCGTCATTTTCTTCATGTGACGTTTTTCGCGATCGCGTACCTTGATCCGGTTGGAATAACGCGTTTAAAAAAGAAAAATTATGTAATGTGACCGCGTATAATTAGAACGATCGACGTCGACGTTTTGAAGCTCGCCGATCCCACGACCTACTATCGGTAGGGAGAGGCGACGTGGGTGACGAACTTTCAAAATTTTCAAACTCGTGAAATTCTACCTTCTTCATCGTCGTCGTCGTCGTCGTCGTCGTCGTCGTCGTCGTCGTAGTCGACGTCAGTGCTTTTACACTCTCGTTCGTCAGGGTCTGTAACTTTTCTCCCTCGAGTTCTAGGAGAAAGACAAGCCCGCCGGAGCAGGCTCGATTATGCCACGGTGAACTCAAAGTTTCGAAGCTATTGCGAATCGCGATTCAAGTTTGACGACTTCATCGGGGAATATATATTGGATAGCTCGCGGAGACGAGAGGAAAGGGTTACCAGCACTCAAAGTTGAACGGAATCATTAATCTTCGTATCGTTAAATTTTACCCCCGGTTGTTCTTAAATTTTTCTTAGCTCACGACGAAAGTTCAAAGCGTTCAAAATTTTCTTAAGAATAATCTTTCTTTTTTTCTTCGTTATTCATTGATCGAATCGAGATTATCGGTAGGAATTTTATTTTTGAAAAAAATGCGCGAGACTACGGATATTTGTTTGAGAACAACGAGCTCATCCATCGTAAAGTCAGCGAGGTCCATGTCTGCTCGTCGGCCAAGTTCGGCGATTCCTCTGCTGACCGAGTTGAAGATGGACAACGTGACTCGCACATCCTCGATCGACGATGCGTCCATGATCTCGTCCGCGCAAACGATGGACGTCTATCTGAGACTCAAGCCACGATTGACAAAGTTGAAGCGCGTCAAGAAAATTCAGCACGACACTTACGACGTGACGAGCTCCACAAGTCTAACGGCGAAGTTTCCGTCGCAAGAAGGCACCACCAATTGTTCGAAAAAATCAAAATCACCAGAAAGAAATACGAAGAGGTTCAATTTCACGAAAATCTTCGGTGCCGAGTGTACGCAATCGGAACTATTTGAGGACACGACGAAGCAAAGGCTCGTCGATTTTCTCGGTGGTCAAAGCTTCATTCTGATGACTTACGGTACTACGAATTCCGGAAAATCGTACACGCTCCATGGACTTCCAGAATCACCCGGAATTATTCCACGTAGTATAGAATTCGTATTTTCCGAGGTAAATTGCACCCTCGCGCCTTGGTACAAGCCTGTGAATTATTGCGAAGTCACGAGTCTCAACGAAACTGGACGCTGTCAAGAGATCGGGATACGAGACAGTTTATTAGCCTCTAGATCGGCGGAAAAATCGGTATGCGAGGAAACTTGGAGGTTGCTGGAAAAGTCCACGAAGGAAGATGTCGATTGTGACAGAAATGGGGATGCTATGTACTCGGTGTGGCTATCGTTCGTTGAAATTTACAACGAAAATATTTACGATCTTTTGGTCGACGACGAGACGCGAGCCAAACTGACACCATTGAAACTCGTCAAGGATAAGCAAGGCCGAGCTTTCGTTCAAGGTTCGCGAATGATCTGCGTAACTACCGGTCTCGAGGCGTATCGAATCCTCATGGCCGGTCGATCGAAACTCACAGTCGGTTCGGCCAATCTCAATCCACAAAGTTCTCGGTCTCACTCGATCTTCACCGTGAAACTACTGAAGTACATGAAAGAACGTGCTCCTGAGGAGGTCGAAGTGAGCACCATGACATTTTGCGATCTTGCCGGAACTGGAAGATCGCGAATATCCGCTACGGCTGGCATCGAGCTCAACGAAGCTAAAAACATTAATACGAGCTTGCTCGTGCTCGGCAGATGTCTCAAGGTCGTCGCCGATTGTCAAACATCGCGACAGAATTTTGAGGTGATCGGTCCGTTCCGCGATTCCAAGCTCACGAGATTGTTTCAACGTGGCATTTCGGGTAAAGAAAATATATGCTTGATCGTCAATGTCGACACGTCGCTCGAGGTTCAAGTTGAGACGCAGGCTGTTTTGAACTTTGCCACGATCGCAAAGAAAATCGTCATTGAGGGTGGAAACGAGTCGAAACGATCTTACCTTCAGGAACTCGCGATCGAGAGTCCGGCAAATATCAAAAAACGCGATTCGACAAGACCAAAAACAGTAGCGATCGTCGAATCATCCAGCAAATCGGAAGTCGTCAAGTCGGAAGTAGAACAGCTGAGAGAGCGCAATGTTTACATGGCGAAGGAAATTTCAAACTTGCGCGAAGTGGCTCTAAATCGCGAGAACGAGATACGCCAGGAAATGGCGAATCTCGATTCAGAAATAATCAAGGACGTCGAGGGAAATTGGGAAAAGCGGACGAAGGACGCGGAGGAGGAGAAGGACGATTTTTTTAAATGGTCGGTAAAGCAGATCGAAATATTTTACAAGGAACGAATCGACCGTCTTAAGAATCGCAAGAGACGCAGAACTTCCGGTGGTGATCAGCGGGACGATAGAACGGAGCTTTGCCAGGAGCTCGAGACTGAGAATTCTCGGATAACCGCAAAAGTCGTTGCTTTGAGGAAAAAGGTGAAAATATTGGAAGAAGAACTAGACGCTTTGACCACCGGCAAAAATAAATGCGTCTTCGAGCTGTCCTTAGCGAAGGAAACTTTGAAACAAGTCCGGCGATTGCTGGACGAGGAAAAAGGTGAAAGCATCGTCGTCAAAGAGGATGTCGAGCTGGTTGACGAACTGCGATGTTTCATCGACCAGAGAAACGAAACGATCAAAAATCTTAAAAAATGTCTCGAAGACACGAGCAACGAACGCGTCAAAGTTGTACAAAATTCGATTGGCGAAATCGAAAAAATTGATTCGGAATCGTTGGAGACGAGAAACACGTCGATCTTGGAATCATTGACTTTAGAACAATTAGAAAACGAGATGAGAAAGCGAACACGACAATCTTGCGACGCGCAAGAATCGATTGACAGCGATAAATCGATCGTCATCGAGGAGAGACAGATCGGAGCGAAAATGTTCACGTCAACTTTTCGAAAGGAGAGCAATGAGTATTTGCCATCAACGACGGCGCGATTTTCGATCATCGAGGCGGACGATTCGAGTCTGCCCGAAGTTATAACGACGGAGAGATATCCGTCGTTTTACAACGACGAATCGATGAAGAGTTTGCGCTCGAGCTTTTCCCAAACGGTCGACAAAGTTATCGTCGATGAGAGTACCGGGAAGGATTCTGGAATAGATACGAGCAGTGCGATGTCCTCGAGCCTGGGGAACACCACGAGTCACATGACCGAAGAAAAATCGAGTCAGACAAATTTGGAAAATTTTGAGAGGAACGATAAAATCAATGAAATTGTTCAAGAACGAGTCGAACAGCTGAAACTCGATTATACGAAGTTGAAAGCGGAGCATCTGCAGGAAACTGTGCGTGTCACGGAATTGTCTCATGAGCTCGAGGCCATTCGATGCGCCGTTGCCGAGCTCAAGGAAAGCACTCACCAGAACGAGCTAAAAATTCTTGATTACCAGGACAAGCTAGCGTGGCGCGAGACAGATTTATCGAATATCGGACGGTCCAAGGTCGAGATCGAGGCGCACTTGTCCGATGTAATGAAACAGTTGGAATCGTGTTCGATCGCGTATGAAAAGAAAATCGTCGCGCTGCGCGACGAGTTGAAAACTCACGAAGAAAATGAAAACCGTGCGATCTCGAGCCTCGAAGAATGTCAGGAAAAAAACGCTTCACTCGAGGATCAATTATTCGTGGCTCTTGATCAAATCGACCGTAATTTTATCAAACACGTCACCGTAAATGTGCCGAAGCTCGAAAAGCTCGAGAAAGAATTATCGGAGAAAACTCTGCGGGTTGGCGAGTTGGATCAAAAAATCTTGAAATTCGAGTACGATCTTCGTCGCGTTTATGAATTGAACGAGAGAGTGATGAATTTTGGAACGATCTTTGACGAATATCAGAGAGAAAAGGACGAGCTCGTACGACAATTGGCCGAACGATCCGAAACGCAATCATCTCTCGAGTCCAAAATCAAGAGACTCGCGAGCGTAGCGCGCGAGCGCGAGGACGAAATCTCATCGTTGAGAACGGATCTGGGCAACGTTGTCAAGATGAATATGGAGAATAGTGATAGAGCACGGGAATTGAAGGAAGAAATAGCCATTGCGAATGGTAGACTAGCGGGTATGAAAGGCGAGATGACGCGATCGGAGGAAGAACGACGAAGACTCGACAGGATGTCCGGGAACGAGATTGGAAATTTTATTGTCGGACTGGCGGATTTTGAGAAGAACGTCAAGGTTCTTGCTCGTATGAAGGCGAGCGAGGAATCTCGTGTGGACGAATTGGACAGAATCAAGCGGCTTCTGCATGAGAAGGAACGCGAGATGTGTATGTTCAAGAAAAATCACGATAAAACCGTACGACGGTAAGCTTGGATCTTCTTTGTTTCAAAGATGTTTTAAGATTGATCAAAGTAGGTACTCGAATAATTGACATTGAAAATTTTACCGTGCTATTGTTTCGTAAGGTACGAGTCTCTGATAAAAAAGCTTCAAGACGACGTCGAGTCGAGATGCAATCATGAGTCATCGAAGCTACGAATATTATATCCGAAAAGATCGATATCCAAAGAATCGTTGAAAAGCATGGCCGAGTCACTGAGATGGAAGGCAACCCTTCGTCGTAGCGTTGAAAAAGTTAAAAGTTGCAAACGCCATTTGGAGCCGTCTAAATATCGTCGATGCTATCCGGCGTGTTCGACGATTATAAAACGATCGAGTTCACGAGCGCTCTTCAATTCGACGACGTCTTTGGAAGGCTCGCGATCGAGCGAATGCAAACAATTTTCCTTGGGCGATGACGATGATGAGGAAGAGTGCGCTGGGCAAGCAATAATTGAGGTAAAACCCCCCATTATTTCCCTCGAACGTTTCACTGTTATTAAACAATTTAACAAAAATACGAAAATAAATTCAAATTTCAATTTTTTCTCAAACAATTCCAAGTTACGTTTATTTAATTTTCAAAAGAGAGAAAATACTAGGCGTGAGCTCGAATCGAGGATCGATTAGATCGTGACAGCTTCGAACGTTTCAGACAGAATTCCGGACGGAGCTGAATTCCGATATCGCGGGTTGCCGCGACTGTGGACGAAGAGACGGACTCTCGCAGGCTGCAGCCACTTTCAGCATACCCTACTCGAGCGACGAATCGTCAACGGATTTTCACGATCTACCGGAATGGATGGAGATTCGACGGACCAACGCAAGAACACATTTTCGTATGCGAAATCCTGATTCGACTGGTGCGAGTGAAGAAAAGCCAAGAATATGATCAATCGAACAAAGATCGTTGCTAATTACGTTCGTTTTGTCAACACTCTGTCTCGCTTTACTACAATTCATTGTAGAAATTTTATTATCATCGATTGATTCATTATTATCGAATTCTCGTCAACCGATTCGTTTCGCGTATTTAAATTTTGTCGATCGATGCAAATTCGTTTAATTTTTCTTTCGCCACAAATTCATAATTATCGTTAATAGTCGCGATGTAATTGATTACGAATCTGTTCTTAAATGCAATATTTCCATCACTTTATTATTGTTTCTAAAACGTGTCGAAATTATCGGCATTCGTTTCTCGTTCATCGAATAAACATGTCAACGTGCCAAATTGTATTTATTCGAGCTGCCGAAGGGCGAATCCCGAGCGTTACTTTCCCGATGCGATGCCTGGAGGGGAACGACGTAAACCAGATTACGATATAGCGAAAGGGAGGATTATCGATAACCAATAATGTCATTGGTTTAAGCGCCGGAGACAACGACACGGGAGACAAGATCGTAATGGCGAAACGAGGTTTTTCCGCGACGTTCGTTACAATAAGCCGATAGTAATAGCCCCTTCCCCCTTCCCCGATCAAACAACCCCCGAAAATGCCTCGAAACCCGACTTTATCGTCGTTCGTACGGAGAAACGGGGAAATGGTGGTCACTTATGGAAAAACGTTCGTGTATGTCGATTGAAAAATCAAACGGTCGTAATAGCGAAAATATCGCAAATTATCGCCGATAACTATTTTTTATTTAATTAATTGCAATCAACACTTTGATTACCATCGGTTGGACAAAGTTGATTTTTTTCTAACGCGAATTCTCTTTTAGATTCTTCGACGTAAGGATGACCCTCGTTGTCCCTCGATCCTCATTTTCCCACTCTCCCCCCGTGTATATATTTCTGACTTGGTCCACGGAGGGTTGGACCATCGGATTTTATTGGCAATATGCCATAATTTCCGACATTAGATGCCGCTGACGCTCTCGGACTCATTACCTCCCTATACACGCTACGCCCCAACCCCTCTACGTGATCTGCTTTTCGGTCGTGCTACACACTTTCCTCGTGAACTCGGTCTGGCCCCTTTTAGCGAGTATTATTTTCATCTCCCTCCCGCATCCTCGCGCGTTCCTTACCGATCCCTTCGTATAGGAAATTATGGATATTGTACCGATGTTCTTCACTAACTGGACGCAAAGTCCAGTTAGCGAAGTAACTTTTGGTAATGGACACTCCTCCCCTCTTTCCACTGTTTTATTTTGCAATCAATAATATTCCTCCATTAATATACACCAGAAACAAACACCATACAAAATGTAACAAAATAAAATTGCTAATTTTTAAAAAAGTGTTCGAAGTGAAACCCAAATGTTCCTTTTTTCTCGAACATTTTTGAATCCCACAGTATTTTGCCAATTTCGTATACCGCGACGTTCGTTTCTCGCGTTATCAAATCAACGACGGCTCGGAGGCGTTACCGGTACAGTATATAATACGGACAAAGCTCTCGGGTAGAAAAGACTCGTTATCGAAATGCGCGCGGGGGCGGAAAATTCTGGTGGCTTCTCGTTTCATCTCGGGGGTGGCGTGGGTGGAGAGGAGGCGCGGGGTGGGGGCAGTTTTCTCGATGGTAGATCGCGAGAGTGCCATTTTCGCTGGCTCACCTCTCTTCACCGCGGTGATTTCTCGGGGCAAATGTACCGCGAACTTTCCTCTTTCAATTGGCAATAAGATTTGATCGTTGCGGGAAATATCATCCAATTTCCTTTTCTCTTCGTCCCCGCGTTGGCTCGCCCGGTTGGCTTATTCCACTACCCCGGTGTATCCTACGTATATATATATATATATATATATATATATATATATATATATATATATATATATGATATATATACACATATATATCGTTTCGTTGGTTTTCCTGCTTCTGATATGCTTTTCTGCTACTTTCTCCGTGCTACGTTCTCGGCCAGGAGAATTGCCACCGTCGTTTATACCGCGCACACCGTCTCGCCACTACCTATATCTCTCTTTCTCTCTCTTTTTTCTTTGACTTTGCTATCAACTGCCCCTCCCCCATGGACGACCAACTGCGATATGACGAAAATCATATCATCACCGGCACCGAAAATTCCATTGCCCGGCGAAACGAAGCGACTCTACGGACGTAGATTCGACTTTTTACCATTCTCAAGAAAATAAATGGAGACTTGTTTAATTATAAATAAATTTCATTTTAATTTAGAGATTGAATTCTGATAAAATTTACGATTTATTCGAATGTCAAGAATGTTCGAAATAAATAAAATTCATTTGGAATTGGATTTCTCGTCGAATAAATTTCGCATCGTTGTTCCAATGAAATTTTTTTCCACGCTGGTACTCGACTACGCAATCTCGAGTCGTTCGCGAATCCACGCTATTTTACTCTCGTTGAAAATGTCAGGTATACAAATGTCTCGAATGAGATGAACGATGAAAAAAAAGAGTGAAAAGAGAAAAAAGATCGCGTCAATCCGCAAAACGATTCTTGTATTTCGCGAGCGTGCAAGCTCCGAGCTTCTCAGCATCGAAATCGTTTCGTATCTTTCTATATACGTACATTCGGTCTCGTTGGGACGAGAGGAAAGAAATAGAACGAACTCGTTAAGATCCTCGAAGATTGCCAACGGAAGGAAAAAAACGAGAGAGAATGAGAGAATGTGTATGTGTTAGAGAGAGAGAGAGAGAGAGGGAGAGAGAGAGAGAGAGACAGACAGACATAGACAGAGAGAAAAACGAAGAAACGGTGAGAGTGAAGAAGTGGAAGAGGAAAAAAAAGAAAATATGGAGCGGAGTAAAAATAATTCACGAGAAAATTACGCGAGAGCTGCCCGGGCTATTTTATTACCGGCGATTCGTCGACGAGAGCGAGGGAGAGAAGGGAGAGTTACGTCGGTGAGGCTGAAAAGGGGGTGGAATATCGTGCCCCGATTACCCAACGAGAGAAAAGTGTAGGCCGTCGTTCCCGTTTGCTGTATAAAGTGCTTTCGCTACCTAGACACTGTGTATAAGACTCGCAACCTGAGGATATTCGACGATATACACGTGGCGGACTGTACGTGGGTGACTGTAACGAAATAGAGGGATGAAAAATACAATAAACGATACGACGATCGGTCACCGAAAGGAATGTAGAAAAATAAATTTAAAAAACACTTACGTCGTTGTCTCTGTCTCTTTCTCTTTTTTCCCTCGACGCTGCTCACTACGAAGACTGTCATTGACGAATGGATGGCCAATGACTGTGAAAGTTATTTCGAAATAACAGCTAGGGCGGTTCGAGGTGCCTCGAATTTTGCGGGGTAGTAATATATACTCTCGTTCGGTTGAAAGTTTCAACGACAGGAGAGGGTGAGAGAGACATTAGTTTATAATTCGGCAATCCCGGATCAGTATTTGTCACGATTAGCCGATCCGCCGTTTCTCCCCCCCCCCCCCAACCCCCTTCCTCCTTTCACCCACACACCTTTTGTACGACCGAGTAAAATTGTGAGGGAGAACGGGGAAGTAAGGAGAAAGCCGCCGATCCAACCCGGCACATCTGTCTCTTCAACCCTTTCGAATTGGTACGGCCGAAGGATTATATTTCCTCGTGTCATTTAACCCCTTGAGAGTTGTAACGCCCTCCTTTGTCCAATCTATCGTTCGCAGAAGCCGAAACTTTTCGCGCTACGACGAGCTTCGCTTTTTTATCCGTGCGTATTCACGATCGAGAACAGAATCGCGAATAAATTTTGTCATCGATAGAATTAATGATTATTATTATAATTATCGAAGAATTTATAGTCAAATTAATGGGAAGAAGGATAAAGTTGGTTTGTTAAAAATATTCGACCGATGAACAAAACGATTGCAGCAGACTCCGCATTAATATATTACTATAACGTTAACATTATCACCGAGAAAACAAACTAGCTTCGTCGTCCGTAAACGAGTGGAGAGTGGGTCTTGTTATTCACAATGGAGAAAACGTATTGCCTTTTCCCGAGCATTGGCAAACGTCGCGTAAATACATTTGAGAGCGTCCGTGAATTAACGAAAAACCTCGGGTTGCTGCATCTCTCTCGGAGGGGGTGGTAAAATTCACCCTCTCCGGTAATATGCAGGGGAGGAAGACACACCAGTTTGGCGAAAGTTGGTGAATGGGGTTTGGGGGGATTCGAGAGGGAGGGAAAACGGTCGGACTCGGCCGAGATCGTGTACCGAAGTAAGCGAAAGCGTACCGGAGCTCGCAGCACCCTGGGATATACATATAGGGGCTGTTTTGCGCTCGCGAGTACCGAACAATAAGCAATAATACGTAATGCAATTCAAACGTTGAGGCTGCAGGCAATACTACCGCGGACTCGGACGGGATTGGTGGGAAGCGGCGGTGGCGACGGCGACGACGACGACGACAACGACGAGAAGCTGGTTACAATCCCCGGGAAATGAAAGGCAGGCATTTCTGGGCGAACGGGAAAACTGGAGACAATCGTATATATAACACGCGGTACGAAATCACCTGGCGTTAGTTGAGGGGGAATGCGAACGAAAGAGGCGAACTACGCGACCGAGAAGAGAGAATAATATAGTCTATTGCATATTTTTCCTTTATGCAATTTTCGCCACGGTATTCTGTAATATCTATGTATATATTACATACGTGCGATACTCGCGCATCAACCATACGCTACGAAATTTCTCATGCCTCGCTGATTGTTATCCAACGTAGGTTTGTCACGATTCGATCATTTTTCAAATTTATCGTTTCGTTGGTCGAAATATTGTCATTAAATTGAAGAAAAATTGAGACGAAGTTAATTATTGCTCAAGTTGAGGATGCGAGAATGATATACGTTTTTAAAATAACATTGTTTTTTTAGCGCGACACGACTTAAATCACGAGTGAGAAAAATCGTTTCATATGCAAGATTTTCTCGAAAGAGCGACGTCCTGCCTCTTGTCCTCATCATACACGGACGATCAGCTGTTCGCAAGGCAATCGATAATCTCCCCTATTACTCCTGCCATACTCGGACGTGTCCTTGCCCTTTCTCAACACGTGTACGCTCTTAACCTTCACTAACACGTTTGAAAATTCTTCAGTAATACGTATACACACACACACACGTCGTAAGGTACTATGTTATTACGTAAGGCTATTCGTTACGTTATCAAATCTTGCCTCTATAAGTGACACCGCATCCCTGGATAATTTACCGACCGGTCGAGCCCCCTCACGGCCATGCTATGTACCGCGAATTGGCGCGTTATTTGAATCTCTTTTCTTCAGTTATATAATTAATAATACATATTCATACATATATCTATGAATCTATGTATGAATTTATCTACAATATCAATGTTGAAAAAAATACGCATGTAAAGGTCAAATGGAGAATAGAGATAGAAAAAAATTGACCGTAAAATAAAAATGCTTCGCAATCGCGAGTCGTCGTCGTCGATTTTACAAGATCTTTTATCTCGCACATTCCCTGATACGCGATCCTTCAGGGATGACTTGAAAACAAAACAAAAAAGAAAGAAAATCCCTGCGGGCTCACGGGGCTTCGTCCAAATCCCCAATGATCGGCACGTGTATTATAAGCATGTTGCCTTCCTCATTCTCTCGCCATTCGTAAAGAATAACCATCTCGAACGGACGAAACAAAAACAGGGAATGCTTAGGGGAGGAACCAGGGTTTGAAAAGTCGAGAGTGGAAATGCGCGGGGAGTTTCGAGTGCCGATACGCTTGGCCTCGTGTGCGCGGGTATACGAGCCAAGAGGCAAATAGACGGTAGAAGAGAAGGAAAGAAAGATAGAAGGGAGAAAAAGTGAACCGAAGCGATATGGACACACACCGGACCACAGGGTGAGCGTGGGGGCCGATTGTTTAGCAGCCCCGGGCAATATATACAAGGGGAGGGTTGGCTCTGACTACCAGCGGGCGATGCTTCGTCGTCTGTTCTCTGTCTCTTTCTCTCTCTCCCTCCCTTTCTCTCTCTCTCTCTTGTTCCCGGATCCCTCGACGCAACTTACCGCTCTCGCGATTTTATTCGTTTTTACATATGGTGAACGCGAGACAAAACAGAGGAGAATACGATAAGAAAATGCCCCTGTGCGATTTATATTTCACGTTTTTATATTGCCCGGCCGGTTTTGTGCCTTGAGGTGTTGGCCGCGGCTTATTCGTGGCCTGTTTTTCCCCAATGACTTATATATGTATATATCTATATATGCTTATATATAGATACACAAACACACACCCACACAGTCAGTGACTTTTCTCCCTTTTCCTACATTCGGTCTTTTCCATTCTATCTCCTTTCTCCATTTCCAGCTATAACACCTTCCCATACTCCGCGTCTAGAAATTTTATACGCCGCTCGACCTGATATGCGAAATAAGTAGCCGGAGGCGTATCTGTCATGCGGGGGTGGCTCAATCGGTGAAGAGAGCGAGAAGCCACGTTGGAGAGGGGAAATAAAGAAAGAGAGGGAGGTTAACGGAGCCTCGTTAAATCGCCTGTATGCCAAAGGATAGAGTTATATCTCATTCGCAAGAACGACGACGGGAACTTCGAGTGCCAAGGATGGCCTCTTTTTTTAGTTATCGTACCTTTCCTTCCGCCAACGATGGTACTCGACTATTCGATCCAACGATTCGCGGAAAATATATCCGATCGTCCAAGTGGTTTATCTTGACTTTACCATACTCGAGTATCTGCACACAGATTTTATACCCACCGTGGAGAAAAATGGGGCAAAATGGACCGACTGGAAAAATCACGTTTCGTGCAAAAATCATGAACTTCCATAGTCAACACTTATCGGTATAATTATCATAAAGTGGGAGGATATCTTCAACTCCTGCAAAATATATTTAACCCCTGTCAAAAGTAGAATTTGTCATGGAACTTTTTCAGATAAAACTGAGGTTTCGTTTTTTTTTTAAATGACTATTTCGCCTCTACTTTTTCTACGTACGAGAATCAACGTACGGGCAAGACGAGACACACGCGAGGTCGAAAGAGTGTCTGTAAAAAAATTCTACGTGCTGCAGTCTTGTAACAAGATGACGCGCCACCAGCGGCTTGAGTGGGCTATTGAGATGCTGGGTTCTCGACGTACCACCCCTTGCACGGATACCATCACCGAGCCCTAGAAGCAAGGGTGGATTGAATGCTGTATATAGGCAGTGGCACGATACTACGAGATATTGGAGGCAATGAGGCGGGCTACTTTTAACAAGACGACTCCCACACTCGTCCACTTCAGAAATAGATGTTTTTTTTTCATCGCTCCCAACGTCTTCCATTGCTCTCTCGTTTCGACGTCGTTCCTACCCGACTACGTACATCGTAGCGGGGAAAGTCTTTCCCTCCCCCTCCTCCGATTATATGTACACATTGTTATATCTCGATGTACCCAATATAATTTCCAAAGAACGCGAGGAGAAGCACGCAATTAATGGTGAATTTGATATTTTTGCGTTTATTACGCGATCGATAAAAATTGTTTTTTTTCTTATTTTATTCGTACGAATCTAGAAATCGGGATAAACTATGTCATGTATCGCGACTAGGTAATTGCTAGTCTGGAGCAAGCTTTCATCAACGGTGACAGTCGTGCTAAATTCGAGAGGGGTGAGACGAGAAGTTGAAAATTTGCGAGACAAAGCCCGACGATTTGTCGAAATTTATCGAGGAAGCTGAGCTCAATTAGGCAAATAAGGAGGTGCAATTGGATGGGAATATGCATATATAAAGTGATGAAACGAACGAGTAGTGCGAACTAAGGGAGGACTGAAACGACAAACAATCCTTCTCCTCCGCTTCCCTTCATCCTCTCCCTCTCTTCCCCATTTCTATATCCATGTATACGTATATTCGTCTCTCATCTCAATTGGGAACCGCGCGGGACGATTTCATTTCGTTTCATTTGTTCATTTCCCGGTAACTTTGCGAATCCCTCCATCCATCTCTCGTTTTCATTTTATTCCGTGTTCTCTCTGTTCCGTGGTCAAACGTTGCCGCGCACACGCGTATGTGTGTGTGTGTGTGTGTGTACGTATATGCGTATGTGTGAAAGTGCGCCAAACGCCTTCGAATTCGAAACTGGCAGCCTCTAATTTGCCCGTGGCAAGAGAGGGACGACTAGTCGCGGTTTATTCGCCTTCTATGCTCAACGCTATAACCCTCACGATTCTCTGACCAAGACCGATTGCACACGCCGCGAGACGACACACCGAACTGAACGCACAGTTACCCCACTATGTCCGTTCTGATGTACGACGCTTCAACTTTTGACAAACAAAAATTGCCACGTGTCTCGTTACTTAAAAATGGCAATCATCTTTTTTTTAAATTTTATTCGCGGAAAAATTCATCGCACTCGCGGCGTCGATAAATAAATAATATGAAAATTCAATGAATTATTATAAATATAACCTGGCTCTGGTGTACGCTGTCTGATGTCCGGTGTGCTTTCGAAAAATAAAAATCATGTTTTATTGGGTGAACTATCGTGAAAAACAAAATGTCGAAATTAACGAGACGAGGACATCCCTCTCGAACACTCTTTCCGTTACGACCGAATTTCATTTTTACGACGCAATCGACGAAAATCATTTCTTCACAATCTTCATTGCCACCAATCGTCGCTCACCCTACAATTAGCGACTGAGACGAGCGAACACGATGGCAGAGAGGGATGAGGGAGGGGGCGGAGGGTATCAAATTATCAAACGAGATATCCTCAAAAGCTAGTAATTTTATAACTTTGTTAGATAACACGATGTCGATATACGAACGGGTAAACTGTGTCGAGGAAAGAGTGCAGTGTATGTCGAACGCGATAGACAGAGAGAGAGAGAGAGAGCCAGACAGTGAGAAAGAGACGGAGAAAGAGACAGAGAGAATGAGAAAGAGAGTGAGAAAGAAAGGAGAACAAGAAGAAATTCTGGCAAGAGCGTCAGCTCCGAGGGCCGACAAACGGAGAGTCGTAATAAAATAGCAGACGCCGATAATTGCCGGCGTTTTTACGATGCTGTCTCGGATCTCGCACTTTCGAGTAACGACCCCGGAGTCTCAGCCAACCGTGCGTGAGTGTTGGTACGTCCGCTCGTACGTGAGCGCTCTCGACTCGAGCGAATACAAGCTCGAGATAAAGATTTCAATTCCTGGAATGAAAATTGTCGATCAATTTAGCAATTGACCTGAAATTCCGCTATAATAAACCACAATCTACAGCCCACATATATAAGACTGGCGTCCTCTTCATCTTCTCGTGATATATGAATTATTTTGTACACCGTTCGAATCGTCGTTTTTTGTTTCTCGTTTTGTAACCACCACAAGTTGCGAACGACAATTTCACAAAAATTTCTAAAAACCTCTACTAAATAAACTCGACTCTCATCGAAATAACAAAATATCACGAAATATTCGATACTTTCGTCGATACCAGAAATCCAATTATCCCCCGAATTTTGTTCGCAACGATAAGAACCAATGATAATTATCTCGTGGTCGAACGTTGATGAACTTTGATCCCAACGGTTCCGAGAATCGGGCAACTCGACTGCGTCTTCCTTTCCTCTCCTTACGTGCCCGACGACCCATCTCTCCAGTTTTTTTAATCTCATTTTACCATAACCGTGGAACGAAAGAGGGGAAGAAATTGAGGGAGAAAGCGAGCGAGCCACAGACATGTGCCCTATGCACGTCATACGTACTTATGTATACATATATATATATCTATATATATAGACGTAACTCGGTAGTTTCCGGACTGATGAGTAAGATCGCGTGTGTGGAAAGGGCCGAGTAATTAAGTTCTCGTCGGTCTTTCATTCCATCTCTTTCTTCCATCGGGTTCATACATACATATATATGTATACAGCAAGTAGAATGTTTCAATGCGGTACGAATAAGACTGGAAACGACGGTAAGATGGCTTTATTCGACGCTCTCTTCGTGTCATTATTTGCGCATTGGTGCACTATGTTATGACCCGAAGATAGCGACGGATATTCTGCGTTTCACGTGAATATTCAACGTTTTGCTTCCACGCTGTAATAACATAAACTATATATCCGCGAGTCCGGTATATACGTATACGTATGTATTTATTTGCTCGCGAGCTTATACGTAAATTAACGGTGTTTCTTGCGTTCGTGAAAACTCGGCATCGACGTCGTTCGGTACGCGGGCATAAAGCGTGGAAAAGTACACTTCAATGTTCCGATCGTGGGATCGTTACTCTATAAACGGGCGCGTGTATTTTCTACTTTTGCAATGACTTATAGCTCCGTTGGCGAAACGATCGTGTCCGATCTCTTCCTATCTCTCGTTTAAGTGTCTCGCGTTCGTAAAACGGAAGTGACTTATTGCCGAGGGGCTTTACCATTTTTTCTTTTTTCTTTCTTTTTTTCTTCATATTTGTTTCTTTTACTCGTTTTTTTTATTCGTACACGCGTTTTCCATGCTTGGCGAGATTCACCTAGAGCTATATACATATAAAACGACGTGCGCACTCAATTCAGCACGCTTAGACTTCCTGCTCAGATCAATCTGAGGGATTTATCGTATACGTAGACGAGCGTATTAGTCATAATTTACTTTAAGTATCGTTGATTGAAGTTTTAAAAGAAAATCGGAATGGTGAAGAATTTCTGTTTTTTCCCCCTCGTTATTAATATTTTCTCTTATCGATTTAAATAAAAAGTTGCCTATAAATAAAATTGATCGTAAATAAGTTGATCGAAATTTTTCATCGATCACCTATATAATTTAAATTCGTTTTATCATCATCAACTTGTATCTTAGTCGATAGAGACGATACAAAATTGTCCGTAATCGACATGTCGTCGAATTCGCGTTTGTCAATTTTAGTGTACACACGATGCGAAGTACACCCATACATATAGGATTGTACGTTCGCGAATATGTCGTACGTGCATCGCCGACGACGAATTCAGCATCTGGTACCAGCATTTACGGTCTATAATGCCCTTTTTGCCGGTAGAATGAAAGAAACCAGAGGGACCGGCGCAAACGTGAAACATCAAACGTCATGGCGGGATGGCGGGAGGGAGGGCCGGCGGGGGGGGGATGAGCGAG